>CM033650.1:5340489-5954427 GCA_019512145.1 Engystomops pustulosus | reverse complement strand
AGATATTTTTGGGATAACTCATTTAGGGGATCACATGACAATGGGGCAGATTTACTTACCCGGTCCATTCGCGATCCAGCGGCGGGTTCTCTGCGGTGGATTCGGGTCCGGCCGGGATTCACTAAGGCAGTTCCTCCGACGTCCACCAGGTAGTGTTGCTGCGCTGAAGTTCCCCGAGGCCCGCCGGAATGCACTCAAGTTCACCGCCCTATTCCTGGTGAAGGTAAGTGCAAGTTTCGCGACACTTTTTTTAAAAAATGCGGCGGTTTTTCAGAATCCGTCGGGTTTTCGTTCGGCCACGCCCCCGGACTTCCATCGCGTGCATGCTGGTGCCGATGCGCCACAATCCCGGGGCAATACAGGGAAAATCGGCGCAAATTGGAAATATTCGGGTAACTCGCGGGGAAAACGCGAATCGGGCCCTTAGTAAATGACCCCCAATATGTTGACAAATGGGACTCTACTCCTCTACTGGAGGCTGGTAAAATAATAAACCTTTCCCCGCGCCTTTCCCGATCCTTATGCACTCAACTTCCTGGGTGCCTCCTGACACTACAGGAGGCACTAAAAAAGGCTACTTAGCCAGTCACTGCTTGATCCCTGATATTACTCAAACCAGTAATTGGCTCTTATTCTGTTTATGTTCTTAAGTTGAATTTGTATCTATGTCAAAACTGTATCTTTTAAAATTGTAGATGCAGACAAAAAATTTTTTTGCCCCAGTGACAATTGTAGTTTCAAAATTTTTTGCCGTAATGGGACCAAGGATTATCAATAAAGCTTCATTACAGACACCTTACAGCTGATCATTGCAGTCTGGGACTATAGTAACATCCACAGTGGTCACCAGAGGTCACAGGGGGCAGAGGGGTCCGTCTTTAACTAGTGGTCGCCTTTAAGTCGAGTGTCCATAAGTAGGGGACTGCCTGTGCTATAGTGTGCAGCAGGGACCAGGAGAGTGGCAGAAGCAAAGCGCCATTTAGTGGGAAGTAATGTTAAAAAGTTACACTGACCCCCTGTAGGGACTATTTTAGTAACTTTTTACATAAATCGCCCCCTTTTTAATGCCACTGGTAACTTTTGAAACTTTTTGTTTGCTCTCGGAATAATTCGATCAACAATGAAATAATATTAAAATCTAACTTTTTAGGAAAAAAAAAACGATCTTCTAAAGATAGTTTACTTATCAGCAAACCAGATATTTTTAGACTTCATTTACAGTATATCTACAGTATATAGTAATTTCTCAAAGAAGGTATAAAACATCCAAAACTTACATCACATCCATTCTACAGCAAAATGTCTCATGCAATTTTGTGAAATATCTTCATTACATTCTGCCCAGACATGATTCTATTGCACCACTTCCAGCACTAATACAGCTGTAGTATAAAATGTTATTTGTTGTATTTATGCAAATGTCTTTCCGTGACATCAATATATGTGTACCAGGCCAGTGATCTATGTGTCTATGTAGATGTATAGGATGGAGGTTCTTCTTTCCTGGTTGTTTACCAAACAATTTAATATGCATCGTGCACCATAAGGACGGAAGATCTACAAGGGGTGAGCTCGTGTTTCAGCCTTGTGGCTTTGCAATCTATCTCTGGTGGTCTCTTATGAGGTGGGGGTCACCATCTGGTGTTGGCAATAAAGGTTCATTTAATTTACATGTGAGGTCTTGTGACAAGTAGAGGCCCAACGTCTCTCCAATGTTGGGTTCTTAGTAGCTGTGAACTTTCTAAAGAATGAGGAAGCTTATACGCTTCTGGTCAATAAGGCGCAGCAGGGGTCATGGTGAACAATTGTAGTAGAAGTGGCAAATGAAGACGTAGTAGCAGTTGTAGTGTTTACTTGTCCTCTGAGGCATTTGTCTGGTCAGCAGGTGTTTTCTATCTTCCACCACTTGATATCCAATGAAACTGTCCCCTGATCACTTCACCGATAGTCTAGTCACTAACAAAATAACGCAGAACAGTGGGATTCACTTTAACAAGTCCTTGATCAAGGTTTCAGATAAATAGATATTTATTCTGTCAGGACAGATAAATATGAAGACAAATAAGTATCAGGGAACAGGCATGAGATCGGGGTTAAAGCTCAGGAACAGGGTTCACAGAACAGGTTTGGGATTTAGAGTTCCGGATCAAGCAAGATACAAGGTACAGGTTCAGCAGGTCCCAGGATTTCAGATACTTCCAGGTTCCAGATTCAGGATGCAGGATAAAGGTTTTGGATCAGGTAGGTAAACAGGATACAGAGTTGTGGATCAGGTCAGGATGCAGGATCAGGGCTCTGGATCAGGTAAGTATACAGAATTATAAAAAGGAAACAGGATTCCACATCAGGCAGGATACTGGATTCCAGGTCCGGACACAGGGTTAGATGCAAGTTAAAGTTCACACTGGGGTTCAGGGTACCGGCTCAGACTGGATACAGGCCCAGATACAGGTTATAGTCCTGCTGGCAGGATAGAGATGTTCAGAGTCGCTGGCAGAATACAAGGTTCCAGAGCCGTTGGAAGGATACAGGGTTCCAGAGCCACTGGCAGGATACAAGGTTCCAGAGCCATTGGAAGGAAACAGGGTTCCAGAGCCGCTGGCAGGATACAGTGTTCCGCAACTACTGGAAGGATACAGGGTTCTAGAGTCACTGGCAGGATAGAGGTTTCCAGAAAAATGGAAACAGACAGTAGGACTACATGTTATAGGAGAAAGTATAGCCAGCATTGAGTGAACTGGAGATTAGCTCTTTATCCAGGTCTTGGGTGCCGCCCACACAGCTGACTGGCTAGCCCCTGCATTACATAACCCATAACTGAGACCAGCATTAGGCTGCAGAATGAACCACTCAACTTTCCAGGGATCTGATACTGGCAGCCCCAGATGTGGCTCACAAGCTTTGAGGTCAGCAAATTGCACTTTCAGCAATTGTGGACTGAATGCCGATTCATCGAACAGGGATCTGTAAGATAAGGTTTTTACCATCCCTGACCTGGACCTTTTTTGGGATTTCTAGATAAGTAGTTTTAAGTCCCAGCTATGGAGTGTAGGAAACTTGGTAAAGATACCTACATTGGGATTGAGTCCCTTCAGGTTGAAACTTGTTGAAGAACAAGTGAAATATGCAAATACACAGTAAAAAAAACTGTGAGGCTCAAGACTAGATGATTCACTGAGGCTTATGGGGAAGCAATTTCCTATATCAAGAAGTTCCTACTACTATGTGCGTGCGGGTAACAGTGACATTTGGTCAAAAAATATTGTAAAACGACTCATGCAATTTTGGTGAAATATCTTTATCACATGATGTCACTTTCATGCCCCAACTCAACCCAAAATTTCATGCAATCTTTATACAGCTATACTCAAATTCTTCTGGCTCATGTCATGGACTAAGAAGAGCCCAGATCAACTCTACGACAGGCTATAGGTGAAATGCCAGAAATTGTTACTTTTTCATGACTTGTATGTTAGAAAAAAGACGTACAAGCCATAAAAAATCACCACCATATGTTGTTGCCCATTGAAGTGGGCAAGTTAAATTTTTCCCTTGGTATGGGATGCACCTTGCTCAACCGGACTTCCTGTGGCAATGGAATATGTAATTTGCTTTTGTTGTGGCTTGAAAATGGAAAGCTTCATGTATGTCTTCAGGATGTACATAACCTTAAACTAATCTCAGAAGTAGGCATCATGAATATGAGATAAGGCAATAAAATGTATCATATGTAAGATAGTTGGAGGCTTAGTCCAGACATCGAATCAGGACCTGCAGCTTCAATTCTACCTTTGAATCTGAATTATCATTCACCTTAAGCATCATGAAGAAATTTTCCAACAAATTTACAAACAAAATATTTATTAAGTCTAAGGATCATGAGTAAAACGTATTATTAACCCTTACACCAGACTGAATAGGTGCAATTGATCCCTCCACACTCTACCTGATCCCAAATGCCTGGAGCCTTTAATATATATTTGACTCTGCTTTACCCTTAAGCCTTACATCCAGGCTCTTACTACAACCTGCCACGTTGAGATATGCATTTTTGATACTCATGAAATATCCAGAAATTCAAGGTAACAATTTCGATGATTTTTTTTAATAAAACGCTTGAATATCATAAAAAACAAGATAATCCCCATGTATTTGTAAATATCCTTATTATATATTCTTCCGTTTATTGGAAATCTCCCTCATCTCCACAACTGATCCTGTAGCTGCTCTGACAAAGTCCATGGCAGTGATAGTCATGAAACTGAATACAATCATAATGTCCTGTTAGGTAGATCATGTGTAGATTGGTCAAGGACATTAGGGATGACAAGACTCTCTATCGGTGACCATTTTATGAACAAGAATGGCCTATACCCTGGGTTTCCAGGGATGGTAACTGTTCACCTTAAGAAGCTTTTTGATCTGGAGAAGACTGAATTCTACTTACCACATTGCTCCTGTGCGACCTTGGCTTTGACACCGGCTGTCAGGACTTGAACCAGCGGACTCCGCTGTCCCAGGCTGCAGCTCTACCAACTGAGCTATGCAACTCTCTGAAGAGCTCCAGTGCTTATCCTTGGCCTAGTTTTTCTAGTTTCTAGTTCCTGTTTCCCTGGTCTTACTCCACCCCTTTCTAGATTGGACTTCCTACTTAAACCCAACCTTGCCTATACATCCTTCCAGCCTGTAGTCTAGCTTGTCTCCTTCTCTCCTGCGATTGACTCCTATATTGTGCAATGACCACCGGCTTCCTCCTGACTGTGATACCTGCCTGCTCCCTCAATACTGACGCTGATCTTCTGTGCTACGACCTCCGGCTTCCTCCTGACTATGATACTTGCCTGCTCCTCTGTACTGCTAAGCCTCTCCTGTGTTCCGACCCCTGACTTTACTGACTACGATTCCTGCCTGCAATAACTCAAGTAAGTTACAACACTTAGACTCCAAAACCAGACCCAGATCGTTACACCGGCTCTTCATCTAACGGAAATTGCGGCGTACAGCTGCACCCTGGAGACAACCTGCAATTATTGGGTTCTTGTTGATAGAGAGACTCGGAGAGCCCCCTGTGACTGTCTAGTGCTCTCCGTTCTCTCACTTTAAGAAGAAGGCTCAATACTTATTCTGGGATGCCATAAACATTCTATTTTTGGAGACTCTTACCACAGAGAGGACTACCTACCTGTTTCTTTCAAAGACTCCTACTTGAACTAGTAAGCACTTCAACACTCTCCATAACATAATAAATAAATAAAAGTTGAGTAATAAATGTACCTGTCCTGTAGGGTCAGTCAAGCTACTCAAGACGCAATCTTGGATATGCAGTTCACTATTAACTCCATCCCACCTGACTTTTCATCATTGTTTGGCTTTATCTAATGGAGTTTTGAAAAAACTAAATATATATTTTGCACAGCCGCTCTCTGTGAGTCAGGGAACGTCATAGACTCAGTTTGGAGCCTAAATTTTCACCGCACGCTTTCCAAAATCCACTTATTATCCACCATATACAGGAGCCATTGTCTGCTGCTGCTGTGGCAGTTGGAAGCTGAGATGTGACTGGTTGCTATTCTGCCACAGGTCATGAGTATGAGCTCTGAGCTGTGATTGGTTACTATAGGCAATGAGTAGAAGACGCTTATTTGTGAGGAAATATGGATACAGACAGAGAACCTAGAGGAAACTGAAGAATGTGGGGATGGGTAATTTAAAGGCACTATTTAGGCACAGGACAACTGACTAAATCTTAGAATAAGTGCAACCATATACATCCCTGATGCAACCAAAGTGTTAAATACCCTATGTTATGAATACATCCATGTGTCATTGCACTGTGGATATAATTGGACTATGATTCCAGACTGTCCTGTGTTCTATTTTTGGGAATTTCAGAGAAAATCCACAAGGAAATTGAAATTGTGATTGGGAAAGATCGATGTCCATCGATAGAAGACAAGAGTAAAATGCCCTACACAGACGCCGTGATCCACGAGATCCAGAGATTTGCTGATATTGCCCCCATGGGGTTGCCCCATGCTGTTTGCAAGGACACAACCTTCAGAGGATATCACATTCCTAAGGTGCAGTATATTGGTCTTGTCAACCTCTCCTGCTTGTTCCTCATTAGTTCAGTTTATTTAAGACTGTACATTATAAACCTAAGTCTACCTTATTCTACCTCGTGTATGTCAAAGAGCAGTCTGTAAGGTGAACGCAAATGTAGTGCCAAGTGATGAGGAGCATTACACTTTGGACATTTGTATATTTTCTTATTTTTATATCAAGGGTTAACTTGCATTAATTTATAGTGTTTTGTTATCAGTGTCGGACTGGGTTTCCTTAGGTCCACCAGAGAAAATCTGGGGGCCCACTCTTCATTATCCCCCAGGAAATATACTCTAGCAGCCTTCAAATTGTTTTGTTTTCTGATGGACCTCTGGGATTCAGTTTTGGTTTGAGCCAGGGCCCACCGGAGGATCCTCTGGTACTCTGGAGGGCCAGTCCGACACTGTTTGTTATATACATTCTGTGTTTGGCATACATTCCTTGTTTAGCAGACAAGCAGACACATGGACCTTTAGAATGACAGGTGGTGTCTGGAAAGTTGTTTACACTTTAGAATCTTGCTGCCATAAAATATTATGGGGACTCAATGTAAGTCTACAGGGAAACACTTTATCGTTGTTTTCTTGCCAAAATGTAACCACTCCTCCCCTGGTGGAAGGTATATAAAGAGAACAATCCCAGCCCCTAGTGTTTTGCAGTTAAGGACCAGAGCTTGGTAGAGAAGACGTCCAGTCTACTGAGCAACCAGAAGAGTAGCTAAGGCTCTACCATAGAGTCTGGGCTCCTACCCTGTGACCAGGGTACCAGCCTTCTGAGAAAGGGACATCTTGCTCAGGCCTTTCCTCAGTATTAACTCTTCTTCTGCCAGGGAGAAGTTTGGAGAAGTCAGCCCTATGCTTTCTTTGTCTTGCTTTGCACCTGAATTTCTTCAGTCAAGAAGGAACCTTTTGCTGCAGACCCCGACTCTTCGGACTTATTTCCCATTGTGTGCACCACACCTTACCATCCCTTCCAAAGGGCAGCAACAGGTGGTGACACATCGATGGTGCCTGGTAGACCAATAATAACTTTGGGGCCACTCCTAAACCAGGCACTGCACAGTCACTTCATGGGACATCTCATGCCAATTAAGGCATGGTGGTATTCTCAACGTCGTCATACTTTCAAACAACTACCATCGAGGCCTAACACTTTTCTAGAACTTCAAATCTTATACTTTCATTTTCAGGGCACCATGGTGTTTCCACTATTGACCTCTGTCCTTAAAGATCCTAAATATTTCCAGAACCCAAATGAATTTGACCCGGGACACTTTCTAAATGAAAAAGGTTTCTTCAAGAAAAGTGATGCATTTCTGGCATTCTCCACAGGTAAGACATCAGAACAATTTCAAGGTCAGAAATCCACTTATTTATTAGATCCTGATGGTAGATTCCCTAAATGTATCTAATCCCCAAGCAGCTTTATTAGTTTTAAACCTAACCTCTGAGTTTATATACTTTATTATATTTTTATGGGTTATCAAGTAGCCTCTGGCAACTTTGTGATTAGTCCAACTCTCTCAGCTACACCCATTGATCTGAAGAAGGAGATGGTGCGTCTCCGAAACGTGTCATCAATAAAGCAATATTTAAACCAATACTTATGAAGTGTGGACACCTTTCCTGAACGATTACCATCCAGCTAGTGCCGTTCCGGTCACCCCTCCGTGGTCTCCCGAAGTACTAACCACCGAGTGCAGTCTACACACGGTATCTGACTTTTGGGCAGCTCCCCCTGGATATTTAATGAAGGCTTAAACCAAGCCTTTAATAAGGGAAACCCCCACCCTAATACGGGTAAATAGGGGTCTCCACTATTTGATTGTGAATTATCTACCTTAGAGGAGCGCAATCTCGCTTTTATATCTCCTAATACTAGATAACTTAACTTAAGGTTTCTCCACGGCCCTTGTAGTCCCTGTAGAGCTCCCTAATCCTCACCTCCCCTCCCCCTGACATGGCCAACATGTAACCAGCAAGGGACGTGGAACTTCTTCAAGGTATCCCTTCCAGCTGGTAATGTGCACATACTGCATTGATTTGCACGGAGCGGCAAAATTACCATAAGAATAAAGTATAAAAACTCAGGGATTAGGTTTTAGAAAATAATAAAAAGTGATTAGGTTTTAATTACATTCAAAGTATCTTCTATCAGCATCTACTAAATAAGTAGATTCCTGACAGTAGATTTCCTTTAAAAATAAGGTTCAATATTTTTAAATTTAATAAGGATTTTGAGATTTATATTTTTTATGTCAGGAAAACGTGTATGTCTAGGGGAAGGCCTGGCCCGCATGGAGCTCTTCCTCTTCATAACCACCATACTGCAGAAGTTCACCTTGGAGCCCACCGTAGACAGAAAAATTCTGAATATAACACCAGAGCCCAACACCAATGCATCAAGACCTCGTACATACCAGATGAAAGTTCTCCCTCGTCTCTGATGGCATAAACTATTGCATTAAAGTACCGTGTATACATTGTATAAGCCGAGTCTTTCAGCACAAAACAATGTGCTGAAAAACCTCCCCTCGGCTTATACACGAGTCAATAAAAAAAAAATAAACTTACATGCTCACCTTCCGGCATCCCCAATGCACGTCACGGCTCCCCAATGTTGACGCGGCTCCTCTTCAGTCTGATGTAACAGCCAGCAGAGACGCGGCCATGCGCTTTGCCGGTCGGCACATACTATGACGTCATCAGTGGCCGCATCATATTGTGCGCCGGCCGGCACACAATATGGCGTCTCTGCTGGCTTTTACAGCAGACTGAAGACAGAAGAGGAGCCGCGTCGAGCATCGTGGAGCCGCGCTGAACATCGGGACCACCCAAAGGTGAGTATGTAAATTTATTTTAAGTGCTTGGCAAACTGGGGGCTGGCTGTATATTAACGGGGGGCTGGCTGGCTACTGAAGGGGGCTAGCTGGTTGTATACTACAGGGGGATGGCGTTTTATACTAAAGGGGGCTGCTGGCTATATACTAAAGGGGGCTGGCTGTATACTAATGAAGGCTGGCTGTATACTACTGGGGGTTGGCTGGTTGTATACTACTGGGGGGTGGCTGTATACTACTGGAGACTGGCTGGCTATATATTAAAGGGGGCTGGCTGGCTATATACTGGGAGGCTGTGACCAAGGCATTTCCCACCCTTGGCTTATACTCAAATCAATAGGTCTTCCCAGTTTTTGGAGGTAAAATTAGATGCCTCAGCTTACACTCGCGTATATATGGTAATTGAAAATCAAAAGGCTGATTCTGTTTTTTAATTGAAATTAAAAAATGTTTTTTCAAAACAGTTTTTTTGTCAATATTGGCCATGGAAATATCAATATATGTGAACATCTTGAATTACTGTAGTTTTTACAAATAAAAACATTGGAAAATATTATGTTTTATGGGCTGTATAGAATATTAGACATAAATATAAGATTTTTTTTGTTTTTGAGGTTTGTTGGGTGCATGCCTGATTAAATATAAAGTGGTTTAGTTAAAGGACATCTACCACCGGGATAAAGGATTGTAAACCCAGCACACTGACATACTGGTGTGCACCCTCTCTGGCAGGACTGCTCTTCCTTTAGCTTCTTATGCCCTTGTTTTTACAAAAAAAGGCTTTTAGAATTATGCAAATAAGTCTGAGGGGCTCCACTCTTTATAAGCATTAAGACATCATAGAAACCTGGAGCCCCTGAGGCTAATTTTGCATACATTTTAAAGCCCTTTTTTCTTAAAAACAAGGACATAAGAAGCTAAAAGAAGAGCGGATCCTGCCAGAGGGTGCACACCAGTATGTCAGTGTGCTGGGATTACAATCCTTCATCCTGGTGGTAGATGTCCTGTAGACTTATCTCTGGCAGAAAGAAGTGGAAATAGGCACTATCTCTATACCCAGACACACTCTGGTGGCTTTGTGGAACTAAAAGAAGAAGTTCTGCAGCAGGGACTTTGGCATGAGGGGTTCTCTAGGTAATAAGAAAGTTTTCACTCATCTATAAGGCCCAATGCTATTTCTTGTTTCCTTGTTTTATTCATGCATGAAGTTCATAGTTACGGGACGCCGCACACCGCAGCCCTAGCATGTTCCCCTAAGGCTAAATTCACACTGCCGTGAGCTCGCCGCACCGTAGTACGGCGGGCACACGGCAGCGCGGGGAGAGGAGGAGGAGGTGAGCGCAGCTCACCCCCGCCCCTCTCCACAGAAAGTAATGGTGCCGGGCGCCGTAATACGGGGGAAGATAGGACATGTCCTAACTTTCCCCGGGCTACGGAGTGGTACGGTGCCGCACATGTGCTGCACCGTACCGCTCCCATACAGGGCCGTGAGCCCATAGAAGTGTATGGGGGACGTATATCGACCGCATATACGTCGGCCGTATATACGTCCCCCATACTGTAGTGTGAATGTAGCCTAACATGACACCTTAGTTCCTGACTATGGCTCCACCTTATCGTCCAGGTTGTTGCATCCCTCCTGCAACTCACTGAACATATTAAGGGGATTTTTTTCATTGGACTCTACATCCACATCAAGCTGCCTAGAGGATCCGATCTATGTTGTTAACCTTTACAGTATATGAATTACACATTTTGAAAGCCTCTACAGCCCTTCTGATCAAATTGATAAGTGAATCCATTGGGAATATACTGGAAAGGCTCTGCCCTGGGCACCATCCACTATGATACTAAGAACCGCTTCGCTCTGTCACCTGGAACCACTTGGTAATCGCACACGATTATCCCACTGCTTCCTATCCAACAAAGATATAATATTACCGACACAGACTCCTCTGAAACAATCTTTTAAAATCATCAACTCTTTATACAATAGTGAAGACAAAATAGAATTACAGTTCTGTAGACAATACATATATCGTAGTGTAGAAGGTTCCAAGCGAAGCAGAAATGCAGCCATTCACTGAGGCAACCACATACTCAGCAAAGTTTTGGCGGCTCCACCTCTTCCTTCATGCTCGAAGAAGGAAGTATGGGAGTAGCAAAAAGTTGTTAAAAACCAAGGGAAGGGGTTAGTGATAGAAACTGAGATGCAGATATAGAGATAAGGGCATCAGTAGGAATGTCAAGGTCACCCATGATGAGTGTTGGGTTGGACAGTTACAACTGAGTGAAGTTGCCCCCCACCCACCCCCCACCTTGTTCAAATCTAACAAAATTGGTGTCAAAGGTTTGTGCTATGTTTGTGAGGGTTTGTGAAGCTTAAATTTTCGTTTGTGCTGCTATTGTTTTAAAGATATCAATAAAGGTTTCCAAAGGTAATCAGGTCCCGTAAGACTATCATGGGCAAGTGGATCCAAAGTTCTCCTTCTACTAGACGGGAATTTATCCAAAAGGTCAACAACACCGTAAGGCTTTAATGGGGAGTGTACCTAAAGCGGAGACACCCAAAGAAGTTTGAAAAAAAGTGGGGGAGGTAGATGGAGACACCGAGTCAACCGAGTAATGTGCTTTTGAAGTTGGGAGGGAGTCTTAGTTACCGAATGTCTGCCCTGGGTCAATAAGTATTGATTATTCTATATTATGATGGGGTTTCGCTGCTCCATCTATGTACTTTCTATAGGGATTTCCTTACCCTTGGAATGATGTATGAACTTACGGACGTTTTCTATTTCCTATCACTTCTGTATGCCTAAAAAGTTGGGGGGAGGAAAGGGAAGTTATGTATATTTTACGTACTGCAGATAATGGGGCAGATTTACTTACCCGGTCCATTCGCGATCCAGCGGCACGTTCTCTGCGATGGATTCAGGTCCGGCCGGGATTCACTAAGGTAGTTGCTCCGATGTCCACCAGGTGGCGCTGCTGCGCTGAAGTCCGCTGAAAATCACTCAAGTACACCGGCCTATTCCTGGTGAAGGTAAGTGCAAGCTCCGCGACACTTTTTGTTTTTTAAATGTGGCGGTTTTTCCGAATCCGTCGGGTTTTCATTTGGCCACGCCCCCGATTTCCATCACGTGCATGCCGGCGCCGATGCGCCACAATCCGATCGCGTGCGCCAAAATCCCGGGGCAATTGAGGGAAAATCGGCGCAAATCATAAATATTCAGGTAACAAGTCGGGAAAACGTGAATCGGGCCCTTAGTAAATGACCCCCATTGTTTTTTCCTTTACTGTCTCTGTTTGACTGTGTATGAAAACTGGAAAAACTGGGGAAAAAAAGGCTATATGCTCTTATTTCTTTAGTTTAGTGCATCTCACTTGTTCAATCATAATCTTCTGAACTTTTTTCGCTACTTTTTTCCACCTCATCTTTTGAATACCCTCTATTAACTACTCTTCATCCGTGCTACATATACTCCGAGCTCTGATGAATTGACCTCATATTTCAGCATGTTGTTACAATCTGACAGCTTAGAATATAACATGGTCAAGAAGTTACTCCTCTTTATATTCCTTCTGTCTTTAACATCCAAATAATGTCTGACACTACGACCTTTCTCCAATGAAAATGAAAAGTGGGTGACAGTAATTCAAATACAAGAGAAACTGTTCAAGAGACTCCTCAGCCTTTCCAGAAGAGACACACGTCATCCACATCTAGTGAACAATACAATTTTAGCGTTTGCTACAGCGTTTTAAAACACCCTAATTTTCAAAGTAAGACATTGTAGATATTGGTGGAGCCACAGAAGCCCCCATGAAGGACCCCTGCACCTGCAAGAAATACTCTTCACCAAACCTAAAATAATTCCTGGTAAGAATAAGATTCAAAAGCTTCCAAAAAAGTATCAGATGCTCATAACTTTTTATACTTTGTATATGGAGCTTTGTCTTTTTATGGGAGGTGGCGTCTGTTTCTTTACAATGGCTTTGGTGGTAGAGGGTGAAGTTCTGTTCTGTATCTATTTTATATGGACAATTTCAAGTGTTTTTATCATTAATAGGTTCAAATGTTTTGTATGTTCTGTTTTTAACAAATTACAAATGTAACTTTCTTATGCTAACATTTGTGCATCAAGTCGTTGTCAAAGAGCAAGGAGACAATACGCTTCGGGTTATACAGACGTCAGTCAGGTGCTCCAACGGCAGCCGCAAACAAGACTAACTAAATATTCCAACATTTGTATCTACTAACAAAGAAATCGTCCCACAAGAAGATCAGTGCATTTCCATAACACTGTGAGCCGGGACCATCACATCTACATCTCATGGTCAAATATAGACGGGTCAGCAATATCAGAGACACTAAAAGGAATATTGCTACCTCATCACAGAGCGTTTGTCTAATTATGTACATCCTAGACAGAAATTATACAGTATGAAGAGCACAACATAAACTAACACTAGGTAAGTATATCACACAGGACTGTTAGAGATCTTCATCAGCCGTTTACGAGGTTGTCCAGTGATAGCAAGTTAGGCCCTATCCACAGCTGATTGGTGGGGTTCCTCCCCTATTGCACCCAAGACAACCGATACAGTGAGTTACCCTTGTGTCCACTGCTCCCACTGCTCCCAGTGCTCCTCAGCCATCAGCACTCCATTGGAAGCTGTGCTGCCAGGCTGTAAGTACGGCGAAACATAGAGCATGTGTGTGCTCACCGTACCGTGCCCTGCACAATCCACTCCCATGGCCATGGCTCCGGGCCCTGTGTCCCACCCAGAATTGTACCACAGAAGCAGCAGATGCCATGAAATATCGCACCATGTGAACAGATGTGAACAATGCTCACCATGTGTGAACAGGTCTTGAATACTCACTTTTCTATGGCCCCGGTCAGCAGGCGTCACTGAACAGAGGGCGGAAGCGTGGTGCCGGTTGGAGGGCAGGCGGGAGTACGGTGCTGGCCGGAGGGTGGGCGGGAAGATGATGCCGATCAGTGGGTGGACAGGAGCATGGTGTCGGTGCCGCCCCCTCATCCAGCATGGCAGGTGCGCCCCTGTGTATACCCTGCTGTGCTGTGTCTCTCTTACCTCCTCCAGTTTCTTGTCACCTGTTAACTTGATCATATGTGCACCCTCAGCCAGTAACAGGAGATCTCTCACATGAAGAGTTATACAGGGGTCCGATGCTTAAACTCTCCAATCCTTCCATGTATAACTCGTACTTGATGGGAAAACACAAGCAGCCCAATATGTAGCTAAGTTTCTTCTGCCATGGGGCTCTTCTATAATAGTGTCCTGAGGTTGTAGACATATTTATGCATAATGATATTTTTCAGAGGAGGTTGGAGGCTGTGATGTGCTCCTCATTTTAGAATTATGCAAATAAGTCTGAGGGGCTCCACTCTTTATAAGCATTAAGACATCATAGAAACCTGGAGCCCCTGAGGCTAATTTTGCATACATTTTAAAGCCCTTTTTTCTTAAAAGCAAGGACATAAGAAGATAAAAGAAGAGCGGATCCTACCAGAGGGGTGCACACCAGTATGTCAGTGTGCTGGGATTACAATCCTTCATCCTGGTGGTAGATATCCTGTAGACTTATCTCTGGCAGAAAGAAGTGGAAATAGGCACTATCTCTATACCCAGACACACTCTGGTGGCTTTGTGGAACTAAAAGAAGAAGTTCTGCAGCAGGGACTTTGGCATGAGGGGTTCTCTAGGTAATAAGAAAGTTCTCAGTCATCTATAAGACCCGATGCTACGTCTTGTTTCCTTGTTTTATTCATGCATGAGGTTCATAGTTACGGGACGCCGCACACCGCAGCCCTAGCATGTTCCCCTAAAATGACACCTTAGCTTCTGACTATGGCTCCACCTTATCGTCCAGGTTGTTGCCTCCCTCCTGCAACTCACTGAACATATTAAGGGGATTTGTTTCATTGGACTCTACATCCGCATCAAGCTGCCTAGAGGATCCGATCTATGTTGTTAACCTTTACAGTATATGAATTACACATTTTGAAAGCCTCTACAGCCCTTCTGATCAAATTGATGAGTGAATCCATTGGGACCATACTGGAAAGGCTCTGCCCTGGGCACCATCCACTATGATACTAAGAACCGCTTCGCTCTGTCACCTGGAACCACTTGGTAATCACACACGATTATCCCACTGCTTCCTATCCAACAAAGACATAATATTACCGACACAGACTCTTCTGAAACAATCTTTTAAAATCATCAACTCTTTATACAATAGTGAAGACAAAATAGAATTACAGTTCTGTAGACAATACATATATCGTAGTGTAGAAGGTTCCAAGCGAAGCAGAAATGCAGCCATTCACTGAGGCAACCACATACTCAGCAAAGTTTTGGCGGCTCCACCTCTTCCTTCAGGCCCGAAGAAGGAAGTATGGGAGTAGCAAAAAGTTGTTAAAAACCAAGGGAAGGGGTTAGTGATAGAAACTGAGATGCAGATATAGAGATAAGGGCATCAGTAGGAATGTCAAGGTCACCCATGATGAGTGTTGGGTTGGACAGTTACAACTGAGTGAAGTTGCCCCCCTAGTTTTAACTGCAGCACCTTTAATCTACTACTAGTTCACTGCCTCCATACATGGTCCCCTTATCAAACGAGCTGTGTCAGGCAGAATTTTCAGGTGTTTCACCAGATATATAGTGGAACTCGGCCCATCTGTCGCCGCCATGCTGGAGACCTGAAGTTGCAATCATAGCAGCGCAATATGGATGCCCCATACTGTCGCTCTTAATCATGGAACCATTTCCGTAAAAACAATTAAAAATAGAACCACTATGCTATTCCATTATTCCTAGGTGAAATATTCAAACGACCCGGCCTGCTTTGAAAATTATAATTTTTTCAAAGTAAACGCTTCTGGCCCCCGATATTATTTGAGCGCTTCTTGCTCACCTCCTTTGGTTCCTCTCTGACACCCATTGGTTTGAAGCCTGAGTCCAATTAGGGTATGTCGCCATGCCACTCTCTAGCCTGCTGCCGCTGCCTCTGCCTCTGCATGCCGTCCCCTATAGTGTCAGGGTCAATTATTGGATGTTTTAGATGCTATCTAGCTTCATTCTGTCACTCTGTCATGGCCATGCTGTTGCCCATAATTTTGGCATAATGGTGCGATTAAGCAGCCTCAGAGGCATCCATGCATGCTGCCCCTATAGTGTCAGGGTCAATTATTGGATGTTTTAGATGCTATCTAGCTTCATTCTGTCACTCTGTCATGGCCATGCTGTTGCCCATAATTTTGGCATAATGGTGCGATTAAGCAGCCTCAGAGGCATTCGTGCATGCTGCCCCTGCTGCTTCCTGTCCATTTCCGTGGTGTTTCCATCATTTTCTGAGGTTCCCAGGTGTTTGGCCAAGCTTCCCTGTGCAGACCCTTGGTCCCCTTAAAAAATGCTCGAGTCTCCCATTGACTTCAATGGGGTTCGTTATTCGAGACGAGCACTCGAGCATCGGGAAAAGTTCGTCTCGAATAACGAGTACCCGAGCATTTTAGTGCTCGCTCATCTCTAGTAAGAATATGATTTATTCCAATAACTAACCATTAGTGATGTCTGGACCCAAAGGACTGTGCTGAATATTGTGGGTTCAGGGCCCCGAATCCAGACCTAGGATAGAAGTTCAGAATTCAGTCTCACCCAGAAATAAGCTTTACAAAATAACACATTCTCTAATTCACTGTAATTAACAAAAATACAGAATTTTATAGATATAATTCCAATTACATGTTGCTTAGACTTTTAGTTGTCCCTGGATAATACTATAAATCTTCTGACTATAGTAGGATTCTTCTCATGAATAGCTTCTCTCATCTGCACACTGCAGTCCTTTCTGTCTCCTAACCTTCCCCTGTATAGTGTGACCAGCTCAGACACAGGCACTTCCTGACGGCAAGCATCAGTGTGCAGACTCTACTAACTCTACAGGCAAGATAAGCAGAATAGACAGTGCATTTTATTAATAAGGTGAGGGTGCAGACCTGACTCTGCGTGTGTTATTGAGGAGTTAGTAGAGCTGAAAGTGTCAATGGGGGTCATTTACTAAGGGCCTTATTCGCGTTTTCCCAACGTGTTATCCGAATATTTCCGATTTGCGCCGATTTTTCCTGAATTGCCGGGGATTTTGGCGCACGCTATCGGATTGTGGCGCATCGGCGCCAGCATGCACGCAACGGAAATCGGGGGGGGCGTGGCCGAATGAAAACCCGACGGATTAGGAAAAAACGCCGCATTTTTAAAAAAAAATGTGTCGCGAAAATTGCACTTACCTTCACCAAGTATAGGCCGGTGAAATTCAGGGCATTCCAGCGGACCTCGGTGGACTTCAGCGCAGCAGCGACATCTAGTGGACATCGGAGGAACTGCCTTAGTGAATCCCGGCCGGACCCGAATCCACCGCAGAGAACGCGCCGCTGGATCGCGAAAGGGCCGGGTAAGTAAATTGTGTTTTATATCTCATCATCTTCCTTTTTCTATGTGTCAGATACCATTAAAATGTCCAGAATCTAGATGAAAGTATAGATAAACCTGTACACTGATAATCTAAGCACATTGTCAGCTCACAGCACAGATGGTTCAATGTGTACATTTTTATGGTAAAAATAGCATGATGATCAAATTCATTAACTCTTTCCTGCAGCGGAACAGACTGAAACACCTGTTTTGCCACTTGTGTTTTAATTAAAACTTTTACACAGCTCACCATATAGTATAATAAACATGATAAAACTGTTCTATAGGTTATTATGCTTACGGAGACACCAAACAGGTAAAGGTTTTCCTATGGTTTTACTACTTAAACAAACCAAACACTTTTTTAAGGAAACTTTTTCCTATGTGTTCCCATATTCTATACTTTATATTTTATTCAACAGGATTATTATCGCTTTTTTAATGCAGGAAAAGGTGATTCTTTGATTGATACTATTAAAGGGAACATCTGGCTTTCTATTAAATATTTTTCGGAGGAGGCACTAAAATAGCAATATTTAATGAGATTTTTAATTTAAATTTTTTATAGATACGACAAAAAAGTCCTTGCCATACTTTTGGCTGCCATGGCAACACACAGGCTCCTCGTGATTGCACTGTGGGGGGCCTGGGGTGTGACAGCCGGAACCCCGTTTCCTCTGTCTCTCTCCTTAGCTATCGCAATCAAACATGGATCAAGGTAGTTAAGGGGTTAAATATATGGCAAGGTATGATCTCCCTGCCGGGCAGAGGCATTGGGGGCTCGACTGTATGTAACAGCCGGTCTTCTGTTGCAGATCCTGTGGACAAAAGAGATCGTCCAAATGTCGTAACAGGTTGCTAATTAGGACAATCTCTTTCGACCAATGGGGCAGATTTACTTACCCGATCCATTCGCGCTGGATTCGGCCAGGATTCATTAAGGTAGTTCCTCCGCCGTCCACCAGGTGGCGCTGCTGCGCTGAAGAGCAGCGGAACACGCTGGAGTTCACCGAGCCGGGCTGAGTGAAGGTAAGTGCAAGCTCTGCGACAGATTTTTTTTTTTAAACGCGGCGGTTTTTCCAAATCCGTCGGGTTTTTGTTTGGCCACGCCCCCCGATTTCCGTCGCGTGCATGCCAGAGCCGATGCACCAAAATCCGATCGCATGCGCCTAAATCCCGGGGCAATTCAGGGGAAATCGGCGCAAATCGGAAATATTCGGGTAACACGTCAGGAAACCGCGAATCGGGCCCTTAGTAAATGACCCCCAATGTCTTCAACCAGTTAATACCTGCAGTACTGGTTATCAATCACGGTGTTGGGGTTGGTTTGGGTAACCGTTCTGAACTTTTATTCGTGTCCCTTAGTGGAACCTCGTGTGTCTGCTTTTCACTAGTAACTATCAGTTTTTACTTTTCAACAGACTCTCCATTTGACCCAACATTTATATTACGACTCGCTGTTTCTAATGTCATCTGCTCCGTCATGTTTGGTGAAAGATTTGACTATAAGGACTAGAGATGAGCGAGCACTAAAATGCTCGGGTGCTCGTTATTCGAGACGAACTTTTCCAGATGCTCGAGTGCTCGTCTCGAATAACGAGCCCCATTGAAGTCAATGGGAGACTCGAGCATTTTTTCAAGGGACCATGGTTGGGATAAATGTGTTATTTAATGAAAAAGAATGCTTGTGATATTTGCACAATGTTTTCTTTGCGATCTATTCTTAAAGGTTTTTTTTTTTTACTCCCCCCCCCCCCCCCCCCAAGCGCGGTATATTATCTGCCCGACAAGTTAGCGATGTAAAGAACCGTGAAGAATAGAATAACAACCGTGAAAACAGTGTATCGTGAACAGGATCTAAGACAAAGAAACCCAGTGCAGAAACAGTGCCGAATAGATTACAGATGTTCGGCACATTGCTTATTTCCTGTCGGGATAGGCGGACGGCGCGTACAAATAGATGGTGAAGAACAATATAATGTGTGAAGAGACAGTGCAGAGTATGGAAACATCTGCAAGTGTCTTGATAACATCTATATTGTTTTACATGTATTTGTTGCGCAGTTCAGAGCGGATATCACGACAAGTAAGCGAGAGTGGGCCGGAACATCTGTAATTTATTCTCGCACTGTGTTCTGCACCGGGTTTTTATCTTAATATGATAATTGTGTTCATACGTTTTTTCATTTTCATTATTAATTGTCTTCAACTGCTGTTGTTTTTGATTAACCTATATAGATGAAGACATAAAGCAGAAGGATATTTTTTTAGCAGAATTAAGAAAAATTATGGTAATTTTGGTCAATCCACACTGTAGTAATTCTACAATATTCTTATAAAGTGCATTGAGATTGAATAGTTATAGCATTAAGAACTGTACAACATTTATACATGAACTTGAAATTTATAGAATATAATCATTGTGTTTATTTTTTAATTAGCTTCTTAACATGTTCCCATCCATAAAGCCGCACATTCCTGGTCCTCACCGGAAGATGTTTAAAATGATAACTCACATGAAAAAATCTATAAAGAAGATGGTGGACACCCACTGGGCCACCCTGGATGAGAACTGCCCTCGTGACTTCATAGATTGCTTCCTTATGAGAATGGAAGAGGTAAGTTTAAAAGTACTTAAAAAAATTAATAACCTTTTAGGTAACGTATTTAGATTCCCCTTAGTTTCCCATAACACAAATGAAATTATTTTAACAGGCAAATGTTAGAATCAACCATCTAGTGGTCAATTTAAGTGGTTAGAACTTTGAAACACTTCAGCATATCGGGGGATTTTTGAGATTATTTTCTCGTGACACATTGCACTTCATGTTAGCTGTAAATTTTAGGTGATGTGTTTTGAGGTGATTTATGAAAAAAAACTCTGATGTTTGACAAAAATTCTGAAAAATTCTTGAAAAATTTTCAAAATTCTAAATTTCGCACTTTTTTCCAACGGCTTTATGCTGGATTGGTTTTTTATGTGTACAAAGTTAAGGGGATTAGACCATTAGGTGCAATTTTTCTAATCTTTTGTAAAAACACAAACTTATTCTTTTGAGGCACCTGCTCGGCTTTACAGTTACTTCGATAAGCCTAAATAAAGTCTTGTTTTAACCCATTTATTATAATAGATAATGTGGAAAATCCCCACATACTGCCATGCTGTAGTATAACAGTATATGGTAGAATCAATCAGACAACCTAGGGTATATAGATGAAGACATAAAGCAGAAGGATATTTTTTTAGCAGAATTAAGAAAAATTATGGTAATTTTGGTCAATCCACAATGTAGCAATCCTACAATATTCTTATAAGGTGCATTGAGATTGAATAGTTATAGCATTAAGAACTGTACAACATTTATACATGAAATTTATAGAATATAATCATTGTGTTTATTTTTTAATTAGCTTCTTAACATGTTCCCATCCATAAAGCCGCACATTCCTGGTCCACACCAGGAGATGTTTAAAATGATAACTTACATGAAAAAATCTATAAAGGAGATGGTGGACGCCCACCGGGCCACCCTGGATGAGAACTGCCCTCGTGACTTCATAGATTGCTTCCTTATGAGAATGGAAGAGGTAAGTTTAAAAGTACTTAAAAAAATAAATAACCTTTTAGGTAACGTATTTAGATTCCCCTTAGTTTCCCATAAGACAAATGAAATTATTTTGACAGTCAAATGTTAGAATCAACCATCTAGTGGTCAATTTAAGTGGTTAGAACTTTGAAACACTTCAACATATCGGGGGATTTTTGAGATTATTTTCTCGTAACACATTGCACTTCATGTTAGCTGTAAATTTTAGGTGATGTGTTTTCAGGTGATTTATGATAAAAAAACTCTGATCTTTGACAAAAATTCAGAAAAATTCTCGAAAAATTTTCAAAATTCAAAATTTCGCACTTTTTTCCAACGGCTTTATGCTGGATTGGTTTTTTATGTGTACAAAGTTAAGGGGATTAGACTATTAGGTGCAATTTTTTTAATCTTTTGTAAAAACACAAACTTATTCTTTTGAGGCACCTGCTCGGCTTTACAGTTACTTCGAGAAGCCTAAATAACCCATTTATTATAATAGATAATGTGGAAAATCCCCAAATACTGCCATACTGTAGTATAACAGTATATGGTAGAATCAATCAGACAACCTAGGGTTTAAGTACCCTAGGGGGCTTGAAAATAGTAAAAGATAAAAAGATAAAGGGGTTGTCCAAGACTGTAAAATAAAACCTTGGTGTTTACAAGGGGCACAGAACAGAGAGATGGCATTGTGGGACACTGGGAGGGACCACGGAGGTAAGGAAATGTTTATTTTTTTAAGCAGCCCCCTCCCGGCCACCAAGGTTTTTTTTACAGTTTGGGGAACCCCTTTAAAAACAACATGTTAATAAACATGTTTGGTATCACCGAGTCTCAAAATGTCCAATCTATCAAAATGCAATAACTGTTATTCCTGGGGTTTAACCAGGTAACGTAAAATAGTTGCCAAAGTCGAAAATGCCATGTAACATGTATTGCAGTGTGTTATGTAACTCACTCAGGATGCGCAGCATGTAGGTTACATTCGGGTTCTGCATGGAGGAAGGCCTGACTTATTGGGCAGCTCTCCCAAAAACGGCAAACCTCCAAAATGCTGTAGGAGGATAAGAATTCCGCCTGGTAAGCGGCACAGGGGGTTTGATCCACTGGGGCAAGAGGCACATTCCCCTTATACGCTGTGATCATGCTTGACTGCCGCGTGTGAGGGGTTAACACTTGCAATCAGAGGAATCCCTAATCGTGGCTGTTGCAGACGGGTGTCAGCTGTATATTTTGTCCGCTTGGAGAATCAGGACATAATAGTATGGCGCCGGTCCGTAAGTTTTTGGTCAGAGTGGGCACTCATTGACAATGCATATGCATCTTAAATGCGCAGATGCTTTGTCTGTTTGGCACAGGGATAGTCCGAGCGAGTGGCCGTTTCCAGCTGCATCGAGTATTATAACTATCAATGGCAGGGACCTCCTTTGGGTGCAGAGTCCTCTGCCATAGCTCACTGATGGGACAGGAGTCGAGGTCCACCAGTGGGCTAGTCCGACCCTGTGTATGGGGCCTTAACATCTTTAAAGCATCTTAACTAAATTTCAGTGTAATTTTTTTTTTTTTTTTTTTTCAGGCAGATGGACATCGTTTTTCTCTTTTTTTGTAAATTTCAGAGAAGATTCAACAGGAAATTGACAATGTGATCGGCGAAGATCGCTGTCCATCGATAGAAGACAAGAGTAAAATGCCCTATACAGACGCCGTGATCCATGAGATCCAGAGATTTGCTGATATTGTCCCCACAGGAGCTCCCCATGCGGTCAGCAAGGACACAACCTTCCGAGGATATCACATTCCTAAGGTTGAATATAATGGTCTTCTTAGTCATTTTATTTGTAAGCTTTTAGGTGGTGGCTGAAGTGTAACACTATTCTTTCATATTTTCAAAAACTAGAATTGGCACCATCAGGACAGAAGGGTGTGTCCTGCTCTCAACATCTTGGTTTGCTTCTTCCTAATGATCTTCTGGATTTGACTTTTCAAAATATTTTTATTTTATACTAATATTTTCAGGGCACCATGGTGTTTCCACTCCTGACATCAGTCTTGAAAGACCCCACACAATTCAAGAACCCAGAAGAGTTTGATCCTGGACGCTTCCTTGATGATAAAGGTGGCTTCAAGAAAAGTAATGCATTTATGCCCTTCTCCACAGGTAGGAGATTGTTGTATAATTATATTGTAGTTTAAAGTTACTATTAAAATGCACTTTCAATTATATGTTTTTTTGGACAACAATTTAAATTCCCACCTAAATATCACTGCAGATTTGTTTTATGTCTTTGGATGTCAATCTATTTTGCAGGATTACCCCATCGTTGACATTTAAAGAGAACCTGTCATGCAAATTAACCCCCAAAAAATCAATTAGTAAAGTTGTATGCAACTCACCTGCCGTGAGTCCAATGTCAATACTTGAGTCCAATGAAGCCCTGCATATACTTGAGTTACTTGCATTGCTTTGCCTCCTAGTTCCTGATTAACAAGTCTCAGTGTTACAGAACTGTTCCTAGGGGGAACATTGGGGCACATTTACTTACCCGTCCCCGAAAGTGCATTGTATAATGCGCTGTGCGGGGAGTCACTAAGATCGTGTGTCCGATTTCCTGCATGTGTTGCTTCTGTGAACTCCTCCGGATGGGTAAGTAAATGTGCCCCCATATCTTAGAAGAAACTTTAATATATTAAGATCAAATCATTTCTAGTATTCAAACCATGTGGAACAAAAGTATTCAATAACAAAATCCTAAAGCCGTCTCTTATAAAGAGGCAACATCTGTTGCTTCCTCTTGGAGAGGACTGCACCCTTTCAATAGCCTAAAACCTTAAAGCAGAAACATCCTTAGATATATTCTACTATTTGTTTCCATGCATTGTGAACCAACAAAAGATAAGCCTCTAGTTAAGACACTTATTTCTGAATATGAAGTTTAGTGTAATTACTCCATGTGATCAGATATATACATGATGTACAGTTTGCTAATGTTAGGAGGCTAAAGGACCTGTAATGATGTCACTCATGTCACATGACATGCTGAGGAGAAGCATGGGACATGTGGAGGTGTAGATGGAAGAGGCCGAATCAGCAGGGCATAGTCCCTCCAAGATATAGGTGATGTGAAGGAAACAATTTTTAGCTAAAGAAGGGTGCTAGTTAATTAATAGGGCTCTATGGGAACCTGACACTAGCTGTATTTGTGAAAATGTGGCCTCAGGTTCTCTTTAAGAGACTTAGTTATTAAAGATGTGCCCCTTTATTACTCATCTTACAACTCTGTGCAGAGTGGTTGAAGACTGGCAAATTTCCCCACTGTTAAGGGGATTGCTACAAATTCAAATGACCCTCTATTCATAGGATACAACCACAGGATAGAGGCAGCAGGACCAGCATGTATTTTATTATTTCGCCATGAGAGTTACAGGAATTGGCAAAAGTGTTTGGCCATTAGACATTAAATTGACCAGCCGGATGCCAGCTGGACCTAATACTCCATAGATTAGGTAAAAAGGGCCTTATATCATATTTGGTGGTGGTTTCTATAATTGGGAATCCATTCATTAGATAGTAAATGAATGTTTGACCCTTAACAAATCCTTTAAGACAATGGGGCAGATTTACTTACCCGGTCCATTCGCGATCCATCGGTGCGCTCTCTGTGGAGGATTCGGGTTTTCCGGCGATTCACTAAGGTAGTTCCCCCGATGTCCACCAGGTGTCGCTGCTGCGCCGAATTCCATTGGAATACACTGGAGTTCACCAAGTCAGGCCGGGTGCAGGTAAGTGCGTGTCAAGCGACACTTTATTTTTTTTTTAAATGCAGCGTTTTTTCCGAATCCGTCGGGTTTCCGTACGCCCACGCCCCCCATTTCTGTCGCGTGCACGCTGGCCCCAATGTGCCACAATCCGATCGCGTAGGCCAATCGGCGCAAAACGGAAAAATTTGGGTAACCCGGTAATTTGGGTTTCTTACATATTTTAATGAGCCCTCCGGTGCTACCCTGCGCCATCTTCGGGCTGGCGGTGGCTTCCGATAATTAATTATTCCTCCTTCAGGTGTCTTAGTGTCTGCGCATGCGCGATAGGTGCCGAGAGCTTGGTGACGTCACGGCTCTCGGGACCTGAAGGAGGAATAATTAAACATCGGAAGCCATCGCGAGCCCAAAGATGGTGCAGGGTAGCACCGGAGGGCTCATTTAAATATGTAAGAAAATAATTTTTTTAGCTAAACTAAAGTTCGCCGAGCCTAACAAGACTATGTGCCGGCATCAGCATTAAGTAGCCTACTGGGTGGTCTGCTCGCATGATTTCATCATGCGGGCCAAGGTAGGTTTCCTTTAAACTTGTCCACTACTGGTAGATCATGAATCTGAGATGGTGATTCTGCTGCTCTCCTGATGTTTAAGTACAAAAGACAAGATTTTCCCCAATTTATATGTAGGCCTGAGAAGTTCCCATATGCATCAGTTCTATAACCCTGGGTAAAGACGACTCTGGGTGCGACATGAATAGGAAAAGATCATCCGCATATAAGCTAAGACTATCTTGTCCAGATCCATGCGGCACCCCTACATATTGGGTGTCAGTTCTCAGTCTAATTGCAAGAGGCTCTATAGCTAGCACAAAAAGAAGGGGTGATAAAGAGCAGACATGACCGGTGCCCCAGACCAAGGGGAAGGAATCTGATAGATTATTATCAATTGCCATTCGGGCTTGAGGACAGAGATACAAAAGGGAAACTCATTTACTGAACCCTGAACCTATCCCAGGAACATTCCAGACAACGTCGGGAGAACCTCTGCCTATTGTGCCAGGCCGGAACACTTCCTTAAGACCTGTCCACTCTGTCCTCAGCGTCTGGAAAATGCTTGCACCTAGGGTTCTTGGGAGATCCATCCCTAGGTGAGTACAAAGCTTCTCCACGTCTGTACCTTCCCGTTCTTCTCAGCTCTGGCACAGGAAGCCAGTATCAGGTTTCTGCCTTATTGGACTCCAGAACTGCAGGAAACTTTGGGTGACACAGTGGTTGAGTGGGTAGCACTTCTACCTTGCAGCACTGGGGTCCTGGATTTGAATCTCACCCAGGTCAACACCTGCAAAGAGTTTGTATGTTCTCTCCGTGTTTGCGTGGGTTTCCTCCGGTGACTCCAGTTTCCTCCCACACTCCAAAACATACTGTTAGGTTGTTTAGATTGTGAGCCCCATGGGGACAAGGACCAATTTGTCATGCTTTGTTCAGCACTGCATAATCTGTGTGTGCTATATAAATAAAGAATTATTATTATTAAAATGTATTAACTTTGTGGATGCTGCTCTGGTCTCCCAGCATCAATTCCCTGTGGTCCACCTGGAGAAGCCCCTGGTCATCTCCTTTGTCAGTGACCAAATCCGGTCAGGTACCGCACTGAGCCTTTGTTCATGCAAGTTGGAGCACTACATAAAGAGAGACTGTCTTTCTATGTGCTACCTCAGTCCACGTCTTCTCTTCTGTTGGGTCTTCCGTGGTTGCACCTGTGCTTAACTGGAAGACAGGGGAGATTCTTTGTTGGGGATCTGATTGCCAGTCTCACTGTATGGTGGTTCCTCATCCAGTACCTGTCATGGTCTCTTATGTGGTCTCCAAGCCTCTGGAGGGTCTCCCAGCATTCTATGAAAACTTTGCTGACATCTTTTTGAAAAAGAAAGCAGAGACTTTGCTTCCACACCGTCCCTACTACTGCCCTGTTGATCTGCTGCTGGGTAAATCTCCTCCTCAAGGTCAGGTGTACCCACTTTCTGTGCCCGAAACCACAGCAATGTCTGACTACATCAAAGAGCACCTACAAAGGGGGTTCATACGGCTGTTGCGGGCTTCTTCTTTGCGACCAAAAAGGATGGGTCACTGTGTCCATGTATCGTGGTCTTTACAAGGCTAAGGTTAAGAACCACTATCCTTTGCCATTGATTACTGAACTGTTCGACCGCCTACATGGAGCTTGGAGTTCTTCTCCAAACTTGACCTTAGTGTGGCCAACAACCTCATCCGTTTCCGCAAGATGAGTTGAAGACTACTTTTAATACTCGTGATAAACACTTTGAGTACCTGGTTATGCCGTTTGGACTTTGTAACGCACCAGCTGTCTTTCAGGAATTCGTCAACGACATCTTGAGAGACTTGCCATATACCTCTGTCGTGGTCTTGACAATGTCCTGGTGTTTGCCACGGACCTGGAGTCCCACGTACGTCAAGTCCTCAGCTGTAGAGCCAATCACCTCTACGCCAAGCTTGAGAAGTGCCAGATCCATCAGAAGAGTCATCCCTTCCTCGGCTACATTATCTCTGACAGGGCTCTACAGATTGATGCTACCAAGTTGTCTTCAGTTCTTCATTGACCACGCCCAGTAGGTCTACTTGCTATACAGAGATTTTTGGGCTTTGCGAATTACTACAGGCAGTTTATCTCATACTCCTCTGTTTTGTCTCCTATTGTGGAGCTCACCAAGAAGGGCGCCAATCCCCGACTCTGGCCTCCGGAGTCCAAAGGAGACTCCTCTAAATGAAAGTCTGCTTTTGCCTCAGCCCCAGGTTTCACACGGCCTGATACTGAGAAGCCATTTTACCTGGAACTTGAAGCTTCCTCAATAGGAGCTGGGGTGGTGCTCACCCAGAAAGGGCCCAAAGGCCGAACTCTCACTCATGGTGTTATCTCAAAGACCTTCTCCTCCGCAGAGAGGAATTACTCCATAGGCGATTGAGAACTGTTGGCGATTATACTTGCCTTAGAAGAATGGCGTTATCCTCTGGAGGGAGCTAATTTTCCGGTCTGTATATACACTGATCACAAGAATCTCCTCTATCTCCAGACTGCTCAGCGAGTCAATCCACCATAGGCTCGTCTGAAACCAGCGACTGCACAGCTACTCAATCCATCACAGGCTCTTCTGAAACCTGCTGGACTTCTTCAGCCGTTACCCATAGCTGACTCTCCGCCTTCCTCTGGCAATACCGTCATCTGAGTGGTAACTGACCGGCTTTCCAAAATGTCACATTTTGTTCCTCTGCCATGTCTTCCGCTTGCTCCATGCCTTGCCAGCATTCCATCACATCTACCGGCTCCATGGGCTTCCCCGACACATCGTTTTTGATTGGGGGGTTCAGTTTGTTTCTAAATTCTGGTGATCCCTGTGTAACCAGCTTAAAGTTAAATTTGACTTTTTTTCTGCCTATCACGCACAGTCTAATGGACAACTGGAGAGAGTTAACTAGACTCTGGGCTGTTATCTCCACCATTTTGTTTCTGCCCGTCAGGACAACTGGTCCAATCTGTTGCCATGAGCGGAGTTCTCTTATAACTCTCTGGATTCAGCTTCTGCCGGCTCTGCTCCATTCTTCATCACTAATGGACTGCACCCATTCCCTCCTCTTCCTCTACTTGCGTCCTTAGACATTCCTGCAGTTGAAGAATTAGTATAGGATCTGAAGTCCGTTTGGGAGCAGAATCGCCTTTCCTTGTTACAGGCTTCTGCTCCAACCAAGCTCCAGGCTGATAAGAAACGCAGGCCTCCTCCTATTTTCTCTCCAGGTGACAAAATCTGGTTGTCCTCCTGGTATGTCCAGCTAAAGATCCCTGGCTACAACAAGTAAAAGAGATCCTAGATATGAAGATGGTGAGAGTTACCTGGTTCTTCTCGGTTGGCTGGAATGGGTTCGGTCTGGAGGAGAGATCTTGGGAGCCTGAGGACAATATCCTGGACCATGACCTCCTGCAGAGAGTTCTCCTGCCTAAGAAAAGGGGGAGTCTGAAGGGGGGGGGGGGTACTGTCACGGGTGCTCCTGCAACCCCCTGACGGATCTTTGTGCCTAGTGCCGTTGAAAAACCTTGTTCCCTGATGCCCTGCGTTCTTTGTGTGATTTCCAGTTGTGACCCCGGTTCCGTATTTGACTTTGATCATGTTCTGCCTTCCCTGATCTGTTGCGTAGTCCCTGACTCCGATTCCGTGCTGCCCGTCTTGACCTCCTGCCTGTGCCCGACTATGATCCTGCTTAATGTCTATTTACCTTTCTTGGCTGCCGTGGACAAAATCACACCTGTAGAATGACCTGGTGGTACCATGCCGCTAAAAGTCCAACCCGCTTTGCAGAGGGCACTGGCGAAAAGTGGGTGCCACTTAGATTCCGGTCCCAGGTGTTGGCTTACGTTGGTTATTGTCTGCGGAGGTCCAGTGGGCCCACTACCCCTGGAGCCTGACATAAGCATATGCATTCATTTCATTAATTAATTTCTGCCTAATGATTGAACTACTCTAACAGGATCAAAGTCAATAACGGAACCGTAGCCACAACGAGAATTCACAATACAAGCACAGGGCATCAGGAACAAGATATGAGGCACAAAGATCTGGCAGGGTATGCAGGAAGAGGCTGGCTTATCAGGGATTCTGGGAATGGCCAGCACCAATCAATGGCATGGTGGCCCTTTAAATATTCTGGAGCCGGCGCTTCCGCTCTAGGAGGCGGTGACGCACGTAACTGAGCAGGAACGGGGAGAGCTAAGTCGGACCATCGTGGCACTGGAGCACAGAGAGGGGCACGGGTGAGCCTGTGACCCAAGGTGTGGGTGGGAGGAGCACCCGTATAAACAGTAAAGGTTTTTTAAGTGTTATTAGGGCATCTGTAAGAGCCTCTGTGGGGGCAGACGTCAAAAGACGTCACTGCAGACTCGGGACCCACGCCCACTGATGTCTTTCATCAGTGGGTAGTCAGGGACGAGTTAATAATATCACAAAATAGCCACAACAAGATACACCATGTAGAAATACAGAAAAAAAGAAAAAAAAAATGTCCAAACATGCAGTCAACCACTAGATGGCAATACATGACAAGGTAACAGTCTCATATCTTACAATGATGCTATGAACCTATATATCCTATAGACAGGATCCAAAGATTTCCACTAAACAAAGCAGAGCCCCTCTGTGATAAGTCTATGGTGTAGCAGGCTTCTGTTTTATTACTACAGCATGTACCTGGGGGTGCTGTGTTCAGAGAATAGATTTAATACACAAGTGCATCACAGTACTCTGAATTCAGCTACAATCCTGGAATGCATACAGAGGTATGATTCAACCGCTCTACATGGAAAATACCTAACACTACCGGTCACTTTGTTTAGTCAAAACTGTAGACATTATTTTAAAATAAATGTAACTCATTTCAATCTTTCTCCCCGATACCACTATGCATCGCTTTGCAGAGATCATGTGACAGATGAGACCAATCATTGGCCTCATCATTTACAGAACTAAGAACCCTGATGTCAGCGGTTAAAGAGGTAAATGCCATCATCTATATTCTTGAGAATGTCGATAGTTGTTCCAAATGTGTACTGTTTTGATTTGTTCAAAAATAAGAAAAAACTTTTCTGGTTGTATAATGGAACAAGTTTTAAAATTTTGAGTGCAGCTCTATCTTCTTTTTCTGCATATATTCCAGGAGCCGATAGGGACAATGTTCTGAATAGCAATGAGCTGTCCCAAAAAAGTTTGAGTACACTCAACCTAAACTTGAAAATTCTGCACCCTGAAACTGAACCCGTACTGGTAAAAAAAACAGCTACCAGCATTTATTTCCCAGCAGTGAATGGGCACCGCCATTTGGGGGGATTGTTGCTTATCATGACATCATGTGCTACATTGATTTAAATGCTACTTGAGTTATTGAATCGGCCTGCAATTGATGCTGCAGACCCGCAGGCAGAGGAGGATGACAAGCGGGGCACCCAGGGCGCTTGCCCCGGGGCCCCCACCATCTTGCTCTCAGGTGGCGCCTCGACCAGATGACATATGTGGCATGCACCGATAATGCTCCCAGACAGTGAGCTGACTGTCACTCTCTGGAAATGAGAGATGCCCAGCAGTGATGTTGCATTAAAACACTCTCAGCCAGGGACAGTAGCATGCAGTGAAAAAGGTAGCTACACACTGCCGATGCATTGCCACTGCTTGTATATCTCCTAATCCCAACCTGGGTATGCCGCAAGTTACAGACAGTGAGCTGTGAGCCAACTGTCTGGACCAATGCACAGGAGATGGTATGTGTACTGGGCAGGGGGGATCATAGATGTACTAGGCGGGAGGTAGGTGTACTGGGCAGGGGGGTAGATGTACTGGGCCAGGGGGTCAGTTGTACTGGGAAGGTGTATATGTATTGCTGGGCAGTGAGGCATCTGTATATAGATGTATTACTGGGGATTTGGCGGCTGTATATAGATGTATTGCTGGGCGGTTAGTGGCTGTATGTACATGTTTTACTTGGGGTGAGGTGGCTGTATATAGATGCATTGCTGGGGAGTGAGGCGGCTGTATATAGATGTAATACTGGCAGTTTGGATATAGATGTATTACTGTGGAGCAAGGCAGCTGTATATAGATGTGTTACTGGGGGTGAGGTGGCTGAATATAGATGTATTACTGAGGGGGGAGGGGGTTGGCGGAGGGAGGGGGAATAGCTGAAGCCCTCTTTTGTGCCAGAGGAGATAGCATGTGTCCATTGCTAGGGAACATGCGACAGCCAAATCTCTGAAAGCTACAAATTGGAAATTATCATTTCTGAATGCACAACAAAAAAGTTTGGTGCAAAAAAAACAGCCAAGTGCAGATCAATATGCAATAAGAACCGATCACCATATGAGCTTATCGACTCCTATGGCACATAAGTGTCCACCGCTTTTAGCCGATTTATTAGAGCTGAGAGAAATGGCTGTTTTCATCTTGGTATTGAAAGGATTTAGAAAGTTCATGTAATACAGCTTTAACGCCGAGGCTCTGAAACGCCCATCCTGTCCTCACAGATCACGCTGGAAGGCTGCCCAGCTCCTGCTGGATGTCAACATGAAGGGACATAGTACAGGCAGAGCTGTAGTCACGGAGGCACAGAATGGCTCTGAGTCTTACATCAACGCTTCTCCTGACCACTGGGGTCACCCTACTAATTTATCTCATTAAATGGTGGATTAGGGTGAAACAGAATAACCTACCTCCAGGACCTACCCCTCTGCCCATCGTTGGGAATGTCCTTCAGATCAACATGTCAGAAATACCACAGTCGTTAGTTACGGTACGTGCATTACAATCTTACTGTGATCAGAGACCTGGCTAGAAAGTTATCCTTGTAAGACCTCATGCACAAGAACATGAAAATTTTGAACATGTAAATTTTGCAATTTTTTATTGCCGGTGTCTGTCATTGACGGGGGAGCTTCATTCATCCCACTGATGAAATGGCAGAAGGGTTTAAATGTATCAATCCTTTTAATATCAAGATAAAACACCCGCTTCCCTCAGCTGTAATATTTGGGATAAAGGCTGTGGACACTCGTGTGCCGTAGGAGTCAATAATTACATATGGTGCTCGGTTCTTATAGTAAATTAATATGCACTTGCAGCTGTTTTTTGCACTGAACTTTTTTGTGGCCGTTAAGGAAATAATCCATGTGCCAAAATATAAGGATAGTCTAACACATTGGGGCACATTTACTAAGGGTCCGCAGCCGCGAATCCGTCGGGTTTTTCACCGAATATTTCCGCTTTGCACTGTATTTCAAGGGATTGTGGCGCACGCGATCGATTTTTGGTGCAATCGCACCGACTTTCGCGCGTCAGAAATGGGGGGGCGTGGCCACCGGATAACCCGAAGGATTCGGAAAAACCGCGGAATTTAAAAAGCCATTTGTGTCGCAAGATCAAGCACTCACATACACCAGAAAAAGCAGGTGAACTCTGGCGGACCTCGGCGCAGCAGCGACACCTGGTGAATATTGGCGCACGGACCTTAGTGAATCTCTGCAGAACCCGAATCAGCGTCGGAGAACCCGCCGCTGGATCGCAACTGGACCGGGTAAGTAAATGTGCCCCATTGTGGTGCACAGTCCAGACCAGCTAAATCAGGTCCCAAAGTAGAACCTGACAGACTTAAACTGCACCAGATTTATCATCACTTTGATGAATCTGGAGGAGCTCTAGAATAATGTTATTGAGGTCTTCACTGTCAGAGTCTGCAACACTAATGACCTCCCCCGTCGTGTGTACTACAATGCGACTGTATTACCCAGTGGTTTTGCTGGTAAATCTATAGGTAGTCCATAACATGTGCAGTTACCCTATGGGATAGGAGATAACAATGTACTTGGGGGGCTCTGGCTGTTGGGATCCCCACCAGTCATGACAATGGTCTAACTAGATGTGCAAGATGAACACATGCCCAGCCATTCCATTCTACACTTTGCAATTTCCATCATTCCCATAGAAAGTGAAAGGAGCATCAGAAAAATGAGAATGGGACCTCATCATTGTGAGTGGTGGAAGCCCCAGAGATCACTAATCAGACAGGATATCCACAGGATATCTTCATACAGAGAGACCGGGTCTTTCCTGACTCAATTGGATCAAAATAATTTACACCTAAATATCTACTTTATTCTTCTAATATCTGCAACGTGGCTCTCCCGGGGACGGGACACAGTATTGGGGCAGCTGGATTCCCCAGGACTTAAGTGGCTGGCTGTAGTGTGGACTCGCAGTGGCTTGGTCCATGAGAATAGGCCTTGTTCACACCCATGAGGGCCAGGAGGGGGAGGGGAAAAGGGGTCCACAATATAATGAACGCATCCCCCTGGGGCACTCCTGGTGTGTGTGGTACCAGGGCAGATAGTGTGGGGGAGGCCGATAATGGTAATGGCAGCAAATAAAATCTACAGTAAGAAAAGAAAATTATATTTCCCTCAGTCCTGTTATAGAAAAATTTTAATGGATAAAAGTGAAGAAAAATCTGTACAATATATAAATTACATGTACAGTTCTTATTATCACAAAATGAATTCCTCTATGTTAGAGAATAATGATTTACTAAACAGGTTCCTTTATAATCCATTGATAACATGGAATCTAACCGCCAGCACCATCAGCAATCAGCTGTGATTTGTAGAGGAAGCCAATAATACGTGTTTTATGTGCCTGCAGCACCCCTGCAGGAGAGATGAAGTATTACATGGCGGCTGGATAGAGTCATAAGATAAATATGATACGTGGATTTGTTGGGTGCTCCAGAAACAAGTTCTTTGTTGCTCTTCTCCTTACTACAAATAATGGAGAGTCCTAAAATATCCTCCTGTGTTATTATTCAGAATACCCTTGAGTAATTCAGAGATTAATACAAAAAACATTTGTAATGAGGACTCTGGACTCCTGGAGGATAGACAGGACAGTGAGTCCTAAAACTAAGCCACCCAAACTGCCTCCTGCTTGCTTCTGCGTATACTAAGTGATATCGAACAACCACAGAGACAATCAAACGGAAACAAACAATAGGGCATAGTACAGGTAACAACAGAGATAGCAGAAACAGCACAAAATCGTAGTCCAAAGGGATAGTAACTAAACGTAAGCCAGTATCAGGTAACCAGATGTTCAGAAGTAAAGAAAGAAGAGCACACAGAGTTATCTCACAGAGGATAAGCAGGTCAAGCAAATATAACAGCGGCACTGGACTAAATGTGAACCCAACACTTACAGGAGACTCTGTTTCATGTGATTAGAGCAGAGATCTGTCAGTCACAACACATTACTGTTTCTGGACCAGAGCAGACTACAGGAGGATAAGGAGGAGGCGCAGTCAACTCCAAATTAGCCAAATACTGCACTTTACTCCACTTGGAGTTCATAGGGTGCTCAAGTAGGGCAACCAGTCCATAGATAAGTAAAAATAAAAACTTGACACTCCTTCTCTATGATGAAACTGTAAATTGATTAAGTGATAAGCAATCCAAAAAGTAATTTTGTGTAATGTTTCGGTCTTAACCAAGACCTTCATCAAGGTTGGATATAAGAATGGTGGAAACCGTCCACCAGAGAGGAGAGGTTTCCACCAATCCTATATCCAACCATATACATTAGGTCAGCTCCCCATTTCTTCAGCCTTCGAACCCCCTGCAATTCGTGTCTGATTCCACGTGTGATCCGTGTGAAACGTTACACAAAATAACTTTTTGGATTGCTTATCACTAGAGATGAGCGAGCACTAAAATGCTCGGGTGCTCGTCACTCGAGTCGAACTTTTCCCGATGCTCGAGTGCTCGTATTGAATAACGAACCCGAGCATTTTTTCATTGAAAGAACACATTGAAAGAACAGTGAAGAACAATACATTACAGATGTTTACAGATGTTTTCCTTGTAAAAACATATTGAAAGAACACTATTCTTCACATTGCAGGTGTTTGCACAAGTCTTCCGATAAGTTAGGAGATGTGCGCGAACATCTGCAGTGTGAAGAATAGAATAAAAACAGTGAACACAGTGGGGGTCATTTACTAAGGGCCCGAATTGCGTTTTACCGGCGAGTTACGTGAATTTTTCCAGTTTGAGCCAATTTCCCCTGAATTACCCCGGGATATTGGTGCACGCGATCGGATTGTGGCGCATCGGCGCCGGCGTGCACATGATGGAAATCGGGGGGCGTGGCCGTATGAAAACCCGACGGATTCGGATAAACAGCCGCATTTAAAAAAAAAAAAGTGTCGCTTACCTGCACCCGGCCCGGCTTGGTGAAGTTTAGTGAATTCCGAGGAACTTCAGCGCAGCAGCGACATCTAGTGGACATCGGGGGAGCTGCCTTAGTGAATCGCCGGAAGACCCGAATCATCCACACAGAATGCGCCGCTGGATCGAGAATAGACCGGGTAAGTAAATCTGCCCCAGTGAACACAGGATCATTTAAGTGCAGAACACATTGAAAGAACACTATTCTTCACATTCCAGATGTTCCGAACATCTCCTAACTTATCGGAAGACACGCGCGCACACCTGCAATATGAAGAATAGTGTTATTTCAATGTGTTCTTACAAGGAAAACATCTGTAATGTGTTGTTCCTCACTGTTCTCTTGTTAACTAAATGCTCGTTATCAAGCAGGGGAAATACTTGTCCAAGCAACGAGCCGGTCCGAGTCTGCTAATACTCAACCGAGCATCAAGCTTGGATGAGTATACTCGCTCATCTCTACACCTAAATCTTTGGCGCGGATGTTAAAACATGTTTTTATAACTTTTATATTTCCATAGTTGAGCCAGAAGTATGGACCTGTTTACACCATTTATTTAGGAAACCTTCAATCGATAGTTCTGGTTGGGTATGATGCGGTGAAGGAAGCCTTGGTGGACCACAGTGATGCTTTTAGTGGTAGGGGGGACACCGGAGCGGGAGAATTTTTTCAGAAGGATTTTGGTAAGTTGTTAAAATTACTGTTGTTCTTTTATGATTTTAATGTGTCTTCCTCTATAATCTTTTATCATGCATTTCGGGTAATATTGACTGTTGGAACTGCTTTTAGTTTGAATTTCATCTGCCAGGCAAACTTTCTTCTTAAATACTACATCTCCTTAGGGTGAGCCTAGTATTGCAGCTCGGCTCAATTACAGTGAATAGGGCTTAGCTGCACAATCAAACACGACCAATCTACAGGTATGGGCTTGTTTTTAAAGTTAGGCAGTTATGTTTTTTTAATTCTAGTCCAAACCTTTAAATGCATTAGCGGACTGCGCTATTGTCGGATATTCTGATGATTTCCGCCGCATTTAGCAGGGGTCTCTGGCACAGGCGATTAGATTTTGACGCACCGGCGCCGGCCTTCATGCAACACAAATCTGGGGGGGGGGGCGTGCCGTCGAACGATCCAACTGATTCGGACTAGGTGCGGGATTTAACATTTAAATTGTGTCGCAAGCCATGCACTTACATGCACCGGGAAGAAGAAGGTGAACTCTGGCAGACCTGAGCAGGGAGCGACACATGCAGGATATCGGGTGCACGCTCGTAGTGAATCGTGGCACAATCCATGATTGTCGGACATTCCAGATCGGGGATCGCGACGTGGATAGGTAAGTAAATGTTCCCCAAAGTCTCATTTCTTTATTATTTATTTCATTTTCCGATGAAAAAACTGCCAAGGCACATTTAGTGTTCCATGACCTGAAGTACAGGCGGTCCCCTTCTCAAGGACACCCGACTTACAGACGACCCCTTGATAAAGACGGACTTCTCTACCCACTGTGACCTCTGGTGAAGCTCTCTGGGTGCTTTACTTTAGTCCCAGACTGCAATGATCAGCTGTTTCAGCTGACAATCCTTGGTCCCATTACAGCAAAAAAAAATTGTCACTGGGATAAAAAAAAAATAGTTTGGAGCTACAATGATAAAATATACAGTTCCAACTTACATACAAATTCAACTTAAGTACAAACCTAAGGAACCTATCTTGTACGTAATCCGGGGACTTTAGCTCAAATGTATACCAATGCCATCTATGTAAAGTTGTCATCAAAAGTCAATACAGGGATTACTGTTAACTTGCCCTGAAGATCAGGGTCCAGGATGGAAGCTTTCCTGGGGTAGTTAATTTAAAAAAATGATAGAAAAAGTAGATGTAGGATTCATAATTTTCCATAAAGATATGGAAGAACGAAGCAATAGACATCCTGCTCTGCCACATAAAGCAGTGATGTATATTGGGGCCCACAAGTTCTAATTGTGTCTGAGCCCCTACAATTCTTTGTAATGTTGTATACTAGGGCATCAGATATCGAAATGGGTTAGCAATATAAGATGAATTTTGCTTTGGTGTATTTCTCCTCTTTTACATCTTTCCTGCTTCAGCTTAGTACATCCATTGATTTTTGCATATTTTTAAGTTGGTTGCATGATGGATCTTACAGGGGTCATAGCAAGCAATGGAGAAAGGTGGAAAATCCTTCGTCGTTTTTCTCTGACAACTTTAAGAAATTTTGGAATGGGAAAGAGGAGCATTGAGGAAAGAATCCAAGAAGAAGCTCATTTTCTTAATGAGAAATTTCTGGAGGATAAAGGTTGGTGGGAATCCAAAACCAATGGTGATTGATCCACAATAATGTTGCATACTGTAACCGTGATTCATGGATTGATCTTGTGTAGGTAGGTTTACTCGTTAACATGCATACTCAAATGGTGTGTACTCAACAAGTCATCTGGTGCAACACCATTGATAAGTGTCAGGGATCGGGGTCAGTGAACCCCTTGGACCACCACGGATGATGACACAAGCTGACACCTGGGACCGGAATCTAAGTGGCAACCAGTCTTCACCAGAGCCCGCCACAAAGCAGAATGGTCACCAGGTCGTTCACAAGCGTGACAGCCGGTGGCAGCCAAGGTCGAGGTATTGGAACGGAAGGCAATGGTCGGGGACAGGCAGGAGGTCAAGACAGGCGGCAACGGTTCAGGGTCAAAGACAGAGCAGGAGGTCAGGGCTGTATTGCGGAGAGGTAAGAGGGGACCGGGGGCACACAGAGGAGCATGGGTGCGCCCACGACCCAAGTCGCACTCATGACAATAAGCTTTATAGACACATCCCTAAAGAATGTAAGTGATGGGTCCCCAAACTAAACTTTTGTTCTCAGCCTTTTATTGACCCTCCTGTTTCCTCTCAACACCACTAACCACTCGTTCTTACTTTTTAACAGATGCTCCAATTGACCCAACATATATTTTGCGACTCTCTGTTTCCAATGTTATTTGTTCTGTCGTGTTTGGTGAAAGGTTTGACTATAAGGACCAAAATTTTTTGAGACTCTTGAACAGTCTACAGGAGCTAATACGACTGTTGACCAGTCGCTCTGGACAGGTAAATATTACAAAATAGCTTGCTCTCTCGCTATATCTCTATTTATAGGCAGTCCCCGACTTTAGAACACCTGGCTTACAGATGAACCCTAGTTATGGACCTCTCTGCCCATTGTGACCTCTGATGATGGTTTACTTTAGTCCCAGGCTGCAATGGTCAATTGGAAGAGGCAATAAAAATTCTGTCTGGAGTTACACTTACTAGATATGCCTGTTCTGACTTACATACAAAGTGAACGTAAAGGAAACCTACCACCAGGGATCTACCCATTAAGGTAGATCCAGTGGTAGGTGCATCTAATGTTTGTAAGAATAGCTCTTTTTAGGGATAATCCTTTACTCCACTCTATCTTTTATAATCTTTAATCCTGGTAATATGCAAATTATTTAAAGAGCTTGCTGGGGAAACACGGCGCAGCAACTCCCCGCCCCAGTAGCCTCTTTGATACTCTTACCCAGATATCTTCAGCACGCAGCTCTTCTGTAAAGCCGGATTTCTGTGCATGCACAGTGACTCTGGCCCCGGAGCAGAGATTGCGCCGCCGCCGGTCTGCATTCTGCGAATGTGCAGAACTCCGGCTTTGTGGACGAGTGCGGGCAGCTCCTCGTAGCTGTGCGCTGAAGATATCTGGGTAGGAGGATCAAAGAGGCTACTGGGACGTGCAGTAGCCTAGCCGTGTAGCCTCAGCTCTGGCTACTCCACGCCCCAGTAGCCTCTTAAGGAAATTTTCATATTCCCCCCATTAAAGATTAAAAAAGATAGAGGGGAGTAAAGGATTAGCCCTAAAAAGGACTATCCTTATATACGTTAGAGGCATCTACCACCAGATTTACCTTACTAGGTAGATCCGTGGTGGTAGGTTTCCTGTAAGAACAAACCTTAAGAGCCTATCTTGTACATAACCTGGAGGCTACCTGGGCATAATTGTAACATTCATCGTATATTTTCAAAAATTGCTTTACTGACTTTAATGAATTGATTGGGGGTCATTTACTAAGGGCCCGATTCGCGTTTTCCCGACGTGTTACCCGAATATTTCCGATTTGCGCCGATTTTCCCTGTATTGCCCCGGGATTTTGGCGCACGCAATCGGATTGTGGCGCATCGGCGCTGGCATGCACGCGACGGAAATCGGGGGGCGTGGCCGAGCGAAAACCCGACGAATTCGGAAAAAACCCGCATTTAGAAAACGAAAAATGTGTCACGGAGCTTGCACTTACCTTCACTCATCCTGGCTCGGTGTAATCCAGTGCGTTCCGATGCTCTTCAGCGCAGCAGCGACATCTGGTGGACGGCGGAGGAACTGCCTTAGAGAATCCCGACCGGAACCGAATCCACCGCAGAGAACGCGCCGCTGGATCACGAATGGGCAGGGTAAGTAGATCTGCCCCATTGTCTCCAATCTCCACCTTATTTTTGGGCAGCCTACATTGTAGCACTACTACAATATTTTCTGTAAGGTAAATTGAGATTGAATAGATAAGAAATTTACAATGATTATATAGGAGATTGTAAAGAATGGAATAATTTTTTCTATTTCTTTATTTTTTAATTAGCTTTTTAACATGTTCCCATCCATAATGCTGCACATTCCTGGTCCTCACCAGAAGATGTTTAAAATGGTAGATTACATGAAGGAATTTATAAAGAAGATGGTGAACACCCACCGGGCCACCCTGGATCAGAACTGCCCTCGTGACTTTATAGATTGCTTCCTTATGAGAATGGAAGAAGTAAGTTGAAATGAAGCAACTTATTGTTTAAACAGGTCAGCACTGTTCTTTTTCATCCTTTCATTTTTAACTTAAAGGGGTATTCCTCCCACAAAGACAAGATTCTTAAATATATTCGGGATAACAGAATATCACATTCTCTAATTCACTGTTGTTAACAAAAATGCAGCATTTCACAGATATAATTCCAGATATAATTCCAACCTGTCTCTACCAGTCCTGCTGTACACAATTTCAGTTGCCTCTGGATCCAACCATTAATCTTATGACTTTAGGGTCCGGTAGATATATTGTTCTCTAGCTGCACTGAGCTGCTCCCTGCACTCCTGTCCCCACCCTTTCATTCCAGGACAAGCTCACACACAAAGACTTGCTGCGGCAAGCAGCTGAATAAATCTACAAGCTACAGGCAGATAAGGTCTTTATCCAGGCGAGGGGAAGGGAGGCATATAGCAGTGATATGTGTATGTTATAGATATTAAAGCAGAGCTGAGAATGTTATATGTAATATGCATCTCATGGATCTCTCATCTGTCTCATGTCTCTTTCTATGTGACAGATGCTAGTGAATGTTTAGAGACTAAATGAAAGGATATACAAACCTTGTACCCTGATAATCTAAGCACATTGTCAGCACACAGCATCTCATAGCACATAGGGATTATGAAGTGTCTGCTTAGAAAGTCCCCACTCACACTCTAGAATTTTACACTGACAATCAGTGATAGGAGCTAAAGCAGCAAGAGTTGTAAAATAGGTGGTTAAAAATGATCTTTATTGTATAAACATCACTAGGGGATTGAAATTTGAGAATTTTCTTTCATGGCCACACCCCTTTAAGTTACTTCAACATCATAGGGTCACCACATATAAGGCCTTGAAAATGTTCTTACTAGAGATGAGCGAGCACTAAAATGCTCGAGTACTCGTTACTCGGGGCGAACTTTTCCCGATGCTCGAGTGCTCATATCGAATAACGAACCTCATTGAAGTCAATGGGAGCATTTTTCACTGAAAGAACACATTGAAAGAACACACATATTGTTCTTCACATACTATTATGAAGAACAACTTTCAGCACACGTGTCTTCGGATAAGTTAGCAGATGTACGGAACATCTGCAATGTGTTCTTCACTGTGTTCTTTCAATGTGTTCTTCACTTAAATGATCCTGTGTTCACTGTTTTAATTGTATTCTTCATTGTTCTTCACTGTGTTTCGTTAACTAAATGCTCAATCTCGAGCCGGCGAGATACTCGTCCGCGCAACGAGCCGTTTCGAGTACTCTAATACTCGAACAAGCATCAAGCTAGGATGAGTATACTCGCTCATCTCTAGTTCTTATATTGAATAACAAGACATTTCATATTTTTTAGGAAAAAAAGAATCCAGACACAGAATTTCATGAGAAAAACCTGGAGGCGACAATACTAGATTTATTCTTTGCTGGGACGGAGACCTCCAGCGTGACGCTGAGATATGGGTTTTTGATACTTATGAAATATCCAGAAATTCAAGGTAACAATTTTGATGATTGTTTTTAATAAAACTTTTGCTCTACCAATAGGGTTGTAGCTATGTACAGTGAATATATAAAGTTCATATCATGTTATGATGCATAAGGGGTTGTAAAATATCTCCACACAAGGAGACCCTAGTATTCGTTATCGCACGTGCTACATGAGTAGACTGGAATTCCGTGCTTAATCGCTGTCTCCTCTACATCTGTTACGTTCACCAATCTCAATAGTTCTTCTTTCACCGAAAACAGAGAATAGATGCCCCAGCTGTGAATTTTAACTCGAGTATAAGCCTAGTTTTTCAGCACAAAAAAATGTGCTGAAACCCCAAACTCGGCTTATACTCAAGTAAAAAAAAATATATAGGTCTTACCAGGTTTTTGTGGTAGAATTAGGGGCCTCGGCTTATACTTGGGTCGGCTTATACTTGGGTCGGCTTAGAATCGAGTATATTTTGTGCAAATCAAAAGCAAAACTCCTTCTAATGCCTCATCGAAAATGGTTAAAACATTGAACCTTTGGTAGGTTGTCATTTAAGGGACAAAAATTAGGGGGATTAAAATACGGCATATGATGAAATTCATCAAATTCCATGTGAAAATGAAGACTACATGGGGCAGATTTATAAAAAGTATGGAACACCCGTCTCGGCATCATCCTCTCTCTCTTTGTTGTGCGGCTGAGTAAGTGCTGATTGTACCTTTGTGTCTTCCAGAACTACTGAAGTGTGAAAGTAGGTTTAAGCTATCTATGCTGTCGGGATTGATTAGTACCACACACATATCTCTTTCCTGGAGCTGTAGATCCTGTTCACAGTTAGTTACCAGTTAGATTGACAGCATCACAATAGTTATCTGCCTCCATGTTTTGTGCGGATCTCTGAGTTCTGGTCCACTCACTATTTAGACTAGGTTCTGAGATCGCAATAGTCCTGTTCACACTTCTTATGCTGCTGGTTATAGACATCTTTCTAGTTACATAACTTGCTTATGATCATTGTTTTCTTTTTATCTTGACCTTGACTCTTGTTCAGTCTACTCTACTGTTTTTGTGATTTTGTACAGAATTTTCCCTCTTTTTTGCGATCCAGCTGTCAGGATTCGAACCTGTGTTCTGGTGCCTGGTTCTGTGTCTCCTTGTTTGCTGAGCCCCTCAGCTAGTTGAACAGTTGTCTTCTGGACTATTGTGTTGAACCTACTTGTAAAACCCGACACCTGTTTCTCCTGATTAGAACTCCCCGGAGTTTACCTTGATTGCTCTGTATATATATATGTGTGTCTACGACACTTCCTGGTTTGTGTTAGTATTGTTTGCAGTTTAGTGAGTACAGCCTGTACACTCAGGAGACCTCCTTGTTGTAGGTCTTCTTCTAGTTCCTTGGAACATACCCTTTGCTGACTGCAAGTTGTCTATACTGCACCTTCAGCTCCTGAGATACGACAGACTACTGCTCTGGTCTCTACACTCCTGTTCAAGACTGCTACGGCAGCCCCCTTGCCTCCAGCCTCCTCTGCCTTACTAAACTACTGGACTCCTGCTCTCGTCCCACTAGTACTGTGACACCAGCTCTGGAAACTGTTCCTCTGTGTTGTGCACTTTGGCATAGGTTGGGAATGTCTTACAGTTCTCTAGCCACCTCCTAGCATGGGCCGGGAAATACACAGCTTGGAAGTGGGTTTAGCAACAGGGCACAATGTCTGTGTTAACTGTCCATTCCCAGAGTTCATGTTACAAAACATCTCAAAGTAAGACTGTGCAAAGTTAGACTTAACATTTTTATGATGCTTCAGGTTTATAAAAGTGTCTAATGCTGGATGATAAATCTTGAAAAGTTTATCATTGTCTAGTCATACTTTTGACCTCCTTTAAGTTTGCTTAGTTCATGAAAATTCTGGCACATTCACATAATTTTCAGCGCACAACTTTTTCCCACAAAGCAACTTTACAGAAAATGTCTGAAGATAGAATTCTGTCATAAAAAGATTAATAAACCTGCCAATCTATGTCTTGTAAAATATGGCCCCATGGTTGTGTATGAGGTCTAAGTATTTGACATTTTCAAAACATCTTTATTTAGGTGTAAATGAACTAGGGAAACAATAGTAATATCATAACAGACAAAAGAAAATAATTTTGTTCTCTTTTTGTAAATTTAAGATAAGATTCACCAAGAGATTGACCAAGTGATCGGCAAAGATCGTTGTCCATCCATAGAAGACAGGAGTAAGATGCCCTATACAGACGCCGTGATCCACGAGATCCAGAGATTTGCTGATATTGTCCCTCTTGGAGTTCCTCATGCGGTCAGCAAGGACACAACCTTCCGCGGATATCACATCCCTAAGGTGCAGTATAATGGTCTTTTCAAGTTTTTTAATTGAAGCTTTTAGTTGGTGGTTGAAATGTTAAACTTTTTATTCAAATTTTTACTATGTTCACTTATAACTAGTCTTTATGCTTCAAAACTAGATCTGGTACCAACGGGACAGAAGAATATGTCCTACTATGAACATTTTGGTTTACTTCTTCCTAATGATCTTCTTGATTTGACTTTTCTAGATATTACCATTTTATACTTACATTTTCAGGGAACTTTTGTGTTTCCAGTCCTGACCTCGGTCCTGAAAGACCCCAAACAGTTCAAGAACCCAGAAGAGTTTGACCCTGGACACTTTCTTGATGATAAAGGCGGCTTCAAGAAAAGTGATTCATTTATACCCTTCTCCACAGGTAAAAAAGAAAATAAAAACAGCACATCATTTGTAAACTCATTGGGGCACATTTGCTAAAAACTGTGCAAACTGCACTATTTGCAATTTGCCTGTGTGGTGTAGTGAGGTGTAGTGAGGTGTAGTGAGGTGTAGTGTGGTGTGGTGTGCAGAGTGTCCAGAAATCCTGAATCTGGCGCACTTTCTTCATGAATCTGGCGCCCTCAAAGTGCACCTTTTACATGGGGCGTGCAACACACTTCTGACGGACTTTGCATGATAAATGTGGCGCATGATCCGACTGAGCACGGGAACGCCCCTTTATGTGCAAAACTATGTGTTGCATAAAAAATAGTGCAACACAAAAGGGTCGCGTGTGACATATATGTGGCATGTGGCGCAGGGACTTCTTAAATACGTGTGTAAGTAGTTTGTACATGAAAGAACGTACAAAATATGCCCAAAAACTGGCACAACCAACTTAGTAAATGTGCCCCATTGTTTTAAAAGAGAACAGGATGACTCTCACCTTTGAAGTTTTGCAAATTCAACAGAAATCGTGTTTCCTTGTTCTTTGTGGTGCACAGCACTGCCAGTGCCAGTAGTATAAAGTATATTCTTTATATAAAATACTTCACAAAATAAAAAAGGCATTTTAAAATAAAACGCGTTTCAAGTCGGGATCTGACTTGTAAACGCAACTGAGGATGTGTAAATAGATGCCCTGGGGTAAATTGTTAGTAACACATTGGGGGGATTGGTGTAAACCCTGCACCCCTCCTGCTTGGAGGATTGTGATACACCCAGTGGCAGTTCCTGGCTGTGGAATAAACGAATAGCATCCAGGAAGGGTGCGTTGCTCTCCTATTTGGGACGTTTGTAAAGGAATCGGCGCTGGCTTGCTCAAAAAGGACATTTTTTTAGAAAAAAGTTTCTTTTATTTAAGCCAATTATGGCAATAAAATATAAAAGAATTAAAACAATAAAAGGAATGACGCGTTTCGCGCTTCTGCAGATTCATGTGATTGTGTATACAGTCTTAGAATATATAGAGGTCTAAAAGCCTTGTTTTCTGGTTCCTGGCTGTAACTTCTGTGCCGGTGCAGGGTAAGAGCGCCCCATGTTAGCTCACTCCAACGCTGGCCACGACCCGTTTATGTTCCTCCATGACTCACTTGGCATGAAGGTGTCATAAGGGTGAAAATGGTCATGGCCAGGAAGTACAATTAAAAATTAGTTTTTCAAACATGACAAACGCTTTGAACTTTATTTTGCCTTTTCTTTTTTTGTCAGGTAAACGGATGTGTATGGGAGAAGGCCTGGCCCGTATGGAGCTCTTCCTCTTTCTAACCTCCATACTACAGAAGTTTACATTGGAGCCGACCATAGAGAGAGAGGATCTGAGCATAAGACCAGCGCCCAACAGCAATGCATCACTACCCCATATATACCAGATGAAAGTCGTCCCTCGTCTCTGAGGAACACTTCATCCATAAAATAAGCTTAGAGTGTAGAGTTGAGCAGAGAAAACTTCCAATTCCAACACAAATACTTCATTCCTATATTAATACAGGAAGTCCCCGGGTTACATACAGGATAGGTTCTGTAGGTATGTTCTTAAGTTGAATTTGTATGTAATTCGGAACTGTATATTTTATTATTGTAACCCCAAACAATTTTTTTTTGGTGTCTGTAACAATTGGATTTTAAAAATGTTGGATTGTCATAAGAACCAGGAGTAACACTAAAGCTTCATTACAGACACCTGTGATAACTGTTATAGTTAATTATTGTAGCCTGAGGATAAAGTACAGGAAATTACCAACATCCAGAGGTTCATTTGTAACTAGGGGTCATCTGTAAGTCAGGTGTTCTTAAGTAGGGAACCGCCTGTATCGAAAATTGTTAAAATCTTTAATTATTTAATGTTAATAAAACATTGAACTATGAGTAGAAGCCGTGAGTAAGGATGTTTATCCGAAACGCGTAGGCTGAATTGTTAGCTTATATGTATTGTTGTACTTTTGGATTTTTTTACAGGAATTACAATAAAACATAAACATTTTTAAATTGAACGTGGCATGGTATCCTGTCTGATCTATTGGAATCTAGATATACTTGTTACCAGTCAGTAGCCGCACATGTGATCAGTGATTGCTGCACCAAGACTTATCTCCAGGAGCGATGTGGTGGCTATTATTCCTCTTTTTTATATAGGGGCAGATTTATCAAGCTGTCTGAAAGTCAGAATATTCTTAGTTGCCCATGGCAACCAATCACAGCTCCCCTTTAAAATATTCATGAGCACTGGTAAAATAAGAGCTGTGATTGGCTGCCATGGGCAACTAGGAATATTATGACTTTCAGACAGCTTGATAAATTTGCCCCATAATGTTTCATTGGACTACTACATGTCTTTTAATCTATTTGTTGCGAACAAATGAAACTACTCCCATGCTTAGGTCACAATACCAAAATTTCCCTGTTATGGGAGGAGCTTCGATCTGAAATTGAAAATTGATCAATTGATTTGGTTTGAGCTACAACGGAGGTCGTATTTTATAGAAAAGAGTGCTGCCATTTCTGGCAAAAGGAAATAAAAATCAGTATATTGAGACTATATATTAAATATGTCATCCAGTATGAGTCTTAGTATGACCTCTTAATAAGAGCATTTGATTTGCAATTTATGGTGGTATGGACTCAAAGAGTACGAGTACTGTACTACTTTTGTAGTGTTGAAACCTGGTTTTGGCCAAATTGAAACAAACCCAAATTAAAAAATCTGTTGGGGTCTCTGTTCAGGTATGACTGGCTTAATTTGTTAACCAATCTGATAACACAATCTGTAGTGTAAGTGATAGCAGGGAAGTGCCTCTTTTTTGATAACTAATTGGGGCACATTTACTAAGGGTCCGCGAACCGCGATTCTGTCGGGTTTCCAAAATATTTCCTTTTTGCGCCGAATTTGCCTGGGTTTTTGGCGCACGCGATCAGATTGTGGCGCATCGGCGCCGGCTTCCTTGCGACACAAATCGGGGGGCAGGCCTTCGGACAACCCGACTGATTCGAACAAGCTGTGGAATTTAAAAACTAAATTGTGTCGCAAGATAAGCACTTATATATACCAGGAAGAAGATGGTGAACTCCGGCGGACCTCAGTTGGGAAGTGACACATGCAGGCAATTGGACGCTCGATCTTAGTGAATCTCCCACATTGGGGCAGATTTACTTACCCAGTCCATTCGCGATCCAGCAGAGCGTTCTCTGCGGTGGATTCGGGTCCGGCCGGGATTCATTAAGGCAGTTCCCCCGACGTCCACCAGGTGGCGCTGCTGCGCTGAAGTTCCCCGGAATGCACGGATCTTCACCAAGCCAGACCAAGTGAAGGTAAGCGCGAGTCTGGCAACACTTTTTTTTTTTAAATGCGGCGGTTTTTCAGAATCCGTCGGGATTTCGTTCGGCCACGCCCCCCGATTTCTGTCAGGTGCATGCCAGCGCCGATGCGCCACAATCCGATCGCGTGCGCCAAAATCCCGGGGCAATTCAGGGAAAATCGGCGCAAATCGGAAATATTCGGGTAACATGTCGGGAAAACACGAATCGGGCCCTTAGTAAATGACCCCCCCATGTTTAGATTTTTATGAATGATCGTATCTCCCATTTAAATTTAAAAAAAAACTTAGCATTCAGAAGCTGCTATTGAGATCCCAGCTATGTTCTATAAGGAGGAGAGAATTGTTTGGGGGAAGAGCTGACGCTCTCTTAAATCACAACAGCAGAGAAGATAACATGTGACCGTTTCTACAAAACTTTCCACAGCCAAATGTCTGAACGCTGTAAAAAGCTAGAAATTGCAAATTAAAATTTCCAAAAAGTGCAAAAAAACAGCCAAGTGCAGATTATTTTACTATAGGAACCGAGCACCAGTTGTGTTTACTGATTTCCATTGCACACAAGTGTCCACAGTCTTTATCCCGTATATAAAAGCTGAGAGAAACAGAAAATTCATCCTGTTATTGAAAGCATGTATAATATTTCATGTAAAACACCTTTAATTCTGGCACTCCAAAAACGCCCATCCTGATAATGCCCCCCAGAGCCCTTCTGGCTCATTAGCATTATTTAAAAAGTTGATTTAAGAACAAAGGGGGTCATTTACTAAGGGCCCGAATCGCGTTCTTACGGCGGGTTACCCGAATATTTCCCATTTGCGATGATTTTCCCTGAATTGCCCGGGTTTTTGGCGCACGCGAACGGATTGTGGCACCTCGGCGTCGGCATGCATGCGAAGGAGATCTGGGGGCCTGGCTGTACGGAAACCCGACGGATTCGGAGAAACCGCCGCATTTAAAAAAGAAAAAGTGTTGCTGGACACGCACTTACCTACACCCAGCAACGGATCGTGAACTCCAGCGGACCTCGGCGGACTTCAGCGCAGCAGCGCCACCTGGTGGACGTCGGAGGAATTGCCTTAGTGAATCGCCGGAAGACCCGAATCCACCGCAGAGAACGCGCCGCTGGATCGCGAATGGATCGGGTAAGTAAATCTGCCCCAAAGTGTCAAGAACGTGTCCCAAGTTTATGATTTCTGATGGTAGATTTCCTTTAAAGTGATGATACATTTTTTTTTTATTTTCAGGAAAAAAAAGAATCCAGCTGTAAGTCGGAACTGTATACTTTATCATTGTAACCCCAGACAATTATTTTTGGTCTCTGTGACAATTGGATTTAAAAAATGTTGGATTGTCATAAGAACCAGGATTAACAATAAATCTTCATTACAGACGCCTGTGATAACTGTTACAGCTGATTATTGTAGCCCAAGGCTAAAGTACAGGAAAATACCAACATCCAGAGGTCCGTTTGTAACTAGGGATCGTCTGTAAGTCGTGTGTCCTTAAGTAGGAGACCACCTGTAAATGCAACATTTTTTAAATTCTTGCCCCAAAGAGCCATAGAATTTATTTTTCATACAAAAAATCAGATAAATAATCAGCAATACAAATAATCAGATAAGGGCTTGTTTTTTGTGGGGCAAGTTTATTTTTGTATTGGATTGAATGGAAAAATATCCTATTTGCACCATTGTTCTGGCGCAAGACTTAACCTTGAGGTTATGTGGATTTTGCAGGTTCATAAAATTGCAAAAAATCCCCTTTATGTAATTGTTATGTTCCATTCTTCCCACCAATGGTTATTTATAGCATTTACATTAAGCAACACTATAAACACACCCATCCTGCCCTCAGTGATCTTATGTAATCTGAGTTATTGCTCAGTCTCTGCTGACACAGTACATAAAGGAAGGTACATAGTACAGGCAGAGCTGTAGTTACCACGGCACGGGATGGCTCTGAGCATTGCAGCGACGCTTCTCCTGACCACTGGGGTCACCCTACTAATCTATCTTATAAAGTGGTGGCATGGGGTCAAACAGAAGAACCTACCCCCAGGACCTACCCCTCTACCCATCCTGGGGAATGTCTTCCAGATCAGCACCACTGAAATGCCACAGTCTTTGGTGAAGGTAAGTACACTTATGCACTATAATGAGACAACCTAATTCCTTCAAACTTAGAAATCCTTGATAGTGGTGATGTGTAGCCAATGGGGCTCATTTACTAAGGGTCCGAATCGCGCATTTTTGTCGGGTTTCCCTAATATTTCCAATTTGTGCCGAATTGCCCCGGGTTTTCGGCGCACGTGATCGGATTGTGCAGCAGTGACACCTGCTGGATATCGGGCACACAACCTTAATGAATCCCAGCAAGCTCCGAATCCTTGTCGGACAACGCGCCGCGGGACCGCGAATGGACCGGGTAAGTAAATGTGCCCCAATGTATTCAGTCTGAGCAGATCAGGAACCAATCAGTTCATGTGAAGATCCAGATCTCACTGGATTGGACAATACATTAGATAATTTATGTTACACAACGCTGCACAGAGTTTGCCAAATCAGTCCCTGTCCCCAATGGGGCTCACAATCTAATCAACCTACCAGTATGTATTGGAGTGTGGGAGGAAACCAGAGGATCCGGAGGAAACCCACGCAAACACAGAGAAAACATACAAACTCTTTGCAGATGTTGACCCTGGGACTTGAAACCAGGTTCCCAGCACTGCAAGGCTGTAATGCTACACACTAAGCCACTGTGCTGCAAGGCTGTAGTGCTAATCACTGAGCCACCATGCTGCCCCCTTTTTTTAGTTTACAGCTTCTGTTCACAGTTGTAACTTTTATGTGAATTTACTACAATTTAAGGGGGTTGTCCACTTTTAGCAAATAATTGATATTGTTTGTATAATAAAAAGTTATATAATTTTACAATATATCATCTTTATCAATTTGTTTTCTAGATCTCCGCTTGCTGTCCTGCTATAGAAAGCTTCTATGTTTACTTCCAGTGAATAGAAATCCGTCCCTGGTCTTGCGATGGACATGCAGGTGCACAAGACGATATTATAACAGAGAGTAATCCGAGCCGTGTGATACTAATGACCTGTGCACCTGCATCACATGACCAGGGGCAGATTTCTATCCACTGGAAGTAAAAAAAAATAAGCTTTCGATATAATGACAGCAAGCAGAGATTGAGAAAACTGCGAGGAGTTGAAAGTATAGAAAGAAAGAAAAAAAGAAATAAAGAAAGTATATTGGAACCTGTATTAACTTTTCCTTATGTAAACGATATCAATTATTCGATGCATATAATACATATATAGGGGCACATTTACTTACCCGGTCCAGTTGCGATCCCGCGGTGCGTTGTCCGACGAGGATTCGGGTTCTGCCGGGATTCAATAAGGTCCGTGCACACAATGCCCACCAGGTGTCGCTGCAGCGCTGAGATCCGCCGGAGTTCACCTTCTACTCCTCGGTGCATGTAAGTGCGGATCTTGCGACACATTTTTTTTCTTAAATACCGCAGTTTTTCAGAATCCGTCGGGTTTTCCGACGTTCACGCCCCCCCGATTTCCGTCGCATGCAAGCCGGCGCTGAGGCGACACAATCCGCTCGCGTGCGCCAAAAACCTGTGGCAATTCAGGGACAAATTTCGGAAACCCGGCGATTCGGTCCCTTAGTAAATGAGCCCCATTGTGTTTTTCATATCCTTCTAGCTGAGTGAGAAGTACGGACCTGTCTACACCATCTACATGTCAAACCTTCGATCCATCATTCTGATTGGCTACGATGCTGTGAAGGAAGCCTTGGTGGACCGCAGCGACGCATTTACCGATAGGGGAGACACAGGAACAGGGGAAGTTTTTTCTAAGGATTTTGGTAAGATGATCAAGCAACGGTCTATAATATTACAAAATATAATTACCAATCTTGAGAATGGGTGATGAATAATGATGAGCGGAGCTGAACCATAGAGGTCCGAGTCCCCCCGACCAGACCCCAAACTATATGAGAAGTTTTGGGACTGAGTGTCCGTTAACCGCCCTCTCCTGCCGTTAATTGCCATAATCAGTGCTGGCAATGATGACTTTAACTCTTTAAAAGCTACTGGAAGAGTCAACAGCAGCATTTAAAAGGCTAAACCTCATACGCTAGCTCTAGCACGCTGGTAACACAGGGTTCAGCCATTTTGGAAATGATCGTTGCTCCCTGATCATGTCATCGGGAGAGACGATCCTCCCCAAAATGGTGGCGTGTCGGGCTAATTTAAATGCCACTGCCAAATTTGCTAGTGGCATTTAAACGATCGGTGGAATTTTGGCCAAACCCTAATTTTGAAGGGTCAGCTCATCTCTAGTGATGGATTCTTCACCCCCGTACTTTACTGAACACAGAGTCAGAATCCATGAGATTCTTAAGTCACTGTTCATGCCCAGGGGGCTTAGCCATAATACCAAGCACCGCCATTATAAATACAGGTGGTCCCCTACTTAAGAACACCTGACTTACAGACGACCCCTAGTTACAAATGGACAACTGGATGTTGGCAATTTACTGTACTTTAGCCTTAGGCTACAATGAGCTATAACAGTTACCACAGGTGTCTGTTTTTAAGATGAATTGTTTACAGTTCCGACTTACATACAAATTAAACGTATGAATAAACCTACAGAACCTATCTTGTACGTAACCCGGGGACTGCCTGTAAGTACAGAAGTGCTTGGTAGGAATTGTGAAAAATAGCTATATTTTTTTTTTCACGGATTAAAGACTTGGAAACTTTTTGGCCCTAAAAGTAAATCTAGACTAGAAAGTGTTAAAAATAAGATCATTTATATAACTACAGTATAGTACAGTTCAGTTCCTTTATTTTTCCCATTACTTTTAAATTCATTAACAGGGGTCATTGCAAGTAGTGGAGAAAGGTGGAAGATCCTTCGACGTTTTTCTCTGACAACTTTGAGAAATTTTGGAATGGGAAAGAGAAGTATTGAAGAAAGAACCCAAGAAGAAGCCCGATGTCTCGCTGAGAAATTTATGAAGGACAAAGGTAGGTAGAAGTTCGAAAACTATTTGTCTTATACTCTCAGGTTGGTGATTATATAACTGCTGTTTGTGACAAGGTGGTTAAAGATCTTTTTGGACTTTACTCTATTGACCTATATCTTTTCCAACCTTATAAAAAGAGTGAGTCACTATGTTCAAAATCTATAGGGCTGGACAATTCTTTACATCCACCTTTGAAGCAGTTAGGTTGCACTCATGCACCATTGCCACTGCTCACAGCTGTCATTACGTAATTGAATGTCATCTACGTTTTTTTATGGTCACCTTCTTATTAAAATGGTAGTCAATGTCAATGGTCAATGGTAGTGAGCAGACCCAAGCTGCAATGTTCAGGTTCGGGTCCACAAAACACAAGACTAGACTTCAGAGACATCTTTGGGTTTGGTTTCCCCTTCATCCATGGTCAATCGATGGGTCTTATGGGTCTTATCCTGAAGTCCTGACATCAAACAATCCCAACCAATGCATGTACACCACCATTTTCTCAAGTATTGTTGCATCCCATGATCCATGGCAAAATGGGGGTGCAGCAATTGCATAGCAAGACCGTCATTGCCCGTGTCATGTAAGGGATAAAACCTACGATCTGCGGCAACACTGATAGCAGGCGTTACCAGTGGGTGAGCAGACCCATTTAAAGGGTTAACAATCAAAAACAGTGCAAGCAACATTCACAGGCGATAGCAGGAACCCTTCGGACATGAATTCTGATGGGTCCAGTCATTACTAGTCAATGGTTATGGGGGACCTGTCCAATGAAACCAAATAAGTCCCTGCACTTCGGCACACAGTACCCCATGGCATTCCACAACATTGGACTAGTAGTGGACTACTCCTGCATACACAACATGTGCCATATGGCAATTTATTTGGATTGATTGGTAGCTTTTGCATTGACAGCCAGCTATAGATACATAGCTATAGACTTAAAATAATTTTACCGCAGAAATTTTGTATATAAAGCAATGTCCGCCACTTCTTTATAATTACAGACACTCCAATCGAGCCAACATATATATTACGACAGGCCGTTTCCAATGTCATCTGCTCCGTTGTATTTGGTGAAAGATTTGACTATGAAGACCAAAAATTCTTGACTCTCTTGTCATATATTCACGATGTGATCACGTTGTTCAGCACCCGCTCAGGGCAGGTAAACAATACACAACTACTAAAATGGGTGTAATCATCCTTTGAGGTTATTAAAATATTTAAGTCTTGATATATATAATATGACACTTAACCATCAGATCAATAACAATGTTTTGAACTTTTTTTGAACGTAGCTTTTTGCCATTCTCCCAGCTGTGATGACCTACATCCCTGGTCCTCACCAGAAGATCTTCAAAATTTCAGACAAGCTGAAACTGTTTATTAAGGAGATGGTTAAAACCCATCGAGCCACCCTGGATGAGAACTGCCCTCGGGACTTCATAGATTGCTTCCTCATAAAGATGGAAGAGGTGCGTAGATAGATGAAGTTTAAGTTACAAACAATCAGTGCTTAGCCGAGGCCACGTTGATATGTGGCGTTTTAGTTGCATCATAATTGAGAGGCTAAACCCCTCCTTTGAATTGTGTTTCCATACACAACCAAAATGCCACGTGTAATGAGGCCTCAGGTTTTACCTCCAGTCCAGTGCATGTGCTGTGGATGTAATCCCACCAATAATGGGTGCCACTGTTTTGAATGAGAGCACCATAGCCCTTCTCCCATATATGTAATTTGGACACACCCCTTAAAATACAGGGGGGGATTTATCACATCTTGTATGCCAAGCCCTAAATTAGCTCAATTTAGCCAGGAATTGCAACTATTTAACACCTTACTCCACCACCAGGACAGTGTAATTTTGTGGGAGCAGTTTATGTTACATGGCCCTCTGGGGAGTATGTGCAGCAGCATATGATGTAAACCCAATCATACTGGGGGGGCACATATGGCTGTACATAAGGAATCCTTGGGGATGAGGGAGGCTTTATAGAAAATATCTATGAGGGGGCAGTTTATAAGATAAGCACGAGGGGGGGGGGGTATATAAGATAACTACAAGGGGGCTGTATATAAGATAATCACAAGGGTGTTGTTGGCGATGATAAACCTTTAGGGAACAGGAGACTGTTTTAGTTTCTGAATTTTTAAGGCTGCCATGTGAGTTCACTGCAAAGGGGCCCCCTAAGGCTCTGTAACCCAGGGGCCTACTGATACCTGGAGTGGACTCTGCCTGCATGCACTGGATGGAAGGAAAGACTCTTTCAGGCCTACACTGCTGACCGCAATTATGGCCTATACTCTGCATTCCTTCCATCCGGTGTATGGTTTACATTCTATTCTGGCGCACCCTTCAGTCTTATGCAAAATAAAAACCCTCCCACTAAAATACTCTGCCATCCTGCAAATAAAATGTAAAAATACAACAAATCGCTCCTTCCTTCAACTTTCCCCTCACCGAGAACATACAGGTCAGTCCTGCATTTCTGGTCTTCCAAGCGCATCTTCTCTCATCACAAAGGTCACAAAGCTGCTCCAGTGCCATAACCCGCAAAGCCCCGCCCCTGTGACCATTGAAGCTCTGTCCCCTTCCTTACATGTAACTTCTCGACCTATAGGGGGAGATTTATCTGAGGTTTCTGAGAGCAGAACTGTTCTTGGTGCCCATGGCAACCAATGAGAACTTAGCTTTTATTTTCCTAAAGCTGTTTAGGAAATTACAGCTGAGCTCTGATTGGTTTCTACAGGCAACTGGAACAGTTTTAAAGGGGTATTCCAGGAATCAGCATAATTCATATACAAGTGGGTACTCAAAATATAAGCTAATGTGTAATTAGTTGTTATTTAAAATTTTGCTCCCCTTAGCAGAAAATGCTGGTGACATAGATTGTAATGAAGAATTAAAATGCTACTGGCCCTTTAATCAGTCCGTTAATTTCCTCCGCCACAGAAAAGAAGATGGCTGCTGGTCACACGTCCACATCACATGTCCTGTACCTGCCTGGGCAGGGTCATGTGATCACCACTACGTTTGGCTGTAGTCGGTTGGTTGCGGTGCATCCAGTATGGCCGGTGTGTGGTGATGGCAGTTACACATCATTACTATGGCAACAGAGCAAGAAAACCTGTTACATCATCACTGCTAGCATAAGTGCATAAGAGCATAAGTGGTAGGAGGAGTTACTGAGAACTAAAGGATCTTGGGACTTGTAGTTTCCAGTGGCGGCCATCTTAGTGATAACTCCACCTACTTTAGAGAGACCATAAATTTTGTAAATCATAAAATCAAACTATTTAAGCTCCGTTTTGTGACTAATGACATTGAGTAGTGTTGTATTCATTTATTTATATCATCATGGGTTTTTGTGTCAGACGTTCATATTCCCGGAATACCCCTTTAACTCAGATACATCTGATCGATCTCCCCATAGAATTTATGACTTTCTGTACTGCATTTGGCAAAGCAGTATCGGTGTGCCCTTAACATGCATCAGAAATAGGGGCAGGGGCTCCTCCTACTCACTGGAGAGGACCAGGTGCTCTTAGGCTGCGTTTCCACGTCCTGGTTTGGACATCAAAAACTGCACCTGAAAACCTGAATGTGGAAATAGTCTAGGAATGCAGGGCTTAGGGGTCCAATTTAGCTCAGGGCCCATGAGTTTAGTTTTATCCAGTCCAAGCATGGTATGGTCTCAGATAACGATAGTATAATAGCAATCATGTTATTGGTTTGTTCTGGTTTTGACTCATGTAATGTTGTAAAAAAAAAAAAAACAGAGATTTTGAAAATTAAAATTAAATTAAAGTAATGAGGTGTTGTATTTTATTTATAGGAAAAAAAGAATTCAGATACGGAATTTCATGACACAAACTTAGAGGCAACAATATTTGATCTGTTCTTTGCTGGAACAGAGACGACAAGTTTGACCCTGAGATATGGTTTTCTTATTCTCTTGAAATATCCAGAAATACAAGGTAATGAGTTTAATAAATTTTATTATCCTTTTTTTTTAAATTTGCATACAACCAGGGCCGTAACTATAGTGGTAGAAGCCATAGTGGCTTCTATGGGGCCCGCAGTGTCAGGGGGCCCCATCATCCAACCTGACACACTAAAGAATTGAGGATGTACACTATTATATACATATTATGCTGCATATTGTACAGCATAACATGTATATAACATATATGGGATGTGTATATGCTGTATGTGTATACGGTGTATGGTGTGTGTATATACAGTGTGAATATATTCTTTAACTTATATATGGCACTGTATTTGTGTGTGTATATGCTCTATATGTGTGCGCATGAGTGTATAAATGTGTGATTGTAGCTTGCATGTGTATACAAATATGTATATTTTTTAAGTGGGAAGTGGGGCCCCATTCAGAAGTCTTCTATGGGGTCCTCCCTCTTCAAGTTGCACTCTTACTGGGTTGAAGCTATGAGGATCAAACATTAGCCCAACATCCAAATTCATGCAAAATAGGAGTTGTCAAGGAGGTCTACAGTGAGTAGAGGACAGAAGGGTTTCAATAGTTCAAGAACTCAGAGTATCTTGAACCACCATGTAGCTGTAAATTTAATTTTGGTTAGTTCATCATGTAAGATAAATGTACAGTGTTGTGTGAACTGAATATGATCTTGTGAATAGACCTTTATAAAGGGGTCAAAATCTTTAAGGTACATCTGTGCTCCCCAAATTATATCCATAGTCCACAATTTTTAGTTGTGTCTTTTTCGTACAATACAATTGTACTATAATTTCAACTATTTATTGCCTCGTACACCAAAAATCTGTCATAGAGGTTTAATAAGTGCCCATCATTATGTCTGTGCTTCTGTTTTCGTACTTTCAAATACAGAGAAGATCCACAAGGAGATTGACAATGTGATCGGCAAAGATCGATGTCCATCAATAGAAGACAGGAGTAAGATGCCCTATACAGACGCCGTGATCCACGAGATCCAGAGATTTGCAGATATTGTTCCAGCAGGACTGGCTCATTCCGCAAGCAAAGACACAACCTTCCGAGGATATCATATACCTAAGGTAAAGTATGATGGTGGCTACTAGAGATGAGCGAGCACTAAAATGCTCGGGTGCTCGTTATTCGAGACAAACTTTTCCAGATGCTCGAGTGCTCGACTCAAATAACGAGCCCCATGTCTCCCCTGTGCTGCCCGATGTCTCCCCGTGCTGCTTGATGTCTCCCTGCTGCTTGATGTCTCCCTGCTGCTGTTCCGCGCGTATCTTCCGACAAGTAAGCAGATGTGCCGAACATCTGTAATCTATTCTTCACTGTGTTCTTCACTGTCTTTTTCACTTAAATGATCCTGTGTTCACTGTTTTTATTCTATTCTTCATTGTTCTTCACTGTGTTTTTTTAATTAAATGCTCGATCTCGAGCAGGGGAAATACTCGTCCGAGCAACGAGCCGCTTCGAGTACCTTAATACTCGAACGAGCATCAAGCTCGGACGAGTATACTCGCTCATCTCTAGTGGCTACCCTTCTGGAGCCTTGATTTGCCTTGTGAGGGACAGTGACCTCCTGCTGTTGAACCAGAGCAGCAATTCCCAGGGAGCGTCCACCAAACAGTGTCCTTCCTGGAAGTCTAGGAGATCGAGAACGTGGCCAGTTTTTAAGACACTCCTGTTCTTGGCATAAATGCGCCAGGCCATGAGGTAAAAGACTCCAGATGGTTGGATAGGGCTTTCATGACCTCCTGGTCTCAACATGTAGCCACAAAACCTCCACTTTTCTCCTCTTAAGTCTATTCTTAGGATGTCCCAATTCTCTTGACTTGGTAAATGGGACAAGTTTGGGGCTCCGGGAATTTGTGGAAGCCCTGTTTAAGCTCCTACAGCAATTTTCAGCATACCACATCCTGGTCACTTTAGACACCCCAGATATCAAGGGCATTGCCTGGAAACTGCCTGGAAACTGCAGTTCTCCATCACCAACAGGAGGACCCACCCAGGTCTAGTCATAACCCGAAGATGGTAACTTTTTGAGAGATCTGGGTCTCGCTAGATAGGGCTACCCTGAGAAATTCACTGATCCTTACATATTCCTAACTCTTAAGCTCACAATTTAAAGGCATCACAATCTGATATAAACCTTAGCGATTCTAGCTTCAGTGGCTTTCCCATACTAAAGTGATTATCATCTCAAAGTCTTGGTTGAGTTCATCCAATCAACTAACTACCAAACTGCTTTCATCCATTCTGATTTCCAGATCTTTCTATTTAATACATGTACTTTCAGGGAACCTTGGTGTTTCCAATCCTGACCTCTGTCCTGAAAGACCCCAAATATTTTAAGAACCCAAATGAGTTTGATCCTGGACACTTTCTTGATGATAAAGGTTGCTTTAAGAAAAATGATGCATTTATGCCCTTCTCTGCAGGTAAGTCATGATAACTTACTCGTAGTTCATGATTTTATAACATAAGTTGCAATATTTGCAGGAGTTTTTAGTGTTTTGTAGATTTCTTCAATCATTATACATTACAGTCTGCCATTTTCACTCTTACCTAATGATATATTACTAATTCTGTAGGGGCAGCAGTCTCATTTATAAACTAGACAAAAAAAATAGCAGTAGATGATGTCACAGCTTATCTCCTCCTCCTCCCTGTACAATGACCTCTATATAGATAACACTGACCCCTCCCTGTACAATGACCTCTATATAGATAACACTGACCCATCATTACATCACTACTGACAATAGATGATGTCACAGCTTATCTCCTCCCCTTTTGGACTCATATAACAGCCCCTCTTCATTTAACTCCTACCCTTTCTATGGCCCCACACACTTATATTACCCTAGCTTCCTGTAATCCTACCTTCTCCCCTTCACACTGTCGCCTCCTGTCCTCCAACCCCCTCATATTGAGACCCCCTGTCCTGTGCAAACAGGATTTGCTATAGCTTGCACGGTATCTGGGCTCAGGCTATTGCAGCCTCTTGGTATATTGAGTGGATCCTGCACCAATGGAGGGAGTGACAACTGGCGCACAATGCAATCAGTCATGATAAATTGCTCCCCATAAGTTTAGCTCTTCTTCATTTTATATATACTCTCTCTGTTTTCTCAGGTAAACGTGTATGTGCGGGAGAAGGCCTGGCCCGCATGGAGCTCTTCCTCTTCCTCACCACTATACTGCAGAAGTTTACCTTGGAGCCGACCATAGACAGGAAAACTTTGAGTATAAGACCTGAACCCAACACCAATGGATTTAGACCCCGTACTTACCAGATGGAAGTCATCCCTCGTCTCTGAAACCTTTACAGAAAGGAAAGACAAAATAAGAAAACTGCTCTAATATTCAACAATGTCAATGGAAAATATGATAAATGGACTTTGAAAAAATGTTTTAACTTTGTATTTCAATTTACAACATTACATCATCAATGAACAGAATAAAATATACAATAATTGCGAATGTTGAGGATTCCTGTATGTCCATAAAAACACGGACTGTCCTGCGTCTCTTGCCCTGTAATTTTCCATATTTTTTTTTTGGTTCGGAACTCCATATGCTACCTACCTGGCAGCCTGAGTAAGTAACTTATCTCTTACATGTATCTGGGGTAAGTGGACCATGTATTTAAAACATGGACCTTCTATTTCTTGACCAAGTAAAAACACCCCATATGATCTCCATATCTACTAGAACAGCTCTGTGTGAGTCTTCCATCATATAGGAAAGAGATGATTTAAAAGATTAGACTTCAGCAGATTTTGCTTCAAGCATGAACCTTCTGATCATCAATATGCTGTCAGGCAGGGGCATAACTTATGTGGTAGCATCGATAGCAGCTGCTATGGGGCTAGCAGTGTCAGGGGGCCTGACTCCCCAACCTACCACCCTAAAGAATGGAGGATATTCACCATTATATACATATTATACTGCACATCTGTGCCCTCCGACCCCCATGTTATAAGAAGACTGTCCGGCAGTGAATACATACATATACAGGCAGTCCCCTACTTAAGAACACCCGACTTACAGACAACCCCTGTTCCAGCTGCAGCAAATTATTGCCATATTAAAGATTTATTATAATCATCTTAAATGGTTGAAATATGTGCCCTATTTATGAACCCCAAAGCCTCGATCCTCATTCCAACTACAATTGTTTGGCTCATCCACACAGGAACAGCCCCCCCCCCCCCCCCACATTTTACCCCCCTCTATCCTGTCTATTCTCTCACCCTTTTCTACCCTCTCTTTTTTTATACCAGCCTTTTTTAAAGGAAACCTACCACTTGATCCCTACCGAAATGACCTCCTCACACCACCCTCTGGGCTCTTTACCACTAACCTCAGGACATATTTTGTTTAGGGACAAAAAACGATAGTTTAGGCAAAAAAAGGATTCTATAATCTATAGAAATGTGGCTTCGGCGCTTCACTTACGTCACACTGGCGATTCCGTGCACCTCCGATATTTAATTATGCACGCCCCATCTTCGCTGTGTTCCTCCTCGTCTCGTATAGCTGCAATGTGTCACAACTGGCTGTGCAAGATTTACTGACTGCACATGCGCGAGAAGTGCCGAGAGCCATGTGATGTCACCGGCTCTCGGTCCAAGGAGGAGGAACACAACAAAGACGGGGCGTGCATAATTAAATATCAGAGGTGCGCGGAATTGCCAGGTTGATGTACCAAGCCACATTTCTATAGATTATGATATCCTTTTTTTGCCTAAACTATCGTTTTTTGTCCCTAAACAAAATATGTCCTGGGGTCAGTGGTACAGAGCCCAGAGGGTGGTGTGAGGAGGTCATTTTGGCCGGGATCAAGTGGTAGGTTTCCTTTAAAGCTTTCCATTTAATAACATAGTCACTTATCAATTCTGTTCTATCAAGTCTATTATCTACTATTGTTCAGTCTGACAGCCCATCATGTATTACATTCATACTATGGGGAAAAATGGGACCCATAATCCGACCCATGTTGAATTTGTACTGTACCTGCATAAATTGACAAGATCTGAGATGGTCGTAATCTTTGGATGCTATCTGATATTTCAATATACTATATTTTTTTTACAAACTTTGCTATATATAGGCGGTCCCCTACTTAAGAACACTCAACTTACATACGACCTCTAGTTACAAACGGACCACTGTATATTGGTTATTTATTGTACTTTATCCTTAGGCTACAATAATCAGCTGTAACGGTTATCACAGGTGTCTGTAATGAAGCTTTATTGTTACTCCTGGTTCTTATGACGACCCAACACTTTTAAAATCCAATTGTCACAGAGACCAAAACAGTTCTGGATGGGATTACAATAGTAAAATATACAGTTCCAACTTACAGACAAATTCAACTTAAGAACAAACCTACAGACCCTATCTTGTCTGTAACCCGGGGACTGCCTGTATGTTCTTATTTCAGTGTCTTATAAAGGTATAAATGGCGAAACATCAATTTTCACCGTAATATCCTAAATAAAGAATCTAATTTTCATGGACTTATTTATTACTTACATATGGGATGGGATCCTTAGGCTCGATCTGTTTTCAAAGTGCAAGCTGTATCTTTGCACTTGATTGTCTAATTAGTGAGTGTACTCTTATATTTGGGCATTGTCTATGCAGGCAGGGCCATATTTAGAGTCGCTGTTGCCCTAGGCTCTGCCCCTATCAAAGCCGTCAAGCGAACACCTCTGCCCATTTCCCCCCGGCATGTTACTAGAATAGAGCTGTGCTAGACACTCTCCAATGATCCACTGCTAACAAAAGATTAAGAAACCTATTTAGGTTGCCTTCACATGGCGCGCTTGCCTTGTGTTTTGAAATGCATTGGGCAAAATGCTTCATCACATGTAAAAGCATTTTCTTAGTAGCATCATGTATGGTGTGTGACATTGTTACTCAATGGGGCAGATTTACTTACCCGGTCCATTCGCGATCCAGCGGCGCGTTCTCTGTGGTGGATTCGGGTCTTCCAGCGATTCACTAAGGCAGTTCCTCCGACGTCCACCAGGCAAGATTATAACCCTGATTTTATGGGGATCTGAGGGAAACAATTTTTAGCTAAAAGAAGTGTGTCAGATAGTTACTAGGGCTCTATGAGAACCTACCACTATTTGTGAAAAATGTGGTGACGGGTTCCCTTTAAGCCGGATCCCCCCCCTGATGTAATGTGTGGGGCAGGGGTCCCTCTTCTTCCCACTGGACATGAACAAGCAACTGCAACATCCCCCACCAGGGCATAGCCTTTTCTTGGGGCCTGGAGGTAGCCGGGGCCCAGAATACCTGAGTGGCTGGTGGTTGCGGCCTAGGTACGCTGATGCCACGGTGCTTGGTATGAGGACCGGAGGGCTGTCCTACAGCCTGGCAGGTCTCCAGCGGGTGGTGTGAGCAAGAAATTAGATGAGGGAGAGGCTGTGGTACTGGTTCTCCCTGGGGCAGCCCTTTGAGTCTGTAGTATGTGTCCCTGGTAGGTAGATGGGTCGCTCTTGATGGTGATACAGCCGTAGCAGGGACCAGACAGAGGCAATGTTGTGCATAAAAGTAACTTACAGTTCTTTATTCAACCAACGGTAACAACAGGCCAAACGATTCTGTACAAGTGCAGGTTACTGTGATCTTGGAGAGGGAACCTCAGGAGTTTGGTCACCAGCCTGGATGCAGGGGCAGGCTGGGATGTAGCTGTGTCCAATCCTGGAGGCTGCAGCTTTGTCCTGGTAGTTCTGTGTCACTCAGTGTATAATTGATATGCTGAGGCCTAGGAGGCCCTTAGCAAGAGCTTCTGCTCTGCGGTGGTGCTTCTCAGTCAGAAGCTGGATCCTAAGACAGCGGTCTGCTCACTAGGAGAGCTGGGCCTAAGAGCTCCTCATGAGGAGAGAGCTGGGCCGAAGAGCTAACTCCTCCCCTGACTAAGGGTTTAGTTAATCCCTGTATCTACCGCTGCACAATTACCTCTGAAAGTACTAAATGGATGAAAGGGCTTATTCGCAACTGCTCCTCTGCCATGCGCATTGGCAGGGGTGTTGCACAACCAATGAAGAGTCCCTCCCCCTAATGGTCTGGTCGCAATTGCACCTGCTGTGACTATGAACATTCTGAACCTTCTTATTGTAGGAGAAGTTTGGAGAATTACATTTTTGCCTTAGTCGTAATATCAGACAAAGCCCATAAGGGGACACCAAAAGAACCAGAGCGGCAAAAAACACTAATGTATAAAAAGTAATATTCTTTATTTAGAAATAAATACATCAATTCAACATATATAACCCTCAAATGGGAAAAGAATATAAATACAATGTATGGGGGACACAAGTAGCCCAAGATGGAAATAAGGGGCAACACAGGAGACCAATGGCTACCCCTATTTAGCCCAGAGTCCAAATAATGTAGTTGATAATGACAGTAACATGGTCGTAATATCAGACAAAGCCCATAAGGGGAGCTGTTACCATTGTGTATAGTTCTTAGAAATCATTCTTCAGTTCTCTATACAAGCTCTGGCCTCTGGATAAAACCGGACGCATAAGAGGAACACAATGAGCTGATCTCTCCCTGTGGCATGAAGTGAGTCTTTCTATTTATAGCATTCACCATTCATTGTGCAACATATATATTATCCTACACAGACTCTACCCACCCCCTTCCTGCTCTTAACCTCATGTTATCTGGATTTGCAGATACTGAGGAGCATAGTACACTCAGAACCATAGCCACCAGGGCGCAGGATGGCTCTGAGCATTGCAGCAACGCTTCTCCTGACCACTGGGGTCACCCTACTAATCTATCTTATAAAGTGGTGGCATGGGGTAAGACAGAAGAACCTACCCCCAGGACCTACACCTCTTCCTGGACTAGGAAATGTCCATCAGATCAGCATGTCAGAGCTACCACAGTCTTTACTTAAGGTATGTACCATTATAAATTCAAAGATTATGTAGGGATTTCTGCTACAAAGATGTTGTCAAGGAAGTCCCCAAGTGAGTGTAATAGACCATGAAAGATGACTCCTGCAGCTCCTGTGCGCCTGTGAGCAGCCCCTCCTTTGTTTAAGGAAGTTGTAGTAGACTGCATCCAACAGGGGGGGTGGAGAAGACTACTTTACAAGGCGGTGTACATGAGGAGTAGACTTCCTTTATTCATGAATAGTAGAGTTGTACCTGCTCAGCTCCTGCTCTTCTGCTTGCTCTATCACTGCTTGCAAGTACTTACAAATATCCCCTATTCACAGGATAAGGAATATCTTGTTGTTCTTGGGGGTTTCAGGGGTGAACAAGGGTCCATTGTACCATGGTGCTTGTGCTGATGCTGATCTGTGATTACAGGCAGGGGCGTGACTTGAGGGGGTGCAGAGGTTGCAGTTGCACCAGGGCCCAAGAGGTTTAGGGGGCCCTTATGGTGTCACTTTCCCATATGAGAAAACTATTACTATAAATCATACATTATAGTCGGGGGCCTGACACAGACTTTGCACTGGGACCCATCAGCTTCTAGTTACGCCACTGATTACAGGACTGGTATCATAGCAAAAAACATTAAAAGAAGACATCAGTCCATCAAGTCCAACCAGAAGAGGATATGAGTTGATCCAGAAGAAGGCAAAAACCATGCAAGGCTGATGCAAGTTGGCCCAAAGCAGATAAAAATTCTCACACCCCTAATATGGTGGTCAGAAGAACTAAATCGAAAAGATGATTTAGCAGCGGAGAAGACATCCAGGCCATATTCAAGCTTTATTGATTTTTTCCACGATACATCTCAATGGTACAATAAAAGTCAACAGGTTTCTGGCAGAGAACTGCCCTTAATAATGACTGTCATGATGAATATCGCCTGGATGTCTTCTCAGCTGGAAAAACTTCTTTTCGATTTTTCCTTCTCGCCCTAAAACTGGGGTTTCCAAGACCATGTACTGAGAGGATGAGTGAGCTTATCTCTACACGTTTATGGTCAGAATAACTGCATGGATCAACAAAAACTACTTACAAAAAGTTTTATTCCTATATGATGTGATATTATTACTATCCAGAAAGGCATCCAGGCCCCTCTATGTTCCAATTATCAGCCAAAGTAAGGAATCCCTATCTATCGCAATGGTAGAACCTACACTCCTCTAGGTGTAGAGGATGCCCCCTGTCTATGATGATGATAGAACCTCCTCTCCTCTAGGTGTAGAGGATGTCCCCTGTCTATGGTGATGGTAGAACCTCCTCTCCTCTAGGTGTAGAGGATGTCCCCTGTCTCTGGTGATGGTAGAACCTCCTCTCCTCTAGGTGTAGAGGATGCCCCCTGTCTATGGTGATGGTAGAACCTCCTCTCCTCTAGGTGTAGACGATGCACCCTGTCTATTGTGATGATATAACCTCCTCTCCTCTAGGTGTAGAGGAAGCCCCCTGTCTATGGTGATGGTAGAACCTCCTCTCCTCTAGGTGTAGAGGATGCCCCCTGCCTATGGTGATGGTGGAACCTCCTCTCCTCTAGGTGTAGAAGATGCCTCCTTCTGCTTGCCACAGGCCTATGTATAAAAACATCTTTGGAGAGATCTCTGCATTCACCATTCACATATCTGTACATTTTAAGGGAGAGGCTTTGCATTGAATAGGCTTTGTGTACTCCATGTTTTATATATATTTTGTGTCCTTCCAGTTGAGTGAGAAGTATGGACCTGTCTACACAATCTACATGGTAAACGTTTGAACTGTAGTACTGGTGGGATACGATGCTGTAAAGGAAGCCTTGGTGGACCACAGTGACATGTTCAGTGATAGGGGAGACTTGGGAACAGCAGAAATTTTTACTAAAGATTATGGTAAATTGTTACATTAATGGGGGTTTCAAGGAAAACATTAATGATAAGAATTAAAATAATCTCCCCATTATGTAAATGATTTTGTTCAGTTTTATAGTCCATAGTAATGTGATGAAGGAAGTAACATTTTGGTAGGCCGCTACATATGACACTATGATACAGAGAAGAAGCCGTTTAGGCCTCCTAGTATCAGATAATCATAATCACTTCACTCAAATCTTACAAACCCCATTATCTTCCTAGTTTCGTAGTAAATACATTTGGAAAAGTTCCACAGTGTTGTTTCAGAGGAAGGCAAAAGTCCCCTACAAGGCTGATGCCAGTTGATACAAAGTAGGGAAAATTCTCTGATGTTGTGGCTAAGGCAATGGCTGATCCTTTGCCAGAATGGATCAACATCAGAATGGATCAACATCAAATCAACCAAATCTTTTGTTTCTGTAACATGTGATGCTTTTGTTGTAAATAATGGGTTCCAGGCCTCTCCTGAACAAGAGGGACCTGGATCCCATTCCTTAGAGCAAAAATATCACGTTACTGAAGCGAAAGATTTGGTTATTCTGGCAGAGGATCAGCCATTGCCTTAGCCGCAACATCTTGTAGTGTTGACTTCCACAGTCTCATTCTTACAGTAAATAATCTCCGTCTACGGCTGTGATAGATCCACCTCTCCTTTAGTTGTAGAACATGCCCCTTTGTCTTCCCCACAGGCCTGGATATAAAAATATCACTAGAAAGATCCCTGTACTGCACCTTCAGTTATTTGTACATTTTAATGAGGTCTCCTCTTAGCCATCTTGCGTCCCTCAACCATTATGATACTTGTGATCTCCATTACTTCTGGCTAGGCCATCACTGTCCATGATCAGAAGTTGTAACTCTGGAGCCAGGAACAAAAGCATGCTAAATACACTTTTTGGGTCACAAAAGAACCCCAGAAGGACTTCCAGGATTCCTGGAAAAACCCTTTAATGGGACAAATATCTACTGTAAATGTTTGCCATCCTTGAGGTAGATGTTCTTAAACAGAATGTCTGATCTTACAGGGGTCTTTCCAAGCAGTGGAGAAAGGTGGAAAATCCTTCGTCGATTTGCTCTAACCACCTTGAGGAATTTTGGAATGGGGAAGAGGAGCATTGAAGAGAGAATCCAGGAGGAGGCTCAGTTCCTAACTGAGAAATTCATGAAGGACAAAGGTAGGCAGAGACCCAAAAATGTTTGCCTTGCAATGCATATTAGATGGTGATCAACCACTTTATCTTGTAACGACCTATTGATATAAATTTAGCGTGGACTTGAGCTATTGAGCTTTGTAAAAACTTTGATAGGCAAAGTTGATAATCTACAGTTGAACCAATGTCTGACCACTTTTTTTCACATCTTCTAACAGATGCTCCATTTGACCCAACACACATATTACGCCTCGCTGTTTCCAATGTCATCTGCTCCGTTGTGTTTGGTGAAAGATTTCACTATGAAGACCAAAAATTTTTGACTCTCTTTTCATATTTTCACGATCTCACTGAGATACTTAACAGCCAGTCAGGGCAGGTAAATTATCCGAAATGCGCAATAAATTTACACAGATTTATAAAAACAAGACTTTTATTACTTAGGCCTGCATGGTGGACTCCAAGTTAAGTTGCCATGCAGAGAGCGGCAATGCCCTGGGGTATACCCAACTAATTGCCCTAGAGAAATAAAACAATATTAGCAGAAAATGGAAAACCAGGTTACATAATGTATTATGCTATTATGAAGAGAAGCATCAGACTACTGAGATTCTTTGTAGTCTGTAACCATGGAAACAAAAAAGCTACATACAAACTCTAGACACAGAACAGTTTGAGAATATTGTAAAGTCTATCACGTATTAATAGTATGTTTTTTTCTATTACTTTTATTTTTCAAAAAGCTTTTAAGCATATTCCCAAAAGTGATGTCCCACGTTCCTGGTCCTCATCAGAAGATCTTCAAAATTATGGAAAGCACAAAACAGTTTATTTGGGACATGGTGAAAAGCCACCGAGCCACCCTGGACGAGAACTGCCCCCGTGACTTCATAGATTGCTTCCTCATAAAGATGGACGAGGTGGGTTTGGGGTTTGTAAATAATAAACCTTTACTTTAGTTTTGTGTGTAAGACTTATTAATCTGTATTATATATATAATTTGCTCTAATGTGGACATGATATACAAACAATGTATATGAGATATGTTGATTAGATAATAATTAGGAATTTATTATTATTATTATTATTATTATTATAGGACAAAAAGAACCCAGACACAGAATTTCATGCATCAAACCTGGAGGGGACAGTATTAGATCTATTCTTTGCAGGAACAGAGACAACAACTTTGACATTGAGATATGGGTTTCTTATACTCATGAAATATCCAGAAATCCAAGGTGATTGGTGTGAGTGTGATTGGTGTGGTGCAAGTAAATTATTATTTTCCACCTGTCAGAATTTTATCCCACATCTTGGCTCGCAGGCACACCCGTGCCCCTCTTCGTGGCAGCAACCCGGTCCGGCCTCACTTACCTATCCATGTTCCTGCCCCCATCCTGGCTGGCCAGCACACGTGTACCCGCTCCCTAGGGCGCACGTGCCCACACTCGCAAATTTAGTCCCATGCTGTAATGATCAGCTGTAAGAAATCTGTAATATAAATTATAAATTACAATTTTAAAATATGCAGTACCGACTTACATACAAATTTAACCCGGGGACTGTCAATATTTGTAAAAACTTACTATTTGTGAATTTCAGAAAAGCTCCGTGAAGAGATCGATAATGTGATCGGCAGAGATCGATGTCCTTCAATACAAGACAAGAGTAAGATGCCCTATACAGACGCCGTGATCCATGAGATCCAGAGATTTGCTGATATCTTTCCTTTTGGGTTACCCCATTCTGTCAGCCAGGACACAACCTTCAGAGGATATCACATTCCTAAGGTGAAGGCAATTGGTCTTTTCAAGTTCCTCCCATTACATATATATAGGTCTATATATGACCTTATTCTACAATATTTATTAGCAGTGCTGTATGTTTTGTACGTACAAGTGTAGTGGTTTCAAGAAATATCCTGAGTAGAGATGAGCGAGCATAATCGTCCAAGCTTGATGCTCGTTCAAGTATTAGCGTACTCTAAACGGCTCGTTGCATAAACTGGGAAGGGGCAGGGCTGCAGGCTATATACTGGGGGGCAGGGGTTTCAGGCTATATGCTGATGGGCAGGGGCTGCAAGCTATATACTGGGGGCTTTTCCAGTTTTTTTAGGGGTCTCGGCTTATACTCGGGTTGTCTTATACTCAAGTATATATGGTAATTTATGTTCCCATTACAGCAAAAAAAAAAATGAAAATCAAGTTGTCCCTGGACCAAAAAAAACTTTGGTCCATAGTTACGATTAAAAAATATACAGTACCGACTTACAAAAAAATTTAACCCAGGAACTGCCAATATTTGTAAAAATGTACTTTTTATGAATTTCAGAAAAGCTCCATGAAGAGATCGATAATGTGATCGGCAGAGATCGCTGTCCTTCAATACAAGACAAGAGTAAGATGCCCTATACAGACGCCGTGATCCATGAGATCCAGAGATTTGCTGATATTTTTCCTTTTGGGTTACCCCATTCTGTCAGCCAGGACACAACCTTCAGAGGATATCACATTCCTAAGGTGAAGGCAATTGGTCTTTTCAAGTTCCTCCCATTACATATATATAGGTCTATATATGACCTTATACTACAATATTTATTAGCAGTGCTGTATGTTTTGTACGTACAAGTGTAGTGGTTTCAAGAAATATCCTGAGTAGAGATGAGCGAACATACTCGTCCGAGCTTGATGCTCGTTCAAGTATTAGCGTACTCTAAACGGCTCGTTGCTCGGACGAGTATTTTGCTCGCTCGAGAACTGCTTGAGTCAATGCAAGTTGTCTTCTGATAAGTTAGCAGATGTATGGAAACTTCTGCAATGTGTTCTTCACTGAACTTATCAGAAGACACGAATGCAGATCGGTGGTCTTCACAATAGTGTGTGAAGAACAATATGTGTGAAGATTAGAGATGAGCGAGCACTAAAATGCTCGGGTGCTCGTTATTCGAGACAAACTTTTCCAGATGCTCGAGTGCTCGTCTCCAATAACGAGCCCCATTGAAGTCAATGGGAGACCCGAGCATTTTTTTTTATAAAACTGAACAGTAAAAGAACAGTGCAAAAAATAACATATGCAACACCCTCGCCGATGCAATGCGAGGTAGTGCTTGCGAATACGTCCCATCTGTAGGTACACACATACACTACATGGTCCTTATAGGATCAAGGGAATTGCAGTGGTTATCCTGCCTGGCAAGGCAGATGTTAATTTGTGATGTAATTATGTCAACCAATGTCTGTGTTACATCCTGTCTCTCGTGCACTGGAGGAATTTGGAGGGCAGCCACCACCTGACCAAAGGGAGGTAATAACCCCCTCACCTGGAATGTTCTAGGGAAGAAAAGAGAGAAAATCTCTCTCAGGAGAGACCCGGTCCTAGTCAGGCCCTCTGGTCTGGTTGCAGGACGTAAGCAGAGATAGTTAGCTGAGCAGCAGCTTCAGAGACTCTAGCATCCAAAGACCAGTGCAGGAAAGAGAGCCTAGCCCCTGCCTGATGGAAGCTAAACTAGGGTGTGTAGTGAGGAAAGGGGTTCATTCCTACCTTCAAGGTGATACCTGAAGAGATCCAGGACCGAGCTGAAGCCTCCTCTACGGGACAACACTGCCCTCCCATCCTGCTCTTACATCCAGGCTGGTGAAATACAGCCTGTCCGCCTCCAAATACCTCTCCAGTACTCCACCTGTTAAGACACTGTTTTCTGCAGTTCCTGCCGTTGCAATAAACGAACTGTACAGTTGTTTTTCTTCAACCTCTGTCTCCGTCTGGTCCCTGCTACTACAACTAACCCTCATCAAACCGGCACCCTGGTCCATCACCCAGAGACTCACAACCTCGACCTTAGAGCGGTTGCCCCCAGGCGTAGACTCCGCTATAGCAGACCGCTCCCTCTCATTTCTTGCCAACCACACCTCCTCTGGAGAACCCCTGGCCAGGGCTGTAGGACAGCCCTCGCGGTTCCCCCGTACAAGCACCGTACATGCTCGCTCAGGCCGCACCGCTAGCCACCTCGGTACCACCACCTGCATGGGCCCCGGCTGTCTCCAGGCCTCACCAAAGGTCAGGCCTCCGGTGTGGGATGTTTGGCAGTGGCGTCACGACACAGTTCGATATATACTTCATGTGCTTAATCCTGGCACTAAAGACTGTACTTTATTAAGAAAAAGACTGTTGCTGCCTAACCCTGCTGCCCATCCGGGTTTGGCCCAAATATTTGTGTGTTTCTAACATTTGAACTTTATACTGACTTTGCCCTACGTGCTGTTCGATGCCAGCCGCTACCCCACACTCAAGAGGTTATTTCCTGCAAGAACGTTGTGTCAGCTCGCTACATCCGCGCTGCTGCGCCTGAAGCTTACCTCAGAGGCGTCTGGGCGCAGCAATATTTCAGCCCGCCAAATCTTCACTTGGGGCGGGAACCCCAGGGCGTCATTGAGGCTCCGCCCCCCTGCGCGAGTGCGGCGCAACACCGTGGAGGAGGTAGCTGAGCTGTGCTGGCCAGCGCAATTCCGAAGAGGGTTAATAAAATTTCGGCCCCATCTTGGATTTCGGCGCAGGCCGCCGCCTGAAGCCTGCCAGCAGTGCCGCCTCATCCGGTAGTTCCCGGCTCACTTGTCCTGCGACTTGTCGAGCAGAACACCGCTGAAATCATCACCGAGCCCGCTCTGCGGCCTGCCGTACATCGGAACGGAGCCTTCGTGTACCGAAGCTGTTCCTGTCACCGCGGCTATCCTGATTGGACGTACCAGCTGTGGGAAAGTTAAAGGGGGAGGTAGAGATTGTTTCCGTCTAGGTTATTGGCTTCACACCCTCCCCAGGGAATAGCTGACTTTGTGTCTTAAAGTGCCCACTCGCTCCCATTCTCAACCATCGCCCATTCACAACGGACTTGTGTACACCTACGGCTTCCCTCAGCTAGCCAGTCATGTCCGCCCAGACGAAGATACGATGACTGTGCGGCCAAGCCCATCCCCTGGTCCCTTCCTCAGGGTACCGGAGCATGTTAAGCCTCCAGAGAGTCCCTTCAAGCCCTGCTACAGCTAGTGTCCCTGGACTCCACCATGATGCCCTACTGACTATGCCCTACTACCGGCGGCCCCCTGGTTACCCCACTACGAGGGGAATCCATACTCTCCCTGATTCAGGACCAAGTTGTTTAGCCCTTCTCCTTGCTCCCGATTTTTCACAGAGGAACGAAAGTGTGGCATCCTCATCTGGGCAGTTGAAATGGACCTCGCCTCTCCGGGAATCAAGTTCTTTGGCGCGCCCGAGAACAGTGTCAGAATGGTGGTTCCAGATTGGATAGGCTACGATAACCCTTTGAGAAGTGTACTGTCTCGCGATTCGAGCAAAATTTCTCGGGAAGACAGAAGCCCCAAGATCCCTCCGACTTTGCCCTCATCTTCCTACATGAGACATGGAAGTGCCCATCACCTGCCTGGAGCCCCAGCGCTGAAACCCTCGTCTGATCAAACCCTTAAGGGAACAATTTGATTAATGGACTTGTTGATACGAAATCAAAGTGTCAACTAAAGATCATCTCTTCTCAACATGCCCATCGGCCTCCTTCCTTTAGTTTAGAACTGCCATTGACATATTAGGGGCACCGCACCGCCTACTGGGCCGTCAAAAGTAGCCTGAATTCGCGTGGAAATGGAGAATCTGCTCATCGGCTTGCCATCCTATGCAGTCAGCATCACCTACTACTCTGCGGCTAATGGACGTTACTGACCGCTCCCCCACCCTTACGCTCACAACTTCTGTCCCCCATCCTTCTAATACTATGAACCATTTCCTCGTCGTTCTCCACCTCACCCTCACAAATCATCGTCTGCGATCTTTGCCCAGTTGGAATAATCTGTCTCCGTCTATGAGGAGAGAAACCTCCAGAGAACCCGGTACGGTCAGCTACTCCTCGTTAATCTTCCGACTAAACAAACAGCGCCAAAGAAGCGCAAGTCGTGTAAGCAACCTGGGTCGAATAAAACCCCCGTCAGCGCTGTCAGCTACTGCCCATAAATTGGATGAAGACGAATGTTGTCGTCAAGTTAAACGCAACCTCTTGGAGTATAGGACGACCTCCAAGGGAAGAACTTGTCAAGTCCCCGAGATGCTACTGGATTGCCCCAGGTTCTGTGGGGAACTCGCCCCTACGGTTCATGTAACTCTATCATGAGTGTACCCTCGACCGGCCTTAATGACAACGCAGGCTCCTAGTGACCACCCCTCCCGGGTGCTGCTTCTTTGAGAGCCGAGAAAGCATCCTTAGTCCAGCGCTCTCCAAGGATTCTCTTGAACATTTTCGCTCGAACAGGAAAACCCGTACCCATCCGCGGCTACTGGAGCCCAAGCTAACCATTTGGAACACTGAGTTAACCAGACAGGGCGTAGGTGACCCGTGTGCCCGAAACGGTAACTCTCCTCCTGGTACTGGGTACCAATGTCCTCCGCACATTGCTACCCTGACAGTGCTGAGGCTCTCCCGACTCCCCTGCCAACCAGTGCCCCACGTTTCCCGGAAGGTAATTCAGAGACTAGCAGCTTCTCCGCGCGCGCAACAGAAGTTTGCTGGCCCGTATGAGAGAAATCTGCAATCCCGGAATCAGTCTCCAAACCTTCCGCTCTCAACCTGGGACTGAAGAGTTAGTATTGTGTGTCGGATGCCTGCATGGCGTCCAAGGTCCAGACTACAGGCGTATCGTAGAACCTCTAGCATGTGAAGACCTGCCCAGTCTAGCCCAGTCGATGCCTACGTCCCGTATCCCAGAGGACATGTACCCACTCGACTACTAATGTTGGGAGACTCCCAGTGGGGATCTAGAAAAGTACTCAGGCCATGCCTCACCCTCTCTTCACGTGCATCCTAAGACTTGGTGAAACCGCTCTGTCTGCCTCCCAATTCTTGGACAGTGAGCACCAGTGTGCTGAAGGTGAGCCTGCCGACAACCTGGTGCGTTGAGCTCAATATCTGGAGACGAAGATTTTAAACTCCCGCGACCAGTTACAACTGGTGTTCCTGGATGTCGTTATGTATCACCCTTCAGGCCTTTCAGCAAACACCCACTCGGATTTTGGTGCAGACTTAGCACTCTTGATACCATACATACCATCCCTACTGGCTCTCATCCTCCTTCTCATCAAGGAACGATACCGGCCGCATACCTCCAGCGCCGCTACCAAGAGGTGAAACTTGGTCACAAGGAATGAAGCAGCCAACGTTACCGGGAAGTGCCGATCACGCCCATGGGCGCTGCCCCGCCTGGCTCCTTGTTGAGAAGAATGGATAGGAACTCCTTCGATTCTGTGTTTGACTATAGGAAGATCACAATATCACTCCTCAACAAGGAACGACCCTATCCTCCTCTCTCGAATACTCGACGGACATCCCTCGCACCCTATGGTCAGCTGCCTACTTCCTACCCCTGGCCTTGACCAGTGCTACTGCAACGTGGCCCAAGGGCGCCGGAAGACCAGACGAGAAGACTCGGCTTTCCATATTCACCACCTCCAATGGGCCTTGGTTCGAGTTCAACAACTATGCCGTTTGGCTAGCAACCCCCAGGACACTTTAACGGCTGTTGAGAGACTGTTTTGGAGTCTCGCAACTATCGAGAAGCCGTCCTGCTATATTTGGACACCATCACATCTACTATCCAAGACTTCATGAAGACCACCTCCACCATCTGGCTGAATCTTCCAAATCCCTGACCCAACATGGGGTTTGAAGGTCAGCCAATCCAAGTGTCCACCCCTGCTACACCTACGTCAAGTACCTGGGACATGTGTGAGCGCTCCTCATTGGAATTGAGCCCAGATCCAGAGAAGATTTGCAGCTGTCTACGTCTGGCCTACCCCATCAACCGACGGAGACAAATAACTTCCTGGGATTGCAGTTATTCCAGGCGTTTCATCCCGAAGTTTGCCAGCTGGCGGGCTCCCCTGCAAGAGCTCCTAAGGGGCCTGCCAAAAAGAGCCACGTTCCCGAGTATCCATTGAGTGGACGGCAACGAGACCGCCTTCCAGATGCTCAAGCACGGCTGACGAACCTCCGTGTTGGGATATCCGACTACAGTCTGCCTTCACCCTATACACTGATGCCAGCAGCAAGGTCTAGGGGCGGTATTATCCAGCTCCAAACGACTGAAAGGTCATAAGCCTACGCCAGCCTTCCCTCCGAAACCCTGAGCAGAAACGACCAGAACTACACGTTTCCTCCTTCAAGTTGGAGTTTCTGCGTTAGTCGGTCTTTGACGCGGCAAAGTTCAAGGACTACCTAGCTGCATCTCTTTCACTGTCTTCACAGACATAATCCTTTGGCCCCATCTGAACACCGCACGTCTTGGAGCACTGGAGCAAACGGGGGGCCTCCAACTTGCCATTTCAGCTTTAACCATCAAGAACCCGGGCTGGTAAGACCAATGACAACCCGACGCTCTGTCCCGTCTCCCTGACCAGTGGAGGGACCCTCCACGTATGGCTCATGGGATGTGGAGATGCCAGCGTTCTATGCCCGTTTGTGCGTCAATATGCCCAGAGAGTTACTCCCTACCGACAGAGGCAGCGCCACTACTCCTCAAGAGAGTCATAGCCCCTGCGGAAAAGGACCTCTGGATGAGTCTTCAGGCTGATAGCCGTGGCCATAGGAGAATTAATGCTATCTCTCTAGTGGGCGGTGCCTGAACATCCGGCGCAGAAGATCTGATGATACTGCCTCAATTTGGCGCCAGAGAAGACTCTGAGCATGCAACCAGGTCTGGCTCAAGAGAAGAACTCTGGACCCTATCCACTATGATGGATATACCAGATTCTGATTCCAGGAGGACGCCAATATAGTACTGGAAATGTACCCACGACCCGTCTGGACCACTTTGGCGCTCAGAAGACCTGAGCCACCCTCCGAAGGCGATTCTTCTGGGTCAACATGAAGTCCGACATTGCAGCCTGGTGTCGAGAAATGCCCGGCCGCCGCCATCCTCTCGAGAGAGTCGACACCCCCCCAAACACCAAAGGGCCCCTCTCCGTCCCATTGTGAGCCACGGCCCTTGGAGATCCGGCATTGGACCACGTGAGTTGGAGCCCAGCAATCCGGTCCCATTTATGCTCTTACGATCATCGACCACTATAAACAAAATTTTGTGGTTGCAGTACCTGTCAGAGATCTGTCTGCAAGGACTACCGCAGCGGCCCTGGGAAGAGTTCATCCCTCCCCATGGCTGTCCGGACCAGATCCTTCAGACCAAGGAACAGCATTTGAGTCCCAAGTCGTTTCTTCCAGAGGTCACCTATAGGGCTTGCAAGAAGCTGAGGACCCACACTTAGCATCCCCAGCAACGGGCTGTGTGAAAGATGAATCAGACTCTAATCAATATGCTGAGGACTCTGACCCCCTGCAAAAGGCTGACTGGCCAAAACTATGCCCGATTAGTGTACCTGTACCCCAAATACCACTCATTGCTCCACAGTATACACCCGTTTAATCTGATGTTCGGGAGACACGGCCATCTCCCTGCTGATTATGACTGGGACATGGAGTCCCAATATTCCCCACCTCTTTACTCCCTCAACTGACTGGGTTCACTAACACCAGAGGCGCTGGCGGCTGCCCAGAGAAGTTGTGGATCTGCGGTTGGAAGAGGCCCGCGGAAACAAAAAAGGTACTTTGATCGTATGCCTGTGCTTAGCCTTTTGCCCAGGAGATCGGTGTGGCTGGCTCAACACCATCCCTACCATTAAGCTAGAATGGGGTCGTTGGGCGCTGTGAGCCATACCTAGTTAGGGACAGTCCTCGCCCCCTAAGTCTACGAGATTTCAAGAGGATAAACCGTCCCCCACTCCGGACATAGGAACCGGCTGAAGAAGATGTCTTCGTCCTTTTGCCCCTATTCCTACACCTCTCACCATCGACCTCCCCAACTTCAGACCTCCTTGTTTTTGTTCCGCTACCCCCAGTTTCTTGGAACCGTGTGTCTGTGCCTCAATTCTGGTTTGTTTCCACTCCAGTAAGAGGTACCGTACCTCGCAGAGACTCTCATCCCCACGCAATTCTCCCAATAACGGCTGCCTTTGAGATGAGCCGTCTCCACTGTCTGCAACCCTGAAAATCAGAGCCACTGAGACTCCGACTCCAGCGCCTGAATCAGAGGACGACGATGAGGAGATTGTTATCTCTCCAGGCCGGAACTTCGAAGAAGTCTCAAAGGGAGACAAAATGTAAAGCGCTGCGTACCTGCAGGAGTACCAGCTGGTGAGACCCGCAGTAGCAGAGGCAGTACGTTTTCTGACAAACCGGAAGTACTTACCACCGAAGGGATGCAGACTAACCCTGAAGGGCTGTAGCCCGCTTCAGTATTACTTGTACATATTGTATATTCGGTCTTACCGCAAAGAGGCCAGAGCTTCCTGAGACCTCCACCCCTATTTATCTCAGTCAATAGACATCCCTGGTACTGAATTATTTCATTGCATGAATAGCACCTCTTCCTCTGCCACAGCAGAGATTTCTTCAAAGGACTCTGTCCCTCTCCAATAGAGAAGACCCTTTGCAATCTTCTCTCAGTGCAACTTTTCCCCACATAGGCTGTACCCAGAAGATGGACTTTGTCTTAAGACTTCTGAGATACTTTTGCCACCCAATGAAAAAGATGCTACTTAATTTATTATTATTTTGCAACTTATGCCTTCCTTTTTTAGTACGGACTTCTGCTTGCACTCTTTAAATGCCTTTTCTTGCAGAAAGAGACATTTGCTATCGGGCTACCCGGAGTAGCCGATCTACCTATTTAACGTTTGTACCGTTCAAATTGTACCCATTTGGCTCCTAAACCATGTGAATTAACTGTTTGCACACTGTCATATATGCCAGTAGTCTGCAGTAACCTTCATAGGCTTTTCAGGTGTAGTGTGGCTGTTGTCGACCGCTCTAATGTAGTACAATGTTTTATTGTGTCACTATGCCAAGGTATGCATATATACACTATATAATTGCGCCAGGAAGAAGCGTTGATAAAACAAATATCAGGCCTTGGTGCAAGGAGTGATTACAGGACATGACCCACCCTTTCCTACGGTACAGTTCGTTTAATGCGCAGCGACCAACTGTCATACAGCTCCATGTTTTTGTCTTAGTCCGCCCCCAACCCATGTGCCTGTCTCCGGACCATTGGGCGTTTGGTTCCCTACACCTCACCATAGCCTCACTTCCCAGAAGTGCCCTTAGCCCCCTCTGTGCCCCAAACCATATGGTATTCGAGAAGATGTGCGATACTCCAGACTTGTCCGGGGTATATGGCAAACACCCTCGCCGAGACAATGGCGGGGTTAGTGCTGCTGAACTCGCCATCTGGTAGGTAACACAAAGCCTTACAACTAATGTTTCATTATGAGATCAAGGGGAAATTCAGTGGTTAATCCTGCCTGGCAAGGCAGATGGTAATTTGTGATGTTATTATGTCAACCCATGTCTGTGTTACATCTTGTCTCTGTGTCACTGAGAGTTAATTGAGAGCAGCCCACCACGTGACCCAAAGGGAGGTTAATATAAATTTAAAACCCTGTCCTGAATGTTCTAGGAAGGAAAAGAAGACTTCTCTAGGAGAGAGACGGCCTAGTTCAGGCCCTCTGGGTCTGCAGACGTAAAGCAGAGAGTCAGTTAGCGAGCAGACAGCTGCGAGACTACTAGCTACATACCAGTGCAGGAAGGAGCTAGCCCTTGCCTGCAGTGGCAGCTAAGTACTTAGAGTAGTGTAGGTGAGGAAAGGGTACTTCATTCCGTACCATCAGTGTGATACCTGAGAAGATCCGGACCGGACTGAAGCCTACCTCTACAGGACACAGCGTGCCTCCCAGCCTGCTCTTACATCCAGGCCTGGATGGAAATATTGTAACAGCTGTCGCCTCCCTCCAAATACCTACCCTCCAGGTATAACTGTATAAAGAACACGTTTTCTGCAGTTCCTGCCGGTTTGCAATAAAAGAACTGTAAGTTGTTCTTCTACACCTCTGTCTCCGTCTGGTCCTGCTACTACAACACTAACCCTCACACCGGCCACCACTGTCCATCACAAGAGACTCAACTCGGGACTTAAGGGGTTGCCCGTGAGATCCGCTATAGCAGCAGCCGCTCCTATACATTCTGCCAACCCACACCACTTCTGGGACCTGCCAGGCTGTACGGACGCCCCAGGTTCCACCCGTACCAAGGCACCGTTGACAATACGTGCTAGGGCCGCAACCGCGAAAGACTCGCGTAAACGCGTGGACCCCGGCTGTTCCAGCCATCAGCAAAGGGCTAGAGCCCGGTGGGGGATTTTGCACATACAATGCAGTTCATTCACTTTTCTTGACATTTACAAACCTCCCTTCCCCCCACAAACCTTGTAATCACACTTGCCACATTATCAAACATTTACCCTCGTCTCACGACATTTCAAGGCTTCTTCTCCAAGTTACAGACCCAGTCATCAAATCCTCAGCGGCTATTTATAGGCGATATTTCAGAAGCCCTTGAGTGGATGATCGTGCTGATAAAAGTGCTTATATGTTCTTATGATTGCAGATGTTTGCAGCGTTACCCCATTTTATATCAAGGATTGGATATTTGTTATAAAATGTGTCAGGAAGTGTCATTGGTTGTGATATGATTGAATGCGGAGACTGTGCAGGGCCATAAAAGAACGAAATTATATGGATTGTGCCAAAATGGCACAAATCATCTGGCAAGGAAGGAGCCTGAAACATGGGTTTAATATTAGAGAATGACTGTGATGAAAACATGTAGTATTTTGGGACATTCAAAATTGAAGCCCTTGAGAAGCTAATGCAAAGGAATGGGGGGCAATGAAATGCTAACTAGGTGGAAACATGTCACTAGACATGTACAGGCGTGGTCTGGTTGCTGTAAGAACCATCATCGTGACTAAGGTATGGCAGTATAGTGGTAGACCTCAGAGCTCGGTTTTTTCTTTACTGTAACCACAAAGACAGCAAAATCAGGTAGACTTTGTGGATCTTGTCACAGTGCTGTCACTCTCTCTTCCCTGATCAGGGGTGTCTGTCTCTGAGGCCTAATAGCCCTAAGGCCCTGGTCTTGGAGACAGCTTTCTCTCCTCGATGGTGAGAGGAAGTCCCTCCTTAATCTTCCTCCGAGGTTCCCCCTGGATACAGCTCTACACAGGGTTCAAGCAGTGAGGACTGGCCACCATAGTTCCAGAGATCCTTTAGCGTTCCCAAGTCTCCCTGGTCTTCAAGTAAATACTGGAACCCAGACGTCCAGCAGAAGACAAAATCTATTTGGAGGCTAGTTGAGTCTAGTTCTAGGGTTGATTGAAGATGGCCATACCAAATAAATTTATCTGGTGGACCCACAAGACCCTTGTCCGATACAAGTTCACTGTGACTGTCTGCATCCTCACATTCCTGTCTGCTCCTCATACTCTGGCTGCTCTTCATACTCCACGTGAAGGCAAAGGCTTCTCTGACAAATCGCAGATGCTCTTTTCATTGGCAGGAGGGGTAAACCGATTGAATTAATCATCCCAGGCATTCCTACACCTTAGCATTTTTAGGTTTGTTTGGAATTTTGTATCATTTGTTTATTTTTGTATGTTGTGTTTTTTGCCTTTCTTTCTTCCACAGGCATTGCAGCCAAGGGCATACCTCCTTCTCCGGAGCTGCATATTATATAAACTGTATATGTATAGAATTAAATGAATAATATCTTATGATATGTGTGAGGGTTCTACACAACTCATGTAAGGTCTGGGGTCCCCATGATTAGGGGCCGACTGGTGATTCACTTTCACTTATGGTCAGTCCGAACTGGTCTGCTTATGTCTTTATAAAGTGTAACCAACTAACTACACTGTAGTATGGCAAAACTTACTGAATATGGTTCTTCGAAGCAGCCATAAAAACAGAGGTATAAACTGAGTAAATGTAGAAGGTGCAGTTTACTACCTCCCGGAATCAGGAACTTAGGTACAATTTTCAATAGAACAGATGACAAGTGAAACAGTATAATTAGGGGCCTGGCAAAGAATTTGTTATACAACTGCATTGGAATATCCACCGACTTCTTGATATTTGACAACTGGGAGATTAAAAGACCCACATAGGTGCCATGTCAAGTCTTAACAAATCAAAACAAACAAAATGAAACTATCACTACTGATAATAAGTACCATAATGCAGTGGTTTTAATAATGTCTTGTGTCAGACATGATGGGCGTAGAGCCCTCAGGATTTGTTGTAGGCTCTCTATGATTTGTCATAGCAATAACTGTGTTAAGATTCAGGATGTCTTGAACTGTAAAATGAAGGACGCCCCAGGTTCATTAAGATGCTAATTTGAATATGTCTTAAAAGTTCCTTTTAAAAAAAAAAAACGGGCTCACGGTTTTTAGAACCTAAAGGAAGTTCCACAAAGTACCTAGGGAGCTTCATACATAATAGCAATGAGTGGCACATCACTGGGGCTGATGGTGAACGCTCCAGGGAGAAGAAGCAGTTGATGTGATTTGCCCTTTGTATTTGTACTGGTAAAATAAGTATATGAACGGGATTGGTTGCTCATGTCTAGCATTGTGCCTCGCTGTAATACTTGCATGCTCAGCAGGGAGGATGATGTCAGACCTATATACAGAGATTGATCGTTACCTCTAAGTGCCAATTACATGGCTGCTCAATCTGAATCTCAGAACATGCCGAAGATTAACTAATTAGAGATACCCATCTGTGGGACAGATCTGTTCCAGTCTTCAGGGCCTCATCAGCACAGAGCAGGGATCTGGTGGTCGGTCTTTTGAGGTGCTATGGTTCAGCCCCATCGGAATAATGACTCCACAGGGAGACTCCAGGCAATGCTCCCAACTGAAGCAGAAAGAAAGCTATATGTAATGTATTATTGTTGAAGTCATTGAACATGGTGTAATTTATGAGGAGCAGAGGGGACAATCACTCAAGAGCCTATTGGTATTATAGAGGCCCATAGTGTGTGACTTCTCGTACATGCTGGAAAACACTAATAATAGTACATTATAGTTGTGGGGCCTCATACTGATTTTACATTGGGGACCACAATCCCTCACAAGGTACACCAGAACTAACCAAAGACTAAAGTCTAAACTTGGTGATGTTTTGATTTGTTTAGTACCTTATTTCCATTTTATAAACGAATCCTGATATATACGAAAAGTCACAGAAATAGATAATGATTTCTTTCTTACTTTATAAAGGATTTATCCATCACCTGATTATTTGTACCTGCTGGAAATAGGAGACACAGACTCGGGTCTCTGCCACCAGTTGGTGCCTTTTATGGTCTACATTACGTATGAATATTGTGTCCTTCTTTACCTGCCCTTGGCTTGACAATTTCCTGAGATGACCACTTGAATGACAACTTTTTGTTTGATCAACTACTGTGATCCACACTAGCCCATATCAATAGATTGAGGCAAACTCTGAAAAAGTCAGCATTTTTTGTCAACTGCCTACTTGAAGCTGGAAGCAGTTGTAACTTGCATTTAAGTTCAGAAGCTTTGGCTGTACATAGATGATTATGGAGACCAGTGCTATAAACACTACATAATAATTGGCAGTGTATAGACTTTTTTGTTACAACTCGGGTGGGTGCGGCCAACATTAAGGAATTGTCCAGTTTCCACAAATAAATGTTTATTGTTTGTATGATGAAAAGCTCTACATACATTTTACAATATACTTGTAGTGTATCTGTATAGTTCCTCGCAGTTTTCTAATCTCTGCTTGCTGTCATTCTGCAGGAAGCTTTAATTGTTTCTCTCAGTGGATTTGAAATCTGTCCATGGTCATGTGATGTCACACAGTGGCACGGCCTATTACTTGTATATTTAATCACATGATCCAGGGATATAATGAGCATTGCACCTGTGTGACATCAAATTACTATGGATATACTGAGTCCTGCACCAGTGTTACATCACATAACCAGGGATAATATGAGCCGTGCACCTGTATGACATCACATGAACAGGTATATAACAAGCCGTGCACTTGTGTTGACAATCAAATTACTATGTCTATAATGAGCCATGCACCTTGTGTGACATCACATAGCAGGTATATAATGAACCATGCACCTGTATGACATCACATGACCAGGTATTAACGGCCGTGCACTTGTGTGACATCACTAGCAGGTTATAAGATCCGTGCACCTGTATGACATCACATGACCAGGTATATAACGAGCCATCCACCTTTGTGACTCACAGGACCAGGGATATAATGACCATGCACCTGTATGACATCACAATAACCAGGTATATAATGACTGCACCTGTGGGACATCACATGACCAGGACATATCAGCTGGGCACCTGTGTGACATCACACGACCTGGGATATATGTAAAGTTTCTGAAAGTAGACTATCCCTTTAAATAGGACCAACACATCCATATTCCCGGTGGTGCCCACTTATGTGGCTGCAATACATGATGCAGCAGACTGGCAATGCCAAAGAGGGGTCATAGATTATGGCTTTCAAAGAGACTTGTCCTTTGTCAACACTTCTAAGAGTTTGGCAAATATGAATATATAGATGGGAAAATTCAGAGCAGCACTACACACAACAAAATTTCAAATGGTGCAGAGCCATATGATTCGTGGCAAAGGATCTCATAAATATATCCAAAAATAGGCAGCCCTCGGTAGTTCCAATCAAAGTCAGGGGTGAAGTTTATTCCATAGTAGCAGCCATTATAGCTGTAGCAGTAGCTGCTACTAGGAATAAACTTCAACCCTGAACTTTGATTGGAACTACCGATGCTCCCTATTTTGTGATTAGATAGATAGATACATGATCCAAAAAATGGACTGCTACTTTGCTAAGATGGAATCGTAGCTTGCACCCAACCCTTGTCTGCATTGAACTTGTATTGGTAGATTATAGACAGACAAGCCTGAGAGAGAGGGCAATACCGACATTTCCCTTGTCATAATAAACCTTCAATTTTCACTTATCGCCTTGGAGTGCTGCCTTTTTATATGGTCTAGACCTGGGCCAGGGTCTTCTGACACGGCGCCACTCTTATAGATAATGGATATCCATGATGGGCAATCATTTGTGCGCCAGTTTCCCTGCAGGGTGCTGATAAATCCTAATGCTGGCGCAGAAAACGCCGGACCACCAAGAGGGAATTCTAATGTATATAAAAATAAAATTGATGTCAGTGACGACTGGAAACGCTGTACAATGAATCAATATGTTTCATGCGCATCGACTTGGTCTGTTCCATTTCTCCACCATCACATTGTGAATAGACCAGGGTAATTTGATGCAGATATGACAGGCGTGTAGCGCTCACCACGGATCCTGGTGATGGAATCCTGTCGCCTTGTCTTGCTATGGCTCTCAGTGTCACAATTCAATATTTAATTCCATTACCGATAGATGTAGCGTCCCAGGAGTGCAAACCAGCGGGTAATGGAAATCACTGAAGGAACTTAATCATGTTCTACACAAAATCCAATTCACAATGAAAGCCCTGTCCATTGTCAAGTATCACTTCCTTCGCCAAAAGAAGCTGCAAGCATTTCTGAAAGGTTACCTCTTAAGACGCCTGCTAATTGTCTTGTGTTTTTTCTGTATTCTTGGACTACACCCATAGTATATTAATGGGGAATCCTTTCTCCATTAATCCTTTCTATGGGGGAATTCATTAAGAGTGGCGTTTTAAATGCTAGTCTTAAAAAGCCCCCCGATGGTGTTCCAGCGGCCATATCCACTAAGATCTCCAGCAAACGCTACTATTTCAGACCTGTAGACCAGTTGTGAACTGGTGGATTTTTTTCTATAGTCACCATAGTAAATCAGAGACCGTCGGCATTCACCTGTAGATTTATTGCCTTCCCAGACATAAAATAGGCATACAGGCATAATAATTCAGCAAGGCCAGTAGAGGCTATGGGAGATGATGGCACTGTATGGCCTCCATCCCAGGGCCCCCTCTGAATGTAATGTGTGGGTGTTCCCCTCAGTTTGTAACTGGCTGCTGCTGATGTTCACTCCTCCTCCCCCTCCCTTTTACAGGAAGGCATGTTTCACATTATAAGCATACAATATGAGCATACAGTGGGATATGCTGCTCCCTCCCTTGTAGCACATCCTCACAACCTCTCTTACAATGGAGGAATGAGAGCAGAAGTTGGTCTAGCGGTTCCCGGACGTGGAGTTCCGTCTCCCCTTTTCCCCACACTTAAATAACCACACGCACAGTTAAAACACACACACACACAGCTCAGGACCCGCTGCGTCTGTAGGTTTCTTTCCACTAAAAGGTCGCACAATTGACGTATGCGCTCGACCTGTGTGTCGTTGAGGAGTGTCACCCGCGCATACGTTCTGCGCTGTGGTGCGCGGGCTGGCCGCCTACTCTATGTGGGGACCGCAGGAGACAGAACAATCAACAGCATGGAGACCGGGCCGCGAGGACCAAGCCACCGAGACGGGAGCTGCAGAGAAGGCAGATACAGAGAACGGGAGCAGCTGGAGACCGGGGCCACGAGACTGGAGCCACCGAGATGGGAGACGGGAGCTGCAGAGACGGGGTCTAGGGTGGGGTGTTGTTAGTTAGGGGGTTAGGGTTCAAAGTGTTTATAGTTGTGCATTAGTACTTTAGAAACGCACCAAGGAGGACGAGGGCGTAAGGGATGAAATTTGAAGCATAAAGCACAGGTGAGTTAATTGTATTAAGTAGAAAAAAGTGGTAGGATGCGAAAGGAAGACCAACCGGAAGGTAGAGAGAGAAAAACAACCCACTTATTTGCTGTACTATAAACACCAAAGTAAAACTAAAAGAGACCAAAGTAACAGGCAAGACCGCAGAACAGAGACAGTAGCGCACGGGTGAGTATTTCAGCATCTAAATTATTGGTGGCAGCAGTGATCTGTCCTAATGGAAACGGTGTTATTGTATGTGTGGGGAGTGCACTGCTGGGGCAGGTGAGGGCTTCACAATTTATAATTTCACAAAACTACATTGGATTATTATTAGAGGGCTCTTGGTGACGGGATTAATTCAAATAAAATTAAAGGAGCACTTGATATATTCTTATTGTGGGATGCTATTATTGTTAGGTTTTGCACTAGATCGATTGTAATGAAACCCCTTAATGCCCAGGGCCCCTTTTTTTTTTGCGTGGGGTTTCCATGCTGGAGGGTCCCTCGCGCCATTCACTCCCCACCTTCAAAATTCATATAACTTTTTCATGTGTCCGTGGTAACAAGCTGTATGAGGGCTGTTTTCTGCATAACAAATTGCACATCATAGTGACGGTTATTTAATCTCCATGTTGTGTCTGGGAAGCAGGAAATTAAATTAATAAATGCAAGCAATTTTGTTGAAAATGCTTTCCACCATTTTCTTTCCTACTGAGCTTGGTTTCTACAAACAACGTTATTGGTGCGCCCCAAATGACATGTCAATTTATTCTTTGGGTCAGTAAATGAATCACAGAGATATTAAATTTTTATAGAGTGTTTTGTATTAACACATTTAAACAAACATTAAATTATTTGCTAACCATTTTGGGGACTGTAACAGGGCCTTTTGATACTTGTGGCGGAAAAGTGCCAGCCTCTAACATTTGGCGCTATTTTGCACTAGTGGTTTCAAGCTGAGAATTAACCGTCATTATATTTTGAAAACACAGACATTTCGGGTGAACCTACATGTTATGATTTTTTATACTGTTTTATATCAGGTCTAAGGGGGGGGGGTAATTTGAATATTTAGCTTTTTTTTCTAATTTTTTTTTTCCTATTTTTCATAACCCCTGGTTGTCTGATTTATCCTACCTACACTGCATACTGAGTACGAAGTAATATGTGGATTAACACAGATTTAATTACAATGTACCAGTAACCACTGGCACATGTAACAGCTCTTGGAAATATAACAGAATAATTATACTGTGAATACAGAATTCTTTATTTATGTAGATTGTCCGTATTATTCTAATGTAGTGGAGCTGATTATATTATAGTAAATAAAGGGGCAATGTAAATATCATTATTTATTTAGTACCCAATTTTTTACTAGGGCACGTGTGCTCAGTTGTTGTGTGAGGGAATATATGTTATATAATTTAGGAGCACATTTTATTCATGGTGACACAATAGTGTAAGTGACGGTAGTGTCTTTAGGCTCAACAGAGGAGCGCAAGGGACGGCGACTACACGTGAGCGGAGGTGAAATTCTTTATTCAACAAGTTATGGCATGGAGTCTTATGCCCTTCTTTCCCTGAGGGAGCAGATCACACCTTGAGTAGCTAAATGCTTATGACACTTTCTGCTTTAACACGCTGTACAAAGAGGCCTTGAAGGAATGATGTGAGGCATGCTACGCATTCTCTTGCATATAATATGCTGCCATGGGTGCAGCAGCCATGTGGATAATTACACATATCTGTTGTACCCCATAGTTCCATATTGTACAATTGGCCGATGCATCCTGACCTCCCTTTTTTTCTTTACACGATTTGACTTCTGTCGCCACTTCTCTCTATGTGATAGGCGCTCCAGGTTAACATAGTTATATTTCTAGTACCCAGGGACTGTCCGTTTTTAAAAAATAAGTTAGAGCCTAGGCTATCTTAGTTTGTAATTGTATACTGTACTTGTGTGTATACAATGGATAGTATTTTTAATTGTTATTGTATTATTGCTATACTATCTTGTTTGTTTAGTTAAATGTCATCTATTTTTCCAACTTCTTTTCGACTCAGTGGGCCATCAAGTATAGTTATACCCCTGACTGAATAGCTTATGGTCTTTTTAATGATATAATATCCTCTTTATTTATATAGTGCACCTATTCCGTCAGCGCTGCACAGAGCCTTTGCCGAATCTTCCCTGTCCCCAATGGGGCTCACAATCTAATCAATCTAAACCAGAAGTTTTGGAGTGTGGTAGGGAACCCGAGGACCCCAGGAACCCACGAAATATCGAGAGAACCTACAACTCTTTCGTTATTTTGGAGGGATATAGTAAAAATTGGTAAATTATACTGCCCCCTTGAGTCATAGAGATGCTGTCTCTTAGCTGCCTGTGTGATGCTGGTGCTAAACATCATAAGGATTAAACATAAACAGTAGAAATATAACATTGATATGGTCTCGAGAATGTGAGAAAAGGTATGAGTTATAGATTTCTGAATGTTTGAGAGGGACCCCACATGCACATGTGTGATGGAACTCTCCGCATACTATGGCGCTGCCGTGATCATGCCATGACGTGAGTACGCAATCCCTGTTGCTCATTAATAAAGTCCTTCTTTCCCAATTAATGGTGATAAGTTACAATTGGAGGGATAACCCTTTAGACAAGATGACTTCTTCACATGACCATGATAGCAAAGTAAATTTTTCCTACCTCTTTTCACTTTTGAGGTCATTACTGTGCCTCTTCCATAGCGATGAGATCTGACATACGTGAATAAATTGCGCGGCAGCAGAAGCTAATTAAATCAATGACATTGGATGACGATTACTTGTTTTTTTCTCCTTATCAATTGATAACTGTGTCAGTCCCCCCTAATATGGATTCACCTAATGATAGTTTTGTGACATTTTTATCTCCCCCCTCAGGACCCTTGGGCATGTGACAGGTGGAATTTATTTTGCGAGCCGCAATCTGTTGTATGACTGGGGGATAACTGTGACAAGAGCGTATTGTGCTCTGCGCTCTAGAGAGACAGTAGCTGGGGCCCTGTAGCTGACAATTGAATAACTGCTCCTGAAGTCAAGTGTAGTGGAGTTAAGATGGGGATAGTGTCAGCGTCGGGTCACCGGGACGGGGCACAAGTGCCACCTGCGCACCTGGCCATTCCGTTGTGGGGTTGTTCACAGCATGTCTCTCTCGGCAAATGGAGGAGAAAATGGGCTCTTTGTTCATTTTGCTCTGCGTAGCAATTTTCATCAACAGCTCTGTTAATAATCGTAGGCACGGAAGATATATGATGTATTTTTTAGCCTTAAACATCTACAACAGTAATTCATGAAAGTGTTAAACCAACTTTTCACATAACCACTAAGAGAAGCTCTAGTGCACTCAAGCGGAAAAGACAGAAGCCCCAAGAGTCCCTCCGAGACTTTGCCCTCTCCCTACAGGAGACATGGAAGGCCATCACCTGCCTGGAGCCCAAAGACGCTGAAACCTCTGAAAGCTGGTACAAGAGATGAAGACAGCCAACGTTATCCGGGAGAGCCACAGCCCATGGGCTGCCCCGCTGGTCCTTGTGAAGAAGAAGGATGGAACCCTTCGATTCTGTGTTGACTATAGGAAAATCAACAATATCACCCACAAGGACGCCTATCCTCTGCCTCGAATCGAGGAATCCCTCGCAGCCCTAGGGTCCTGGTACAAGAGATGAAGACAGCCAACGTTATCCGGGAGAGTCGCAGCCCATGGGCTGCCCCGCTGGTCCTTGTGAAGAAGAAGGATGGAACCCTTCGATTCTGTGTTGACTATAGGAAGATCAACAATATCACCCACAAGGACGCCTATCCTCTGCCTCGAATCGAGGAATCCCTCACAGCCCTAGGGTCAGCTGCCTACTTCTCTACCCTGGACCTGACCAGTGGCTACTGGCAAGTGGCCATGGCGCCGGAAGACAGAGAGAAGACGGCTTTCACCACCCTAATGGGCTTGTTCGAGTTCAACAACATGCCGTTTGGGCTATGCAACGCCCCAGGCACATTTCAGCGGCTGATGGAGAGATGTTTGGGTCATCGCAACTTCGAGACCGTCCTCTTGAAATAACAAAAAGAGTTGTGGACATTCGACTGAGTCCACATTTCAATAGTATTTACAAAAAAGGCCGTTGGACCTCACTGAGACTCATTAGTCGTTAAAACTTCACTTTTATTAATATTTATACTAAAAAAGGGTTGTAATCTTCAACCACTTGAGTGAAATTTTCAACTTGGACAATTGTCTGGCTTATATTAAAATTATGCAGACCATCGTGGAGACTTTATTGTGTGGTACAACACAAAACTAGGAAGACTATCTTTAGAAACAACACAGGATCTTGATATATATACTTCAAAGGCCACTAGATGTCAGTGTTGTGCTGTTAGTTTGGCATTGATCGTCAGTTTTATTTTGTTGACGGTGAAGCTACAATGTTGCAGCTCTCAATTATAACACTTTACCCAATATCAATTTCTTAGATCCTCTCATATGTCATCTAACACACGCACATAATTCTGGTGTGACTACCTTGAAAGCATGTATAATCTCATGCCCAGTGCTCTACTTCGAAGTGAGCCAGCACTTGTATTATTTGCAGTTGCTATTCACTGCCAGTCAAATGGCTACACTTCAAAGGTAGTTGAGATCCTATGTATCTGGTTTTCAATTCTATCGTCTCATTGATCCTATGTTAGTCTATCCCTAGTAGTCATTCGGTCACTTGGTTTCACACACCCTTATCTGCTAACTAAAAGTTTGTTCACACTAACGCCCCCCCGACATGTTTCGCCACATTAGTGGCGTCCTCAGGGGTGCCGGGGCTAGAGTGTGCTCTCCAGAGCCAGGTTCCGGTTTATAACACCTCCGTTTGTGTCGTCACTATGTTGTCACTGTTTCCTCCCCTCATCTCTGACCTATAGCAACAGTTGTTGCAAATGGGTTAGCCTATCCGTAACGGAGAGCGGAGTAAGTGAGGGCATGATCAAACGCCCCCCCCAGAGGAGTCATCCAATGTCTCTGCTCTCAGGCCGCCCATCCAAACCTTCCAGCTGATGTGCGCACCTTCTGGCGCGCGTGCGCAAAAATTTTGAAAAAATTAGTGAGTGAGTGGTTTTTATGCGCACGCGCGAGGTGCGACTAAGAATTTCTGGCGCGCGTGCGCAAAAGCTTGAAAATACCAAGTACCAGGTGGTTTGATATGTGCGCACGCGCGAAAACTTGGAGTTTCGCAACTAGAGATAGCCAATATGCGCACGCGCAGGAACTTGAGGTATGGTAACTAGAATCTATCTAGCTACGCATGCGCCACAACTTCAAGTTATTTTCTGCGTTGACAGAGTTTAATGCGCATGCGTGGGGACTTCAGATCGGAGTCGTGTAGCTAATCCTCATGTCCTGAAGGGATTATCACATTCTTCAAGGGTATGCTGTTCAAGGTTAACGATCCACAATAGGTAAGTATTTGAATTTGCCGATATTCTGTGTGGAGGGGGGGGGGGAGGGGCTGGAAATTGTGGTGCATAAACGTTACTGTATTGGGGTGTATGCGGAACTCAAAAATGACATTAATATTTGTCCATTTATGTTGTTAGTGCATCAAAAAGTTATGGTATCTTATATTCATAGTCCTCCTCTGGTAGTATTTTAAAATATTGTTGCTATTATTAGCCCATCCTAGTGTGAGCTCCCATTCATATGTCTAAGCCTCTGAGTAGTCAATCAATTTTCAGAAGTATAGAACTTATAACAATGAAGGTATAATCGCCATACAAAGTTAACGATTAGAGGTAAAGGGGTTTATAAGAAGGCCGAGAAAGTAAAGCCTTCATTCAGGCCTCTCGGACTTAAACATTCTAACCGGTCACTCCATCGAGCCTCCAATTGGAGCAGTAATTTATCTATGTTACCCTTCCGAGGGCCTATTCTGATTTGATCTATGGCCCAGAACCTTAGATGATTCATGTTACCTCCATGTTGCTGTTTTACGTGTTTCGCCAGGGATGTTTCTTTATCTGTCCTGATTGTGCTGAGATGCGCTGATATTCTCCTTCTTAACTCCTGGATTGTTTTTCCCACATATATTTTGGGACAGGCACACTGTGCTATATAGATCACACAGGTGCTCTTACAGTTCAGGAACTTCCGAATAGTGTATGTCTTACTATTAGCCGAGAATTCTTTCAATTTTACCATGTACTTGCAAAAGCTACAATTTCCACAAGGGTAGGAGCCTACTAGTGATGTTGTTAGCCACGTTTCTTTCTTGTTATATTTTATTTCAAAGTAACTATGGACTAAGGTATCCTTGATGTTTTTGCCCTGACGATAGGTAATACTCGGTTTATTACTGATTACACTTCTGAGATCGTCATCCGACTGTAAAATTGGCCAGTACTTTTTTAGAATGTTTAGAATGTCTCCAGTCCGTGAATCAAAGGTCCCTATACACCGTACCAACTTTTCTTTCTCTTGCCTCCTTGTTGATTCGGAGATAAGGGTGTCCCTATTTGCTTGTTTCGCCCTTCTATAGGCCCGTTTTAGGCATTTTTTAGGATAACCTTTGTCAAGGAATCGTCTGTACAGAATTTTAGATTCAGTCTCAAATGCTTCGACTGATGAGCAGTTCCGTTTAGCTCTCAGATACTGTCCAATCGGTATTCCCTGTTTCAAAGGCTTGGGATGCCAGCTGTTCCAGTTTAACAAACTGTTGGTTGAAGTGCTTTTGCGGTAAACTGCAGTTTCCAGATCACCAAGGTGATTGATGCTTATTGTTACGTCCAGAAAATTAATTTTTGATGCATTAATTTCTGGTGTGAATCTCATGCCAATATCATTTTTATTCAGTGTATCTACCATCCTGTAGAATGTGTCCTCATCCCCATTCCAAAGGATGAGGACATCATCTATATAACGGCCCCAAAATAAAATGTGATCCGTGTGTGATGTGTTTTCCTCATTGAAAACATAAACAGATTCCCACCTCCCAAGAAATAAATTAGCGTAAGTGGGTGCGCAGATAGTGCCCATGGCGGTACCTTTCACCTGGTGGTAAAAGGTACCGCCAAACAAAAAGTAATTGTGTGACAGTAAAAAATCCAAAAGTGTCAACGTAAAGTAGTTGTGGTCTGTAAATTGTGTCCCTTTCGTGTCCAGGAAGCTCTTAACTGCAGTTAGGCCCAGATGGTGTATAATGTTCGAGTATAACCCCTCTACATCAAGACTGGCTAAAAACGTTCCTGGGGGTACCCTCATATCTTGTATTTTATTTATCACATCCTTTGTATCTTTCAGATACGAGGGTAGGGTGGATACAAACGGATACAAAATGTTGTCAACATACTCACTAATGCCTTGTGTCAGGTTGTTAGTGCCAGATACTATAGGGCGACCTGGGATAGGGGTGACCTGTTTGTGTATCTTGGGAAGGGCATACATAGTTGATATGGTTGGTTTGTTGTTATAGACATATTTATATTCCTCCAAAGTAATCAAATTTCTTCCAAGACCATCATCAAGGATCTCTTTGAGATCACTGAGATATTGTTTAGTCGGGTCTTGTGTTAATATTTCGTATGTGTCTCTATCTTCTAAGATTTTTTTCACCATTTCTACATATTGTTTGCTGTCCATTATGACGGTGTTGCCACCTTTATCAGATGGTTTGAGAATTATTTGATTGTTTTCTTTCAATCTCTGGAAAGCCAATTGTTCCTGTTTGCTCAAATTTGAGTTGATTTCATTTTTCTGGGCTTTGATACGCTTGATGTCTTTTGTAACAAGATGTACAAATGTTTCTATTATGGGTTAAAGTGAGAAAGGTGGTGTGTTTCTGGACCGAGGTCTTAGAGATGTAAGAGGTGGGTTAATGCCTTTTGGGCAATTTATGTTTTCTTCTTCTAAATCTAGAAGAATTTGTAGTGTTCTATCATCTCTACATCTCTCCTGAGTCTCATTATCCCATTTGAGGTGTTGCTTGTGTAGTGCCAATTTCCGTGCAAACAAGTTTATGTCCTTTATCCAGTTGAAAGTGTCAAAGGGTGGGGTTGGCGTGAAGGATAGTCCTTTACGAAGAAGGTTCAGCTCATCATCATCTAGAGTATAGGAAGAAATGTTGATCACTAATTTGTCTATTTCATTCAAAGTTCTGATATCAACATCTTCTCGATGACTTTTCATTTCCCATTGAACCCCCATTTTTCTCGGTCCCGTAGTTGCATGTTGGGGACCGGTGTCCCTAAAAAAGAGGTCTTGGGTGCCACACTTGTGTTCGTACTCATCATTGTTAGGGGATTTGTTGTTATACCCTGGTTTGTCCCAGTAGTGGGATGTGTTGTAGCATTCAAACCTGGTGCTCCCACAGTATCTCTTGGCATGGGGGTTTGTACGGACCCACATATGTTGGTTTCTCTTTGCATGGGGAAGAATTGATTCCCTACCGGATGAGTTGTGGTGTTTGATCCTATAGTATTCGGGTTCGGTGTTTGCATGCCCCATGTTGTTTGTGGTACTTGTCCACTCGGGAGAGATGTATTGTATAGATGTGAAACAGTAGGCAAGGAGTATGATTGAGAAGGCCATTGTTCTGTTTTTTTGTTATTCGGCGCCCTTTTTGTATATCCACCTTTCCGATGGCTAATTTTACGTTTAGGCTGCCAATATTATGGGATGAACGACTTCTCAAAATACGTGATCACTTACACATGAACCCCATATCTCTATACCTCTTAGATGAGTGAGACGTTATGGACCTGTCTACACTCTCTACCTGAAAAATATCGGATAATAGTCCTGATCGGGTACGATGCTGTGAAGAAGGTTTGATGGAGATGAGTTTATAATGATAGAGTAGACCACGGGGCTGGAAAATTGTTTATAAGATTTTGGTTAGGAGCTTAAAAAAGTACTGTTAGATTTAGGCATGTGTGATTTCGAGTGAATAGAGGGTTTCTAACAGAACTGTGGGGGTATTTACTAAGGCTCCGTTCGCGTTTTCCGAGGTTACCCGAATATGTCCGATTGCGCGATGGACCTGAATTGCCCGATTTATGGCGCACGCGGATCGGTTGAGGCGCATAGGCGCTGTCATGCACGCGAGGAAATGAGGTGGCGTGGCCGAACGAAAAAAAAAACCGCCGCATTAAAACCGAAAATGTGTCGCTTGGGAAGCAGCTACCTTCACCTGGTCCAGACGCGTGTATTCCGGCGCGTTCCGATGCTGTTCAGCCGCAGCAGAGCCACCTGGTGATGCAGGAGGAACTACCTTCATAAATCCCGCCGGACCCGATCTGTTCAGAGAGCACGACGTGGAGCGAATGGACCGGGTAAGGAAAATATGCCCCCTATATTATTTTGCGTAATTGCAGTGAGTATTGTTATGAAGTATGTTGGTGGTGTATTTTCCTGTGTAGCCATGGTTGGTTCAAGTTTTGGCAGGACCATCAGACAAGCACCACAAAACACCAGGGTTTTAGTTTATATTATTAAGAAAAAGCTTATAGAGAATACTGAAAGGGAAACTGTCAGAAGGGACCTAATTTTCATAAGGACAAGGTACACAAGCCCATTACACCTGCAGTGCACATCGACTCTCTGCAGTTCTAAGTATTTTCCTTATAAATAATTGTGTAGTTATAACTTACCTTGCATCCTGACAAATCCTGGGGTATTCCCAGGGTTTGGATTTTGTTTGGCTGCATTTAAAAAAAAAAAACAGTGACTGGTCTGTTACTCACTCATCAGAGCTTGGCCCCCACCTTTGTGCTCCTGTTTAGCTCAGCGCCTGATCCTTGTGCAGAGGTCACAGCCTGGGACATTGATATCAGTGGGACAGAGCGTACGGAGCACAAAGATGGAGGCAGCTCAGACAATGTCACATGTTGCTTTTTGCAATGAAATGCATCCCAAAACAAAGTCAGCCCCGGATACCCAGGATTTTGGTCGGGGTGCAAGGTAAGTATAACACACAATTATATTGTAATGCAAATGCTTAGAAAAGTCAGAAAGAATATTGTAATGGGCTTTTAGAATCTGTCTTAGTGAAAATGAGGTCCCTGGTGACAGGTTCCCGTTAACCTACATAATGAGAAACGTGACTTGCTCATAAATTGATGTATACTACAGTATAGTGGGTGATAAAGTCATCTTTCAAAGGTCTCTATCAAGTTTACAGGTGTACTAATACCCACAAGCGATTAGGAAAAAAACTCCAAGTCCACTGAACTCATCCAGGCAGAGAGGGATTCTAGTTTTTCGCTAGAAATGTCAGAAGGTCGATGGAGTGCAGGTAGTAGGGGGCAGACCTCGTTCAGCTAATCATAGAAGGTTATTGGTTTTTCCTTAACAAGGGTGATCATAGACACAGTATAGGGGAATGTGGGTGGAGGGGGGGGTGGGTGGGTGAGTCCTAAATAAATTACCCCACTGCCACCAAAACAGTGACCCACTAGAATGACAACAATAACGATTAATTGCCGCTGCAGTCAATGATTAGATCGGACTGGATTGTGCACTACATTATAATATGATAAAACTTTTTATTTAACAATGAATTAAACATACAGGGTCATTTCCAGCAGTGGAGATAGGGAAAATCCTTCCGTCAATGTTTCACAAAAGCTTATTGAGAATGTTGGAATGGGAAAGAGAAGCATTGTGAACGGGAGATCCACGAGAAGCCCGGTGTTTAGTTTGCGAATTTATGAAGGACAAAGGTGGTAGAAAAATATGATGGGCCTTGGTTTACCAAGTATGTTTTGGAGGAAGTCGGAGGACCAGGGAAAACCACCCAAACAATGGAGAGAACATACAAACTCTTTGCAGATGTTGACTGGATCGGGACTTGAAATAGAAACTCAGCGCTGCAGGGATGTAGTGCTAAACCATGAGCCAATGTGGCTGCCCGTAGGTATGCTTCACTTGTACTAAAAGCAATTCAAAGCATGGTACCCGTATGACACAAATAATGTACGCACCGGCTATGCTGCAAAAGACTGTTTGAATGAATTGAGATACCCAAAACACGTACAGAAGTGGCTCCTCACATTTCAAGTCATGGCTGTGCTAATTCAAAATACAGAAACACGAAACACAAGTGACCTTTACTCAAGCTGTCTGAAAAGCAAATATTTCTTGTTGCCATGGCAAACAATGACAGCTCCCCTTTCATGAGCTACGGGTAGTAAATGTGAAAGCTGAGCTGTGATTGGGCCAGGGCCACTAGAAATATTTGACGTTCAGGAGCTTGATAAATCGGCCCCAATGCCTTAGATTTCACGAAAATGTATTGCGAACTCAAGCTAGGAATACGCTAAGCCAACCAGTAGATGTTAACAATCATTACCATTGCAAACCGAACCTAAGGACAGAGGGGAGAACACTCGCTGCTCAACGTCAGCCGATGTCATATTATGTATCGGTATGAAACAGTTTTAGAACAAGTTCTCCTACTGGTCTGAGGAACAATCTTGCTCCCTATTTTCCGTATTTTCACTTTGACTTCCGTACATTCAATCTGTACCGAGAATGGTCTTGGTAGTGAGACCAACGGCCACTCCGTTCTTCTGTGCTGGTAATCTTTGAGCACCACTCACCGGCATGGAGTTAGGCTTCAATGGTTGCCACTTTCTCCTTGGTTGAAGGTAGCGGATAGTTTTCCCTTGACCCAAAAAGTATTGGAAGAGACTTTGAACTGTCACCGATGACTTCTGTAAAGGTCTTGATCTCAAATTCCCAGGGACGAGTGCAACATTGCCCATTCACAGTCACAATGGGGCACATGTACTAAGGCGCCGAATCGCTTTTTCCATCGGGTTTCCAGAATTTTTCCAATTTACAACCGATTGCCCTGGGATTTTGGCGCACGCGATCGGATGTGGGTGATCTGTTGCTGGCGTTCACGAGGGACAGAAATGGGGGGGGGGGGGGGGGTGGGGGGGGGGGGCAGGCCCGCCGGAGAAAACCCACAGATTTGGAAAAACGGCGGAATTTTTAAACATTGGGTCACAAAAAATAGCCCCCTCACATGCACCGGAATGAAGGGAGGGTGAATTCCAAGCGAACTCCAGCGGCTTCAGCGCCGCAGCAGCAACACCTAATGGACAGGGGGCGCAGACCCTAGGGAATCCCGGCAGAACCCGAATAGCGCGGAGACCGCGCAGATGATCGCGACGGACAGGGTAAGTAAATGAGCCCCATGTCTTGGGTTACACGTCTTGGACTGATTACATCAGTCAATTTCTTTGGCAACGGTATGTCATGCGGTTATGCTTTACTGCTCGGATGATTAAATTTTTTGACGGCTCCAGATCAAGAGCCGTTGTAAAGGAGTTACAATGGTTTTGGTTGTCAGCCTTTACTGTAACTTTCGTATGTTGATGAGGTTCCTTGTATGTCCAGTCAAATGAATCAACAGCTAATGCAAAACATGACCCTCAGGGAGAGAACTGCTAAACCAATGGGATTTTAGAGGCGGGTTATAAATTCTCTGTATGCAACACAGATACTGAATCACATCAGAATGGGTTCACTAGTTGACCTGGATGTTCCGTTGGCTCTATACAGAAATTAGGGCAGTGTGAAACCAGATTGTGTGCCTTCAGGAAGTTAGCAGAAAGGGATATGGTTCTAGTTGCCAGGATGACGAACCATAGATACATATTTCCATTGCTCGGGGTGGAGATCTTCTTTCCTTTGCACTCTGTGCTGACTTAGCAGAGAAACATCGAGTTCAGTAGAGATGTTTCCTGGTACACATCTTTTGTCGTTGTTTTAAACTCAACTCTTTAATTTCATGTTAATTTCGTATGATGATTTCGGCCAACTCTACTGCTAACAGAGGGTAGCGCAAAATTCCAGACGTGTATTGTTGTTCACAAGAGTGGAGTTAGTTGGCTTAGCCTTAGTTAACCTAGGGCCATTCAGCCTGACTAAATAGGTACGTCCTAAGTACAGTTCTAATGATCAAGCCACGTCCCAACCTTGGGGTACAACTGAGAGTCGAGGGATTTCTGCTGATGAGGCAGCTCCAACTGAAGTATGCCCATGAAGCCAAACAAGGGTGGGTCCTCTTGGTGTGACAAGGGTGTGTGGTACTCATATTCTCTAACACCACAATTTATGGGGATCCCATTGATGGAATGTTGTTACCCTCAATACACAGTCTCGGCCCAAACTCTTTTCCGTGCGTGCAGGGTGCCTGCCAAGAGATCAACAAAAAGTCAGGCATCGGGAATAGGCTCAGGGAGAACGATGTCCGTTTTAGCTTGTTCTTGACCATGAAGGGAGCGTAGCTAGCTTGCATCTTTGGCAAATTCTATGGGATCGATGTTGGCTTAGGCAGTTCATGGGCCTACTCTTTCAGGCACTATTGTTAGGAACATTTGGTGAGGATGCCGAGCTAAGCTCGTGAATATAAGGAATGCAGTTTGGGATGCACTTGATTCACATTATTCCTCAGGTATTATGGGTATCTATTATCTCCTTATGTGAGCTAGTACTTTGACATTTGTGTTTTAAGTGCAGTCCTATCTGCCCACCGAGTATCATCTATGGCTGCCCGCTCAGGGGAAGTGACACGTGCGAAAAGTCGCTTGAATCCATCCCTTGAGAGCTAGTACCACCTTGTAAAAAGAAATCAGAGGCTGTTGGTCGCGAGACGGTACGTCCTTGATGGGATCACCCCCTACTGTTCCAGTCATGTTCCAGGTGTCATGTCAATACCCTGCGCACATGCACAAGAGTGTCGCTTATTGCTGAGCTTTGCCCTGGTGTTAAGGGAGGCGTGGGAGTGGGGTGCCATCTTAGAAAAGCCATCTGCTTTCTTGCTTTTTCTTGGTGTGATTCAGCAGAGGCAGGAAGTAATGCCTGAGGATTGATCACTACTGCCGTCCGCCATTAAAACTCTGATCAGAGACAGGAGAAATAGATAGCAGCTGGGACCCTCCAGAGAGTGAGATAGAAGGAGATTGCTGAGTGGTCACTGCAATATTAAGAGCCGGCAAGATGTGCGTATTAAGGAAAAGTCGGAAGTTTGTCTAGGATCGTATTTCGATGTCCTTTTCTGGTCATCATCGCTTTAGGGGGTTTATCGGAAGGGTTCCCAAGGTTGGGGATCACTTGGAGTCGCTAGTACAAAAAGTCGCCAGCAGGTCTAGAGACGAAGCTCCCTCTAACAGTTCCTTTCTCAGAGCATATCACGGCCATTACAATGGTCCTCCTTTGTTTTTGGGAAAACAGTGCATCCTAGAAATCTTGGGTTCATCCCCAGATGCAGTTTATAGGTAGCGCCAACGCATTATACTAGGTGATGAAGTGTTTGTGTGGCAGTACTTTATGAAGAAGTGATTTCAATGGCCGAAGGAGAAATGGAAGTCCAATTTGATGTGTACAAGTTGTACTAGTAAGCATGGTGACATTGTGGACCATCTAGGTAAAGTCTCTGAGCACAACGTTCTAATGAGTATAGAAATTTGCCTTCTGCTATGGCCACTGTATCTCTTCTAAGCTCAGCAAGGTTTTTAGCGTTGCCTTGAGGGCGCACTTTCCCAGATCAGGGAAGCCTTATTTAACCTGATCCCATTTCTCGCTCTGCCAAAGTAGAATTTGCCTTTACCACGTCTGCTTTTGCATCAGCAATGGGCGGAAGGTCTCTGATCGATTTCTGATAGATAACATGTCAAAATACCTTGTCTTGACTGAAGACAGTGCTCGACTTTGAAAGATGTCGACCGTAGGAGACTGTTACGATACCCACTTGCAGGGGTTACTGGTGGGCTTTGTATGTCTGACATAGTGAGCTTGTACGTGCAGTTCGAAACGTCTTATACATGCAAGACCAGTGTGTAATCTGACTTGTAGATGAACCTCCCTGCCTCTGCAGAAAAGACTCTGAAAAACTTCCTCTTTTTTATTGATGTTAGAGAGGAAAGGTGAAACATAGGTAAAAATGGGGGTATTCAGAGTATGATCGAATGATATGGTAATGGAATACAAAACCTGTCATCTACAAAAACAGTGACCCCCGGTAATATTTCAAGCATAATAAAAAGAATACAGAGGACGCTTCAGCATTACAAAAGACCGTGGCTGGAACATGACTGAGGTAGTAGGGAAGTGGCTACTCACATGTCGTCATGAGGAGGAAAAATCTGAAATTAGAGGAATACAGAAACAATAACACACCCAAGGCCTAGAGATTTACATAATTGGGGCGAAGATCTGAGTCACCTACATTAAAGATAAAATGATGCATCATCAGAATGAATTGCTTCAATCCTCTCACCCACGAATCCCCTTCCCTCTGAAGATACCTACTTGTTCACTCCTTTCCTTTGAGCCAGTCACAGAGGAAGAAGTGTCCAGGCTCCTCTCCTGCTCGCCCACTACATGCCTAGTGACCCCACATCACCTCACATACAGTGACGGTACAGTCTCTCTCCAGCAGTCACTCTCACCTCGAGTAAATTTCACATCTCTACTTTCTGGTAGGTTGTCTTTCCCTCTTCTTTCAAGCTGTTACCCCATTTCTAAAGAAACCTTCCGGATCATCCAATCCTACAAACTGGCAGCCAGTTTTCCTACCCTTTATCTCCAAAACTACACCCTGAGACGCTTGTTCTGATTCTCGACCTAACCGCTATATCTCAGCTAACCACATCCTTGACCCCCTACAGTCTGGTTTTCCGCTCTATGGTATTCCACTGAAACGCTCTTCAAAGTCTCAATGATCTCCTCACTGCTAATCCAAAGGGACTATTTGCTCCTATTTTTCTGGATCTTGCAGCAGTTGGTTGATGGTACTGTGGACCACCAAGCTCCTCAGGGGCATTTGCTCCATGGCCTAAAGGCTCTGCCACTTCTTGGTTTTCTTTCTATCTCTTCTGACACGCACTTCAGTGTCTCCTTTTCTGGAATCTTTCTCTTCTCATCTGTCTCTCAGTATGTCTTGGTTCCTCAGGTCCAGTCTGGTGCCCTTTCCTTCTCTTATACTGCCCCAATTGGACACACCACAGCCAGATTTGGTTGTCCAGGATCATTTTTATGTGATGACCCCGCTGTATACCTACAGAACGTAACATGCACCCTGCTAATCCAGAACACTATGGACTGTCCTCGCTATCTCTCAAATCATTGCCCCCTCTGCTTCCTGAAACTCATCTATGGACTGATAATATGTCTTTCACCCATCTTAATACTGACCTAACCCTGAAACCTCTCCATCGATCGCTGTGGGGATCAAATAAGCCCCGGGGGCCATTGTCTTGGGGTATTGTGCTGACTCGGACATCTATCCTTGCACCATATACATTCAGTCTCCTCTCTTCTCGCATTTCAGAAACATCTCCAGAATCTCGCGCACCATTTTGCAATTTGAAATCTCTAAAATGCTAATTGGTCAGTGCTGATTCACTAGCATTACTGTAACTCCCTACTATTGGCCTTTCCCAACTCTCTAACTCTCTGCCTCTACAATCTACTTAAATGCAGCAGCTAGGCTGCTTTCGGACCAAATGTACAGGATGCCTCCAGATATGCTCCTGTATCAAAATCATAACCCCATCCACAAAGACTGACACATACTGCCACCCAGCTCTCTTTATCTACACCTCGTCTTCACCCAACGCAAACCATGACCTCTTAAATCCATCACGTAACTGCATTGAATGGTAATCCCTCATATAATCATCCCTGATGTCCTAGTCTCCCATCTGTATCCTGGCAAAACACCAGATATACACAAGTCAAGGCTTCTCTGCGTCTTTTTCACTTGGACCCTGTAAAGATGATGACTGGTTCAAGCCAGAGAAGACTTTCTATTGGCTGAGGACCATTATGTATTATATTTACTTCTGTGTCACCCCTCATCCTCATAGATCTGTAAGTCTTGTGTCACCCTCATCCTCATAGACTGAAGCTCTTGTGTCACCCCCTATCTCATAGAACTGTAAGATCCTATTGTGTCACCCCTCATCTATTACGACTGTAAGCTCTTTTGGCACCCCCTCATCCTCAGTATACTGTTAAGTTTTGTGTCCACTCTAACTGCACCTCTGTCATCCCTCACTTAGATGTAAGCTCTGTGTCACCTCCTTATCCTAAGACTGTAAGCTTTGTGTCACCCCTCACGCCTCATGACTGTAAGCTCTTGTGTCCACCCTTCATCCTCATAAGACTGTAAGCTCTTGTGTCAGCACTATTAGCTTTGGTCATCCTCTATCCTATAGACTGGTAAGCTCTTGTGTCACCCCCTCATCTTAATAGACTGTAAGCTCTTGTACCTCCTCATCCTCATAGACTGTAAGCTCTTGTGTCACCCCCTCTCTCCTACTCAGACTGAAGCGGCTATGTGTCACCCCCTCATCTCATAGGCTGTAAGTGCTCTGTGTCCCCTCACCTCATAGATGTAAGCTCTATGTGTCAACCCCTCATCCTCATAGACTGGTAAGCTGGTCACCCACTCCTCTCATAGGATGTTACGCTCTTGTGTCCCTCCCCGCTCTCCTCATAGACGTAAGCTCTTTTGTCACCCCCCTCATCATCAATACTGAAGTTCTTGTGTACACCCACCATCCTATAGACTGTACCTCTTTGGTGTTCACCCCCGCACGCCTCGAATGAGACTGTAAGCTTTTGTGTCACCCAATCCTATAGGACTGTAAGGCTCTTGGTCCTACCCTCATCCTCATAGATGTAAGCTTGTGTCACCCTCATCCTCATAGACTGGTACACGACTCTTGTGTATCCTATCATCCTCATAGACTGAAAGCTTTGTGTCACCCCCTACATACTTCATAGACTGTGAAGCTCTTGTGTATTCACTAACGTCTCTTCACCATCCTATAGACATGTAAGCTCTTTGTGTTAACCCCCCTAATCCTCAAGACTGTAAGCTCTCTGTGTCACCCTCATCACCTCATAGGCTGTAAGCTCTTGTGTCACCCACCGCATCCTCAAGCTGTAAGCTTTGTTCCCCTCACCATCAATAGACTGTAAGCTCTTGGTACCCCATATCCTCATAGACTGTAAGCTCTTGTGTCCTCTCATATGACGAGCTCGTCACCCCTTCATCCTCATAGAAGTAGCTCTTGTGTACCCCCTCTCCTCAGTAGACATGTAGTTGTGTCACCACTCATCCTCACTAGCTGTAAGCTCTTGTCACCCCTATCTCATAGGACTGTAAGTCTTGTGTCACCCCCTCATCTCTAGAGACTGTAAGCTCTTGTGTCACCCCCTCATCCTCATAGACTGTAAGCTCTGTGTCACCCTCATCCTCATAGACGTAAGCTACTTGTGTCATCCCCATCTCTCATAGACTGTAAGCTCTTGGTCCACCTGAGTCATCCGAAATAGACTGAAGCTTTGTGTCACCCCCTCATCCTCATCCCCAGTAGACTGTAAGCTCTTGGTCTCACTGTCATCCTCCATAGGACTGTAAGCATGCTGTCACCCCTCATCCTCATAGACTGTAAGCTCTGTGTCACCCTATCCTCATAGACTGTAAGACTTTGTGGTCACCTCATCCTAATAGACTGTAAGCTCTTGTGTCACCCTCATCTATAGACTGTAAGCTCTTGTGTCCACCCCTCATCCTCATCAGACTTAAGCTCTTGTGTCCCCCTCCATCCTCATAGACTGTTAGTCTTGTGTACCGCCATTCCTCATAGACTAAAGGCTGTTGTTGTTCCCCTCCCTATAGGTGTAAGTTGTGTCATCCTTCTTATACATGCGCTCTTGTGTCACTCATCCGTATGACTGTAAGCTTTGTGTCTCATATGTCTAGGACTGTAAGCTCTTGTGTCACCCCACATCCTCGCACTAGACTGTAAAGATCTTGCGGTCACCACCACTCATCCCCATAGGATGTAAGCTCTTGTGTCCCCTCCATCCTCAAGGCTGTAAGATCTTGTGTGTCACCCCTCATCCTCATAACCTGTAAGATGCTTGTGTCACCCCTCATCCGCATAGACTGTAACGTCTGTGTCATCCCCTCATCCTCAAGACCTGTAAGCTCTTGTGTCCCCCCTCCTCATACTCATAGGACAGAGAGAAGCTCTCGTGTACCCACTCATCCTCATAGACTGTAAGCTCTTGTGTGACATCGTGTGTGTGTGTGTCATAGACTGTAAGCTCTGGTCACACTCATCATCAAGACTCCTCCCCCCCCAGGCACTTGTGTCACCCCTCATCCTCATAGACTGTAAGTATGTGTCTACCCTCATCCTCATAGCCTGTAAGCTCTTGTGTCCACCCCCTCATCCTCATAGACTTGTAAGTGTCGTGCAGCCCCTCATCCTCCAGACTGTAAGCTCTGGTGCTACCCTAATCCTCATAGACTGACAGATCTTCTGTCACCCCCATCGCTCATAGACTGTAAGCTCTTGTGTCACCCCCTCATCCTCATAGTCTGTAAGCTCTTGTGTCACCCCTCATCCTCATAGACTATAAGTTCTTGTGATCAGGGTCCTCACTCCTATTGTTCCATAAGACTGTTTGTACTCTGTAATGTTATATTATACTTCTATTTGTCCCCTGTGATTTGTAAAGCTACGGAATTTGATGGCGCTATATAAATAAAGATTATTATTAATTATTATAATGCATTGAGAACTACAAGCCAGGAAATACACTACACCACAAGTAGATGGCGCTGTTACCCACCATGCATTGCATGCAGAAACCTAAACAGCTCATTTTTCTGCGGAGGACAAAACACTAATTTAGTTTATAGAAATGTTCGCCAACTTTACTTATCTTGCCTTAGACTTTTGCCCCGTTGTGTGGTCATCTACATCATGACCCATATTTTCCAAGTGTCGAAATAAATGTAATGTGAAATAACTAACCATGACTTTATATACAATCACAGATGCCTCAATTGACCCAAGATACATAACGCGTCTCGCTGTTTTCAATGTCATCTGCTCCGTTGTGTTTGGTGAGAGGTTTGACTATGAAGACCAAAAATTCTTGACTCTCTTGTCATATTTTAGTGATCTCCGTGAACTATTCGACGCTCCATATGGACAGGTAACTATAGCAAAATATTTAAAATGTATATTAGTTCAACAAAATAAATATAGAGAACAAAATGAAAGAAATGGGGCTCATTTACTAAGGGTCCGTCGGACTCATTTTCGCCGGGTCTCCCGACTATTTCCGCTTGCCCCAGGATTTTGGCACACGCGATTGGATTGTGGTGCATCGGCGCCAGCTTTCACGCAACAAAAATTGGGGGGCGTGGCCGTCGGACAACCTGACGAATTCGGACAAACCGCGGAATTTCAAAAAGGAAATCGGTTTCCAAAATAATATATATTTTATATCTATGTATGTATCTATTACCTCCCTGTCTCTCTCATTCACTCTGCCTGTTTCTCACTCGCTCTCTCTCTCCCTGCCTGTCTCTCTGTCGCTCACACTCCCTGCCTGTCTCTTTATCTCTCTCTACACCTGCCTTTCTCTCTGTCACTCACTCTCCCTTCCTGTCTCTATTTCACTTACTTTCCCTGCTTGTGTCTCTCACTCTCCCTGCCTGTCACTCACTTACTTTCCCTTCCTGTCTCTCTGTCACCCACTTACTTTCCCTTCTTGTCTCTCTGTCACTCACTCTCCCTGCCTGTGTCTCTGTCAATCACTCACTCTCACTCCCTTTTTCTCTGTCACTCACTGTCCTTGACTGTCTCTCTGTCCATCACTCTCCCTGCTTGTCTCTCTGTCACTCACTCTCCCTGTCTGTCTTTGTCTCTCACTCTGTCTTAGGCTGCATTCACAATGCCGCAAGGGGGACAAATATACGGCCGGCGTATATATACGGCCGATATACGTCCCCCATAGACGGCAATGGGCGCACGGCGCCCTACAGGAGTGGTACGGTGCAACACACGTGCGGCATAGTACTGCTCCATACCCAAGAAAAAGATAGGACATGTCCTATCTTTTCCCGTAATATGGCGCTGTGCGCCATGTATCCCTATGGAGAGTGGCGGGAGTGAGCTGCGCTCTCCTTCTCCTCCTCTCCCCGTGCACTGCCGTGTGCCCGCAGTGCTACGGTGCGGCAGTCAACGGCAGTGTGCATGTAGCCTTATACACATAAGTGTCTTATACTCATTGCCTATAATAATTAATATTAATGACCTGTGGCAGCAGAGCAAACAATCACGGCTTAGCTTCAAACTGCCACAGCAGCAGCAGCAGGCAATGGCTCCTGGATATGGCGGTGAATAAGTGTATATTGGAAGCGTACAGTGAAAATTTGGATTCAAAACCAAGTCTATGACGTTCCCTGAGTCACAGAGAGCAGGTTTGCAAAATTTGGTGATTGTAAATGTGACAGTGAAGATTCCTTTAGAAGACATACATACACACACACACATTCATACATACATGCACACATATATACATACACACATACAGGCGCCCTTTTTGTATATCCACCTTTCCGATGGCTAATTTTACGTTTGTTTCTACTCCCTTCCCTTGTTTGGTTTGAGTCTAGATCGGAAGAGGATATTTCTGATTCTGAAATGTCTGTATTGCCGATGTTTCTGGCTCTGAACTGATTCGGATACCTACGAGCGTAAACCTGGTCGGTCTCAAAATCTTTCACGTCCCTAAGGAACTTTTTGTGTTTCCGTTCTTTTATATCGTTTGTAAGCGATATGACGTTTTTCTGTAATTTACTTTCTAGAGTGATAAACTCAGAATTTGTGTTGAAAGTCTGGATCTCTTTAATCTCTTTATTTAGTTTCTCATGTAGTTTGTTAAGATGCACTTTCTCGTATTCATAGAGGTAGTTAATCAGTCGGAGCGAATTTTCAGTAAGAATTTGTTGCCACCCCTTGATGAATTCGTTATCTTCTTGATGTGAGTTGGGGTGTAGGTTAATGCGGAGTCCCCTATATACCAGCTTCTGTTTAAGATATGTTTCGAAGCTTGCTACTTCCCAGCTAGATTTCACGTATTGTCTATAGGTTTTTTGTAGATCTCTAAACGCTGTATTAATGTCGGACTGATTTAAAGGTAAGGTTTCCCTGGAGAACACTTTAGAGATTTCATTCGAGATATTGTCATACGATAATTGTTGTGACAAAATATTCGCCATGTTCGGTGGGCTCTCTCATACAGTTGAACATATGGTGGGACTTGCAACCATGTGTTCTAGATTGAAATTGGAATCACAATATTCAGATGTTTTGTTGTGTCTGTTCATGTATGACAGTACTTGTTTTATGATTTATTCAAAACAATTAATAATATAGGTGTAGAAAGGGGGCTAATATATTTCCAATGCACCTGGAGGAGGTCAATATTTCGTTAGAATGACCTTTCTGGTCTATTCACTAGTCCACTTTGGAATGATACGGAATTAAACCGCTACCTTGAAATAACAAAAAGAGTTGTGGACATTCGACTGAGTCCAAATTTCAATAATATTTACAAAAAAGGCCGTTAGACCTCACTGAGACTCATTAGTCGTTAAAACTTCACTTTTATTCATATTTATACTAAAAAAGGGTTGTAATCTTCAACCACTTTAATGAAATTTTCAACTTGGACAATTGTCTGGCTTATATTAAAATTATGCAGACCATCGTGGAGACTTTATTGTGTGGTACAACCCAAAACTAGGAAGACTATCTTTAGAAACAACACAGGATCTTGATATATATACTTCAAGGGCCACCAGATGTCAGTATTGTGCTGTTAGTTTGGCATTGATCGTCAGTTTTATTTTGTTGACGGTGAAGCTACAATGTTGCAGCTCTCAATTATAACACTTTACCCAATATCAATTTCTTAGATCCTCTCATATGTCATCTAACACACGCACATAATTCTGGTGTGACTACCTTGAAAGCATGTATAATCTCATGCCCAGTGCTCTACTTCGAAGTGAGCCAGCACTTGTATTATTTGCAGTTGCTATTCACTGCCAGTCAAATGGCTACACTTCAAAGGTAGTTGAGATCCTATGTATCCGGTTTTCAATTCTATCGTCTCATTGATCCTATGTTAGTCTATCCCTAGTAGTCATTCGGTCACTTGGTTTCACACACACACTTTATCTGCTAACTAAAAGTTTGTTCACACTAACGCGGAAAAAGGACAGAATTAACAGAAAAGAAGGAAAAGAAAAGAATGAAGGAAAGAGGAGGATAATTACATAATATACTAAGTAATAATAAATTCATGAAATACTATCTAGAAGAATAAAATAGAAAAAAAAGACCTATTAGAATGAAATATTGAAAATTTATGCATAGGAAGATCTATATAAGAAAAGAAATGGAAAGGAAAATGTTATTAGTTATGAATAGAAATGAATTAACTATTAAATGTCGTGCTAAGGAAAATAAGATGAATCGTAAAAAGAGATAGAAGAAAATTACATGTATGAAAGATGAAAGTGAAATGAAAGGAAAAAATATTAATAAAGAAATGGAAGCTGGTGGACATTTAATAGATTAGATAATGACTACTAATAAATGTAAAATGAAAATAAAGAACTGAAAAGGAAAAAATAAGGACACGATCATAATGAAGAAAGAGTGAAGGGAGGTCAAAGATTATAGAATAAAAAATGTAACATCAAACTAGAAATGATAATTGAAGGATAAAGGCGAAATCAATAATAGAAACTATGGTAAAAAAAAAGTAGAATGTGTATACGAGATTAATACATAAAATCTTAAAATACAAAGGGTACAATGAAATATAATGAAGCGAAAACTGAAAAAAAATCATGAGTAAATACTGAAAAAAATAGTGAAAGTAAAATAGATTGATGAATAATAATAAATGTAAATGAAAATATTTATAATAATAGTAAAAAAATTGGACAATCAATTAAAATAAATAATGCAATTGAACCATTGATGTAAAAGATTAATATAATCAAAATATTGTAAAAGTGTAATAGATATAGATATAATGAATATTTATCAGTGAACATAATTGAATGAAAGAGATGATGTAAGTAACACCTACGATTAGAGACCATAACAGAGTACCGTACTAATGAAATCTATAGATAAAATAGCAATAATAAATCATACGGACATAAGATATGTCAAAGGATTATAGTCCTAAACTAATAAAGGTCAATAAACTCTATGAGATAGCTACTTTGAATACCCATATACAGCCTACACTAGATGATGTCAAAAAAAGCTTAGCCACCTCACCACCATACCTGTACCAATCGACCTCTAGGTATATGACTAAGAACTGACCATCTTTAACCATCACGATTACACTGGACAATGATGCTTTTCCACCTTTAGATTCTCCCTTTCTCCACCTCCCTGTACAATGAACCTCTATATAGAGAAACTGAAACCATCCATTACTCACTAATGATAATAGATGATTCACAGCTTCTCTCCTCCCCTCCCTGTACAATGACATCTATATAGATTAACCGACCCATCATTACATCACTACTGACATAGAGATTCCCACAGCTTATCTCCTTCCTCCTCCCTCCCCTGTACAATAGACGCTCTTATATAGATAACCTGACCCATCATTACTCCTATTGACAATAGAATGATTCACACTTTATATCCTCCTCCTCCCTGTACAATGACCTCTATATAAACACTGACCCTCATGACATAACCTACTGCAAGAATTATGTCAAGCTTTCCTCCTCCCCCTCCTCCCGTCAATTGACCCTCTATATATATTGACAATGACCCATCATTACATCCTACGACAGTAAGATGATGTAACAGTTATCTCCTCCTCCCTGTCATGACCTCTATATAGATAACCCTGACCCATCATTACTCTCTACGACAATAGATGATTTCACAGCCTATCTCCTCCCCCATCCCGGTACAATGATCTTCCTGCTATTATGATGAACACTGACCCATAGTACATCACTACTGACTTAGATCGATGTCACGACTTTTTATCTACTTCTCCCTCCCTGTATCATACCTCTATATAGATAACACTGACCCATCATTCATCACTACTGATATATTTGATTCTCAAAGCATTTCTCCTCCTCATCCCTGTACAATGACCCTATTATAATACTTCACTGGACCCTCATTAACTCACTTCTACCACAATTAGAATGAGGTACAAGCTTTCTCCCCTCCCCCCTCCCTAGTACATTTCCCTCTATTAGAGGTTACATCTGTGTACCTCCTCGTACATACTCACTATTGACTGGAGATGATTCACCATGCTGTATCTCCTCCCTCCTCCTCCCCCCCTCGTACAATAACCGCGTAGGATACACAGCTGACAATTCAGTCACCTCACGATTGACAGGAGAAGGAGGTGTCAATCAGCTGGAGATCCGCTCGACTCCCGGACCTGACCTCTATTAGAGATAACAACTGACCCTCATTACATACTACTGACATAGATGATGTCCCCGCTTATCTCCCCTCCTCCTCCGCCCTCGTACAATGACCCTCTCATGAGATAATCCTACTGACCCATCATTATCACTACTGACCAGATGATGTCACGCTAGCTCCGCCCCTCCCTGTACAATCCTCTATTAGATACACTGAACCCTCTTACAGAACATCACGACTGACTAATTGATGCCACCTTCACAGCTTATCTCCTTCCCCCTGTACAATGACCTCTATATAGATAACATGACCCAGCAGTACGATCACAACAGACAACAATGATGTCACAAGCTATCTCCTCCCCTCCCTGGACATGACCCTCTATTAGTGACGCTGACCCATCATTACATCACTACTGAACATAATGACATCACAGCTACTCCGCCCCCCCCTGTCAGTGACCTGCTAATGAGACTTGCATGCCCCTTCCAGTACATACTACTACTTACGGACAATGATGATGTACAGCTTATCCCTCCCCCCTCCCTATACAAGGACCTCTATATTGATAACACTGACCCTCATTACTCACTACTGGACAGTAATATGTCAACGCTTATCTCCTCCTCCTCCCTGTAACACTGACTCTTATATTACGATACACTCACTGACCCCGGGTCATTCTAAATCCACTACTGATCATCTAGATGTCCACCCACCAACGCTTCCATACGTCCTCCCCTCCCGACACATGACCGCCATATAATATCACACTGACCAATCATTATCATCTCTACTGACACTAGATATGTCACAGCGCTTATCTCCTTTCCCCCCCCTGGACAATGACCTCTATATAGATACACTGCCCCGCTGACAAATCAACTCTGCCAATAATTATTCACAGCTTAGCTCCTCCCCTCCCCCTGTACATGACCTCCTATATAGATCACATGACCCTCATCCTCACTAACTGACAATCGATGATGTCCACAGCTTCTCTACGCTCCTCCCTGTACGAATGACCCTCTATATAGATGCCCTGACTGACCATCATCCATTATCACTACTGACACTAGACGGATGTTCCAGCTTATGCCCTCCCCCTTCCCTGTAAATACCTCTATTAGATAACCCTGCCCCATCATTTCACTACTGACGCAGAGGACTGTCACGTATCTCCTCCCCCCCCGTACCTGACCTCTGTAAGATCACAACTGACCCCTCATTACATCACCTGCGCAGATGTTTCCTAGCTTATCCTCCTCCACCCTTTCCCTTCAATGACTCTCTAATAGAAATTGACAAGGGCGACCATAAGTATCAACTATTGACATTTGATGATGTAAAAGAGTATATCATAATCCCGACCGGCTAATAGGAGCGTATAGATAGTGAAATGACCATCATAAATCAATATCTGAAAATGATTGTCATACGATATATCCTAAAATACCTTGTCAATGACCTCCTATATAGTGCAGACACGTCATTACATCACTAGGAAATAGAGATATTCCCAAAGAGTATCTATCCCCCTCCCTGTTGCATGTACCTCTATTGATATCACTTGACACTCATTCACAATCACTACTGACGTAGATATGCACAGCTTATCTCCTCTCCTCCCTGACAATGACCTCTACATATAAAATACAAACTGACCTCATTACATGCACTACTACATTAGATATTCACAGGCTTAGCGCCTCCCCTCCTGTACACTGACCTCTATATAATTAACACTGACCCTCATTACATTTCTGACAATGATGATGCACAGCTTATCTCCCTCCCCCTCCCTGTACAATGCCTCTATTAGATAAAAATGACCCCATCATTACATCAAACTGACAATAGATGATTCACAGCTTTACTCCTCAATCTCCTCCCTCCCGTACAATGACCTCTATACTAGATCACACTGACCCTCATTACATCACTTCCCTACTGATATAATGATGTCACCCAGCTTATCCTCCTTCCCTGCCTCCCTGGTACATGACCTCTATATAGATGACACTGACCCCTCCCAGTCACCTGAACAGTCACGACTGACAAGAGAGGATGCACAGCGGAGCTCGCCTCCCTCCGCTCGAACCGGTTCAGCGCGCCGCTATAGAGAGACCACTAGCCCGAATCAATAAGGCATACGACTGAAAGGAAGGATGAAAAATCACAGCGTAGAAAGAAGCCAAGACCTGTACGAATGACCCTAGTAGATACACTGCCCAGCATAATAACTACTGACACTACGCATGATAGGCACAGCGTTAGCCCCTCCGTCCGCTCCCTGGTGACAAGGACCCGCGATAGACGATGACACTGCACTCCACGCATGACAGGTGTGAAGACGGACAATAGAGAGGGGTTCGAGCGGAGCCCCGCCCCGCCCTGGACACTACCTCTATAATGATAGCACTGACCAGCAGTACAACTCACCTCCATCACACGGTGACTGTCATCGCTTAGCTCAGCCTCTCCTCCTCCTCCCGGTTACAAGGACCCTCATATAATCTTAACCACGTTGACCCCGTCAGGACAACATCACGACTGACAATATATGATGTCACACAGCGTTATCTCCTCTCCGCCGCTCTCCCTTGTACAAGACCTTCTTATAGTATACCACGGACCATTCGGCACATCACTCACGACATATGAGGTCACACGCTGATAGAAGAACCGCCGGGGCAGGTAAAATTTCTAGAGATGAACAATTGAACAAAGACTAAGAACGAAGGAACTATGAGGATGTCACAGCGTATCTCCGCCCTCCTCCAGTGAAATGAACGTCTATTAGATAACACGGACCATCCGGCATCAACTATGAACCATACATGAAATGTCACAGCTTAGCTCATTCCCCCTCCTGTACAATGACCGCGATTATAGATCTAACAGGACAGCTTACATCATTACTGGAAAAGAGAATGAGGTCAAGATTATATCATCAAAAGCATGGAAAATGAACTCTCTAGCGATACAATGACCCAATCCATTCTCACTAACTGCATAGTATGGATGTCACAGCTTATCCTCCCCCCTCCCTTACAATGACCTCTATATTATAACACTGACGCCACCTCATTACATTACAACTCACACTGACAATATGATGTCACCCAGCTTATCTCCTTCCTTTGGCGGGTGATAATTCACAAGCCCCTCTCAGTTAAACCCTACCCTTTCTATGGCCCACACACTTTATAGTACCCCCTCCTTCCCTGTAATCCCTACCTTCTCCCCTTCACACTGACAACAAATGTCGACTCCTGTCCTCAAAAAACCCTTCATATTGGAGAAATTTAACTTGTCATGTGCAATAAAGGATCGTGCTTAGCTTGAAATTGGATCGGCTATACTTGGGATAACGATATTGGCACTGTCCTCTTGTGTATCCCTTTGGAGGTCCTGCACTCAGTTCAATGGAGGGAGTGGACAACTGGCGCACCATGCATCAGGCGATAAATTGCTCCCCATAAGTTTAGCTATTCTATATCTTTTATATATACTATCGATGTTGTTTCCTCAGGGCAACGTGGATCTGCGGTGAGTCAAGGCCTGGCCCGCAAATGGAAGGAAGTTCACGATGTTATTGGACGAGAATGACTAAAAGAGACCAGGGTAGAAAAGGTGAAAATGGGGGAGAGGAAATGGAGAAAGAAAAGTATTTGAGGAATATAAATGAAAAAAACAAAATAAAGGGAACTGTAGGACTCAGTAATGTTACCAAAGACGCGGAAGTCAAGCACGCGCCTCTGAAGACCCTTTAAAGAAAAGGGAAAGAAAAAATAAGAAAACTGCGACTAATATTCGACAGTGGTCAAATGGAAAATATGATATGGAATTTTGAAAAATTTTGGAAGTTGGGTAAGTCGAAAATTTAACAATACGCAATCAATGAACAGAATAAATAGAATAAGGGGAGAAAGGTGAAAGGAGCCTGTAGGGGAAATATTAAAAAACAGGACTGTTCGGAGCATCCTTGCCCGGGATTTTCCATAATTGTTTTGTTTGGTGTAGGACGCCATATGCTACCGACCTGGTAAGCCTATAAGTACTATCTCTTACATGTCATCTGCGTGTAAGTGGACAGTATTAAAACTGACCTTCTATTTCGTACCAAGTAAAACACCATAATTCTCCATATCTGCTAGAACGGCTCTGTCTGAGTCTGCAAGCATATAGAAAGCGATGATCAAAATATTGACTTCAGCAAGATTTTGCTTCAAGCTGACCTTCTCATCATCAATATGCTGTCATGCGGGGTATAACTATGTGGTAGCATCGAATAGCAGCTTGCTTGGGGCTTGCGTGGCAGGGGCCTGCCAACCCAAGCTACCCCCCTAAAGGATGGAGGATTGCATCATTTATACGATTGATATAAGACCTCACATCTGTGCCCTCGACCCCCATCTAATAAGACAGACTGTCCGGCAGTGAATAAATACATATACAGGCCGTCCCCGACGTAAGATAAACCACCCGCCTTCAGACACCCCTGTTCTGACAATCAAATTATTGCCATATTAAAGATTTCTTACATCTCTTAAATGGTTGAAATATGTGCACTATTTAATGAACCCCCAAAGCCTTGACCTCATTGCCACTACAAATACATTGTTTGGCTCATCCACACGGAACCACACCCCCTCCCCCCCCCCCCACACTTTCCTCCTCTATACCCTCTCTATTCTCTCACCCTTTTCTACCGTTCTTTATTTATACCAGCGTTTTGTCAAGGAATGCCTTAGTGCGCCACTTGATCCCGACCAAAATGACCTCCTCACACTCCCCACCCTCTGGATATTTACAAAGACACTCAGAAATTTTTCGTTCTAGGGACAAACAAAAAACTAGTCTTTCGGAAACCAAAAGCTGGATTCTCACCATCTATAGAATATGTCTGGATTTTGGGGCCGCTGTAACCCTTACGCACCCTGCCTCTGTCGATTACCCTTCCCCCTTTCTCAACTCACGCTTTTAATGATCACGCCCAAGATATTAGATGAGTGTGTCATACACTAATAGTCGAGTATAAAGAGAGAAGTTTCACGATGAGAACTGCTGAAGTACCTGTCCGCATATGGTGTAAAGGAGGAAAAAAATAAAAAGACGGTGGACTGTCAATATAATATTTCAGAGGTGCACGAGGAAGGTGAAAAAGGGGGAAGTAAAATAAATGAACATTATATAAGATTTATGTGTACTTTTTGATAAAATAGACAAAACTTTTTTGTAAATAAAAAAATGTAAGTGGTAAAAGAGAGAAATACGGGTGTTGTGAGGAAGGTCAGTTTGGGAAGGGTGAGTGGTGTTAATGTAAAGATTTACATTTACTAAAGTAATGAATTTTTATATAAAATTATATTATGTAATATTGTAGATTAAGTATCGAAATAACATCATGTATTAATTAATACTATGGCGAAAAACATGGGAACAATATAAAAAAATGTTTGTGTGTAAGTGACCAACTATAATTGAAATAAAATTTAAAAATCAATTGAGAAAGAAGGCGTTGTAAATTTGGGAACTGATATATGATATTTAATTGTCTCTGTGAAGATACTAATTTTTTCTTTTACAAAGTGGATATATCAAGTCAGTCAAATACTTAGCGTAAAGGAATCACTACAAAATACGACACTCTAGGTTACAAAGCCATGGAGATGGTATGTTAGTGTACTTTAATCCATTAGGCTACAATGATCAGCTGTAACCATTATGCTCAGGCGTCTGTAATGATAGCTTTAGTTTTTCCCTGTTTTCTTATACGACCTAAGACTTTTTAAATCCATTGCTCCAGAAGCCAAAACTTTCTGGCGGGAATACAATAATAAAATATACGTTCCAACATTAAACCATATTCACATAAGAATCCACTACATCCCACTATCGTGCGTCTGTAACACGGGGACTGCCCTGATGTTCTTCTTCATGTCTATAAGTATAAATGGCGAAACATCAACTTTCACCGTATATCCTAAATAACGATCTAATTTTCATGGACTTAGTTCCTTATTTTACATATGGGAGTGGGTCGCTAGTCTCGATCTGTTTTCCAAGTGCAGCTGTATCTTTCACTTGATTGTCTATTAGTAGAGTGTACTATTATATTTGGGGCCTTGTCTATGCAGGCAGGTGCATATTAGTGTCGACTGTGGCGCCTTAGGCTCTGCCCCTATCAGCCGTCAGCGAACAACTCTGCCCATATTCCCCCACTTTCCCCCCGCGCGATGTTACTAGAATAGAGCTGGTTCTGACACTCTCCAATGATTCCACTGCTAACAAAGATTAAAGGAAACCTTTTAGGTTGGCGTTCACATGGCTTTTGCCTTTTGTTTTGAAAACGCATTGTGGCAAAATGCTTCAATCACATGGTAAAAAACATTTTTCTTAGATAGCATCATGTATGGTGTGTGACTTGCTACTCTCTCAATGGGGCGTATGTTGACTTACCCGTCCATTCGCCGATCCAGCCCGGCGCTTTCTCTGTGGTGGATTCTGGTCTTCCCACCGCGATTTCACTAAGGCAGCTTCCTTCCCACTTCCACCCCAGGCAATACTTATACACGCTGATTTTATGGGTCTGAGGGAAACATTTTTAAGCTAAAAGGAGGTGTCAGATGTTACTAGGGCGCTATGAGAAACTACCACTATTTGTGACATAATGTGGCTGACGGGTTCCCTTACGCCGATCCCTCCCCCCCTGTGCTCATGTGTGGGGCAGTTGGGTCCCTTCTTCTTCTCCCACTGGACTGAACAAGCAACTGCAACATCCACATACCACGGCATTAGACTTTTCTTGGCCGGAGTAGCCGGGGCCCAGAATAACTGAGCTGGGCGGTGTTGCGCCCTAGGTACGCTGATGCCACGGTGCTTGGTATGAGGACCGGTGGCTGTTCCTACAGCCTGACAGTCTCCAGCGGGTGGTGGTAGACAAGAAATTAGATTGTCCATGGAGAGGCTGTGGTACTGGTATCTCCCCTGGGTCAGCCTTGGTGCTGTAGTATGTGTCCCTGGTAGGTAGATGGGTCGCTCTTGATGGTGATACAGCCGCTAGGCAGGGACACGACCCGAGGCATTTTGTAGCATAACGGTTATCTACTTCATTCTTTATTTCTTCAACAACGCGTACACACGGCCACTATTCATGTAAAGCCGACAGGTTATGATGTGTATTTGGTGAGGGAAAATCCAGAGTTTTGGTAAAATAGAATGCAATGCAGGGTAAGCTGGGTGTGAGTGTAAATAATGAGGATGAAGATTTGGAATGGTAGTTCTTGAAATAAAGTGTAATAATTGGATATTCACCTGAGGACCTATGAGGAGAATTAGAGAGCTTTCTGATATTGAAGTTGCGTGATTACTTAAGTACTAAAGTCACCTGGAATAATTAAAAGGAGGTATGATAAATAAGAGAGATGGTAATAAAAGATAATAATGAAGTGAGAGAAGATGGACGAAGAGCCTAAATCCTACCCTGACTAAGGGTCTTTAATTTAATCCCTGAATCTACCGATGCCAAGTTACCTCTGAAAGTAATAAAAAAGGGATAAAAGGTCTTATTCGCAAATGATAATATGAATGAGAATTGGCATGGGTTTTGCACAACATGAGAGTCACGTCCCCCTATGGTCTGGAGCTTGCACCTGCCTGTACTATGAACATTCTGACCTTCTTATTGGTAGCGGATATTTGGAAATTACACTTTTTGGCCTATGTCCGTATCATATCTACAAGCCGCATAAGGTGGACACCAAAAGAACCAGATGTCGTCCAAAAAAAACTAATGTATAAAAATATAGTCGTCTATTTAGATACATAACATCAATTCAACAGATATAACCCTCAATGGGAAGAATATAAATACAAATGTTGGGGACACAAGTGCCAGCTGGAAATGGGGCACACGGTACCATGGGCCTCCCCTTTTCCCCGAGCTCCAAATTAAGGTAGTTTATATGACAGTACATGGTCGATATATCAACAAAGCCCATAAGGGGAGCTGTTACCAGTGTGGTTGTTCGTTAGAATTCATTCTTCAGTTCTCTATATCAGCTTCCGGCTCTGGATCAACCGGACCAGCATAAGAGGAACACAATGCAGCTGTCTCTCCCTCGTGGCATAGATGGTCTTTCTAGTTTCAGAGCTTCACGCACTGTCTTTGGCACATATTATGATCCTCCCATAACTTCTAACCTACCGCACGCCCCCCGCTCTGCTCTTACCCATGTTTTAGCTGGATTTGCATATACGTGATGAGGCCAAGTACCTCGACTTAGCCACCAGGGCGCAGGATGGCTCTGAAGCATTGCGCAACCGCGTCTCCTGACCATGGGGTCACCCTACTTCGATCTTCTAGAAAAGTGGTGGCATGGGTACGACCGAGATGCAACCTCCCCCGACCCCACTTCTCCTGGCTAGGAAATGTCTCAGATCACGCCTGTCAGAGCTACCACAGTCTTTACTTAAGGTATGTACATATAAATTCAAAGAGGATGTCGGGGATTCATCTTGATACAAAGAATGTTTCAAGGACGTCCCCAAGTGAGTTGTAATAGACCATGCAACTGATGACTCCTTCCACTCCTGTTTCGCCTGTGAGCGCCCTTCCGTTTTCTTAAGGAAGTGTGCTATTAGACTGCAATCCACAGGGGGGGTGGAGACTACATTACAGGCGGTGTAACATGAGGGGTAGAACTTCCTTGATTCATGAAGAGTAGAGTTGTACTCTGCCGCATCTCCTGCTCTTCTGCTTGCTCTATCACGGCTTGCCAGTAACTACAAATTCCCTTATTTCCCGGATAAGGATATCTTTGTTGTTGCTTGGGGTTTCAGGGTGAACAAGGGTCCATTGTACCATGGTGGCTGTGCTGATGATGATTCTGTATTACGAAGGCAGGGGTGACTCTGTAGCGGGTGCGGAGGTTGCGTTGTACACCCAGTGGCCCAATAGTTGGGGCCGCTATGGTGTCACTTTCCATATGAAAACCTTCTACGAGAAAATCCTATCATTATAGTCGGATTCCGCTCCGCCCCTGGCCGGACCAACGTTGCACTGGGACCTCAATCAGCTCTAGTTGCGCTCCCTACGGTGTACAGGACTGGTTATCAAGCAAAAAACATAAAAGAAGACATCAGTCCCTATCAAGTCGCAACCAAAAGGATTATAGTTGAAACCAGAAGCAAGGTCAACACCAGGCAGGCTGGGCAAGTTTGCGCCCAAAGCGAGAAAATTCCACATACATCCACCCCTAATATGGTGGGCAGAAAGAACTAATGAAAAGATATTTAGCGCGGAGAAACCAATCCATTCGCCAATATCAAGCTTTATTGATTTTTTCACGATACATCTCAATGGTAACAATAAAGTCAACAGTTTCTGGTCGACGAAATGCCCTTCATGACTGTCATGATGCATATCGCCTGGATGTCTTCTCAGCTGGAAAAACTTCTTTTCGATTTTCCTTCTCGCCCTAAAACTGGGGTTCCAAACCATGTACGAATGATGAGTGAGCTTTATTCTCTACACGTTTATGTTCATAAAAAACGAATCCATGCATGGATCAACAAAACTACTTACAAAACGTTTTATTCCTATTGATGTGATATTATTACTATCCAGAAAGGCATCCAAGGCCCCTCTATGTTCCAATTATCAGCCAAATAGGAATCCCTATCTATCGCCATGGTAGACCCTACACTCCTCTTAGGTGAGACGGATCCCCCCTGTCTATGATAGATGATAGAACATCCACTCTACTATAGGTTAAGCGGAATTTCCAATGTAATATGGTTATGGTATAACAGTTAAAAATATACTATAAGTGTAGACGAAATGGCATCACTCTATGGTGAATGGTAGAACCTCCTCTCCTCTAGTGTATAGGATGCCCCCTGTCTATGGTGATGTAAAACCTCCTCTCCTCTAGGGTATAGGATTTCCCCTGGTCCTCTTGTTGTGGTATACCTCCTACTCCTCTAGGTGTAGAGGATCCCCCTGTCTCTGCTGATGCGTAGACCCGCCTCCTCGTCCTCTAGTGTAGACGATGCCCCTGTCATATTGTGGATTATATACCCCTCCCTCTCCTCTATGTGTGAGGAGCCCCTGTCGATGGTGAGGTAAACCACTATCCTATATCGTGTAGAGGATGACAACATGCTCTATGGTGATGGTTGAACCTCATCGCCATATAATCTTAGAATATGCTTCATTTGCATTGAAAAGATAATGTATACAAAATCTTTGTAAGAGATCTATGAAATAAAAAAATTCAAATTATGTAAACTTAAAGGGGAGGATTTGATGAAAATAGTCGATTGTGTATAATGTTTTTATCATTTTTGGTGTAATTAATTGGTAAGAAGTATGGAAATGTAAAAAAATATCAATGTAAAAAAATAGATACTGTATTATGGTGGGCTAAGAATGATGTTAATGGGAATTGGGGAAAGTGAAGTGTTTAGTGGATAAGGGGAGAAACTGGGAAAGAAGAATTTTTAACTAAGATCTGGAAATGGTTACATTATTGGGTTCTCAAGGAAACTTAATGAGAGATTAAAATATCATACCTTTGTAATATTTTGTTTCACTGTGTTGCTACTAGTTATCGGGGATGCGAACGGAGGAAACATTTTGTAGGCCTCTTACATATGACAAAGATGAAATGACGAAGAAGAACCGTTTAGGACTCCTAGTAGCGATCATCAACATAACGTTCAAGCATACGTTACAACCCATTATCTTCCTAGTTTCTCTCGTAAACAACTTTGCTGGAAAGTTCCCATTGTGTTTCGATGAACCAAGTCCCCTACAAGGCTGATGCCAGTTTGATTACAAGTAGGGAAAATTCTCTGTTGTTTGTGGCGAAGGCTGGCTGATCCCTTTGCATAATGGATCACATCAGAATGGATCAACATCAAATCAACCACATCTTTTGTTTCTGTACAATGTGTGCTTTTGTTTAAACAATGGGTCCAGGCCTCTCCTGAACAAGAGGACATGGATCCCATTCCTAAGCAAAAATATCACGTTACGAAGCGCAAGATTTGGTGTATCTGGCGAGGATCAGCCATTGCCTTAGCTCGCAACATCTTGTAGTGTTGACTTCCACAGTCTACATCCTCTTACAGTACATAATCTCCGTCTACGCTGATAGATCCCCCTCTCCTTTAGTTGTAGGAACATGCCCCTTTTCTTCCCCACAGGCATGGATATAAAATCTCACTAGAGATCCCCTGTACTTGCATTCACCTTATTTGTACATTTTAAATGAATGTCGTCCTCTTGGCATCTTTGCGTCCCTCAACATTTATGTACTTGTGATCCTCCCTTCTTTTCCTGGCTAGCCCTTCACTGTCATGATCGAAGTTGTACTCTGGAGCCAGGAACAAGCATGCGCTAATCTCACTCTTTGGTCACAAAGAGCCCCCGAAGGACTCTCCAGGATCCCTGGTAAAAAAACCCTTATGGGAAAAATATCTACTGCACTGTTTGCCTCCTTGTTATGTTCTTAAACAGAATGTCTGATCTTACAGGGTCGTTCCAAGCATTGGAGAAAGGTGGAAAATCCTTCGCGATTTGCTCTAACCCCTTGAGAGAATTTGGTGGGACGAGGGATGAAGAGAGAATACCGAGGAATCTCAGTTCCTCACTGAGAAATTCATGAATGACAAGGTAGCCAGAGACCCCAAAATATTTGCCTTGCCATGTATATTAGATGTGATCACACTTTATCCTTGTAACTGACCTATGTTAAATTTATTCGTGCGCTTCTTGAGACTATGAGCTTTTGTAAAATTTATAGCAAGTTGTTATTCCCATTCTACATTCAACCCTGTCTTGACCACTTTTTTTCATTCTTCTAACCGATCTTTCCATTGAACCAACAAACTATTACGCCTCGCCTGTGTCCAGGTCAGTCTATGCTCCGTTGTGTTTTGGTGAAAGTTTCCTCTGAGAACAAAAGTTTTGACTCTCTGTTCAGATGTTCACATCTCCTGAGATAACCACAGCCGTCAGGGCAGGTAATTATCCGAAATGCGCAGAAATTACACAGAGGTATAAAAACAAACGTTTTATACTCGTAGGCCTGCCATGGTGGACTCAGGTTAAGTGCCATGCAGAGAGCGGGCAGTGGCCCTTGGATGCTGCAACCAACTAATTGCCCTAGAGAAATAAAAAATATGGCGAAAGGGGAAACCCAGTTTCTAATCCGTATTATGCCTATTACGAAGAGAAGCCAATCAAGACTACTGCAAATTCTTTTGTAGTCTTTGTAACCATGGCGAAACAAACAGCTACATACAAACTCTAGAACATCAGACCAGTTTGGCTAGTGTGAGTCTATATGTACTTATAATATTACCCTTCTCAAGTATTTTGTTATTTTTGCTTTTTTTTTCAAAAACCTTTTAAAGCATATTCCCAATGATACTCCCACGTTCCTGGGTCTCATCAAATATCTTCAAAATATTATAAAGTCTACAACTAGGTTTTTTTGGGACATGGTGAAAAGCCACCGAAGCCCCCTGGCTGAACTGCCCCCCGGACTTCAATAGATGCTTCGCCTCATAAGGATGGAGACTGCTGGGCTTGTGGGTTGTAAATAATAAACCTTTTAGTTTTGTGTGTAAGACTATTGAATCTGTGTTATTATATTATATTGCTGTAATTTGGACAAACATCAAACAATGTATCACATGTCATAGTTCATAGTTTTATACGGTTTAATAAAAACACATTTTCATAAGTTCACCAGGAGGGAGTATTGGATGAGAGTATTTAAGGGGAACCTTCCATATAAGATAAACCTTATGTTATTTAGGAGTGAACAGGCATTTAGACCCCTTCTTGACGCTCTCTGCGTCCTGCTGTGACCACATTCCTGGCTGTCGGCTCATTTTCTACGATTGACGTTTCTCACAGGCTAAAAACGCCCTGTCGCCTCTTGTGATTAAACCTTGTTTATCCAGACGGATACGTGGCCCCCTCGTCTAAATTATTATGAGATTAGGTGTTTATTATAATAATACTTAGGATTCTTTATAGTATTATTATTATTATTATGAGTTATAGGACAAAAGAACCCAGTACACAACAATTTCCATGCATTAAACCTGGAGGGGACGGTATTATGATCTATTCTTTGCGGACAGAGACAAACCCTTGACCATTTAGTATAGGGGGGAGGAGAAACCAGGAAAGAGCTGAGAAAGCCAAGGGTGAGGGGGGGGGGGATGGGGGGTGGGGTGCAGGGGGGCGGGCAGGAGATAGAGTAGTGTCGCCCTGCAGAATTTTACCTACTAGAGGTGGTAAGGAGGGCGCACATAGCTCTCATATAAAGACTGTAGACCCCGTGTGATAGTACGTGGTAGCTGTGTGTCAATTTCAAATTGTCTATGTGGGGGCCGGAACATCAGGCAACATCTCTGGCCCTCAAAATAGCTGGTCAAGTCAACTTAGCCTTTATTCAAAATAAATCTAACACAAGATTAAATACAGATCGCCCCCTACTTTGACAAAGTCCCCGACCTTACGTTGAGCTGAACTAGAACTTGGCTTTCGTACTTCGAGTCAAGACAACTAAAACACCAAAAGTGCACTCACCCTTCCGAAGCCCCCGGGCAGTTTTCCATCTTCTATACATCCGTGGGCACCATGCATCGGCACCCAGCCATTGATATCAACTTTCGCGGCGCTGGAAGCCTTGAATGGATAGAAGAGCACCGCCGGGGCTCGAAGAGGGTCACACTTTTGTGTTTTCTATCGGCATTATAGTGGGGCAGCTGGCTGCGGCTATAGACTGTGAAGGGCAAGGAGGCAGGCTATATACTGGGGGGGACAGGGTCTCTTCAAGTCAGACAAGGCTATATACTGACTGGCAAGGGTCCTCAGGCTATATACTGGGGGGCAGGGCTGTTAGGCTATATTCCTGGCGGGGCATGTTCTGTCAGGCTATAAACTGGGTCTTCGGGGGCGGGGGCCTGTGACCAATGGCATTTCCCACCCTCGGCTTATACTCGAGTCATAGGTTTTTCCAATTTTTTTGTGTTAATTAGGGGTCTCCCGGCTATCGTCGGATCGGCTTATACCGCAAGTATATATGGTAAATTTATGTTCCCATTACAGCAAAAACAATTCAATTAGTTTTTCCCATGACCAAAAAAACTTGTCTCCAGTTACAATTAAAAATCATACATCCACTTACAAACAAAATAACCAGACTGTCAATATTTGTAAAAAATATACTTTTGTACTGATTCAGAAAAGCGTCCATAAAGAGATCGATAATGTGATTGGACAGAGATCGCTGGTCCTTTCACATACCAGACACGAGTACGATGCCTATACAAGACGCCGTGATCCATGAGATCCAACGATTTGTGCTGATATCCTTTCCTTTTGGGTTATACCATTCTGTCAGCCAGGCCAACAACCTTCAGAGATATCACATTCCATAGGTGAAGGACAATTGGTCTTTCAGATTCCTCGCCATTACATTTACTATTATAGGTCATATATTACCCCTTATACTACAATATTTATTAGCAGTGCTGTATGTGTTTGTACGTACACAGTTAGTGGCTTTCAGAAATATCCTGAGTAGAGATGAGCGAGCTACTCCGGCTTTGATGCTCGTTCAACGTATTCGCGTACCTACAACGCTCGTTGCTCTGACATCATATTTTTCGCCGCATCGAGAACTGCTTGAGTCCCAATCAATTTCTTCGTAGCATGTAGCTGCAGTGTCTCCTGAGAACACTCATGGCATAACTGCTAACTATCAGTAACACGTATGAGAACGCTGTTCCTACACAAATGTACTGTGAAGAAACATTGTAATATGATTGTGCAAATCGCGGCAAAAGTTCATCTCGATTACTACGACATCAGCATTTTTAGAGGCTCCTCATCTCTATCCTGAGCCATAACGTTGTCTAATATCATATCTCATCAGCAACCATCCAGCCATCACCATTTTTTGTATCTTCACTTCAGGGAACCTTGGTGTTTCCAGTTCTGACCTCTGTCCTGAAAGACCCAAAACATTTCAAGAACCCAAATGTTTTTGATCCTGGACATTTTCTTGATGAGAAAGGTGGCTTCAAGAAAAGTGATGCCTTTATGCCATTCTCCACTGGTAAGAAACTATAACATAATAAAGTTCTAACTAACTAACTAGCATTAATAATATAAAAAGTTTGGTTGAAGGTCAGTGTCATAGCCTTTTGATTATAAAATTTGACATATAAAAATATTTTGAAATGTCTGATGAATCAGTCTGGGAGTGATCCAAGATAGAGTTGTGATAGCCGGCTTCCCGCACATCCTCACTTTTCTCCCATCTCCCCAATTATTGCAGTCATTGGGGCACATTTTCGAAGGGTCTGCACACCGCATTTCCGTTGGGTTTCCCGACTATTTCCGATGCGACTCTCATGCGACACAAATCGGACGATCCGACTGATTCGGACTGAGCGCGGGATTTAAAATTCAAATTGTGTCACAAGACAATGCACTTACATGCACCAGGAAGAAGAAGGTGAACTCTGGCAGACCTCAGCGGGGAAGCGACACATGCAGGAAATCCCTGCCCCCAATATAATGCCTGTAGAAAAAACAAAAATTGTACCCACCTTCCGACGCCCCCCGGCAGGTTCTCTTCTATCCATCACGGCTCCAGCGCCGCTAGCTGACATCATGGTGTGTGCCGATGCCGGGGCCGTGATGTATAGAAGAGGACCTGCCAGGGGGGGCGTCAGAAGGTGAGTACACTTTTTTGTTTTTTTTCTTGACTCGAGTACGAGCCAAGTTCAGTTCAGCCAAGTAAGTTGGGTGTCCTTCAGTAGGGACCATCTGTATTTTAATCTTGTGTTATATTTATTTTCTGAATAAAGTATAAGTTGACTTGACAGATATTTTGGGGGCCAGAGATGTAGCCTGAAGTTCCTAGGCCCCAATATATAATTTGTAATTGGACCACAGCCTACCAAGTTATATAACACTGGTGTCTACAGTATTTATATGAAGCTATTTGAGCCCTTCTTTACCATACTCTATAGGTAAAATTCTGACAGGCCGAAAATAATAATTTACTTGCTAATGAAAAAAAAAACAATCACACCAATCACCTTGGATTTCTGGATATTTCATGAGTATAAGAAACCCATATCTCAATGTCAAAGTCGTTGTCTCTGTTCCTGCAAAGAATAGATCTAATACTGTCCCCTCTAGGTTTAATGCATGAAATTCTGTGTCTGGGTTCTTTTTGTCCTATAATAGTAATAATAATAATTAATAAAGAATTCCTAATTATTATATAATCAACATATCTCATACACATTTAGTCTGGAAAAGAGACGACTACGAGGGGACATGATTCATTTATATAAAAATATGAATGGTCCATACAAAAAATGTGATGTAAAGTTGTTCCAGATTAAATTAAATCAAAAGATGAGGGGGCACTGTCTCCATCTGGAGAAAACAAGGTTTAATCATGAGAAGTGACAGGGCTTTTTTACTGTGAGAGCTGTCAATCTGTGGAATAGCCTGCCTCAGGCGCTGGTCACAGCAGGGACAGCAGAGAGCTGCAAGAAGGGTCTAGATGCCTTTTTACACCTAAATAACATTGATAGTTATGTTATATAGAATTGTTTCCCCTAAATCTCTTCCTCATCCAATCCCTTCCCTTGATGGACATGTGTTTTTTTCAACACAACATATTACGACTCGCTGTTTCCAATGTCATCTGCTCTGTCGTGTTTGGTGAAAGATTTGACTACGAGGACCAAAGATTCTTGATGCTTATGACAAATTTTAATGATTTTTCCGAAGTGTTCAACAGTCGCACAGGACAGGTCAGTATTACAAAATGTTGAGTATGTTTTAGGGAACAATGGGCCACATGTATCACTCGTTTTTTCTGTTGTTTTTGCGCCTTTTCATTCAGGCGCAATGTTTTTGCGTCATTTTTGCGACTAAACGCCAAACTAGCTGCGCAGCAAAAATAACCAGCTTTCCCTCATATATCTTACCAATCCAGATGTTTTGCTGCGCCTAATGATATTCATCACTTGCAACGTTTTCATTTAGGCGCAAAAACGGGCGCAAAAACACTCCAGCCCGAAGGTGGCGTTATCTGAGAAGAAAGCACTGAGCCCCTGTGCAGAACAGCTCATTTCTAGCAGCAGAGCTCAGCCAGACACTAGAACAGATAATAGATAGATTACATACACTGCAGACACTAGAACAGTGATGGCGAACCTTTTAGAGACCGAGTGCCCAAACTGCAACCCAAAACCTAATTACTTATCGCAAAGTGCCAGTACGGTAATTTAACCAGAAAACTGATGGTTTAGTTTAGAATCAATTTACACAGGACTGTCTGAGCTTGGATTCCAGCAGTCCTATACACACTGAAACACCACTTTTACGTTCCTCCCATTACATATATATAGGTCTATATATGACCTTATACTACAATATTTATTAGCAGTGCTGTATGTTTTGTACGTACAAGTGTAGTGGTTTCAAGAAATATCCTGAGTAGAGATGAGCGAGCATAATCGTCCAAGCTTGATGCTCGTTCAAGTATTAGCGTACTCTAAACGGCTCGTTGCTCGGACGAGTATTTTGCCAGCTCGAGAACTGCTTGAGTCAATGCAAATTGTCTTCTGATAAGTTAGTAGATGTATGGAAACATCTGCAATGTGTTCTTCAGTGAAGAACACATTGCAGATGTTTCCGTACATCTGCTAACTTATCAGAAGACACAAGTGCAGAACGGTGTTCTACACAAATGGTATGTGAAGAACAATATGTGTGAAGATTCTTTTGCATCGGCAAAAGTTCGTCTCGATTAACGAGCACTCGAGCATTTTAGTGCTCGCTCATCTCTAATCCTGAGCCAAACAAGTTGTGCTAATATCATATCAGCAACCATCCAGCCATCACCATTTTTTGTATCTTCACTTCAGGGAACCTTGGTGTTTCCAGTTCTGACCTCTGTCCTGAAAGACCCAAAACATTTCAAGAACCCAAATGTTTTTGATCCTGGACATTTTCTTGATGAGAAAGGTGGCTTCAAGAAAAGTGATGCCTTTATGCCCTTCTCCACTGGTAAGAAACTATAACATAATAAAGTTCTAACTAACTAACTAGCATTAAAAATATAAAAAGTTTGGTTGAAGGTCAGTGTCGTAGCCTTTTTATTATAAAATTTGACATATAAAAATATTTTGAAATGGTTGATGAATCAGTCTGGGAGTGATCCAAGATAGAGTTGTGATAGCCGGCTTCCCGCACATCCTCACTTTTCTCCCATCTCCCCAATGATTGCAGTCATTGGGGAACATTTACCAAGGGTCTGCACACCGCATTTCCGTCGGGTTTCCCGACTATTTCCGATGCGACTCTCATGCGACACAAATCGGGGGGCGTGGCTGTCGGACGAACCGACACATGCAGGATATCTGACGCAAGATCTTAGTTAACCGCGCCGGACTTCATCCTAGTCGGACAACGCACCTTGGGGATCGTGACGGGAGTAAATGTGCCCCATTGTCTCAGAAGGTTGTGCAACAAAATATTGATGTAAGGAGCTATCATTTCTGTCCTGGGCTGTTTCCTGAGTTTTATATTTTAAAAAATTCTTTTAAAGCTTTGAAGGAAAAGCAATGTCGGCCTTTCATTTGTTCATTTTCATAGAAATTTAGTTTATTTTTACTTTTGTCAAATTCAATTTATTTCTGGGACTATTGTGGGTGTTTTTTTCATTAAGATACCAGCAATTGTATTCACATGTGTAGGTTACGGCCATTACATAAAACACCTACGATAGGTCTTAGCAATCGTCCTTAGTGGAAAGGTCCTACATAGTAAAAAGACAAGCTACAGAAACTCAACAAACAATCACCTTGGCCTAAGTTCTTACCGCCTCTATCTTTACAGGCAAACGCATATGTGTGGGAGAAGGCCTAGCCCGGATGGAGCTTTTCCTCTTTCTAACTAGTATTTTACAAAAGTTTACCTTGAAACCCACCATTGACCGGAAAAATTTGGAGATAACACCAGAACCCAAAACCAATGGATTAAAACCTCGCTCATATGAGATGAAATTGGTTCCTCGTCTCTAATTTGGAGGAAAACTTCTTTAATCAGAATGAAGGCTGTACTCGTTTTTGATGACCATCAATGATTGTAAACTGTATATTGTATAAATACTCTAAATCCCAAAATCTGTATATCTTGTGTCTTGTACAGATTGTTGTATGTAGTTTCTTTAATAATTTTTTTTGTGTTCTTAAAGGTAACCTACCACCATGGATCTACTTATAACGGTAGATGGGGTGGTAGGTGGATCGATAGGGCATGAGGATAGCCCTTTTAAGGGCTAATACTCACGTCCCCACAATCTTTTGCTAACTTTTTACTGGAAAATATATAAATTTTGTAAAGCGGCTATACGGGGCAGCTACTCTGGGCCCCAGTAGCCTCTATGTTTCTCCTACCAATAATCTTTGCAGCGGCAGCTCCACGTAGCTGCACGCTCTCATCTGAGAATCCTTTCCGCCTGCGCATGCGCAGAAGAGCAGGCCCGCAGCTGCGCCGTCACTGCTCTGAAGCCAGAGCCACTGCGCATGCGCAGACGGTAGGATTCTCGGACGAGGGACTACGTGGAGCTGCACGTCGAAGATTTTTGGTACGAGGAACAGAGAGGCTACTGGAGCCTGGAGTAGCCGTGCCGCGTAGCCTCAGCTCTGACTACTCCACGCCCCAGTAGCAGCTTTACAAAATTTACATATTTTCCAAATAAAAGTTAGCAAAAGATTGCGGGAACATGAGTATTTGCCCTTAAAAGGGCTATCCTCACGTCCTGTAGATCCACCTACCACACGATCTACCTTTATTGGTAGATATGTGGTGGTAGGTTCCCTTTAAAGGTGTATGGTTCATACCTGATACCTTTTCGTAAGCATGTAGTGATGTCTACGCCCTTTGTTTGTGGTAAAAGATGTCCTGCCTTCCAGTACTGTACTGAACTGTACCGGTGGTGGTTTTATTGGTGGGATTGATTCCTGATTTTTCAGCTTCATATGGTTTTAGAATAGCCTTTGACTTGCTACTTTCTCACTAACTTTGCTTGTTGACCACTTTGCTAAAATTCAGACTCCATCCCAAGCTGCAAACTACAACCCAACTTCTGCGAATCACTGCCTATTCTATGGACATTGACCTAACAATCTGGAATTCTGCTCTCAACCTCAACTGTGCAGATCCAAGCTGGTTGCAATGTAAAGAAATTGAGAAATTTGAACAAATTTTCATGAGGGGTTATAACTACATAGAACACTTGAGAGGTCTGTAGGAGGAAATGATACCTGGTCACTGCGTATTAAAAAAATATCTCTGATATCATAAAAGGACTTTAAACAATATTAGATTCTTCATAAAAAACAAGTCGCTCTTCGTCTTCTCCAAGAGAAATGAAGTTCCGCAGAGATACCTACCTAATTTATGTAATAAATATTTTGACAAGTGTTATCATGTCTGGAATAGCTTCTTCAAAACAAAAGTGGTAACCATAGCTCTTAACGAAAACACTCATTTTTCCATAGTGTATCCGTATAGAGGGCTACACATTGAGATACTTAGCATTTTGTAAAGAAAACGGCTGACACTTTGATAATTCTTGTGAAAGTTTAAGGCCACAACTCCACCAAGATAAAGTTGTTACAACAGGTTCTTTATACTTTTAATAAATACTTTTAAGGTCTAACATTTTACTTCCACTTATTCGCAGTCCTGAAACTTACAAAGAACCTACAAAAATATACTTTCCAGCTAAAACTGAGAGAAACAACTCGAGCTGTTTTCTCCAGTTACAGGAAGTGTTCCCGGCAGCATTCCTGCTATTATTGGCCTCCACAATACATTGTGCAACAGATTGAGACTTTGTGCAGAACCTAAACAAAGCGTAGCCTGTTCCCAGCACTCTCATGTTATCTGAATTACTTCTAAGCAAAGCAGAGACGGAGCTGTAGTCACAGGACCTCAGGATGGTTCTGAATGTCGCAGCGACGCTTCTCCTGGTCACTGGAGTCACCTTACTAATCTACCTATTTAAATGGTGGAGTTGGGTGAAACAGAAGAACCTACCCCCAGGTCCTGCACCTTTACCCATCCTCGGGAATATGCTTCATCTAAATACCTCTGAACTACCACAGTCTTTTGTTGAGGTATGTACACTTACCTTCTTACTCTCTCCAGGGCACTCACTATATCGACATATCTGTTGTGAATCGGCTGTTCATTTAGCCTACCACTCAGGTGGATCCAGTAATTACTGGGTAGATCCCGTGGCAGGTTCCTCTAATATATAGTAGTAGAGCCCTTTTTAGGGATAATTCTTTTGTGGCCCAGACCTTTTATACATTTTAATTCCCTGAATATGCAGATTTTCTAAAGAGGCTACAGGGATGTGGAATAGCTGGAGCTGAGGCGCGGCTATTCCACACCACAGTAGCCTCTTGTGTTCCGCCTACCATGCATCTTCAGCACGCAGCTCCTGGTAGCTGTGCGCACTTGTCTGCGAAGCTGGGTTCTGCGCATGCGCAGTAGCTCTGGCTTCAGAGCCAAGACTACGCAACCGGCAGCCTGCGTTTTTCGCATGCGCAGAACCCAGCTTCACAGAATATCTCCTTGAAGCTGTTCGCTAAAGATGAATTGGTAGGGGAAGCACAAGAGGCTACTGGAGTGTGGAGTAGCCGTGCCGTGTAGCCTCAGCTCCGGCTACTCTACGCCCCAGTAGCCTCTCTAGGAAATTTGCATATTGGGGGAATAAAAATTTATAAAAGTTCTGGGCCACAAAAGAGGTAGCACTGAAAAGGGCTATACTACTATACATTAGAAGAACCTGCCAACAAAATAGTTAGATCCATGGTGGTAGGTTTCCATTATACCAATAGTCTAAATGTCTACTAATGATACGTTAAAGGAAAATTCCATTCAAAGTTAATAAACTGAATAGAGAGGAGCAGGACTCATTGTCATTGTATTCCCAGAACCTAGAGTCATGCTTCTCCCTACCGGCCCTGCACAAGGTATAATGTAATGAAACATCTGTATCTGGAGTGTTCCTTTAAGTCCTCCAGTGAAATGTGTTTGTTGAATCTGAACCTCTTTCTGGTAAATAATTGGGAATATTCTAGGGGACGCCTCTACCAACATGTAAAAGTTCTCTTCGTACTATATTTATCTCTTTCTCAGACCTGTAATCTGCTCATATAAAAGTGTCCTACAGATATTTCTCTATATATTTCTAGCTGGGTAAGAAGTATGGACCTGTCATCACCCTGTACATGATAAACGGTCGGGCAATAATACTGACTGGATACGATGCTGTGAAGGAAGCCTTGGTGGACCATGGAGACGCGTTTAGTGATAGAGGGGACATAGGAATTGGAGAAGTTTTTTCCAAGGACCACGGTAAGACGATAACATGTCATAATTTGCAATTATTTATCATGTTTGTTTTGTTGTTTGAATATTTTGCATGGTTTTTTCAAGTTTTATATGAGTTAAGAGGATTCATTGTTATTTTTTATTGTTTTAATATAAATAACACATTTTGGACACCCTACAAAGGACTTAACCCACATGTTTTAATATTCAGGGATCATTGCAAGCAGTGGGGAAAGGTGGAAGATCCTTCGACGATTTTCTCTGTCAACTTTGAGAAATTTTGGAATGGGAAAGAGGAGCATTGAAGAGAGAATCCAAGAAGAAGCTTGGTTTCTGGCTGAGAAATTTATGAAGGATAAAGGTGGGTGGAGGTCCAAAAGAAGTTGTGTTATACTCTCTGACTGATCATAGAGCATGGGATATGAGGTCCTTGGCCCACCTCTGCAACCTGTGACATGGGAGGGGCATTCGGTCAGTAGAGAGCACATGGAACCCCGGTAGGGCACAGGATGGACAGGACATTCTGAAAAATGGCTGCTGGGGAACATGTGACCTGCACCTCCTCTGGCCTGAAAGGAAATGTTTAATAGTATAAGTAAAAAATGGTTCAACCCTATTAGGTTATTGTACTTAACCTTGTAAACTTTCTTATGCTTGGTCAAGCCCTCAAAGGCTACTAGAAGGTTCACTAATCAGCAGACATATGTAGACTTATATCTTTTGATAACTTTTTGGCAGATATCAACTCTATGGGGGTGTTTATCGTTTTGGTGGATCCTTGAACCAAAACCTTCAGAGTTTTGGCATTGTTTCATTTATTATGGTTTATTTTTTGGGCAACTTTTCCAAAAATGATGCAATTTTTTTGTAAAACCCATGCAGTCCTACTACCATACATCATGGAGAAGACTTAACATCTGGATTTTAGTGTTAAATAAGGCACTGGACAACACAGGAACAGTGCACTTTGTAAGGAGTCTAGAAAAAGTACAAATCCACCACTGCAACAAAAAAGCTACATAAATTACAGAAAAAAAGATAGCAATAAATGTGACAGATCACCATCAATACATAACACCATTGGCCTAAAATTCTTGGGAAAACCCAAACATTATGCAATACATTTAGCTTGCTATAAATATGGACAGTTTCTCACCGACTTTTTCCCTTCAGACGCTCCAATTGATCCAACATACATATTACGACTCGCTGTTTCCAATGTCATCTGCTCTGTCGTGTTTGGTGAAAGATTTGACTACGAGGACCAAAGATTCTTGATGCTTATGACAAATTTTAATGATTTTTCTGAAGTGTTCAACAGTCGCACAGGACAGGTCAGTATTACAAAATTTTTAGGGAACAATGTGCTTATGATGACTTTAGGAACCTCAATGCCTTTTTTATCTTTGCTTTGCAATAGGCCCAGAAGATCCATCTCCATAGGCAGAGATATAGACAGGACATATAGAGATGGATCTTCTGGTACATTTCATAGTTTAACAAGAAAGTGATAATTATTGTAGGATCAGACTACAAAGCACTGTTTTTGTAGTCTGTAACCATGGAGACACAATTGCCTAAGAGGTTGTAAACACAAAGCTGTGGGAGATTGACCAAGATAACCTAAAAAGGTGCTGTTTTACGAGATATTTCATGTATTTAGGGAGAAATTACATGCATTATTATAATACAGGCAGTTCCCAACTTAACACCCAACTTACAGACGACCCCTAGTTACAAATGGATTTTCGGTGAAGCTCTTTGGATGCTGGTTCCTTTTGAACTTTCACTTTGCTTCAATTAACAACTGTAAGAGTTAGAAAAGGTGTCTCCAATGAAGCTTTATTTTTAATTTGGTAGTCCAGGTTTGAATTATTTTTAATTTAGGACTGGGGGGCTTGAAAAATAATAAGGTGCTTATACTCACCTCTCTTCCCGCTCCTATTCAGCTGCTTAGTCTTTTTTTGTTCACAGAGACCCAAAAGCATTTCGATCACTGCTAAAGTACTTACATGCTGTTATAAGAAGCTACTTGTCAGGATCAGTGGTAGTGGATCCTCTGGACCACCGCGGGTGATATAAGCTGACACCTGGGACTGGAGTCTAAGCGGTACCAGAGCCAGGCGCAAAGCAGGTCGGACTTGTTGTGGTGTGATACCACCAGGTCATCCCACAGGCACAACTTTGTCCACCGTGGCAGCCAAGGTCGAAGTGCAGGAACACAAAGCAGGCTCGAGGTCGGGGACAGGTGGATAGTCCATGCGGTGGTCCAGGGGTTTCACTAACCCTTGAGCCTGTCAATAAGTAATTAAACTCCAAAGGGTTCAAACTAAACATAGGCAACCCCTTCAATCCTTCTTCCTATGACAACTCAAAATTCTGAAAATACTACTGTCACATGGCCAAAAAAATTTTGTTTGGAGTTACACTTACAAATTATATCAGTTCCGACTTACATAACCAGAGACTGCCTGTACATCTGACGTCATGACTCATCAAATTGTCAAAGCATATCGTTTATATGACATGAAAATTAGAGAATTTTATTGTTACTTTTTTATTGCTTTTTTTACCTTAGCTTTCTAGCCTATTCCCCACTGTAATGCATTACATTCCTGGTCCGCACCAGAAACTCTTCCCAATTATGAGAAAGCTGAAGCAATTTATTACAGATATGGTAAAAACTCACCAAGCCACCCTGGATGAGAACTGCCCTCGTGACTTCATAGATTGCTTCCTCATAAAGATGGACGAGGTGTGTATGTACATAAACTTAGACACTGAGACCCTTTTTTTCTGTTTTGTACGAGTCTCATCTACTGGTCGCCAGAGCCAACATGAAAAAATATGTTTTAAAATTTTGACTTTCAGGCTCCATATCTTACAATCTACTAGAGCTTTGAACATGAAGCTAACATGATTTTAAATACAATCATCTTTGCTATCTCATATAGTCATGTAGATTCTAACCAAGTAACTTTGTTGTTCCTGTTTTGCTCCTAAAAATCTAAATTAACATTTGTATTATTTTGTTAATATTTTATTAATCAATTGTTGGCCTACTTGGCATGCTCTTTATCAGACTCAAGCGTGGCTCATCTAGAATCTGATCCAAGGTCATTTCTAGTCATTTCCAATGTTGACCCAATCTTCAACTCTACCCACAAGTGTTTGATTTCAAGTCTGCAATCCCACTATTATGAAGTCTATGATTCGCCTCCACTAACCATTTTGTCACACGACTACTAATAGACTTAGTGGTATATCAACTTGTTGACTTGTTGGATGTCTACCTCTTAGCTTTGGAATGGACGGACGGACTTCATTTTGTATTCTTCCAACTTTTATTGAACTGACATGATGAAATTTGGCAATTTTCTTGGCTGAGACCTTAGCTATTGATTACCTGAATGATGCTTTGTCAAGGTTCATTGGACCCCCTGGACCACCGCAAGAGATGATACTAGCCGACACCTGGGACCAGAGTATAAGTGGCACCTGGTCTTCACCAGAGCCTGCCGCAGAGCGGGATGGTCTTGCTGTGGTGGGGTGCCAACAGGTCGTTCCACAGGTGCAATATCCCGCATTGGCAGCCAAGGTAGCAGTGCAGAACACAGTCCAAGCCTGGAAGAACAACACAAGATGGCTTGAAGATCCAGCGCCAATCAGCAGTGCGTGGGCCCATTAAATCTTTGAGTGCTGGCGCGCGCATGCCCTAGAGTGCAGGGACGTGTGCGCAGCCTAGCCGAGAGAAGAGCAGGATCGCGGAGAGGTAAGAGTGGCAGTGCCGCGACAGAGAGGGGCACGGTTATGTGCATCCCGAGGGCACCCGAGACATGCTTTCTCGTTTCTTGGGAATCTTTTTCATGGTTCTTCCTCAATTCAAGGGTTCTTCCTCAACTTTCACTTACATGCAACCTAATAACAAACTATTAGGAATGTAGGAAGAGGCTGCAATTTATAGGATACAGGAGAAAGGATAGTTCCACCATTAGGAGAGTTTTATGACAATAATCTGCATAACTAAGCATATGGTAAATAGTAGCAAGTCAAATTTATGCATGAGATAGTCTAGATGATTGTCTATGATATCATGGAAGTGCATGGTGAGATATGGAGCCAAAAGTTCGAAGCATAAGCTTGTAAATTGTTTAATGTTGACACTGGCAACTAGCGGAATAAATAATCATAAATAAAAAATAAAAGTATTGACAAAATTCACATTTTTTATTAGGAAAAAAAGAATCCAGATACAGAATTTCATGAGGCAAATTTACAGGCGACAATATTGGATCTATTCTTTGCAGGGACAGAGACGACAAGTTTGACCCTGCGATATGGTTTTCTGATACTCATGAAATATCCAGAAATACAAGGTAACAATCAGTATTCTTTGCATCAGCATTGTGTATTTAGGGTATGTGGATGTAGCACTCGCACATGGGGGTGTTATTACAGTTGTTATTCTTTCTTTTCTATCTATTTGCAACTTTTTTTAGCCATTTGTGCCTTTTTTGTGCCCATTCTAAAAAATGTTTTAAAAAAAAGATTCTCCGCTTCCTGAGGATTGCCCTATTTATCTTTGCACGGTGGATGTGGTTGTTTGAGTTGCATCATTATTTAAGCAATTAAACAAAAAAATAGGTGCATAACTATGGCCGCAAAAACTTGTCGTTAGCAAGATTCTTTCATGGAAGGAGGAAAATATTGTGCCAAAAATGCAATTGAACACATGTAAAATAACATTAAACACCCTCATCATAAATAACCCCCCACCCGAAAAAAAAACACTAGAAGAGAAAAAGAGACAACAACAAAGATACCTCACTATGACCGCCATGGGGTCTGATAACTGAGGAGACCCTCCTGGGCATTTTCCTGGGATGGATCTATGTTGTACCCTCGGCATTAGTCTTTGTCCACTTGAAAAAGGGGTCTCTTACCCCAAAACGCGTTGTGTTTTAAGACCTTTAATAAAACCTACTTCATCATACACCTACTTCTGAATGCGCCACCCTTCAAATCTTCACACTTCGCAGGAGTGCTGCTTCCCTTAGTGTTCTTTGTGAATTACCTACACATTCCCTTGAGTCGAGCCTGTTGAAGTCTGCACCCTGGTAGGGACCCTGATACCTCTGCTTGCTGTGCTGTTCCACTATTTGTTTTTCTGGCTACCCAATAGCTGCCACACTGATATGCAGACGCAACATAACTGTTACATCTGCGTCAGGACCTTCCTTGATCTGCACTAGTAGGTTGTTCCGTGTGTGCACCGATACCTAAGGAGGGATTGTCTTCTAGTTGTCCAGCGTCATTAGGACTCACCGAGACAGTAGGCAGAAGATAGCTTTGAGGGCGTAGCGTTTGTCTTCTTAAGCCGCAACGCCCCTGACAATAACAAAATAGTTAATGTTACACAAAACCATACTGACCTGATATGATATGTGGGGCAAGCTCATAACCCAACCACAACCACTCTGAAGCACGTTTCGCATATAAATTCATCTTCTGGGAGAATCATATTCATGAAATGTATGTCGGAGAGCAGTGGTGAGGGGCTTTGATCATTCCTTGACATATCATGTCAAACTGTTATGATGCTCTACCACATGACATTTTTTCCAAAAAGTCAATTGTTTTGTTTTTATAAACTTTAGAGAAGATCCACAAAGAGATTGACAATGTGATCGGCAGAGATCGCTCTCCATCTATAGAAGACAGGAGTAATATGCCCTATACAGACGCCGTAATCCATGAGATCCAGAGGTTTGCCGATATTGTCCCCTCAGGTGTCCCCCATACTGCCAACAAGGACACAACCATCAATGGATATCACATTCCAAAGGTACAATATAATCGTCTCATCAACTTCTTGACTTTCATATAACTTACTGTTCATTAACATTTACAAGATAGGTCCTGTAGGTTTGTTCTTAATTTGAATTTGTATGTAAGTCGGAACTGTATATTTTAGAATTGTAACCCCAGACAAATCTTGGTCTCAATTGGATTTTAAAACTTTTGGGTTTTCAGAAGAACCAGGATTAACAATAAAGCTTCATTGCAGACACCTGTGATAACTGTTATAGATCTTTATTGTAGCCTAGGGCGAAAGTACAGTAAGTTACCAACATCCAGAGTTCCATCTGTAACTAGGGGTCGTCTGTAAGTTGGGTGTTCTTAAGTAGAGGACCGTCTGTATTTTGGTAGATCTTCATATTTCATTAATTCCTTTTTCAGGGCACCATGGTGCTTCCAGTTCTCACCACTGTCTTGAAGGACCCCAAACAATTCAAGAACCCAGATGAGTTTGATCCTGGACACTTCCTTGATGAGAATGGTGGCTTCAAGAAACACGAGGCCTTTATGCCATTTTCCGCAGGTAGGTGATCAGATTTTTAGGATATGATTTATAAACTATGGCTGCAGCTCGGCTTCCTCAGCTATCAAATAAAATTTGGTATACAGACAAAATTTGAAGATCTCTTATTTTGATTCGGTAGGTGGGTCAGCTCATGTTAGGGGAGACCAAAAACATGACTTTGGTTTCAATTGTTCTCTCTTTTTGTAAACACGTTGTATTATTCTGAGTTATGGTCATCACCAAAGACTTTGAAATTTATCAAATAAGTCACGACAGGAAGAGCTACCATTTGGGGTTTAGCTTGATTTCTTATAATGTTGCTTCTATTTCCTCAGGCAAACGTATCTGTCTAGGGGAAGGCCTGGCCCGCATGGAGCTCTTCCTCTTTTTCACCACTATCCTGCAGAAGTTTACCTTGGAGCCCACAATAGACAGAGAAGACTTAAGTATAAGACCAGAACCCAACACCAACGCAACAAGACCTCATAGTTACTCGATGGAAGTCATCCCTCGTTATTGATGTAGATCTATTCCTGCATGAAGGAAGTTGAGAGTATTTTTTAATTAAGAACATTTGAAGTTAATTTGAAAAATATCTTGGAAAGCCCTTAGAAGGAAGCAAACATGTTTTTTTTAAAATCATCTAAAAAAATCTCATTGTCCATGACTGTATAAAGGTATAGAATATAATACAATGAAATGCATGTAGAAAACTGTGGACTTTGACAATACATTTTGCCAGGTATTAAACAAAACTAACCCACCGCCCACTTAACTTGGACCTATTGATGGATTGGTGGCTGAACAACCAATCGGTAAACTGACACCCATAGCAACTAGCAATGTCTATGAATGGCGAGGGGCACAATATATGGCCTATATACACCCCCGACCAACAAAATGTATTATATTGTACTATACAAATTAGTCAAGCACTCCCTACAACCACCCGTGCAACCACCCAGTCAGACAGCACATCCCCCACACCATTCCAAGTACCAGACCTCCTCAACAGTCCAGGCTAATGGAACCTTCCAGCTGGTATCCCTTCTGAAGTTCAGTGAAGAGCAGAGGGGTACAGGAAACAGTTTGATGATATCTCAGGGTCATAGGTTCCTGACTACGCTCCTCTGCTGCCTGCCCTGACCTGTTGCTACGTCCCCGACCCTGTGCCACCCATCTTGACCTCCTGCCTGTCCCCAACTACAACATTGCCTGCAATTCCTGTACCTCGACCTTGGCTGCCACTGCGGACAAGTCGTGCCTGTGGAACGACGTGGTGTTACCTTGCCGCAGCAAGTCTAAACCACTTTGCGGCGGACTCTGGTGAAAACCAGGTACCATGTCCCAGGTGTCGGCTTGTGTCATCGTCCGCGGTCGTTCAGAGGATCCACTACCTCTGAGCCTGACAGCTCTATTGGTTTGGCAGAAAGAAATTGCAATTGGATCAAAAACTGGCTGAAAGATCATATCCAGAAAGTTGTGGTCAACAATTCTTACTGATCCCCAGTGGTGTACTCAAAGGTTCTTTGCTGAGCCCATTAAAATTTCACTTGTTTATTAAAGGAAATCTATCAAATGTACCATCGCCTTCTTCCTTCTAAAATAAACTCTTACAATTATGCTAATGACCCTGAAAGGCTATTAGGGTAGTTCCCAGAGCCCCTCCATGCTGCAGATTCACATGCTGCTACACAGTGCCGAACACTTCCCCCCTCAGTACCAAGCATGAGCTGAGGGCAGGTGAGACAGTCTAACAGCCCGTGAATCTGCAGCATGGGCTCTTGGAACCACCCCTGTAGCCTTTCAGGCTCATTAGTATAATTTGAAAAGGCCATGGATAACACATATAAGCAGATTACCACAGACTACAGTAGCATTTTGGTTCGGATTTGGCTGCACGACCTGGACACCTCGAAACCAATCATAGCCAATCGTAGCCAACCATAGCCAATCATAGCCAACCATAGCCAATCATAGCCAACCATAGCCATGGTTAGTTGCCTGGCACTTTTTCATACTGTGCACTCAATGGGGCATGTTAGTGTGTTTGTAGTTTGGTTTGGATAAATGTAAGGTTATACCCCTAATAATCCACACGGTGTCAGTCTGGGGGCCCACCAAATGCTACATGGAAATATTAGCTGTACGTTCTTTGGCAGCATTCACACCCTGTGCTTTCATTGCGTTTTGAAAGGCACAGCAAAGGCATCACAAATCACATCAGTATTAAAGGAAACCTAGCACTACGGATCTACCTATTAAGGTGGCAGGTGCATCTAATGTATGTAAGGGTAGTCCTTTTTAGGACTAATCCTTTACTCCCCTCTATCTTTGCTAATCTTTAATCCCCGTAATATGCACATTTTCTAAAGAGGCTACTGGGGCGTGGAGTAGCCGGAACTGAGGCAACACTACTCTACGCCCCAGTTGCCTCTTTGATCCTCCTACCCAGACATCTTATTGCTAGGTTTCCTTTAACCCCTTAAAGCTCTGCGCCGTAGCTCTATGGTGCAGAGGTACAAGGAATGTAGGAAGAGGGGTCACGGGCTGAGTCCTCTTCATACAATGATGGGGGTTGTTGCATATTGCAGCCAACCCCCACCGCTAATAACCGCGGTCGGTGCTAGCAGCATTTAAAAGACAGCGGCGCGTGGGCGCCGCCATCTTTATTCTGATCATCACTCCCCCAAATGTCATCGGGGGGAGGCGATCAGTTGCCATGGTAGCCTCAGGTCAAACGGCTTCTGCAGATTCGTTACAATGAGCCAGTGGCTCATTGTAATGAATGAGCTGCAAAAATGCCATATATTGCAATACAGAAGTATTGCAGTATATGGTAGGAACGATCTGACCATCTAGGGTTAATGCACCCTAGAGGGTCTCAGAAATAGTGAAAAAAAAAGTTTAAACAATAAAAATAATTAATAAAATATTAAAAATTCAAATCACCCCCCTTTCGCTAGAACTGATATAAAACATAATAAACAGTAAAAATCACAGACACATTAGGTATCGCCGCGTCCCAAAATGCCCGATCTATCAAAATATAAAACCGGTTACGGCCGACGGTGACCTCCGAGACGGGGAATGGCGCCCAAATGTCCGAAATGCGACTTTTACACCTTTTTACATCAATGCAGACAAGATTTGAAGATTTCCTATTTTGATTCGGTAGGTGGGTCAGCTCATGTTATGGGAGACCAAAAACATGACTTTGGTTTTAATTGTTCTCTCTTTTTGTAAACACATCGTACTATTCTGAGTTATAATCATCACAAAAGACTTTGAGATTTGGCAAATAAGTCACGACAGGAAGAGCTACCATTTTGGGTTTAGCTTGACTTCTTATAATCTTGCTGCTTCTATTTCCTCAGGCAAACGTATCTGTCTTGGGGAAGGCCTGGCCCGCATGGAGCTCTTCCTCTTTTTCACCACTATACTGCAGAAGTTTGCCTTGGAGCCGACCATAGACAGAGAAGACTTAAGTATAAGACCAGAACCCAAGACCAACGCAACAAGACCTCATAGCTACTCAATGAAAGTCATCCCTCGTTGTTGATGTAGATCTATTTCTGCATGAAGGAAGTTGAGAGTATTTTTTAATTAAGAACATTTGAAGACTGTTAATTTGAAGAATATCTTGGAAAGGCTTTAGAAGGAAGCAAATCATGTTTTTTAAAATCATCTAAAAAAAATCTCATTGTCCATGACCTTATAAAGGTATAGAATATAATACAATGAAACGCATGTAGAAAACTGTGGACTTTGACAATACATTTTGCCAGGTATTAACCGAAACTAACCCACCGCCCACTCAACTTGGACCTATTGATGGATTGGTGGCTGAACAACCAATCGGTAAACTGACACCCATAGCAACTAGCAATGTCTATGAATGGCCAGGGGCACCATTTGTAGCCTATATACACCCCCGACCAACAAACTTTATTATATTGTACTATATAAATTAGTCAAGCACTCCCTACAACCACTCTTACAACCACCCACTCAGACAGCACATCCCCCACACCATTCCAAGTAGCAGATCTCCTCAACAGTCCAGGCTAATGGAACCCTCCAGCTGCTATCCCTTCTGAAGTTCAGTGAAGAGCAGAGGGGCACAGGAAAAAGTTTGATGATATCTCAGGGTCATAGGTCATTGAACACTGTCTGTGCAGACACACAGAAACTGTCCAAAACTTCCTCAAGAAACAAACACTGTTGCCAGCATGTGATGTGTCAGCAGGGCCTTAGACAAATTTTTACTATGGAGGTTTTGGTGGCCAGAGGCCCCCAGTGACCACCTATTCTGCCCAAATGAGGATCCACAATTGCTAATTGGTATAATAAGCTCTTGTCACGGGTGGTCCCACGACCCATATCGCGTGGCGTGCATCTAACCTGTCCCAGCTCCTGTCTCGGCCCCATCCACCGTGTGCACGCGTTCCCGACTCCTAGGGCGTGCGCATGCCGGCTTCTCTAAATTTAAAGGGCCGGCGTGTCATTAATTGGCGCTGCCCAGTTTCAGAATCCCATACAAGCCTGCCTCTTCCTGCACACCCTGCCGGATCTTGTGCTTTAGAGAAAGCTGTGTCTGATGCCTTGTGCTGTTTTTGAGATTTCCCGTTGTGACCCCAGTTCTGTTTCTGACTACGCTCCTCTGCTGCCTGCCCTGACCTGTTGCTACGTCCCCAACTCTGACCCTGTGATGCCCATCTTGACCTCCTGCCTGTCCCCAACTATGTGATTGCCTGACATTTCTGTACCTCGACCTTGGCTTCCACTGCGGACAAGTCGTGCCTGTGGAACGACCTGGTAGGGACTCGCCAAAGCAAGTCCAACCCGCTCTGGTGAAGACCAGGTACCAGGTCCCAGGTGTTGGCTTGTGTCATTGTGTACCTCTGACCCTGACAGCTCTATTGGTTTGGCAGGATTGCAATTGGATCAAAAACTGGCTGAAAGATCATATCCAGAGAGTTGTGGTCAACAATTCTTACTGATCGCCAGTAGTGTACTCAAAGGTTCTTTGCTGAGCCCATTACAATTTCACTTGTTTATTAAAGGAAATCTACTGTTCTCTGTCACATGTACCCTCGCCTTCTTCCTTCTAAAATAAACTTTTACGATTATGCTAATGAGCCTGAAAGGCTACTAGGGTAGTTCCCAGAGCCCCTCCATGCTGCAGATTCACAGGCTGCTACACAGTGCGATGAACACTTCCCCCCTCAGTACCAAGCATGAGCAGAGGGCAGGTAAGACAGTCTAACAGCCTGTGAATCTGCAGCATGGATGGGCTCTTGGAACCCCCCTAGTAGCGTTTCAGGCTCATTAGTATAATTTGGCTGCACGACCTGGACACCTCTAACCAATCATAGCTAATCATAGCCAATCATAACCAATCATAGCCAATCATAGCCAACCATAGCCAACCATAGCCATGGTTAGTTGCCTAGCACTTTTTCATACTGTGCACTCAATGGGGCATGTTAGTGTGATTGTAGTTTGCAACACATTTATAGCAAATATGTAACACAATTCGGTCACAACAGCATGGAGCCAAGTGCACCAAGAAAAATATGTTCACCTTTGTTCACACCTTGAAAACTGACATCTTAAATTAATGCACAAAGAAAGTGCAGAGAAAACTAATGCAGTCAGTGCACTAGTTTATTATTAGAGATGAGCGAGCACTAAAATGCTTGAGTGCTCGTTAATCGAGATGAACTTTTTCAGATGCTCGAGTGCTCGTCTCGAATAACGAACCCCATTGAAGTCAATGGGAGACCCGAGCATTTTTCACTGAAAGAACACATTGAAAGAAGAACAATACAGTATGTGTGAAGAACACATTGCAGATGTTTCCATACATCTGCAATGTGTTCTTCACACATATTGTTCTTCACATACTATTGTGTAGAACACCGTTCTGCATGCATGTCTTCGGATAAATTAGCAGATGTACGCGAACATCTGCAATGTGTTCTTCACTGTAATGATCCTGTGTTCACTGTTTTCATTGTATTCTTCACTGTTCTTCACTGTCTTTTCTTAAGTAAATGCTCGATCTCGAGCAGGGGAAATACTCGTCCGAGCAACGAGCCGTTTCGAGTATGTTAATACTTTAACGAGCATCAAGCTCGGACGAGTATACTCGCTCATCTCTATTTATTATATATGGGTCATGGAGTGTTCGGGAATCCACTTGGCAAAGGAGGTTCTTTGTGGATAAATGTAAGGTTATGCCCGAAATAATCCACACAGTGTCAGTCTGGGGGCCCACCACATGCTACATGCTACATTCCTTTGGCATTTTCTTTGGCAGCATTCACACACTGCGCTTTCATTGCGTTTTGGAAGGCACAGCAAAGTCATCACAAATCACATCATTATTAAAGGAAACCTAGCACTACGGATCTACCTTTTAAGGTACATCTAATGTATGTAAGGAAAGAACTTTTTAAGGCTAATCCTTTACTCCCCTCTATCTTTGCTAATCTTTAATCATGGTAATATGCAAATTTTCTGAAAAAGGCTACTGGGGCGTGGAGTAGCTGGAGCTGAGGCTTTGCGGTGCGGCTACTCTCTACGCCCCAGTTGCCTCTTTGGTCCCCTTACCAGACATCTTCAGCGTGCAGCTATGAGGATTAAAGATTAGAGGGGATAAAGATAGAGGGGAGTTACGAATTAGGCCTACAAAGGGCTATCCTTACATACATGTAATACAGATGTGGCACAGACACTCCTTAATTACCTGTGCAAGCGGTTTACATCTAATAGAAGCGGTAACGTCCGACAGAAAACTAGCACAAGGTTCTTATAAAATGAGGCCCATAGATCGTCCGGATCAGTTAGAAGACAACTGTCAAGATTTTCTTTTTCCACAAATCAGTAGCTCTTGTGATGTAGAACAACTTTGCCTATTGGGGCACATTTACTTACCCGGTCCTGTCGCGATCCCTGATCCGGACGGTCCGACGAAAATGATGTCCGTCGCGATTCACGTAGCTTGTGCGCCCGAGTTCCTGCATCCGTCGCTTCCCCGCCGAGGTCCGCCGGAGTTCACCTTCTTCTTCCATTTGCATTTCAGTGTGTGTCTTGCAACACAATTTGAAATGTTAAAACCTGCACTCTGTCCAAATCCGTCAGGTTGTCTGACGGCCCGCCCCCCGATTTGTGTCGCGTGCAAGCCGGCGCCGATGCACCAAAAACACAATCCCTGGAGTGATGCGCCAGGGATCGGAAATCGTCGGAATATCCGACCAGAGTGCGGCCGCAGGACCCTTAGTAAATGAGCCCCATTGTCTTTCTTACCTATACTCAGTAGTTTCTCTGCTTTACCCCTCAGATTACCTCAGTGCTGAAGTAGCTCCTTCCTCTGCCTGTGCTGAGAAGCCCGGGGGTCCGTCCTATAAACAAATCTACAGTCTCACAAGAGGGGAGGGGCTGCTTCCTGCTCACAGAGGACAAGGTCATGTGAAAGAACTTTCTGGGGCAGATTAATCAAGCTGGGGGGGGGGGGCTATAATATCCATACAATCCGTCTCTGCATGGAAGGTAATGGAAACCTACCATTTAATTTGATGCAGTATGAAGCAAACATACCTTGAGAATGCTGTAGCTACACTGATGCAGGATCATATCTTGGTTAGACCCTGACCTGATCTGGTTTTGCTGAAAAAACAATTATAATATTCAGGACCTTGGGAAAGCTGGGACAGCATGGCTGCCAAGATAAACACGTTACACACGGGAGTTTGGACTTACAAATGGCTGGTAAGGAAAGCATGACTAAGCATGACTAGTCAAGCACTAATCAACCTGAGCTGGATACAGAGCAGCTGGGGGATGGTGCAGCAATTGATTATTCTGTCTGGCAGGGAGAACAGTGATTGCATCGTCATCTCCTGCAGAGAAAACCTCACAGGCTAGGAGAAGAGCTGAAGGAGCCATAGAAGCGACCGAGCTTCATTATCATAATGTTATATCTGATTTACTAGCAAATCCACTCAGCTCAGGGATTAGCCAAGATATGATCCTGCATCAGTGTAGCTACAGCAGTCTCAGGGTATGTTTGCTTCATAGTACATCAAATCAAATGGTAGGTTTCCTTTAAAGGTTTAGCTTTGTAAATGCCCCCTAAAAAGACGTAAGACTAGGCTGATACTATCCTCATACTTATGAAAAAGTTATTAGCGTCAGAAGATGGCAAAAATGTTTTTTTTTGTACACATTTGTTTAATTTTTGAAAATGTATTACACATTAAAACCTATATAAATTTGGTATCGCCACGATCGCACCAAACCAAAGAGTAAAGCTGAGGTGTTATTTGGAGCGCACAGTCAAAGTCGTAAAAACTGAGCCTACAAGAACGTGACGTGCGGGTTTTTTAAAATTTTTCCACATTTGGAATTTTTTTCCAGCTTCGCAGTACACGGCATGTTAAAATAAATAACTCTTTCGGGCCAGTGCGGGGAAGCGACAGATCCACGTTCTTAATTAACCTGGAGCACCGAGCATTATACACCGACAACGCAATATAAGTGAAGTTTCTTACATTCTTAGTAAATGTGCCCCATAGTGTGAACGCTGCCTAAGACCCTGTTCACGAGATGCAAACAAATTGTGTTAGTAAATACATCAGTATCACATCTGGAGAATCTCCCTTCAGAATGTAAATGTGTTTGTAGGTCATCGGATGCATCTGGGAAGAAGTGCTTTGTTTTGTTAAAAAAAAAAAAAAAACTTGGAATTTAGTTCTAAACACGTAAATGTTCAGGGAGGAGATGTCTTCTAGTCCATATGCGCTTGAAATGTATTTTATAATGCAATTCAAGCGCGTGGTGTGAACAAGGGTCCGGCGTTAGGTAGGACCTCCCCCACACTGTGGCCCCCCAGTAACCAGCGCTGTGGACATTATCTTATCCTTATAGGGAATCAAACTGTTTACGCTCCTTCATGCGCAGAAATTTGTGTTGCGTCGGGTAAAGTGCAGCCATGACACAAATGAGTCACGTGTGATACAGATGTGGAGCAGACACTTCTTAATTACCTGTACAAGAGGTTTACACCTAATAGAAGAGGTAAGGTCCGACAGAAAGCTAGCACAAGGTTCTTATAAAATGAGGCCCATAGACTGTCCGGATCAGTTTGAAGACAACTGTCAAGATTTTCTTTTTCCACAAATCAGTAGCTCTTGTGATGTAGAACAACTTTGCCTATTAGGGCACATTTACTTACCTGATCCTGTCGCGATCCCCGATCCGGACGGTCCGACGAAGATGAAGTCCAGCGCGATTCACATAGCTCGTGCACCTGAGTTCCTGCATCCGTCGCTTTACCGCCGAGGTCCGCCGGAGTTCACCTTCTTCTTCCCGGTGCTTGTAACACAATTTTAAATGTTAAATCTTGCACTCTGTCCAAATTCGTCAGGTTGTCTGACAGCACCCCCCGATTTGTGTTGCGTGCAAGCCGGCGCCGATGCATCAAAACTACAATCCCCTGGGCGATGAGCCACGGATCTGAAATTGTTGGAATATCCAACCAAAGTGCGGCCGCAGGACCCTTAGTAAATGAACCCCATTGTCTTTCTTACCTATACTCAGCAGTTTCTCTGCTTTACCCCTCAGATTACCTCAGTGCTGAAGTAGCTCCTTCCTCCTCCTGTGCTGAGATGCCCAGGGGTCCGTCCTATAAACAAATCTACTGTATCACAAGAGGGGAGGGGCTGCTGCTGCTCACAGAGGACGAGGTCATGTGACAAAACTCTCTGGGGCAGATTTATCAAGCTGGGGGGGGGGGGGGGGGGTTGGTCTATAATATTCATACAATCCGTCTCTGCATGGAGGTTAAAGATTTGGCTTTCTAAATACCCCCTAAAAAGAGCAATGTTAGACTAGGCTGATACTATTCTCATACTGTATAAGATATCATTGCCCAATCACAACCCAAGCCACGCTTACTTTACATTAAGACACGCCTACTTTTTGTGCTCTCGTAAAATGCCTAAAAAGTATCTTAAACGTCTAATAAATGTCTTAAACCTGCACTGACTTCAAGCAGGACATTCTGCTGAGATGTGCACAGTTCCTAGAAGGAACGTCATGGAGCTGTGTACAAGACATGAAATTTAGCTAGAAAAGGACGTATGACAGAAACAGCATGAGCGGCTTCCTTCCTGTTCTGTGCTATTTTTAGCAACAATATTGTATTGTGCAATATATGTGAACTTTGTGTAGACGCTGAACACGCCCGGCCCTGTGTTAGTGCTCGCACGTCATGTGGATTTCTTCTGGATGAAGAACACAGAGCGGCCAGAACTATAGCCACCGGGGCACAGGATGGCTCTGAGCATTGCAGCAACGCTTCTCCTGACCACTGGGGTCACCCTACTAATATATCTTATAAAGTGGTGGCATGGGGTCAAACAGAAGAACTTACCCCCAGGACCTACTCCTATTCCTATCCTGGGGAACATGCTTCAGTTCAAAACCTCTGAAATGCCACAGTCTTTTCTCGAGGTATTTATACTTCACTTACTCGTAGACGTTTTACAGGACGGATTGTATCGCATTCAGGTTTATTTCTGTTGTCTGTTCATTATTTATGGCCGTGACACAACTTTCCCTGAGAGTTAGCACACGCGACATGTTATGTTTTTCTATGTCTCTTTAGCTGGGTGAGAAGCATGGACCTGTCTACACTGTCTACATGGTAAATGTTCGGACCGTTGTACTTATTGGATACGACGCTGTGAAAGAAGCGTTGGTGGATAATGGTGAAGCGTTTAGTGATAGGGGAGACGTAGGATTGGGAAAGGTTTTCACATTGGACTATGGTAAGACAATAACTTACATTACCAAAATAACAAAAACTGGTCATTCTTTAAAAAAAAAGTTGTTGATTCAATAATATGTTGTTTATATGTATCGGTACCTCCAAACTATTTGACTTCAAACAATCAGCTCTCGATAGAAGTAACCCATTGGCTGTATACTTACACCAATCATTTTGTGAAGGCACCACTGGCTCTTAGGTTAAGGGGTTACATTAACCATGCATGACAAGCTCTTGAGTCTATTCATTAACCTGCTATGAGATACATTAGTCCATATAGTCTGCAGAGTGTCTTCCAGGAGCCTTGGAATAGAATCAATCAAGGTCTTTGCCATTATAAGCTTTTGTATTGTCTCTGGTTTCCCCAAATTCCTTGGAATTCTTAAACACGCACAGACCAGACAACAATCCCATAGAACTATTGATTATGCCAAGGCAAGAATTTCTACTATCCAACAAGCTCCCACCATGGGGGGAGAAGAAAGATATGGACTTGCCTATAGAGCCTCTTATTTTCCTCTTATATTGACCCTAATGTAGGATGGGCTATCAACAGCAATTCAGCAAAAATTAGTGGACAACCCTTTTAGTATGTGGGAGATTTATTTTCCTTTATCCATCCTTTCGCTTTTCATGTGAACCTAAGATTCCTATATATTAGGGTTAGATCTTAATAAACTGTTTTCATGAACTAACAGGGGTCCTTTTCAGTAGCGGAGAAAGGTGGAAAATCCTTCGTCGATTTTCCCTGACAACTTTGAGAAATTTTGGAATGGGAAAGAGGAGCATCGAGGAAAGAATCCAAGAAGAAGCCCAGTTTCTTGCTGAGAAATGTATGGAGGACAAAGGTGGGTGGAGATCTTAATCGATTTGTCTCGTACTCTCATGTTGGCGATGCATAGTAGATATTCTAACTGGTCCTTGACACTCGATGCAAAATTTCAATAATATTCTACCATCTAAACTGTATCCGTCAGAAATGTTCTATATGTTTTGCCTTTGTGTGATAAGCACAAAGAAGTTGGCAGTTTGGGCTTAAAGGGGTTATCACACGAAGACAAGTTAGGCCCTGTCCACGGGATCGAGCCTAACATGCCTTCGGGGGAAAAGCCCTTTAATGCACATGCAGGTTTAGACACCAGTGTACCAGATCCATTGGTGGATTCTAAACTCAATAATGGATCTGAGCTGTAGTCCGACAGTTTGGACAACTGGACATGTGTCCTTTTGAAACCTTATGGACATCAGAATATTACTATTGTGTGTTTTTTTTGTTTTTTAAATTTTGAGCAAGTAGTTTTTGTTAATTTAATTTCTTTTGCCAAACATGAAAAACAAACAGAAAGCAACTCTCCCCTCCACTCTCCCCTGATTTTCTGCCTTTTTCAGGGATGGCACGGCTTTGACAGGTATTTAACAGGTGCCTGCGCTGGGATTGTGTTGCATGCAATCGGATTGTGGCGCAGCTGCGCTGGCTTCAATGTGGCACAAATCGGGGGGCAGCCGCCGGACGATCCGACTGATTCAGACTGAGCGCAGAATTTAACTTTCAAATTATGTTGCAAGACAACGCACTTACATGCACCCGGAAGAAGAAGGTGAACTCCAGGGACCTGAGCGGGGAAGCGACACATGCAGGATATCGGGCACACGATCTTAGTGACTCCCCGCACAGCGCATTATACACGGACAATGCACTTACATGCACCAGGAAGACAGGGGCGTCACTAGGTCAAAAGATCCGGGGCCCGTGCCCCGGATCTTTTGGTCTGTGCCCCGGATGTCTCGGTGCAGGACCAGTTTCTGTGGTGCTCCCTGCCTTCTGTCACTTCGGTGCCTCTTTTTCATGTAATTGTACAGGAGCCTGGACAGAGATAAACTCTTTCCTCTGCCGGGACACAGGACACGCCCCCAGCCCTCCACCTTCTCTAACAAGACTGGTTAACCACTTACTGTCTGTGGATCAGTCTGACATTGTGCAGGATATTAGACCTGCCGGCAGAAAATTGATAGATTATCTCTCCACATATCAGCCCTTCCTGACAAGCAGTGTCACATGGAGGAGGAGGGAGGATTCCTGCAGCTGTTATATCAGCCCTGCCTGCTAGCCACCTTCTACAACAGAAAGCCTGACACAGCTATCCTCCATTACACATAGTAAGTTATGTGAGGATGATCATACTGTAGTTGTTGTACACACCTGATGTATATTTCTATCTATGTGTTTCTGGTTATCTACATTAATAGAGTGTGCATAAGGAGAATTACTTATTCCCCTGCTTACGGTCCGTCTGACATCAGCGAGTGAGCCAATGTGACTAGTCAGAGATGGGCACCACATCATATCCTCTAAAACCCTGGTCACGTTGTGGTGTACTGTGCCTCACACACAATACAAGTCTATGGGGCACATTTTTATTTGATCATCTGATGGTGTCCAGGCACTCGCTGGAACTATCAGAAGGCTCCAGCCTCTAGAAAAATCACAACGGGTACCTGAGATGTGCTGCGGCACTGGGGCACTTGTACAACAGGTCTGACCTGGCATACAATCGTGCCCTAGACTGGAGGGCATGCAACAGAACACCTTAGGTAAACCACCTGTAAGGGCACTTTAATTGTTTACCCATAACACAAATATCAGTAAACTTTAACTTCCAAAATATGACAGACACTTCTTGCTGGGTGGAAAATTAGGTCACAGCTTTATTTATTTATTTTATATATTAACCCGTAATATCCAAAATCAGGCACTTGGAATAGAATCACACATTTTTGAGCTCTGGAAGCTGTATGCCAGCTGGACTCCCAGCTGCCAAGTCGGCCAACCGAGCAATCACCATCTCAAATCTTCCACCATTCCGCCACCAGCAGATCCGTGTACCCCTACATGGATCTGCGCCCCCACCCAACAAGAAGAAGTGTCTACTCAATACCATCAGAAAAACCCCCGAGGAATATATTCAGGCCCATCTCTTTAAGGTAACACTGTTTGGACAGCGGCCCCCTCCACCATAGATGGTATAGACAGGAAGGCGGCCCCCTCACCCATAGATGGTATAGACAAGCAGGTGCCCCCTCCCCATAGATAGAAATGACAGCCAGGTGACCCCCTTCCATATAGATAGGGTAAACAGGCAGGTGGCCCCCTCTCCTATAGATAGTATAGCTAGGCAGGCGGTCTCATCCCCCATGGCTATACACTGGTTGCGACGCCTAGTTGTCAATTTTTTCATACAGAAAAATAATTTTTTGAATTGTTATTTTACTGAGAAAACAAGTAGTTAATGAAACAGACATGTCCAATTCTTGTTCTGACGAAAAAAGTTGTGGACATTCGACTGAGTCCACATTTCAATAGTATTTACAAAAAAGGCCGTTAGACCTCACTGAAACTCATTAGTCGTTAAAACTTCACTTTTATTGATATTTGTACTAAAAAGGGGTTGTAATCTTCAACCACTTGAATGAAATTTTCAACTTGGACAATTGTCTGGCTTATATTAAAATTATGCAGACCATCGTGGAGACTTTATTGTGTGGTACAACACAAAACTAGGAAGACAATCTTTAGAAAAACACAGGATCTTGATATTACAAAAAAGGCCGTTAGACCTCACTGAGACTCATTAGTCGTTAAAACTTCACTTTTATTAATATTGGTACTAAAAAGGGGTTGTGATCTTCAACCACTTAAATGAAATTTTCAACTTGGACAATTGTCTGGCTTATATTAAAATTATGCAGACCATCGTGGAGACTTTATTGTGTGGTACAACACAAAACTAGGAAGACTATCTTTAGAAAAACACAGGATCTTGATATATATAATTCAAAGGCCACTAGATGTCAGTATTGTGCTGTTAGTTTGGCATTGATCGTCAGTTTTATTTTATTGACGGTGAAGCTACAATGTTGCAGCTCTCGATTATAATACTTTATCCAACATCAATTTCTTAGATCCTCTCACATGTCATCTAACACACACACATAATTCTGGTGTGACTACCTTGAAAGCATGTATAATCTCATGCCCAGTGCTCTACTTCGAAGTGAGCCAGCACTTGTATTGTAAAAAAAAAAAAAAAAAAAAAAAAGAAAAAGACTGTGCTGCCTAACCCTGCTGCCATCCGGGTTTAGGCCCAAGTAATTGTGTGTTTCACATTGAACTGTTAGACTGCTGCCACGTGCTGTCGAGCGCCGCTCCAGCACTCAAGAGGTTAATTCCTGCAAGAACTGTTTCAGCTCTGCTACATCCGGCGCTGCTGCGCCTGAAGCATTTACCTCAGAGGCGTGTGGCGCAGCAAGTATTTCCAGCCCGCCAACGAGAACAGTGTCAGAATGTGGTCCAGATTCTTGATAGGCTACGCAATACCTTTGACAAGTGTACTGTCTCCGAGTTGAAGCAGAAATTCTTCGAACATGCCCAGGCCTCCTTCCTTGAGTTTAAGGAAATTGCCATTGACATATTAGGGGACCGACCGCCTACTGGACCGCAGAAAGAGCCTGAATCCGTGGAAATGGAGGAATCTGCTCTAGCTTGCTATCCGATGCAGTCGACATCACCTACTCCTGCGGCTACGGAAGTTGCTGACTTCCTGCGGCTACGGAAGTTGCTGACTTAGCAGGACAGGTCTCTAATCTGGCGGACACCCTGCATCAAATCCTCGATCGGTTGACCCAGTTGGAAGTAACTGTCTCCGCTAGGAGGAGGAAGTTGCTGACTTAGCAGGACAGGTCTCTAATCTGGCGGACACCCCTGATCCAACACACCATCCCTACTGGCTCTCATCCTCCTATCAAGGAACGATATCGGCCCATACCTCCAGCCCGTTACCAAGAGGTGAAGAAGCTGGCACAAGAGATGAAGACAGCCAACGTTATCCGGGAGAGTCACAGCCCATGGGCTGCCCCGCTGGTCCTTGTGAAGAAGAAGGATGGAACCCTTCGATTCTGTGTTGACTATAGGAAAATCAACAATATCACTATCACCCACAAGGACGCCTATCCTCTGCCTCGAATCGAGGAATCCCTCGCAGCCCTAGGGTCAGCTGCCTACTTCTCTACCCTGGACCTGACCAGTGGCTACTGGCAAGTGGCCATGGCACCAGAAGACCGAGAGAAGACGGCTTTCACCACCCCAATGGGCCTGTTCGAGTTCAACAACATGCCGTTCGGGCTATGCAACGCCCCAGGCACATTTCAACGGCTGATGGAGAGATGTTTGGGTCATCGCAACTTTGAGACCGTCCTGCTATATTTGGACGACATCATCATCTACTCCAAGACTTATGAAGACCACCTCCACCATCTGGCTGAAGTCTTCCAAATCCTGACCCAACATGGGTTGAAGGTCAAGCCATCCAAGTGCCACCTGCTACAACCTAGCGTCAAGTACCTGGGACATGTGGTGAGCGCTCATGGAATTGAGCCAGATCCAGAGAAGTAGGCCCAAGCTGTTTGATCTTAGACAACTGTTATGTTTCTGGTTGTCCCAATAGCCACCTATTATTCAGTCCTGCTACTGAAGATATTTAACTAATTAGTTTAACTCCATCAGGATGTGCAACACCCTCGCCGATGCAATGGCGAGGTAGTGCTTGCGAATACGTCCCACCTGCATGTAATCCCATTACACTACATGGTCCTGACAGGACATAGGGGTATTGCAGTGGTGAATCCTGCCTGGCAAGGCAGGAGTTAAGTATTTTGAATGATGCAAGATACTGTTATCCAATGATATGTGTTACATCCTGTGCTCTGTAAGCTGAGATGTGATTGGAGGAGCAGCCACCTCCCTTTGGTCAGGTGGTGGCTGCTCCTCCAATCACCTTGAAATAACAAAAAGAGTTGTGGACATTCGACTGAGTCCAAATTTCAATAATATTTACAAAAAAGGCCGTTAGACCTCACTGAGACTCATTAGTCGTTAAAACTTCACTTTTATTCATATTTATACTAAAAAAGGGTTGTAATCTTCAACCACTTGAGTGAAATTTTCAACTTGGACAATTGTCTGGCTTATATTAAAATTATGCAGACCATCGTGGAGACTTTATTGTGTGGTACAACCCAAAACTAGGAAGACTATCTTTAGAAACAACACAGGATCTTGATATATATAATTCAAAGGCCACTAGATGTCAGTATTGTGCTGTTAGTTTGGCATTGATCGTCAGTTTTATTTTATTGACGGTGAAGCTACAATGTTGCAGCTCTCAATTATAACACTTTATCCAATATCAATTTCTTAGATCCTCTCACATGTCATCTAACACACGCACATAATTCTGGTGTGACTACCTTGAAAGCATGTATAATCTCATGCCCAGTGCTCTACTTCGAAGTGAGCCAGCACTTGTATTGTTTGCAGTTGCTATTCACTGCCAGTCAAATGGCTACACTCCAAAGGTAGTTGAGATCCTATGTATCTGGTTTTCAATTCTATCGTCTCATTGATCCTATGTTAGTCTATCCCTAGTAGTCATTCGGTCACTTGGTTCCACACACACACTTTATCTGCTAACTAAAAGTTTGTTCACACTAACGCCCCCCCGACATGTTTCGCCACATTAGTGGCGTCCTCAGGGGTGCCGGGGCTAGAGTGTGCTCTCCAGAGCCAGGTTCCGGTTTATAACACCTCCGTTTGTGTCGTCACTATGTTGTCACTGTTTCCTCCCCTCATCTCTGACCTATAGCAACAGTTGTTGCAAATGGGTTAGCCTATCCGTAACGGAGAGCGGAGTAAGTGAGGGCATGATCACACGCCCCCCCAGAGGAGTCATCCAATGTCTCTGCTCTCAGGCCGCCCATCCAAACCTTCCAGCTGATGTGCGCACCTTCTGGCGCGCGTGCGCAAAAATTTTGAAAAAATTAGTGAGTGAGTGGTTTTTATGCGCACGCGCGAGGTGCGACTAAGAATTTCTGGCGCGCGTGCGCAAAAGCTTGAAAATACCAAGTACCAGGTGGTTTGATATGTGCGCACGCGCGAAAACTTGGAGTTTCGCAACTAGAGATAGCCAATATGCGCACGCGCAGGAACTTGAGGTATGGTAACTAGAATCTATCTAGCTACGCATGCGCCACAACTTCAAGTTATTTTCTGCGTTGACAGAGTTTAATGCGCATGCGTGGGGACTTCAGATCGGAGTCGTGTAGCTAATCCTCATGTCCTGAAGGGATTATCACATTCTTCAAGGGTATGCTGTTCAAGGTTAACGATCCACAATAGGTAAGTATTTGAATTTGCCGATATTCTGTGTGGAGGGGGGGGGGGAGGGGCTGGAAATTGTGGTGCATAAACGTTACTGTATTGGGGTGTATGCGGAACTCAAAAATGACATTAATATTTGTCCATTTATGTTGTTAGTGCATCAAAAAGTTATGGTATCTTATATTCATAGTCCTCCTCTGGTAGTATTTTAAAATATTGTTGCTATTATTAGCCCATCCTAGTGTGAGCTCCCATTCATATGTCTAAGCCTCTGAGTAGTCAATCAATTTTCAGAAGTATAGAACTTATAACAATGAAGGTATAATCGCCATACAAAGTTAACGATTAGAGGTAAAGGGGTTTATAAGAAGGCCGAGAAAGTAAAGCCTTCATTCAGGCCTCTCGGACTTAAACATTCTAACCGGTCACTCCATCGAGCCTCCAATTGGAGCAGTAATTTATCTATGTTACCCTTCCGAGGGCCTATTCTGATTTGATCTATGGCCCAGAACCTTAGATGATTCATGTTACCTCCATGTTGCTGTTTTACGTGTTTCGCCAGGGATGTTTCTTTATCTGTCCTGATTGTGCTGAGATGCGCTGATATTCTCCTTCTTAACTCCTGGATTGTTTTTCCCACATATATTTTGGGACAGGCACACTGTGCTATATAGATCACACAGGTGCTCTTACAGTTCAGGAACTTCCGAATAGTGTATGTCTTACTATTAGCCGAGAATTCTTTCAATTTTACCATGTACTTGCAAAAGCTACAATTTCCACAAGGGTAGGAGCCTACTAGTGATGTTGTTAGCCACGTTTCTTTCTTGTTATATTTTATTTCAAAGTAACTATGGACTAAGGTATCCTTGATGTTTTTGCCCTGACGATAGGTAATACTCGGTTTATTACTGATTACACTTCTGAGATCGTCATCCGACTGTAAAATTGGCCAGTACTTTTTTAGAATGTTTAGAATGTCTCCAGTCCGTGAATCAAAGGTCCCTATACACCGTACCAACTTTTCTTTCTCTTGCCTCCTTGTTGATTCGGAGATAAGGGTGTCCCTATTTGCTTGTTTCGCCCTTCTATAGGCCCGTTTTAGGCATTTTTTAGGATAACCTTTGTCAAGGAATCGTCTGTACAGAATTTTAGATTCAGTCTCAAATGCTTCGACTGATGAGCAGTTCCGTTTAGCTCTCAGATACTGTCCAATCGGTATTCCCTGTTTCAAAGGCTTGGGATGCCAGCTGTTCCAGTTTAACAAACTGTTGGTTGAAGTGCTTTTGCGGTAAACTGCAGTTTCCAGATCACCAAGGTGATTGATGCTTATTGTTACGTCCAGAAAATTAATTTTTGATGCATTAATTTCTGGTGTGAATCTCATGCCAATATCATTTTTATTCAGTGTATCTACCATCCTGTAGAATGTGTCCTCATCCCCATTCCAAAGGATGAGGACATCATCTATATAACGGCCCCAAAATAAAATGTGATCCGTGTGTGATGTGTTTTCCTCATTGAAAACATAAACAGATTCCCACCTCCCAAGAAATAAATTAGCGTAAGTGGGTGCGCAGATAGTGCCCATGGCGGTACCTTTCACCTGGTGGTAAAAGGTACCGCCAAACAAAAAGTAATTGTGTGACAGTAAAAAATCCAAAAGTGTCAACGTAAAGTAGTTGTGGTCTGTAAATTGTGTCCCTTTCGTGTCCAGGAAGCTCTTAACTGCAGTTAGGCCCAGATGGTGTATAATGTTCGAGTATAACCCCTCTACATCAAGACTGGCTAAAAACGTTCCTGGGGGTACCCTCATATCTTGTATTTTATTTATCACATCCTTTGTATCTTTCAGATACGAGGGTAGGGTGGATACAAACGGATACAAAATGTTGTCAACATACTCACTAATGCCTTGTGTCAGGTTGTTAGTGCCAGATACTATAGGGCGACCTGGGATAGGGGTGACCTGTTTGTGTATCTTGGGAAGGGCATACATAGTTGATATGGTTGGTTTGTTGTTATAGACATATTTATATTCCTCCAAAGTAATCAAATTTCTTCCAAGACCATCATCAAGGATCTCTTTGAGATCACTGAGATATTGTTTAGTCGGGTCTTGTGTTAATATTTCGTATGTGTCTCTATCTTCTAAGATTTTTTTCACCATTTCTACATATTGTTTGCTGTCCATTATGACGGTGTTGCCACCTTTATCAGATGGTTTGAGAATTATTTGATTGTTTTCTTTCAATCTCTGGAAAGCCAATTGTTCCTGTTTGCTCAAATTTGAGTTGATTTCATTTTTCTGGGCTTTGATACGCTTGATGTCTTTTGTAACAAGATGTACAAATGTTTCTATTATGGGTTAAAGTGAGAAAGGTGGTGTGTTTCTGGACCGAGGTCTTAGAGATGTAAGAGGTGGGTTAATGCCTTTTGGGCAATTTATGTTTTCTTCTTCTAAATCTAGAAGAATTTGTAGTGTTCTATCATCTCTACATCTCTCCTGAGTCTCATTATCCCATTTGAGGTGTTGCTTGTGTAGTGCCAATTTCCGTGCAAACAAGTTTATGTCCTTTATCCAGTTGAAAGTGTCAAAGGGTGGGGTTGGCGTGAAGGATAGTCCTTTACGAAGAAGGTTCAGCTCATCATCATCTAGAGTATAGGAAGAAATGTTGATCACTAATTTGTCTATTTCATTCAAAGTTCTGATATCAACATCTTCTCGATGACTTTTCATTTCCCATTGAACCCCCATTTTTCTCGGTCCCGTAGTTGCATGTTGGGGACCGGTGTCCCTAAAAAAGAGGTCTTGGGTGCCACACTTGTGTTCGTACTCATCATTGTTAGGGGATTTGTTGTTATACCCTGGTTTGTCCCAGTAGTGGGATGTGTTGTAGCATTCAAACCTGGTGCTCCCACAGTATCTCTTGGCATGGGGGTTTGTACGGACCCACATATGTTGGTTTCTCTTTGCATGGGGAAGAATTGATTCCCTACCGGATGAGTTGTGGTGTTTGATCCTATAGTATTCGGGTTCGGTGTTTGCATGCCCCATGTTGTTTGTGGTACTTGTCCACTCGGGAGAGATGTATTGTATAGATGTGAAACAGTAGGCAAGGAGTATGATTGAGAAGGCCATTGTTCTGTTTTTTTGTTATTCGGCGCCCTTTTTGTATATCCACCTTTCCGATGGCTAATTTTACGTTTAATTCTACTACCTTCCCTTGTTTGATTTGAGTCTAGATCGGAAGAGGATATTTCTGATTCTGAAATGTCTGTATTGCCGATGTTTCTGGCTCTAAACTGATTAGGATTCCTGCGAGCGTAAACCTGGTCGGTCTCAAAATCTTTCACGTCCCTAAGGAACTTTTTGTGTTTCCGTTCTTTTATATCGTTTGTAAGCGATATGACGTTTTTCTGTAATTTACTTTCTAGAGTGATAAACTCAGAATTTGTGTTGAAAGTCTGGATCTCTTTAATCTCTTTATTTAGTTTCTCATGTAGTTTGTTAAGATGCACTTTCTCGTATTCATAGAGGTAGTTAATCAGTCGGAGCGAATTTTCAGTAAGAATTTGTTGCCACCCCTTGATGAATTCGTTATCTTCTTGATGTGAGTTGGGGTGTAGGTTAATGCGGAGTCCCCTATATACCAGCTTCTGTTTAAGATATGTTTCGAAGCTTGCTACTTCCCAGCTAGATTTCACGTATTGTCTATAGGTTTTTTGTAGATCTCTAAACGCTGTATTAATGTCGGACTGATTTAAAGGTAAGGTTTCCCTGGAGAACACTTTAGAGATTTCATTCGAGATATTGTCATACGATAATTGTTGTGACAAAATATTCGCCATGTTCGGTGGGCTCTCTCATACAGTTGAACATATGGTGGGACTTGCAACCATGTGTTCTAGATTGAAATTGGAATCACAATATTCAGATGTTTTGTTGTGTCTGTTCATGTATGACAGTACTTGTTTTATGATTTATTCAAAACAATTAATAATATAGGTGTAGAAAGGGGGCTAATATATTTCCAATGCACCTGGAGGAGGTCAATATTTCGTTAGAATGACCTTTCTGGTCTATTCACTAGTCCACTTTGGAATGATACGGAATTAAACCGCTACCTTGAAATAACAAAAAGAGTTGTGGACATTCGACTGAGTCCAAATTTCAATAATATTTACAAAAAAGGCCGTTAGACCTCACTGAGACTCATTAGTCGTTAAAACTTCACTTTTATTCATATTTATACTAAAAAAGGGTTGTAATCTTCAACCACTTTAATGAAATTTTCAACTTGGACAATTGTCTGGCTTATATTAAAATTATGCAGACCATCGTGGAGACTTTATTGTGTGGTACAACCCAAAACTAGGAAGACTATCTTTAGAAACAACACAGGATCTTGATATATATACTTCAAGGGCCACCAGATGTCAGTATTGTGCTGTTAGTTTGGCATTGATCGTCAGTTTTATTTTGTTGACGGTGAAGCTACAATGTTGCAGCTCTCAATTATAACACTTTACCCAATATCAATTTCTTAGATCCTCTCATATGTCATCTAACACACGCACATAATTCTGGTGTGACTACCTTGAAAGCATGTATAATCTCATGCCCAGTGCTCTACTTCGAAGTGAGCCAGCACTTGTATTATTTGCAGTTGCTATTCACTGCCAGTCAAATGGCTACACTTCAAAGGTAGTTGAGATCCTATGTATCCGGTTTTCAATTCTATCGTCTCATTGATCCTATGTTAGTCTATCCCTAGTAGTCATTCGGTCACTTGGTTTCACACACACACTTTATCTGCTAACTAAAAGTTTGTTCACACTAACGCCACGGACAATGCACTTACATGCACCAGGAAGAAGAAGGTGAACTCCGTCGGACCTGAGCGGGGAAGCGACACATGAGTTGCGGCACAGTGCATTATCATCAGAAAATGCACTTTCTTTGAACTACAATGGACGGGTAAGTAAATGATCTCCATTGTTTGATTTATCCATAGGATATGTCATAAATACCTGAGAGATGCGGATCCCCAACCATCTTTAGTTCAGTGGTCTCCTCATCCCCATTCTAGAGTAGGGCCAAATGAAGAGGAGGTCACAAATGCCATTTGCTCACCATTTAAAATGGGTTTAGGAAAGTATGGAATGTTCTCTAACAATAGCTTGTGTAAACATTAATAACTCAAAGAAAATACCCCTGTCTGACCATTTATTTATATTTGCCAACAGACAATCCAATTGACCCAACGCACATATTACGACTCGCTGTTTCCAATGTCATCTGTTCCATTGTGTTTGGTGAAAGATTTGACTATGAAAACCAAAAATATTTGACTCTGATATCAAACATTGACAACATTTCCAAGGTCTTTACAAGTCGTTCAGGGCAAGTAAGTTATACCATAAAATTGTCTAAAATTAATTTTGTTAATTTAATCAACATGAATTTAAAAAAACTTGGAGTCTCTATCTTTGTTATCTTTGGATGACGACAGTTGAAGTCAATGTCGGACTGGGTTTCGTTAGGCCCACCTGAGAAAATCAATTTGGGGGCCCACTCTTCATTACCACCCTAGGAAATATACTCTAGCAGCCTACAAATTGTTTTGTTTTCTGATGGACCTCGGGGGTTCAGTATTGGGTTGAGCCAGGGCCCACCGAAGGATCCTCTGGTACTCTGGTGGGCCAGTCCGACAATGGTTGAAACTACTGCACAGTAAAGAGGACCTTTCCTTTGGAATCATTGGGTGGAATTCATTAAAGAGGACCTGTCACCTAAATTTTCGGCACTAGGAGCTGCTTACTAAAGTAAGCAGCTCCTAGTGCTTGATCAAACGCCGCAGTGTTAGAGTGATAGCGTTACCGGAAACCTCCGGTAATGCTATCAAACACTGCGGCGGGGTACAGTGTAATCATCGGACAGCTCGCAAAAAGCTATCCGATGTATTCATGAGGGGGCGGTCCGAGGCGCTGCCTTTTCCCCGGACCGCCCTGCTCGCTCCATAGGCCGGCAGTGACTGCCGCGCGCTAGGCGGCAGTCACCACCCCTAGCCACGCCCTAACCCCGCCCCTAATGAATACGTCGGACAGCTTTGCTAGCTGTCCGAAAATTACACTGGACCCCCACCATGGGTAATATCTACTATGAGGTAATATCTAGTAACGCTATCCCTCTAACACTGCGGCGTTTAATCAAGCACTAGGAGCTGCTTACTCTAGTAAGCAGCTCCTAGTGCCGATAAATTGGGTGACAGGTCCTCTTTAAGACCTAAGTTTTGAATGCCAATATTACTATAGTCTCCACTGGAGCATAATATAGCAAAAAACTCAGTTAGTTCAGACCTGGTCCTAGGTCGGAACAGGCAGAGTTTGCTCCTGGTCTTCCAAGAAGCTGGAGCCAAGTAGTAGATATTACCTCATAGTAGATATTACCCATGGTGGAGCTCTGGGGCCCATATCTACTACGAGGCTCCAGCTTCTTGGAAGATCAGATGCAAACTCTGCCAGTTCCGACCTAAGACCAGTTCTGAACTGAGTTTTTTGCTATATTTTGCTCGGATTTTCCAGCGGAGACTATAGTGAATCTGGTGGTACTGGGTGTCCATGCCCCAGGAACTCCTACTCCGAGACATGCCCATAGTAGCATGTCGTTTGGAGGGGGAAAAAAACTGAAAGAGAAGGTATAATGATTCAACCCCATTGAGATGTCAAAGTAATATTTTTATGCCTTTTCTCCTTAGCTTTTTACCGTATTTCCAACTCTGATGTATCACATTCCTGGTCATCACCAGATGATCTTCAAAATTATGGACAGCCTGAAGCAATTTATTAAGGAGAAAGTGAAAGCCCATCGAGCCGCCCTGGATGAGAACTGCCCTGGTGACTTCATAGATTGCTTCCTCATAAAGATGGACGAGGTGAGTTTATCGATGTTTTTAGACTTTGTTGTGGTCTTTAATCCATTATTCTTATTGTACAATTGACTCTTGTTATACAGACAGAAATTTGGGATGATTTGGGGATATATAAAGATTAATGAGACACTCTATTTCTTAATTAGGAAAAAAAGAATCCAAGCACAGAATTTCATGAGACAAACTTAGAAGGAACAATATTGGACTTGTTCTTTGCAGGAATGGAGACGACAAGCATGACGCTGAGATATGGCTTTCTTATACTCTTGAAATATCCTGAAGTACAAGGTAAAATATCAGAATTTTATATTTATATATGTAATTGACAAATTATTTACCACTTACAGAGTAGTAGCTATAGTCGATGTTATAGTCATGCATGGACTTAAAGGACATCTACCACCAGGATGAAGGATTGTAAACCAAGCACACTGGCATACTGCCTCTGGCATGACCTGCTCCTCTTTTAGCTTTTTATGCCCTTGTTTATAAGAAAAAAGGGCTTCATAAATTATACAAATGAGCCTGAGGGGCTCCATTAACACCAATGGAGCCTGGAGCCCCTCATGCTAATTTGCATAATTTTAAAAGCCTTTTTTAATTAAAAACAGGGTATAAGAAGCTAAAAGAAGAGCAGCGGGAGCACACAAAGGCATATTTCCTTAAGCACCTCAGAAGACCAACATTCCTGCGACAAATATTATAAATTACCGTATACACTGGAGTATAAGCCGACCCGAGTATAAACTGAGACCCCTAATATTAACACAAAAAACTGGAAAAGCCTATTGACTTGAGTATAAGCCAAGGGTGGAAAATGCATTGGTCACAGCCCCCCCCCCCAGTATATAGCCTGCCAGCCCCTGTAGTATATAGCCAGCCAGCCCCCTGTAGTATATAGCCTGCCAGCCCCTGTAGTATATAGCCTGCCAGCCCCTGTAGTATATAGCCAGCCAGCCCCCTGTAGTATACAGCCTGCCAGCCCCTGTAGTATATAGCCTGCCAGCCCCTTTAGTATATAGTCTGCAGCCCCTGCCCCCAGTATATAGTCTGCAGCCCCTGTCCCCCAGTATATAGTCTGCAGCCTCCCCCCCCCCACAGTATATAGCCTGCAGCCCCTGCCCCCAATAAAATGCCTATAGGAAAAAAACAAACAGTGTACTCACCTTCTGACGCCCCTGGCGCGTCCTCTTCTATACATCGATGCTCCAGAATCAGCTCTGTGGCCCGGGGCGGTCCGTCACAGACATGGTGACGTCAGCCGCTCACTGACATCATAGTGTGTGTTGATGTCGGTGCACACATAAGAACATCAGCGTGCGCCTGACACAACAATACCTGCGACGTACCATGCCGGGACACGGAGCCTATACCAGGGCCACGATGTACGAAAGAGGACCTGCCGCAGCCCCTGTAGTATATAGTCTGCAGCCCCTATCCCCCAGTATATAGCCTGCAGCCCCTGCCCCCAATATAATGCCTATAGGAAAAAAACAAACAGTGTACTCACTTTCTGACGCCCCTGGCACCTCCTCTTCTATACATCGATGCTCCAGAATCAGCTCTGTTTTCCCGGGCGGTCCGTCACAGACATGGTGACGCCAGCCGCTCGTTGACATCATAGTGTTTGTTGATGTCGGTGCACACATAAGAACATCAGCGTGCGCCTGACGTAACGATACCTGCGACGGACCATGCCGGGACACGGAGCCTATACCGGGGCCACGATGTACGAAAGAGGACCTGCCGGGGGGGGGGGGGGGTCGGAAGGCGAGTACACTTTATTTTTCTTGACTCGAGTATAAGCCGCCATTTTTTGTGCTGAAAAACTTGGCTTATACTCGAGTATATATGGTAAACTTAGTCGGTAGGTAACATTGTTAGGGATTTTAGGCCCCGGAACTTCAAATTACGTACTTGCTGCTTCTCTAAATATTTGCCACATCCAGCAAATGTAAATCATTGAATATATTTTTTTCTGTCCATGTAAATTTCAGAGAAGCTCCACAAGGAGATTGACAATGTGATTGGCAGAGATCGATGTCCATCGATAGAAGACAAGAGTAAGATGCCCTATACAGACGCCGTGATCCACGAGATCCAGAGATTTGCAGATATTGTACCTTCAGGACTGGCTCATGCTGCCAACAAGGACACAACCTTCAGAGGATATCACATTCCTAAGGTGCCAAATGTTGGTCATTTTTGAACTTCTTGACTCATTTTCTTTCTTATTTCTGTTCTTTTGGATTAACATTACCTATATTGCTGGTACCTAATAAAGCGCTAGTCTCAAGACACATTCCATGTCAGAGAAAGTGGGCTCTTCTCACGATCTTGAAGAATACATTCACAGACCATCCAGATCTACAATAAGTTTTATCAGATTTTGTACACTTGTTTTTAGGGAACCTTGGTGCTTCCAGTCCTGACCTCTGTCCTGAAAGACCCCAAATATTTTAAGAACCCAAACGAGTTTGACCCTGGACACTTTCTTGATGATAAAGGTTGCTTCAAGAAAAATGATGCCTTTATGCCATTCTCTGCAGGTAAGTGATCAGTTTCGGTACTAAATACCAAAAACACCTGAAAATTGTTGATGAGTTGAAGTTGAGATTCAAAGTCATAGAATATGTGGTATGATATATGGAAATAAACAACAGGCATTAGAAGACCAAAAGCAGGGCTCGTTTAGATGAAGGAATCTACTGTTCTTCCTTGTTTTTATGTAAAACACTTTAAAGGGCACCTGTCATCAGGTCTCTGCCACTAGTCCTGTCACCTCTACCTGTTGGAGCAGCTCACAAGGATCCCATCCCAGCCTTTATCTAGTTATTTCATACATTATTCATTGTAAAATCATCTATTCTTTATCATGTAAATGAGGCTGGTCACATGGTCAGAGGCAGTGATGTCACCCCTGTTCCCCCTCCCCTCTCCTCCCCCTGCTCATGTCTGTGTGTAATGTATAGTAAAGCATTGCTAGTGTGTGTGCTGCATCTGCTGACATGCTGCATCCTCCTAATATACAGGTGAGAGACACAGACATGAGCTACACAAGTACCTGACATGTTCTGCTGTAACATGGCTGCCTGGAGCTGCTGTATCTCTCACATACACACACACATGCACACACAGGCTGCAGGGGGCGTGGCCACCAGCACCAGGAAGCACATCATTATACAGCCTCACACCATTATACAGGCTGTCAGTCATGCACTGGGGGTGTGGCTGTGCCTCCCACTCATGAATAAGGTGGACAGCTTGAATATGCTAATGCTTCATTGGACATTTCACAGGTCATTTGCATACAGCTTTAGGACCTCATTGCTTAGGTTTACAGGCATGTAGAGGGACAATAAAGGGATAGAGGCAATGCTCTCCAATGGCAGTTTAAGAAAATATATTTAGTTTAGGGGGGTTATTTTGCATGACGGGTTCTCTTTAAGACACAGAGTACAATTTTTTTTGAATTTTTATGGCTAGAAATTAAAAACTCGGAGCTAGTTGAAAACCCCCTTAAATTTTGTTCACATACCGTATGTTCATTCCGTTTCATATTATTTCCTTTTTTTAGGCAAACGTATCTGTGTAGGAGAAGGCCTGGCCCGCATGGAGCTTTTCCTCTTCTTAACAACCATACTGCAGAAGTTTACCTTGGAGCCCACCATAGACAGAGACAATTTGGATATTAGGCCAGAGCCCAACACCAATGGAGCAAGTCCTCATGCTTACCAGATGAAAGTCGTCCCTCGTCTATGAATTAAATTCTTAGGTTTGATTCCAACCCTTACATTTACTGTTCTCAAGTTTTCAAAATTTACCATTTAGAGAGCAATTAAACTATGTGAGGCCTGTACACCCCAAATTAAGGAAACCTACCTTCAAAATATTCAAAAATGTTCTTGGATTACTTGATCCATCAGACTGCCAGGCCTCAGTAGTAAAGGCAAATAGGATCTTTTTCAGGTTTTCAGTGACCTTTGTGTGTGGCCAGTGAAAGACCACATGTAGGAAACTACACCCCCGGTTTAATCACTGATGGTAGTCTTTTTATATACCATATATACTCGAGTATAAGCCTAGTTTTTCATCACAAAAAAATGTGCTGAAAACCCTAACTCAGCTTATACTCGAGTAAAAAAAATAGGTTTTGCCAGGTTTTTGTGGTAAAATTAGGGGCCTCGGCTTATACTTGGGTCGGCTTATACTCGAGTATATACGGTATATACATTTATTTTTTTCTTCTATTTTACTTTTTCTTTTTCTAAACATAGTTTGTATCTGCTGAATCTGCAAATCAGATACAATGGGGCTCATTTACTAAGGGCCCGATTTGCGGTTTCCCGACGTGTTACCCGAATATTTCCGATTTGCGTCGATTTTCCCTGTATTGCCCCGGGTTTTTGACGCACAATATCGGATTTTGGCGCATCGGCGCTGGCATGCACGCAACGGAAATCGGGGGGCGTGGCCGAACGAAAACCCGACGGATTCGTTAAAACCGCCGCATTTAAAAAACCGAAAGTGTCGCGGAGCTTGCACTTACCTTCATCCAGGATAGGCAGGTGTATTTGAGTGCGTTCCGATGCTCTTCAGCGCAGCAGCGTCACCTGGTGGACGTCGGAGGAACTACCTTGATGAATCCCGGCCGGACCCGAATCCACCGCAGAGAACGCGCCTCTGGATCGCGAACGGACCGGGTAAGTAAATCTGCCCCAATTTGTCTTTTTTCCCCTATTTAAGCCTGGATCACAGAGAATGAAAAGTGAAGGTGCTGCAGGAAAAGTATGTTTTGCAGACAACCAGGGGAATGCAGGGTGGGGTGGGGGGGTGAGCAGGATTCTGGAATGGGGAATGTAGGCTCGGTGGGAGGGGGATCCAGCAAGGACAAGGGTGGGAGAATTTAAACAATCTGTAGCAACCTGGTGAAGAGAAGTTCACACAACACTAACAGCATCGGACATCTACCACTAGGACATATACGGCCATGTAACATGTTGTGAAGGGGTTGGAAAGGAAAATATTTTGAAATGCATAGAGATGCCCCCATACCTAGGAGTTATTCTTGCATTCGGTGAGGGTGTAATGATGGAAGTAGATCTGAAAAAAATCTAAAGTTTGGAAGCGGGTTTAGGGAAATGTAGTGTAGGTTATCGGTGGAAAAGGCATCTTGGGTTGAAATGTAACAATGGAAATTAGGCAATGGGCAATGTGTGTGGACAATGAAAAAATGTTCTTGGTCACTATTATCCTGCGCTAACACATGATAGTTTTTGTTTAGGTAAATCACAGCCAACCGGAAATGATGGACAAGTTAAGGAATTTTATTCAAGATGGCGAGAACTCCCTAAAACACCTGAGATGAGAACTTTCCACGTGACTAGGTTTTCGTTTCGTAAAAGAATTCAGACACAGAATTTCAGGGGATGAATTTACTGGTGAAAATATTCTTTTCATGAGCAGAGAGTAGAAATTTGACAAAAAATTGGAAAGTTCTCAGAAATGGCCCACAAAGGGAAAGTTTGAAAACTTTTAATTGGATAATAAAAAAAATAGTTTTTTGTAAAATAGAAACGTGTATTTTTTAATTGTCTATAAAATAATATAATATGTATAATAATTTATAGTCTATAAAATTGTACTGTATCAATGTATAGAATATTATACAGTGAAACACAGAAAAATTATGGATGCAAATCCAAATATTATCTGCTATGTTATGTGTAACCTAAGCTAAGAGAAGACTTTCTAGGTCGTTGTCCTCTTGGTCAAGTAACAGCTAGTAGAAGATCACTACTAGTAATACATAAATGCTGAGCTTAGGGGTTACCCAGGCTTTTCTACTACAATTATGGGAGCTTGGAGCATTGTCAGGTGTTTGCATTGTCTCTTTCCAGCTGGAAGTCTCTTTCCAGCTGGTTTCCTCCCATCCTCACTCACTTTTACTCCTCCCCATGCTCCATGCCTCCTTCTCACCATTCAGCACTTCATGTCATGTGACCAGAGTGATGTCATCTAAGGTCTTTTATCCACTAACATTTGCAAAATCTACCCCTTGTATGTATCTGATCACATGAAATCACAGCAACCTCCATGGAATTCTAGGAATTCTACTCCTCCCTATCCTCCACGGAGGCTGCTGTGATTTCATGTGATCAGATTTTGCAAATGTTAGTGGGTTAAGGACCATAGATGACATAACTTGGTGGTTGTACCTATTTTCTCTAAATTACTGTGGGTGCATTATCATGGCCGCTGGGTCAATGATGGTTCCAGACCCTCATTGATTATCTTGGTTTTCCTTTTCCTGTGAGATAACGGATAACAAGAAAACTTGGGACAATACGTTTGAAATTTAAAAAAAAAATTACCATATTCTGTTACACATATTTTTTATTTTTTAATGTTTGATGGTTTAGTAATGGGTTACAGGTCACACACTTTTTTATACCATATTTTGGGGGCTTGATGAACACCTACACTGACAAGATGTTGTTTACACACACATATTAAGGTAATATGGAAAAAACTGTGTTTCTTCTCCGAAATAGAAAAATGAAAAAGTCTGAATTTTTTTGCAGTTTGCAGGATTTGGAGGACAAGTATTGAAAAATTAAATCAACATATCATAGTATCATAGTTTAGTTTATACGGTTGAAAGAAGACACATGTCCATGAAGTTCAACCAAGGAAGGGAAGGGATTGGAAGGGGAAGGGATTTAGGGGAAACAATTCTATATAACATAACTATCAATGTTATTTAGGTGTGAAAAGGCATCTAGACCCTTCTTGAAGCTCTCTGCTGTCCCTGCTGTGACCAGCGCCTGAGGCAGGCTATTCCATAGAGTGACAGTTCTCATAGTAAAAAAGCCCTGTTGCCTCTGGTGATTAAACCTTGTTTTCTCCAGACGGAGACAGTGCCCCCTCGTCTTTTGATTTGATTTATTCAGAAACAACTTACCACAATTTTTTTTGTATGGGCCATTCATATATTAATATAAATTAATCATGTCCCCTCGTAGTCGTCTCTTTTCCAGACTAAATAAATCAAGTTGCTTTAATCTTTCCTCATAACTGAGACCCTCCATACCCCTTATCATTTTTGTGGCTCTACGTCGAACCCTCTCCAGCCCTGACATTTTATTTCATCCTCTTCTCAATAGATTTTATCATCATCTGTGTTCATCCCAGCTGTAAAGAGGAGTTGACAATGTCTAAAGATCAAGTGCTGATTTAGCACTAAATAAAGTCAACAACCAGTCTACATCCGGTATGAATTGCACATTTATCGCTGCAGTTATAAAGTTACAAAGATTCAAAAAGTTCAATGCTGTGTAGTTTCTCGAGCGGTGTAGTCGACTACTTTCCAAAGAATATAAGCCATAAAAGATCAATTTTTGCACAAACCTTTTTAACACTACTAGAAAATGTGCCACAAAATCTTGTACGGTTCTTAGAAGCAGCACCGGGTCTTGTGTACAAAACAACAACACAAAAGAAAAACAATGCTCTCCTCTTTCTTCCTTTTCCTGTTCCTGTCGTGCAGTTGTCCTATTTTTAGCATTTACAACACATTGCGCAATCCATGTGAACTTTGTAGAGACGTTGAACACACCCAGCCTGCTCTTACAGTATGCAAGTTATCTGGATTTCTTTGAATTGTCTGATAATATAAATACAGAGGAACAGAGGAGAACATTGTAGATAACGTTGTTGTCCCCGGGGCACAGGATGCCTGTGAACATTACAGTGACGCTTCTCTTGGCTACTGTGGTCACCCTTCTAATTTATCTACTTAAATGGTGGCGTGGGATCAAACACAAGCACCTACCCCCATGAGCTACACCCCTACCAATCCTAGGGAATATATTTCAGCTAAACACCTCTGAAGTACCACAGTCTTTTATGAAGGTTTGTACACCTACTTGCTTGTAGGACCTGTAGGACTTTAGGGTAAAAAAAAAAATCACATTGCTAAAGCCGTAATAATGAAATCTCCCAGCATACTTAGGGCCAGAAAGGATTCTTTACAATCCATGGATCATATAGAATCCTACTGTGGGAACCATCAACGATCAGTTGTGATCTGTGGTGGAGTCTACCATTAAAGGGACCTGTCACCAGGGACCTCATTTTCACTAAAGAGAGGTTACAGAAGCCCATTACACCTGCAGTGCACATCTGCCTTTCTACTTTCACTGAGCATTTGCATTACAATGTGTATTATAACTTAACTTGCACCCTCACAGAATCCTCTGTATAGTCCCAGGGGTTGGGCTTTGGTTTGGATGAATTAAAAAAAAACATGTAACTTGTCTGTGCGGCTAACTCCTCCGATCTCAGCTCCCACCTTTGTTCTCCTGTACAGCTCCTCCCTCCTGCTCCTTCACAGAGGTCACAGCCTGGTGAGATGATGTCAGTGGGAGAGGGAGGAGCTGTACAGGAATACAAAGTGGGGACCAAGAGATGAGCAGTCTGTAGCACAGACAAGTCACATGTTTTTTTTTTTTAAATGAATCCAAACCAGAGCCCAACCCCTGGGACTACACTTCTGTCAGGATGCAAGGTAAATTATAACACACAATTATATTGTAATGCAAATTCTTCCAGAAGGCAGAAAGGCAGATTTGCACTGCAGGTGTGAATGGCTTCTGTAACCCGTCTTTAGTGAAAACGAGGTCCCTGGCGACAGGTTCCCTTTAAGTGTGCCTGCAGAACTCCTGTAGAGGGAACGTTGCATTAAATGAAGACCATTGGATTTAATGTTCAATAACATATTAGGTCCTCCAATAAGTATTTTTTTGGGGGGTGGTTTTGCCCCTCTCTGGCAAATACAAGAGAAAATCCAAAATGGATATCTCTACTATTGCTATATTATTATATTATACTGAAGTGACCAGAAAGCTGTTGACAAATTCTCTGGGATTGACTATTGTTGACTAAACAGGATCCTTGTCTCTAAGAACTTCCCACTGCTATGATGCTGTGAAGGAAGCCTTGGTGGACCATGGCGATATGTTTAGTGATAGAGGAGACATAGGATTAGGAGAGGTTTTCACAAAGGACTTTGGTAAGATGATAATGTACATACCGGTAATCAAAAAACAATGACTGGCAAATACTTAAAGGGGTTTTCCCATCTGGGCATTTACATTTAATTAAATTCATTTGCCTTATGTAAGCATTTCTTCAATTGGATGTTAATTAAAAAAATGTTCCTCTGTGAAGATAATTTCTCATAAATGTTGTCCCTTAGAAACGAGATGGCTTCCTCAGATACGACCACCTCACACTCCGGCAGTAGTGGCCAGACTTGCGCTATAGAGTCCTGCCGGACCACCAAGATTCAGCGATCATTACCAATGGACGGCTATAGGACCTGCAGTAACTCCCGGACATTTCATATACAAAAACCTTTTGCTTCTTTGTACAATCACTCCAGCAGAGGTGGTCATATCCAAGGAAACTGATCTCGTTTCTAAGGGACAACATGGTTACATTTATGAGAAATTATCTTCACACAGGAACTTTTTTTTTTAATAACATCTAGTTGAAGAAATGTTTACATATGTCAGATGAATGAAGGTGAAGGTGAGTGCCCAGATGAGAATACCCCTTTAAGAAATCAACGTTATATATTTAATAACATGGGGCACATTTACTTACCCGTTCCTGTCGCGATCCCGCCGTGCTTTATCCGACAAGGATTCGGGTCCGGCGTGATTCACTGACATCGTGCGTCCTGCAGGTGTCGTTGTTGCGCCGAGGTCCGCCGGAGTTCACCTTCTTCTTCCTGATACATGTGAGTCCTTGATCTTGCAACACTTTTCGTTTTTTAAATTTCGAGTTTTTTTTCGAATCCGTTGGGTTGTCCGACGGCCACACCCCCCAATTTCTGTCGCGTGCGGGGCAATTCGGGCACAAAACGCAGCAAAATGGGAAATATTCAGGAAAACACGACGGAATCGCGGTCCGTGGATCCTTAGTAAGTGTGCCCCCCCTATGTTGCTTGTATGTATTGGTAATAGGTGAGAGATTGGAGTTCTGTAGTCAACCTACCTAAAAGTATATGTAAAATTAAAGGCTTCTGTGTTATGCTCAGGGACACGATTTACACCCACAAACCACAACAAATTTTGCTATCAAAGAGGATAAAAACTTGTTCTGATCATAATCACCTGATACAGGAGTGTAGGAGTTTTTGAAAGGGGGTCGTCCACGAATTTTTATTGACAGTATATCCTCAGGCTACGCCAATGATATCAATCAGTGGACAACCCCTTTAAGTACATGAGAGAATTCTTATCCTTTATTCATTTTTAGCTTTTTCTGTAAATTTACGTTTCGGACATGATGTTAATTAACTGTTTTCATGTATGTATAGGAATCCTACTCAGCAGTGGTGAAAGGTGGAAAATCCTTCGTCGATTTTCTTTGACGACTTTGAGAAATTTTGGAATGGGAAAGAGAAGCGTTGAAGAGAGAATCCAAGAAGAAGCCCAGTTTCTTTCGGAGAAATTTATGAATGATAAAGGTGGATGGAGATTTGTGACACATATTACAGCCTATAGCTGATGAGCAACAGACACATCCATGAAAACTTGCTTGGTGAAAGTGGGGTAGACAGACCATGACGAAGGCCGTTTTACGTACTTCCGCGAGCCTGGTAGACAGACACATGACGAGGAAGTTTTACGACTTCCGCGAGAGCCTGGTAGGACAGACCATGGCGAAGAATGTTAGGTTACGTACTTCCGCGAGCTCTTATGGTTTGTACTAAAATTCGATACACCGCTCTTGGCGATGGATAATCTGCATCAGGCTATCGTTTTTTTAGTTTGGGGGGGGGGGTGGGGGGGCGGGGGGGGGCTGGGGCTTGATACACATCCAGGGTTCAGATGGTGGACCTATTGCTCATAACATAATAGTGGACAATAAGACAAGCAAAAAGGCACCCGATATTGAAGCTACACACCAGACCGCAGACAATACTGCACACTTCTATAGTTCAGCTTCACTTCTACTATCATATTTTTTTTCAAGTGTGCAATATTTTTATTTTGTGTGTCATTTGTGACTAGAGATGAGTGACCCAAGTTTCGCTGGGGTATTAGGATTTGGGTGCGGTCTCTTCATCCACTCTTATTGCTTATTTGCTCACCACTACTTTTCCTTGTCTCTGTTCCCCCTTTCCCCGACCCTGTCGCCATTTCCCGGTGCCCCCTCATGCCTTCTACCATTTTCCATCCCGCCCCCTGTCTCCCTACCCCGACTCATCCACCACTCTGGTTCCCCCCCATTCCCGCCCCCTAACCTCCTATTCGTTTTCTCCCTTCCGGTCCCCTAAATCCCTCTTCTCCCCATTCCTTTTCACCTGCGTCGTCCCCACCCTCCTCCACACCCCCCCCCCTCTACTCTCCCCCCCCTCCTTATTTCCTTCCTTCCTCACTTTTACACTTCGCATCTATCCCTCCCCCTTTTTTTCTTGTCCCGCATGCCCGCATCTGCCATGGACATGGGATGGAAACACAGCCCATGATAGTTTTGGGGTTGTCCCCTCTGGCAATCACAGCACAGCCACAGCGTCAGTTTGCCATATTGGAGCATCAGACTCCAATTACACTTATATCAGGGGTCACAGGGGACGCATGAACCCCTCAAGCCCAAACCCGAATGAAAACTGTCTTATTTGATAACATATTCACAAGTGCAACCATAATACAGAGGGGTCACGACCTTTCTTGCACTTCTCTTCCTTTTCACAAATGGGAATCAAAAAAAAACAAGGCAATCACTTGGATTTGCTCTCCATTCAATCTGGCCAGGGAGGGTGTTGGTTGAGAAGGAGACCCAGATTCTGGGAACTGTGTAGCGTGGGGGTTCTAAGTGCTCTTTAGTATCAATATCACGAAAATAAATTACCTCGGGAGTAGGAATAACATTTCAAGCAACCAACTGTCTAAATTTATATAGTACCAACGAAGCATCCAATTGGAGCCCAACATTATATTATGGACTCGCTGTTCCAAGTCATTCTGGCTCCGTTGGGTTTGTGAAATGGTTGATGAAAAGATTTGACTATGAGCGCAACAAATATGTGACTCTCATTTGCAAAATTACAATCTTTTGCAAGGTTTTTTCAGCAGCCCGCTCTGGACAGGTAAGACAACATGTATTAAACTGTTATGGGTGCAAGGATTAGAGTCCCAAAATCTGAAGGTTTTCATACCTTGAAATGTTGTGCCTATTTATTGGCTGAACAAGCACAATACATATACATGGGGCAATATACTATACATGATGATGCTGGGGCCAACTCTAGTCACTCACTTATTCTGGGAAGGAGGGGGGGGGGTCGTGCTGACCTTTATGTCTGGCGCAAAGCGTTTTGGCAGAGTTTGTACAAAGTGTGTGGCCCTCCCATTACAAAGACAAGAAATGTAAAGTAAGTTAATGCCTGCACACCACAAAGAAACTGATTTCATTGAATCGCAGTCATGCGGGGAAGGAAAAGCGACCACAGTGCAGGAATGGTAGGGTGTCGCAACGGTCTTAGTGGACCTCCCCACACAGCACATTATACAGAACAATGGACAATGACAGAGAACAATTGAGAAGACGGTTGAAACTACGGGGACCTGAGCAGTGGGATAAAGACACATGCAGGATACGGGGCACGATCTTAGTGGACTCTCCAACACGCCACATTATAACCTACGATCAATGACTACATGCACAGGAAGAAGAAGAGAAAGTGAACTCCGGGGACCTGAGCAGGGGAAGCAAGCGACCATGCAGGATACGTGGCACGATCGTAGTGACTCCCGCACAGCGGCATTATACGACGGACAATGCACTACATGCACCAGGGAAGAAGAAAGGTGAACTCCGGGGACCTGGACGGGGAGGAAGCGACACAGCAGGATACAGGGGCAGGATATTAGTGAAAACTCCTGCCCAAAGCAGCATATACGAGGACAAAGCATTACATGCACTGGGAGACGAAGAAGGTGTGAACTCCGGGGACCTGAGGGGGAACATTTCAGGTAGCCCCGAAGCAGGGGATATAGGTGAAGGATCGTTAGTGACTCCCCGCAACAACGATTATACCACGGACCAATGCACTTACATGCACCGGGCCAAGAAGAGAGGAGAAAGCTCAAGGGACAGCGGGACGCAGGAGGGGGGAACGAAACATGGCAGGATATCAGCGCATGGATCTTAGTGAGACTCCCGAAACAGCGTCTTTCTATATACGGACAAGACTTACAGCACCAGAAAAGAAGAGGGTGAACTCGGGGACCTGAGCGGGAGGAGGAGCGAACATTGCAGGATATCGGCTGGCACAATCTTAGTGCTCCTGCACAGCGATTATACAGGACCATGCACTCTACATAGCACCAGGAAAAGAAGGTGAACTCACGGGCACCGGAGGGGGGAAGCGGACACATGCAGGATATCAGGTGCAGGTCTTAGTGACTCCTCACGCACAGCGATGATAACGGACAAGTGCACTTACATGAACCAGGAAATAATAGAGAGTGAATAAGTCTTGGGACTGAGGCGGGGGGGGAAGGAGGACAGCGACAACATGCGGGCGGGAGGACTTAGTGATCTCCCTGCACAGCGCATATACACGGACAATGACACTTACATGCACCAGGAAGAAGGAAAGGAACTACCGTGACCTGAGAGGGAAGAGTGAAGACAGTGGACAGTGAATGGATATCGGGCACAGGTCGCTTTAGTGACTCCCCGCACAGCAGCGCATTAAGACACAGGGACATGCATCTTACATGCACCAGGAAGAGAAGGTGAACTCACGGGGACTAGAGGGGGAGAGAAGGCGACACCTTACAGGATATCGGCGCCCATGTGATCAGTGAATTGCTGAACAGTACATTATCGCGACAATGCCTTTCTGAAACCATGCGGAAGGGTAATAAGGGGTAGGTGTAATGAGCGCCCATTGTGCCTAATCCCTTCCTATGCCTTATGGAAGTCTTCATCACCCCTGACCGGGTGACGCATATCATATGATAACTGTGCCCCAATGTCTTTTGAAAAAAAAAAAAACGACACAGCCCCCAGTCTTTGAGAGGACATACAAAGTATGATTAAATTCTATATACATGTAAGGTGATCACTACAACAAATAATATCTATTTTTCACGAATTTATCTATATTTTTTTTTCAATCGCTTTTCAACTTTATTCCCAGCTCTGGATGTATCACATTCCTGTCATCACCAGATGATTTCAAAATTAGGAAGCTGAGCCATTATTAAGGAGAAGAAGTGAAATCCCCGAGCCGGCCTGGCTGAGAACTGCCCTGGTGACTTCATAGATTGCTTCCTCACAATATGATGGATGAAGCGTGCGGGAAATTAATCTAGATACTCAGGGACATTGATACTGTCATGAAAATATTTGATATAATATTTTATTGGTTGTTTACTGTGCATACACGTAACAATTTATTTACTGAAGCGAATAGTAATATTTAATTACGTAATTATACTTTTATTGACCCCCACGAATAGCATTTGATATAGTAAATTCTATATTTATTTTAGGAAAAAACATACGCGACACACGAATGCAGGAAACTTAGAGGGAGACAATATTAGACATTCTTTGCAGGAGGCATGATATATGGCTTTCTAATACTCTAGAAAATATCCGAGAAATACAAGGTAAACATAAAGTCGCATTGAAGTTTTATTTCAAACATATCCATTATTCACTCATGATTGGGCTGAGTACAGGTTACAATGGGGGCACGATTATCTTACCTGGTCCGGAGGATTGTCCGAAGAAGTGCATGTCCGATGGCAATGCCTGTGCCGCGATTCAAAAGATCGATTTGTCCACGATATATCCGCAATTGTGTCGCTGCCCCACTCAAGTCCCGGGATTCCCCGTCTTCACTCCGGGGCATGGAAGGTGCATTGTCTTGCGACACAATGTTAGTTTTATATCCCGCAGGTTTGTCTGAATCATCAGATCGTCAGCGGCACCCACCCAGATTTTGTGTCGCATGAAAGCCAGACTGCAGCATAATCCAATCTTGGCGCAAATCCACTCTTAATCCCTGTCCCAGCGGTTGGTGCGATACCCAAAATCTTTGGAAAACCCGTGAGGGAAATGCGATAGATCTGCGGACCCTTAGTAAGATAAGCCCCTACTGTGTACAGTCACACCTTAACTTCAGTAATTAGGAGGGTAGACCACACCTTCTTTCTCTAATGTGGATCTGTTCAATGTATAAGAGTATTCTTTGCTGGAAAAAATCAGTGTTGTGACCACAAAAATATGTTCTTGTTTATGACTGCAAAAATAGAGAGAGATCCACCAAGAGGATTGACAATGTGGATTGGCAAAGATCGATGTCCAGCGAAAGACAGGGCAGTAAGATTGCCCTAATACCGACCGACGTATCCACGAGATCCAGAGATTTGCATGATATTTGTCCATCAGGATTGCCCACCATGCTACAGTAAGGGACACAACCTTAGGGGGATATCACATTCATAGGTACGATGTTGGCCTCTAATTTAGGAAACTTTTGACTCTTATGGTTTCTGTTCCTTAAGACTTACCATTTTCTACTCAACATACATTGTCAGATAGAGAGAAAGCAGTGCAGGCCCGTAAAACCACCCAACAATCCCATACAAGCCTGTCAAACCCTATTGGTTAGTGAGTTCTGGTCGACAATCTCTCTATACGGCTTAGTGTACAGCTAAGATAACAAAAAGACACAGAGGGACAAACAACAAATACAGACAAACAAGCAGTGTCAAAACCTGGTCAAAACCAAGATGGCGGCAAAGACACAAAATTGAATCATTAAAAAGAGGTCAAGTAAAAAAGCAGTGGTTGGATACACAGAACAGCAAGTACTAACATTTGATCACAGGGAACAGCTATGAAGAGGGTAGTAGAATCAGCAAGGTGCAATAGGACTGGACAGAAATACAAAGGAGTTCCTGGACGCCGCCTCCAGAAGCTAAGTGGAAAGACCGTCCATCACTGTAGAACTGGGTGTGGCTCAATCAATACTGAACACAGCCACAACCTAAGCCAGAGTTCATGCACAATAGAAAAAATTTGGCGCATGCGTATAGGAGGAGATGGTTCGTGAGACGGACTGGTGGACAGATGGCGTGCGACTGCGCATGCGCCAAAAAAATTTTTTGGCGCATGCGTGTTGGAGGAGTTGTATGAGAAGGTTTGATATATAAGAAATCCAGAAAACTCGTTAGGGACCGCCTCGAATATTCCAACAACGTACAAAGATGTTGGGAACCAGACACTGATCAGGATCCAGGCTCACTGTTCACCTCCTCCCAATCGCAACCAGACACTTCCACACGACAAAAGAATAACCCAACTCCCACACATGGTCCTACAATTTCACCTAAACCCAACAATACCAACAAAAAGAAAAACAGGACCTTCCACAATCAGCACCTCCAGACACGCGATTCCCGATCCCCAACTCCCTTGCCTAACAGAAAAACGAAACCTGCAACCCTATACAACCCTACCAGAACACACCCCAAAGTTACTGCCAAGGATGAACACCAAATCACTCCTGTACCCCTTCCCTCTCAGACTTCCACCCAAAAAGACCCAGATCACACCCCACCCACCATTACAGAATCGCCAAATCAAACCTTTGACGACTTGACCATCTACAATGTCCATGAAGAATCTACCATCATAAACGTAAAGGAACAAACCATCGATCCTATCATACTCAACTAAACTCTATCCAACAGTGTTTTGCCATCTTTTTTAGACCTTCCCATACCCAAACTAGATCCCCCCTTACGAAAAACGGATACGATCATCCCAGCACTAAAAAGCCCGAAGGCCACATTTTCAATCTTTTCCCAACAAACACTGAGACTAAAAAGAAAAGAAGGACCAGAGGGAAAGAGAGGAGGAATCAAACACCACAAAAAAGAAGAGTCAACAACAAACCCTGCAACCACCACAAAACTAGTTAAGATATTCAACCTCTCTACCCACACATTATCGGATGCAGAACATAGCCTCCTAAGCAAGGGTTTATCATTCTGCCCAACCACTAGAACCAACGAGTTCGACCTATTCATAGATCTCAACAGTTATATTCGCAAACTAACTCTCAAACGGCACTTCGCGATAAACCAAGCCAAGAGTAAAGACAACCAGGAGCCGGAAGATGATATATTCATCCATACAACACTACGGCCACCATCCAAATTTTATCCCACCCACAGCAGAGATAGGTTCGGTCGAGATGGACTGGGAACAGAGATTATGAATAGCTGGGTTAGTGATGGTGCAGTAGTTTGTAATTGTAAATTACAATAACTGATGTGTGTGGAGCACATGATTTGATGACATGGCACTAAGGTGTAGGATGTATGGAATTGTGCATTGAATGGAGATGGTGGGCATTAGTGGGATGTCAATAAAAGATGTTGAGCAGCGGGAATAGAGAAAATGGCGATATTAGTGGGAGTGGTGGGAGTAGGACTGGCTTGAGAGAGGGGGAAAGATGGGCAGATATTGAAGAGGGATTAGAACCCGTTCTAGAGATTCTTTCAAAACCGTACGGACAATTGATTTTAATTTAAAAAATCCAGAAGTTCTCTCTCTTATGAGTTGGGTTGAGGCGGTCCCGGGTGTTCTTTAGTATGTGTTCATCGGGATAGGGATAATTATGATGTCGTGTTGTGATGTTGATGGCAGTGTCGGAGACACATGTAGTTGGTACCTCTTTTTTATCTTTCCTCTTGTGGATTTTTCTTTCTCTGAGGGATTGTGTAGTCCTCTCCCTACGTATTGTAGAGGACAGAGCACTGGAATAGATACACCACATAGTCGATGCACAATTCATGAAATGATTGATGTTGAAGGTTTCTCCGGTGACTGTGGAGTGAGGGAACGTGTGCGCTGTTTGAAATTAGTATCGCATGTGAGGCACTACTTGCTGTTACATTTAAAACTACCTTGAGAGTCTGGGAAGAAGGATCCGACATCTTGCTTCTTCTTGCTTGTCCGGTTGTTGTCGAAGTTTTGTAGGTGCTAGTATGGTCTTAATGTTGTGGGCTCTCTGTTGTAACTTGCGGGTGTGGAGGGATGATTTTGTTCGGGGGGGTCTTTAAGGAGATGGGCCAATGTTTGGATAATACGGTTTTAATTAATCTTGTGGTTTGAAGTGTAAGTGGTAATGAAGTTCGGGTGGTCTGACTTCAGGGGGTTCCCTTTTCTTTTTTGATGTGAGGCAGTCCTTCTGTGATAGTTTTCTTAGTTTTAAGAAATGCGTCTTTGATGATGCCTTGTGGATAGCCCTTTTCTTAAAGCGTTTTCCCCAGGATTTGGGATTTGATGGAAGGTGCTGTCGTCCGTGAGAATCCTTCCGAGAGGATATACATTCTAAGGTAACAGTATGTTGGCTCAATTCTAGAAACTTTTGACTCTTATGGGTTTCTGTTCCTTACAGACTTACATTTTCTACTTCAACATACATTGTCAATGATAGAGAAAGCAGTGCGGCCAGTAAACTCACCCACAACTCCCTCACTAAGCCTCGTGCAAACCCTATTGGTTGAGTGAGTTACTGGTCGACAATCTTTAACGGCTTTAGTGTACAGCTAGAGGATAAACAGACACAGAGGGAACAACAACAAACATACAGACAACACGCAGTGTTGGCACAACCTGGTCAAAAGCCGAGATTGGCGGAAAAGACAACAAATTGAATATTAAAAAGACGTCAAGTAAGTAAAAAAGCAGTGGTGGCATACACAGAACAGCAATACTAACATTTGATCACAGGGAACAGCTAGTGAAGAGGGTAGTAGAACAGCAAAAACAGGTGCAGTAGGACGGACAGAAATACAAGGAAAGCCTGGACGCGCCTCCAGGAAGCTAAGTGGGAAAAGACCGTCATCACTGTAGAATGGTGGGTGGCTCAAAACTACAATACTGAAAACAGCCACAACCTAAGCCAGAGTTCCATGCACAAAGAACAAAATTGGCGCATGCGATTTTTATAGGAGGAGATGGTTCGTGAGACGGACTGGTGGACAGATGGCGTGCGACTGCGCATGCGAAAAAAATTTGTTGCCGCCATGCGTGTTGGAGGAGTATATGAGAAGTTTGATATATAAGAAATCCAGAAAACTCGTTAGGGACGCCTCGAATTTCAACACGTACAAAGATGTTGGGAGAACCGAACTGATCAGGATCCGGCTCACTGTTCACCTCCTCCCAATCGCAACCAGACACTTCCACACGAAAAAGAATAAACCAATCCACACATGGTCCTACAATTTCACCTAAACCCAACAATACCAACAAAAAGAAAAACAGGACCTTCCACAATCAGCACCTCAGACAAGCGATTCCCGATCCCCAATCCCTTGCCTAACAGTAAAAACGAAACCTGCAACCCATACTACAACCCTACCCAAACACACCCCAAAGTTACTGCCAAGGATGACACCAAAATCATCCTGACCCCTTCCCTCTCAGACTTACACCAAAAAGACCCAGATCCCACCCCACCCAACATTACAGAATCGCCAAATCAAACCTTTGACGACTGACCATCTACATGTCCTGAAGAATGTCTACCATCAAAACGTAAAGGAACAAAACCATCGATCCTATCCTACTCAACTAAACTCTATCCAACAGTGTTTTGCCACTTTTTTAGACCTTCCCATACCACAAAAACAGATCCCCCTTACGAAAAACGGATACGATGATCCCAGCACAAAAAGCCCGAAGGCCACATTTTCACATCTTTTCCAAAACAAGAGACAATAAAAAGAAAAGAAGGACCAGAGGATAAAGAGGAGGAATCAACACCACAAAAAAGAAGAGTAACAACAAACCCTGCAACACCACAAAAACTAGTTAAGATATTCAACCTCTCTACCCACACATTATCGGATGCAGAACATAGACCTCCTAAGAAAGGGTTATCATTTGCCCAAAACTAGAACCAAACGAGTCGACCATATCATAGATCTCAACAGTTATATTCGCAAACTAACTCTCAACCGGCACTTCGCAAAACCAAGCCAAGAGTAAAGACAACCAGGAGGCGGAGAAGATGATATTCATCCATTTACAACACTACGGCCACCATCCAAATTTTATCCCACCCACAGCAGAGGACCCCACCTCGACACCTTCTATTCTATGGTATCCTCCGAGTTCAGATCACTACAAAGACCTACAGGAAGACCCCCAAAAGGCAATCTTACTCTCTCTGAGAGAACTGCTCTAATCCAGTTGAAGAATAATCAAGAAATAATAATCAAACCAGCCGATAAAGGCGGTGGCACTGTGATACTCAACAGGACCGACTACCTCAAAGAAAGCAATAGAATACTCTCCGACCAAGAATATTATCAAATGCTAAATGAAGACCCGAGCCTCCAACACTTCGAAACTCTAAAAACTTTTGTCTTTGAAGAAATCTTTTGAGAAAGATTTCATTCTTCCCACAAACCCCAGGATGGCACTATTCTATTATCTTCCTAAGATACATAAAAACCCTTCTTACCCACCTGGTCGACCAATTATATCAGGGACCAATTCCCTAACCTGTAACCTGTCGGAATACGTGGACCATTTCTTACAACCCTATGTCAAACAGCTCCCAACTTATTTGCGAGATTCCTCACAACTTATCCTTGAACTAGAGGGTTTCGTTTGGAAACCTTCTATGAAGTTGCTGACTTTAGATGTCACGGCACTGTATACGAACATTACACATGCACTTGGGGTGAATGCGGTACGAGTCACTCTTGAACGTGACCCCAACCTACCCCCCTCACAAACAGATTTTCTCATCCAAAGTATTCGCTTCATACTTGAACATAACGTGTTCGCATTCCAGAAGAATATTTTCCAGCAAAAACGGGGTACGGCCATGGGAACCCGTTTCGCACCCAGTTATGCAAACATTTATATGGGCGAATTCGAGTCGACCCTCATTATGAACAATGCACAATACTCAAACAGGATCGCCTTTTTTAGAAGATACATCGATGATGTTTTTATCATCTGGGATGGTTCAGAACAGGAAGTTGTTGACTTCTTACAAGAAATCAACTCAAACACATGGGGCATCAACCTAACCCTCAACTCCTCCCCTACGCAGATACAGTTTCTTGACCTGCTGATTTTAGGTCAATGACAAACAAGACAGCCTGACCACTTGTACATATTTCAAAAAAGTGGACGTTAATAGCTTTTTAGAGTTCGACAGTGCCCACCATAAAAGTTGGCTTACAAACGTTCCGTATAGCCAATTCAAAAGAATTAGAAGGAATTCCACGGACGACAGCACCTTCCATAATCCCAAATCCTGGGAAAACGCTTTAAAGAAAAGGGCTATCCACAAGGCATCATCAAAGACGCATTTCTTAAAACTAAGAAACTATCACAGAAGGACTGCCTCACATCAAAAAAGAAAGAGGAACCCCCTGAAGTCAGACCCCCGAACTTCATTACCACTTACACTTCAGACCACAAGATTATTAAAACCGTATTATCCAAACATTGGCCCATCCTCCTTAAAGACCCCCACCTGAACAAAATCATCCCTTCACACCCGCAAGTTACATACAGAAGAGCCCCAACATTAAAGACCATACTAGCACCTACAAAACTTCGACAACAACCGAGAAACAAGAAGAAGCAAGATGTCAGATCCTTCTTCCCAGATCTCAAAGGTAGTTTTAAATGTAACAGCAATAGATGCCTCACATGCGATATAATTTCACATCGCACACGTTCCTTTCACTCCACAGTCACCGGAGAAACCTTCAACATCAATCATTTCATGAATTGTGCATCAGACCACGTGGTGTATCTATTCCAGTGCTCCTGTCCTCTACAATACGTAGGAAGGACTACACAATCCCTCAGAGAAAGAATAAATACCCACAGAGGAAAGATAAAAAACGGTTACCAACTACATAGTGTCTCCCGACACTGCCATCAACATCACAACAACGACATCAATAATTTATCCCTTATCCCGATTGAACACATACCTAAAGAACACCCGGACCGCCTCAACCAACTCATAAAGAGAGAGAATTTCTGGATTTTTAAATTAAATTCAATGTGTCCGTACGGTTTGAACGAATCTCTAGAACGGGTCTAATCCCCTCAATATCATTGCCCACTCTTTCCCCCCTCTCTCAAGACCAGTCCTACTCCACCACTCCCACTAATATCCCATTTTCTCTACTCCCCTGCTCAACATCTTTTTCATTGACATCCCACCTAATGCCACCTATCCCATTTCAATGCCAATTCCATACATCCTACACCTTATGCCCATGTCATCAACATCATTGCTCCACACACATCCAGTTATTAGTAATTTACAATTACAACCTACTCACATTCACTACCCAGCTATTCCATAATCTGTTCCACCAGTCTGTCTCACGAACCATCTCTGCTGTGGGTGGGATAAAATTTGGATGGTGGCCGTAGTGTTGTAACACACTCCCTCACATTATCCCATTATATGTGCTCATTAACACCACTATCAATACTCAGGTATACCCGTTGTGACCCCCACCTGTCTGTATCCCCTAATACTGTACCTTTGGACCTGACGAAGGAGGTAGTTCACCTCCGAAACGCGTTGTCCACCACTATCAAAATAAACGTTTTACTGAACTAGAGCAGCGCGACAAAAGCCTGAGTATTTTTTCAACCCGATCCCAATTAAGAAAAATTATGCCTTTATGCCCTTCTCTGCTGGTAAGATATTATTACTTGATCCTTTTTGATTATTATGTAGTAAAACAAATTGTGGTCTTAGACCTTGGTACATGAAAATATTTGAGGACCTCCTACTTTAATTAGGTTGAATTGGCTTGGCTTAAGATTGGCTTAATAAAAAAAACCAAAAACATTGCTTGAGGAAGTCTAGAAATACACAGTTATGTATATATTAGGTGCAGACACACCTCTGCCCACCCCCAGGAGGGGTCGTGGGTCTCTCATACCTGGTATTACGTACAGAACCTTGGAGAAGTCATAGCATCTCAAGGGGAAGTCGTAGGCTCAGGTTTCTGGTATCATTGGATCTGGTGAAACCCTGGATTGTATTGTATACCAAACCTGACCCATTTGCCATTTGCAATGGTACTAGAACCTTCTGACTTGGGACACTGTGATTTCCTGATGATAACAAATCCAAAAATGTAGTTACCCTTGGGCTGAGATGGATCATAACTCCATAACTGTCCCTAATCAACGTAATGGTCAAGAGTTTTATGACTCATTGGGGCTCATTTACTAAGGGTCCGCGGTCCGCACTATCATTGGAATACCCAACGATTTCCAGTGTGCAACGCATTTAGAAAGGGTTTTTATGTGCACGAGATTGGATTCTGGCGCATCAGTGCTGACTTTCACGTGACACAAACCGGGGGGCGGGCCGTCGGACGATCCAACGGATTCGGACTAAGCGCAGGATTTAACAATGCAATTTGTGTCGCAAGCCACGCACTTACATGCACCAGGAAGAAGATGGTGAATTCCGGCAAACCTGATCGGGGAAGCGACACATGCATGGATCTTCATGAATCGCACCAGATGTGGATTCCGGCGGACAACGCCCACAGCTGGCAACTTTGGTCCGCCCCGAGCTGCTGGCAAGCCTACGCATCCCCCATGGATTCCTCTGCCCAAACCGAACAGAGAACCATTACCTGTGGGTCACTGTGCCATACCTCTGGTGTACCTTGCTGAATCGTTCCCTGGTACCGCTTGGATTTGGCGTTAAAGGGAGACTCTACCACCTGCTTCTCCTGAACTTTCAGGCAATCATCAGCGTTTATTAATACCAAATACCAGTATACGGGACCACAATATAATACTAAGTTCATCAAATGTCAATAAAATACGTAAATACTTTATTTAAAGAATGGCAACCAACAAAATATTAAAATCATCACATAAAACCCAAAAAGACAGACAAAAAGTGTAGTAGACATAGTAGGCAGATGAATAAATCCAGGCAGAGATGTATACACACCAGTACAAACAGTATTTTTTGCCAATCCAGGCGTTCTATACAATAAATGCCTACCAGAGTGAATTGACTCCCGGACCACAGTCGCTTGCTCAAGGGGGTGTGCTGTGGTGTGGCCCGTGAGTGGCAAATATATACAGGAAGGACCGCCCACAAAATTGACCGGCCAATAAAATTGTACTAACCCTGAAATGCGTAGAGATGGATCGGGTGCGTTCACGTGCACATAAACGCGGTCATCACACACACATCCGGGACGGAACCCCGTAGGATGTGCGACGCGCATCGTTAGCACGTCACCATGATCTGGAATCCCGTACCCGCCACCAGGATGCGCATGCGTCCTGCGAGAATGCGCTGCAACCGACCATCTCTAGTAAGGGCAGAAATAAAGGCAGTAGCAAAATTGATTCAGAGGTAAATTGAATTGTATGCAAACATATTGGGGCAGATTTACTTACCTGGTCCATTCGCGATCCAGTGGCGCGTTCTCTGCGCTGGATTCGGGTGCGGCCGGGATTCACTAAGGCAGTACCTCCGCTGTCCGCCAGGTGGCGCTGCTGCGCTGAAGTCTGCTGGAATGCCCTGAAATTCACCGGCCTATTTCTAGTGAAGGTAAGTGCAATTTTCGTGACACATTTTTTTAAAAAAATGCTGCAGTTTTTCCGAATCCGTCGGGTTTTCATTCGGCCACGTCCCACGATTTCTGTCGCGTGCATGCCAGCGCCGATGCGCGCCAAAATCCGATCGCGTGCGCAATACAGGGGAAATCGGCGCAAATCGGAAATATTCGGGTAACACGTCGGGAAAACGCGAATCGGGCCCTTATATATATATATATATATTACAATCGTGATGAGTCAAAGAGAGTAAATAAATATACGTTATTGGTTATTAATTTAATTAGTGATAAAATAACACGTGCTTAATCATTAAAGTGAAAAAAATAAAAAGGTGATGAGTGAAGTGATAATAATGTGCAAAAATGGTGAAAAATCAAAAAAAGGAAGCGTCATGTCTAATACAGAAATAGCATATTATATATATATTAATTTATTCCATACACTCTTCCAACAAGTATTGAAATCATTATAAATAAGTGTACATACAGGAATTCTGAAAGGAAATATTATTAAACTATTATAAAGTGCCTTAATTATGTGAATATACATGAGAGTATGACCACTGATCATCGTGTACTAATAAAGTGACTATGTGCATACAATAAAGTGGCTGTAGTGCATGAATGTAATTGCAATATAATTGCGCTGTAATACAATGGACCCAGGAAATATAAATATTACAGGCGGTCCCCTACTTAAGGACTCTCGACTTACAGACAACCCATAGTTACAGACAGACCCCTGTGACCTCTGGTGACCTCTCTGGATGTTACTATAGTCCCAGACTGCAATGATCAGCTGTAAGGTGTCTGCAATGAAGCTTTATTGATAATCCTTGGTCCCATTACAGCAAAAAATGTTTAAAGTCCAATTGTCACTGGGGCCAAATTTTTTTTGTCTGGATCTACAATGATAAAATATATAGTTTCGACTTACATACAAATTCAACTTAAGAACAAACCTCCGGACCCTATCTTGTACGTAACCCGGGGACTGCCTGTACACACAATGGAACAAATAAATACCCCGATATTACTGAATGTACATATAGTATTGTGGTCCTGTATACTGGTATTTGGTATTAATATTTTGGTCAGTGTAGGGATTGAGTATATACATTGCAGGTGTTATCCTTATTGGTAATATAAGCATCAGCGTTTTGTGCTGCTGGAAACCCCTGGCTGGACGTGGCAAGAATTGGCACGACTGCCACATCTTCTGCTGGATTCCTAGGATCTATCTCCTGGCCTCTGTCTGACTTGGCAGCCACTTGGTCAAAAGGGAGGAAGTCAGTGGACCCCCAAGGGGCCTCAAAGCTACGACTGCAGGTCACTGTGTGGATGGTTGCTGTGACCACAGAAATCGTCTGCTTCCTCTCAACTTCCGACCCAGTCTCCAAGGCAGACAGATTGACCAGTTCTTGACCTACCTCTCCTGGCACTTTCCCGTCCTCACTAGCAGGCCCTCCTACCTGACCTACCTGACTCGACGTGGTGCAAGTAGAAAAAAACCCCATATGTTTTACCAGTTGCCCTGGATCTGTCTCCTGGCCTCCATCTGAGCTGGCAGCCACTTGTTCAAAAGGGAGGAGGTCAGCGAGCCCCCGAGGGGCTATAACTTTCTAATTGCACATTCTGGTAGCAAGATCTAGCATCCACTTCCTCTCCGCCTCTGACCCAATCGCCAAGGCAGACGGACAGGCCCTGTCCTGAGACAGTCAGCTGAGGATTAGCTCTGCACAGAGTCCTTACCTGAAAGCTTCACTAGTCCAGGTATTTTCCAAGCCCTACCCCTGCAGCTGTTAGCCCCCCGGCTCTCCCTATACTAGGATTCTCAGAGAACAACAGGTATCCAGTGGCTGAAAGGCCACTCCCTATAGTGGTCTGGCCATCTGCTTGGATGGTTCCCTCACCCAAGGGCAAAGTAGGACCTATGACCCTACTCACCCCTACATTCCTGGCAGTAGGCATGTCACACACATTAATATCTCTTGATTTTCTCTCAGTCCGTCTCATTGACAGACACAGGGAGAAGGGAGGGAGGAGCAGGAGGAGTCATCATCTCCTGCTGCATGTCCCTCCTATTTATCAGTGCAGAGACATGTAAGCAAAGATCCACAGAGAGTTTACAGACAGCACTAAAGGAAGCATGAGGTATGATGAATCAACTGTTGAGCATTCAGAAATTACTACTACTACATCAATTGTCTGAAAGGGGTTAAAATCTGGAGCTTCATGTCAATCCAGCGCAGAGGGTGTTCTGTTTTGAGGTTGTTGTGTGTATTTTTACTATATTCTTTATTTCGTTGCCTGCAGGAGCTAGTTGCTCTTCTCTCTTCCTTAGACCGGATTGCCCTGAGAGAAATATGAAGGAAACAAACAGATGAGAGCTGAAGGGAATGTTTGTGTATCACATAGGAATGCACAATCTATGGGTATAGGTGAGAATGACGCTAGAAGGAATGGGAGTAAAGATGTCAGTATCGGTGGGGGAGGGGAATTACTGGAGGCAGAATTTTTGCACTGCTGCAGAAGCTCTGTGGACATAAGAGAAGCTCACCAGTACTGACATCTATATACATGTCATGTACACCTGGGACATCTATAGGGAAGGGTCATTTGTCACTTGTGAAAAAACTACAAAGAAATATGGTTTTATCTGGAGCGTGATGCCCCCATACTAAAGGAAATCTACCATCAACAACCAGGGACCCTAACTCATGGATCCAGGCACGATGACTGTTGGAATCTTCTTATATTTGTTATGCATGGCCTTCTACCGTCTAAAATCAATTTAGAAATTATGCTAATGAGCCTGAGGAGCTACCCTAGACAAATGTAGCAGAGGGGGAGATGAGACAGTGTAACAGCCTGTAAAGCCAGATCACCAAGGGGTAAATATCAGAAGTCGGAAGTGAGTTTTGGAAGACATTACATAGGGTCCATTGCTGGAGGAGAAGCTGTCTTGCGTAGAAATGGAGTAAGGTATTTTGGACAATGGTCAACTGAGCATGACCAATGGAAAAACTTTATTTGGTTTCTATTCTGGTTCTCCCTGTAGTTATCCAGAGGACACCTCTTCAGGGGAAGTCTTTTCAGGAGAAGTCTACAATCTCTACTTGCAGGTGCCTTCGGATCAGCAAGAAACACAAATTTATGGGATGATGGAGCTAAGCCCAATAGAACAACTAAGGCATTAATATGATATTATCACTTCAAATCAGAAAACCAAATGTAAGTGAAGGACGGGACAGTGAATTATAGGATTAAAATCCAATGTGGGTGCAGGCTCAAAGGGGTTCCGACTCGATAGCCCCGAAGGATCCAATATGTCAAGCAAGCGAGCAGGACTCCATTAACGTTGAATGATTTATTCACAGGTGGAAAATGCAACGTTTCAGCTAACTCAATATAGCCATTCCCAAGCAATGTTTGAGAATGGTTACTTTGGGGCACATTTACTTACTTGGTCCCGTCACAATCCCCACCATGAACCCAGACCCAAATAACACCCGCCACTGGTGCCGGCAGTGATTGCAGATGTTATCTCTTTAAATTGGCCTTTAAATCAAAGTGGTGCATATATTCCAACATATACATGGGGAAGAACGACCCTCCCCCCAAAATGGGCGTGCACAACGCTGCTGGTATGTAAGTACAGGCGTGCACCAGCCACATTTATTGGAATATCGCTGGTGGATTTGCCATCACCGTTTGCGGGTGTTACTAGTGTGGGCATCGTTCGAATCAGTGCCCAAACACGAACCCAAACAGAATTTTAAAAACCACTCATCCCAAATTTTTAATTATAATTCATAATGAAGTACAAATAAGGTAAGACATATGTCTCTAAGTACAGATGATAACTTTATCTTTCTTTGTATTTTCCTCCTGATCTACTTCTTGTGTTTTTTTCTTTGTAATAAATGTTTCTTTTGTAAGTGTGAGGATAAAGTTTAACAAAAAGAAAAATGAAAAAAACCCCTATGCAATACAATTGTAACGATACATCAGCTTTAGACACACCCAAACTGTCTCCTGACACGTGTGACAGCAGAGTAACACAATACAGGCAGAGCTGTACTCCCCGGGGCACAGGATGGGTCTGAGCATTGCAGCGACGCTTCTCCTGGTTACCGGGGTCACCCTACTAATCTATCTTATTAAAAGAAAGGTGAAGCAGAAGAACCTACCCCCAGGGCCTTCACCTCTACCCTTGTTTGGGAATATCCTGCAGATGACCGTCTCTGACCTGCCAAAGTCCTTAGTTAAGGTATGTTCTACTGTACAAACTTCCCGCAGCTGTTACTGTACACATTTACTTATCCGAAAGCTATTTTTTGAACAGGTTGAACATTTCCTTTGAAGGAATAAAGTCATAAAGACTAAATAATAATGAAACAGCCATTGATACTTCTTGGGGCTTATTTACTATGGGTCTGCGGATCGCATTTCCGTCAGACTTCCTGACGTTTTCGGGATTTGAGCCGTTGTGACAGCTATTTAGCAGGGGATTTTGGCGTGATCGGATTTTGGCACAGCGGCGCCGGCTTTCATGCGACATGAAATCGGGGGGCGGCCATTGGACAATCCGACTGATTCGGACTGGGAGCAGGATTTAACATTCAAAGCACTTACATGCAGCCGAAAGAAGAAGGTGAACTCCATAGGACCTGAGCGGGGAAGTGACACATGCAGGATATCGGGCGCGCGATCTTAGTGACTCCCCGCACAGCGCATTATACACGGACAATGCACTTCTCCCCGCACAGCGCATTATACACGGACAATGCACTTACATGCACCAAGAAGAAGGTGAACTCCGGGGACCTGAGCGGGGAAGCGACACATGCAGGATATCGGATGCACAATCTTAGTCCAACAATGCAGTTTAGGGGATCGTGCAGGATGGGTAAGTAAATGTGCCCCCTTGTTTCCAATCCAGTGCCTGAAGTTGCCCCTCAGTTTTATAATAGTGTATAAGCAGTCTGTACATTATCATATACCATATACCACTCAAAAATCCTTTTCTAATCCCTTCCAAGTAAACTTTCTTAATATGACGGGACAGGAGATTGGCATCAAAGTATACAGATACATGTGAATAGTACATAGTATAAAAACATGCCAATATCAGGACTGACGACTTCTCAAAAATACGTTATCACATACACCATGAACCAATCATATTCTCTATATCTCTCTAGATGAGTGAGACGTATGGACCTGTCTACACTCTCTACCTGAAAAACTATCGGATAATAGTCCTGATCGGGTACAATGCTGTGAAGGAAGCGTTGATGGATGATGCGTTTAATGATAGAGTAGACACCGGAGCTGGAAAATTTTTTACTAAGGACTTTGGTAAGAGTCTTAAATAAATTACTGTAGAATTTCTGGCATTTTGTGTTATTTCGATGTGAATAGAGGTTTTTATACAGACTATATATTTTGTGTAATTGCAAGTGATTTATTGTTTATGAAGTCATGTTGGTTGTGTATTTTTCCTGTGCTAGCCATGGTTGGTTCAAAGTGTTGGCAGGACCATCTAGGACAAGCCACAAACACCAGGGTTTTAGTTTTATATTATAAAGAAAGCTTTAAAGAGAACTACTGAAAGGGAACCGGTCACCAGGGACCTCATTTTCACTAAAGACAGGTTACAGAAGCCCATCACACCTGCAGTGCACATCTGCCTCTTTGCCTTATAATATAATTGTGTGTTATAACTTACCTTGCATCCTGACAAAATCCTGGGGTATTCCCAGGGGCTGGATTTTGGTTTGGATGCATTTAAAAAAAAAAACATGTGACTTGTCTGTTACTCACTCCTCAGAGCTTGGCCCCCACCTTTGTGCTCCTGTTTAGCTCCACCTCCTGCTCCTTGTCAGAGGTCACAGCCTGGTGACATGATATCAGTGGGACAGAACTGTACAGGAGCACAAAGATGGAGGCAGCTTAGACAAGTCACATGTTGCTTTTTGAAATGCATCCAAAACAAAGTCCAACCCCTGTGACTACCCCAGGATTTTGTCAGGGTGCAAGGTAAGTTATAACACACAATTATATTGTAATGCAAATGCTTAGAAAAGTCAGAAAGACATATTTGCATTGCAGGTGTCATGGGCTTTTAGAATCTGTCTTTAGTGAAAATGAGGTCCCTGGTGACAGGTTCCCTTTAACCTACCAAATGAGAAACTGTTGACTTGCTCATAAATTTGTTGTATTAACTACAGTATATGTGGGTTGATCAAGTCATCTTTCAAAGGTCTCTATCAAGTTTAACAGGTGTAATAACTAACACCACCAGCGATTAGGAAACTTCAAGTCCAACTTAACTCATCCAGGGCAGAGGGATTTCTAGTTTTTAGAAATGTCAGAAGTCGATGGAGTGCAGGTAGTAAGGTGGGAGGACCCTCGTTCAGCTAATCATAGCAGGTCTTGGTTTTCCTAACAAGGGTGATCATAGACACAGTATGGGAAATGTTGGGTGTGGGGGGGGGGGTGAGTCCTAAATAGATTATAACCCCCACTGCCACCAATAATTGACCCACTACGAATGACAAAATAACTATTAATTGAGCCTGCAGTCAATGATTAGAATCGGACTGGATTGTGCACTACATTATAATATGATAAAACTTTTTAACAATGACTTAAACCTACAGGGATCATTTCCAGCAGTGGAGAAAGGTGGAAAATCCTTCGTCAATTTTCACAAACAGCTTTGAGAAATGTTGGAATGGGAAAAAGAAGCGTTGAAGTGAGAATCCAAGAAGAAGCCCGGTGTTTAGCTGAGAAATTTATGAAGGACAAAGGTGGGTAGAGATGCAAAAATATTTATTGGGCTTGGTTTACTAAGTATGTTTTTGGAGGAACTCGGAGGACCCAGAGGAAACCCACCCAAACATGGAGAGAACATACAAACTCTTTGCAGATGTTGACCTGGATGGGACTTGAACATAGAACCTCAGCGCTGCAGGGCTGTAGTGCCAACCATTGAGCCGATGTGCTGCCCGTAGGTAATACTTCAATTGTACTAAAAAGCATTCAAAGCATGTTACCGTATACACAAATAATGTACGCACCGGCTATGCTGCAAAAGACTGTTTAGAATGAATTTGAGATACAAAACAAGTAACAGAAGTGGCTCCTCACATTTTCAGTCATGGCTGCTGCTAATTCAAAATACAGAAACAAGAAACACAATGGGACAATTTATCAAGCTGTCTGAAAGTCAGAATATTTCTTGTTGCCCATGGCAACCAATCACAGCTCCCCTTTCATGAGCACTGGTAAAATGAAAGCTGAGCTGTGATTGGTTGCCATGGGCAACTAGAAATATTCTGACGTTCAGGTAGCTTGATAAATCTGCCCCAATGCCTTAGATTTCACGAAATGTATTGAGAACTTCAAGCTAGGAAATACGCTAAGCCACCAGTAGATGTTACCAATCATACAATGCAAACGGGAACCTAAGGACAGAGGGGAGAACACTCGCTGCTCAACGTCAGCCGATGTCACTATTATGTATCGGATGAAAACAGTAGAACAAGTTCTCCTACTGGTCTGAGGAACAATCTTGTCTCCCTCTGTTTCTGTATTTTCACTTTGACCTTCCGTACATTTCCATCTTTACTCGAGAATGTCTTGGTAGTGAGACCCAACGGCCACTCCTTTCTTCTTGACTGGTAATCTTTGAGCACCACATCACCGGCTGGAGGTTAGGCTTCATGGTTTGCCACTTTCTCCTTGGTTGAAGGGTAGGAATGTATAGTTTTTCCACTTGACCCAAAAAGTATTGGAGAGACTTTGAACTTGTCACCGCTGACTTCTGTAAAGGTCTTTATCATCAAATTTCCCAGGACGAGTGCAAACATTGCCCATTGCACAGTCACAATGGGGCACATTTACTAAGGGTCCGAATCGCTTTTTTCCATCGGGTTTCCAGAATTTTTCCAATTTACACCGAATTGCCCTGGGATTTTGGCGCACGCGATCGGATTGTGGTGCATCTGTGCTGGCTTTCACGCGACAGAAATGGGGGGGGGGGGCATGGCCGCCGGAAAACCCAACAGATTTGGAAAAACGGCGGAATTTTTTAAAAAATTGGGTCACAAAAATAGCCCTCACATGCACCGGAATGAAGGAGGTGAATTCCAGCGAACTCCAGCGGACTTCAGCGCAGCAGCAACACCTAATGGACATGGGGCGCACGACCTTAGTGAATCCCGGCAGAACCCGAATCAGCGTCGGAGACCGGGCCGCTAGATCGCGACTGGACCGGGTAAGTAAATGAGCCCCACTGTCTTTGGTTACACGTCTTTGACTGATTACACAGTCAATTTCTTTGGCAACGGTATGTCATGCTGTACTGCTTTACTGCTCGGATGATTACATTTTTTGACTGCTCCAGATCAAGAGCCGTGTAAATGAGTTACAATGGTGTCAGCCTTTACTGTAACTTTCTTATGCTGATGAGGTTTCCTTGTATGTCCAAGTCACATGAATCAAACAGCTAATGGCACAAACAATTGACCCTCAAGGAGAGAACCTGCTAAACCGATGGGATTTCAGAGGCGGTCTAAAGTCTCTGTATGCAACACAGATACCTGAATCACATCAGAATGTGGTTCTACTAGTTCGAACCTGGATGTTTCCGTTGTGCTCTATACAGAAACTTAGGGCATGTAAACCAGATTGTGTCCTTCAGGCAGTTAGCAGCAATGGATCTGGTTTCTAGGTCTGCAGGATGAAGAACCATAGATACATATTTCCATTGCTCAGGGGTGGTAGATCTTCTTTTCCTCTGCACTCTGTTGCTGACTTAGGCAGAGAAACATCTAGTTTCATTAGAGATGTTTCCTGGTACAATCTTTCTGTCAGTTTAAAACTCAACATCTTTAATTTCCATGTTCATTTTCGTATTGATGATTTCGGCCAACTCTACTGCTAACACGGTAGTGCAAACTTCCAGACGTGGTATTGTTTGTTCCAAGAGTGGAGTTAGTTTTGCTTAGTTAACCTAGGGCCATTCAGGCTGCTAAACTAGGTACGTCCTAATGTACAGTTCTAATGGATCAAGCCATGTCCCAATCCTTGGGTACCACTGAGAGTCGATGGGATTTCTCCTGTAGAGGTAGCTCCAACTGAAGTATGCCCCATGAAGCCAACATGGGGTCCTCTGGTCGGACAAGTGTGTGGGTTACTCCATATTCTCTAACCAACAATTTCTGGGGGAATCCCCACTTGTATGGAATGTTGTTTACCCTCAATACACAGTCATCGGCCCAAACTTCTTCCGTGCGTGCAGGGTGGCCTGCAAGAGATCAACAAAAAGTCAGGCATCGGAGAATAGCTCAGGGAGAGATGTCAGTTTTAGCTGTTCTCTGACATGAAGGTAGCGTAGCCTAGCTATGGCATCTCTTGGCAAATTCTCTGGGATCGATTTTGGCTTAGGCAGTCCATGGGCCCTATCTATCAGGCACTCTTGTTTAGGAACATTTGGTGAGATGGCAGAGATAAGCTGTGAAATATAAGGAATGACAGTTTTGGGATGCCCTTGAATTTCACATTATTCCTCAAGGTTATTATGGGTATCTATTATCTCATTATGTGAGCTAGTCACTTATGACATTTTGTTTTCTAAGTGGTCTATCCTGCCACCTAGATCATCTATGGCTGCGCTCAGGGAAGCTGACACTTGCGAAAAGTCTCTCTGAATCCATCCCTTGAGAGCTAGTACCACCTTTTTATAAAGAACTCAGAGGCTGGTTGGTCGGAGAACGGTAAGTCCTTGATGGGATCACCCCCTACTGTCTCCCAGTCATGTTCCAGTGTGTCAATACCTGCGCACATGTCCACAAGATGTGGTCTCTTATTGCCTGAGCTTTGCCCCTGGTGTTAAGGGAGGCCGTGGGAGTTTGGGTGCCATCTTAGAAAAGCCATCTGCTTTCTTGCTTTTTTCTTTGGTTGCTGATTCAGCAGAGGCAGGAAGTAATGCCTGAGGCTTGATCACTACTGCGTCCGCCATTAAACTCTGATCCAGAGACAGAGAAATAGAAGCAGCTGGGGATCACCCTACAGAGAGTGAGATAGAAGGAGATGCTGAGCGGTCACTGCCATCTTAAGACGCCCCGGCAAGATGTAGTCTTAAGGAAAAAGTCGGTAAGTTGTCTAGGATCGCATTTCGATGTTCTTTTTCTGGTCATCATTCTCTTTAGGGGTTATCGGAGTGTTCCCCAAGGTTGGGGATCACTTTGAGTCGCTAGTAAACAGTCGCCAGCAGGTCTAGAGACGAAGCTCCCTCTCACATGTCCTTCTCAGAGCAGATCCAGGCCATACAATTGTCCTCCTTTGTTTTTTGGAAAACAGTGCATCCTAGATAATCTTGGTTTTCATCCCAGATGCAGTTGTTATAGGTAGCGCCAACGAATATACTAGGTGATGAAGTGTTGTGTGGCAGATCCTTTATGAAGAAGTGATTTTCACATGGCCGAAGGAGAAATGGACGTCCAATTTTGAGTGTACTAGTAAGCATGTTGACATGATGGAACATCCTAGGTCAAGTCTCTGAGCATAAAGTTCTAATGAGTCTAGAAATTCTGCTTCTGCTATGGCCACTGCTATCTCTTTCTCAGCAGCAAGTCTTTTTAGCGTTGCTTGAGGGCGCACTTTCTCCATACTCAGGGAAGCTTCTCTTAACCTGATCTCTATTTCCTGCTCTGCGAAGCTAGATTTTGCCTTTACCACGTCTGCTTTTGCATCAGCAATGGCGGCAGGTTCTCTGATCGATGTTCTGATAGATCCACATGTCAAATACCTTGTCTTGACTGAAGATGCTCGACTTTGAGACATGATGTGACCGTTAGGAGACTGTTACGATACCCACTTGCAGGGATGATGGTGGGCTTTCTATTGTCTGATATAGTGAGCTTGTACTTAGCAGTCGAAACAGTCTTCTTACATGCTAGCCCAGTGTATTATGTGACTTGTAGATGAACCTCCCTGTCCTCTGCAGAAAAGACTCTGAAAAACTTCTCTTTATTGATGGTAGAGAGGAAAAGGTGAAACTATAGGATAAATAATGGGGGTATTCAGAGTATATCGAATGATATGGTACATGGAATACAAAACATGTCATTCTCAACAACATGAGGTAATATTTCAATCATACTAAAAAGCATAAAGAGTACGTCAGCATTTACATAAATAAGGTCCTCAATGACCGTGCTGGAACATGAACTTGAGGTACAAAACAACTAATGGAAGTGGCTCCTCACATGGTCAGTCATGAGGAAAAATCTGCTAATAGAGAATACAGAAACAATAAACACCCACAATGCCTCAGGAGATTTCACATAATTGGGGCTGAAGATCTGGTCACCTACATTAAAGATAAAATTGATTGCATTCATCAGGAAATAATTGCTCAATCCTCTCACCCCACGAATCCCCTTCCCTCTGGTACCTTATCTTGTTCACTCTCTTCCTTTGAGCCAGTCACAGAGGAAGAAGTGTCCAGGCTCCTCTCCTCTGCTCGCCCCACTACTTGCCTAGTGACCCCATCCCCTCACATACAGTACGGTACAGTCTCTCTCCCCAGCAGTCACTTCTCACCTCATTAAAATCTTCAACATCTCTCTTCTGGTGTCTTTCCCTCTTCTTTCAAGCTGTTACCCCATTTCTAAAGAAACCTTCCCTGGATCCATCCAATCCTACAAACTGCCCGCCAGTTTCTAACCTCCCTTTCATCTCCAAACTCCTGGAACGCTTGTTCTATTCTCGACTAACCCGCTATCTCTCAGCTAACTCCCTCCTTGACCCCCTACAGTCTGGTTTCCGCTCTATGTATTCCACTGAAACTGCTCTTTCTAAAGTCTCCAATGATCTCCTCACTGCTAAATCCAAAGGTGACTATTTGCTCCTCTTTTTTCTGGATCTTTCAGCAGTGTTCGATACTGTGGACCACCAGCTCCTCCTCAGGGGCTTTGCTCCATTGGCCTAAAAGGCTCTGCACTCTCTTGGTTTTCTTCCTATCTCTCTGACCGCACTTTCAGTGTCTCCTTTTCTGGATCTTTCTCTTCTCATCTTCCTCTCAGTGTCGGGGTTCCTCAGGGCTCAGTCCTGGGTCCTCTTCTCTTCTCTCTCTATACTGCCCCAATTGGACAAACCACCAGCAGATTTGGTTTCCAGTATCATTTTTATGCTGATGACACCCAGCTGTATACCTCAGCACGTAACATCACCCCTGCCTAATCCAGAACACTAGTGACTGTCTCTCTGCTATCTCTAAAATCATGCCCTCTCTCTTCCTGAAACTCAATCTAAGACTGAATTTATTGTCTTTCCACCATCTACTAACTGACCTAACCCTGACCTCTCCATCTCCGTCTGTGGGATCAATATAGCCCCGGGGCCATTGTCTTGGGGTTGTGCTGGACTCTGACCTCTCCTTTGCACCATATACTCAGTCTCTTGCTCTCTCTTGCAGCATCTCAGAAACATCTCCAGAATCCGACCATTTTTGACAATTGAAATCTCTAAAATGCTAATTGTCGTGCTGATTCACTAGATTACTGTAACTCCCTACTATTTGGCCTTCCACTCTCTAAACTCTCTCCTCTACAATCTATTCTTAATGCAGCAGCTAGGCTCGTCTTTCGGACCAAATGCTACACGGATGCCTCCAGATATTCCCTATAAAATAATAACCCTCATCCACAAAGACCTGCACAATACTGCACCTCACTATCTCTTTACTCTCACCTCAGTCTATCACCCAACGCAAACATGCTCTTAAATCCCATCACTAACTGCATGAAATGTCATCCCTCCATTTACTAATCCATCCTATGTCCTATCTCCCATCTGTTATCCGGCAAACACCAGATATACACCAAGCTCAAGGCTTCTCTGCAGTCTTTTTCACCTTGGACCCTGTATATAAGATGATGACTGGTTCAAGCAGAAGACTTTCTATTGGCTGGACCATTATGTAATTTATTTTACCTCTTGTGTCACCCCCTCATCCTCATAGACTGTAAGCTATTGTGTCACCCCCTCATCCTCATAGACTGTAAGCTCTTGTGTCACCCCCTCATCCTCATAGACTGTAAGCTCTTGTGTCACCCCTCATCCTCATAGACTGTAAGCTCTTTTGTCACCCCCTCATCCTCATATACTGTAAGTTCTTGTGTCACCCCCTCATCCTCATAGAGCTGTAAGCTCTGTGTCCCCCCTCATGCCTATAGAGTAAGCTATGTGTTAACCCACTCATCCATGACTGTAAGCTTGTGTCTACCCTCACTCCTCATAAGACGTAGCTCTTGATCCCGCATCCCACTGAGCTTTCTCTCTATCCATAGACGTAAGCTCTTTTGTCACCCCCTCATCATCATAGACTGTAAGTTCTTGTGTCCTCTCACCCTCATAGACTGTAAGTCTTGTGTTCACCCCCTGCATTCCTTATAGACTGGATAGCTCTTGTGTCACCCAACTATCCTCATAGCTGTAAGACTCTGTGTCCTTACCCTCTCCTCATAGATGTAAGCTCTTGTGTCACCCTCATCCTCATAGGACGGTAAGTCTGCTGGTCACTCCATCATTCATAGGATGTAAGCTCTTGTGTCACCCCCTCCCCTCATCTTCATAGACTTAAGCTCTTGGTTCACCTCCTATCCTCAATGACTGTAAGCTCTTTGTGTCAACCCCCTATCCTCAAGACTGTACCTCTTTTGTTCACCCGCATACCTCATGGACTGTAAGCTTCTTGTGTCACACCTCATCCTCATAGGACTGTAAGCTCTTGGTCCTCCCTCATCCATCATAGACTGTAAGCATCTTGTGTCCCCTCATCCTCATAGACTGTAAGCTCTTGTGTATACCTCTCCTCATCGACGAAAGCTTTGTGTCACCCCCTATTCTCATAGATACAGCTTTGTGTACACTCACTCATCTACTAGAATGTAAGCTCTTGGGTCACCCCTCATCCTCATAGACTGTAAGCTCTTGTGACACCCCCTATCTCTAGGCAACGCCCTTGTCACCTTCATCCTATAGAGCTGAAGCTCTTGTGTCACCCCCTCATCTCTCAAGACTGTAAGCTCTTGGTCACACCTCATCCTCATAGACGTAAGCTCTTGTGTCATCCCCCATTCCTCATAGAGTAAGCTCTTGGTCACCCCTAGTCATTATAGACTGTAATGTCTCTGTGTCACCCCTCCTCATCTCATCCAGAGTAAGTACTTGTGTCACCCCAGCATCATAGCATGTGTCTTGTCTACCCCATGTCATCCTCATGAGGCTGTAAGCTCTGTGTCACCCCTCATCCTCATAGGACTGTAAGTCTCTGTGTCACCCCCTATCTCTAGAGACTGTAAGCTCTTGTTGTCACCCCCTCATCCTATAGACTGTAAGCTCTGTGTCACCCTCATCTCATAGACTGTAAGCTATTGTGTCCACCCCTCTCCTCATAGACTGTAAGCTCTTGTGTCCTACCCTCACATCCTCATAGACTGAGCCTTTGTGTCCCCCCATTCCTCATGGACTGTAAGGCTTGTGTATCCTATCCTGTTCCTAGATTAGTGAGTGTGTTGCAGCTTTTCCCTCAGTTCCGGTCATAGCTAGGTGTTGTCTCGTAAGCTCTTGTGTCACACCTCATCCCTGCACTTAGACTGTAAGATTTGGGTCCCCTCATCCTCATAGAATGTAAGCTCTTGTGTCACCCTCCATCCTCAAGACTGTAAGCATCTTGTGTTCCCCCTCATCCTCATGACGCTTTAAGCTGCTTGTGTCACCCCTCATCCGCATAGACTGTAACGTCTGTGTCACCCCATCCTCAAGACTGTAAGCTTCTGTGTCCCCCCTCCCTCATAGCGTAGTAGTGTCCTTATCTCATGAATGAAGCTCTGTGTTCACCCACTCATCCTCATAGACTGTAAGCTCTTGTGCACCTCGATCATCAGCTGTAGGCTGTGTCCTAATCATAGACTGTAAGCTCTGGTCACACCTCCCCAGTATCGTGTCAGCTCCTCTCCCACACCAGGACTTGTGCCCTCATCCGACTAAGCGGTCACCTAGCCTCATAGACTGTAAGTATGTGTCCTACCCTATTCCTCATAGCCTGTAAGCTATTGTGTCACCCCCTCATCTCTCATAGACTTGTAAGTTTGTCGTCACCCCTCATCCTCAGACTGTAAGCTCTGTGTGCTACCCTCAATCCTCATAGACTGAAGATCTTGTGTCACCCCATCTCTCATAGACTGTAAAGCTCTTGTGTCACCCCCTCATCCTTCAAGGCTGTAAGCTCTGTGTCACCCCTCATCTCATAGACTATAGTTTTTGTGTCAGGGTCCTCACGCCTATTGTTCCATAGACTTTTGTACTTCTGTAATGTATATTATACTTCTATTTGTGAGTCCCCTGTGATTTGTAAAGACTACGGAATGGTGATGGCGCTATCTAAATAAGTTATTATTAATTATTATAATGCATTGAGAACTAAAGCCAGGAAATACACTACACACAAGTAGATGGCGCCTGTTACCCCTCCATGCATTGCAGCAGAACACCTAAACAGCTCATTTCTGCGGAGGAGACAAACACTTTTAATTGAGTTTATAGAAATGTTCGCCAACTTTAATCTATTGCCGCTAGACTTTTGCCCCGTTGTGTGGGAATCTACATCATGGACCCATATTTCACAACGTGTCGAATAAATGTAATGTGAATAACTACACCATGACTTTAATACAATCACAGCATGCCTCAATTGACCCAAGATACATAACGCGTCCGCGGTTTCAATGTTCATATGCTCCGTTGTGTTGGTGTGAGAGGTTTGACTATGAAGACCAAAAATTCTTGGACTTCTTGTCATATTTTAGTGATCTCACTGAATGATTCGACGCTCCATGATGTGACAGGTAACTATAAGCAAAAATATTTAAAATGTATATTAGAGACAAAATAAATATAGAGAAACAAAAGAAAGACAGCGCGCGGCCTCATTTACTAAGGGTCGTTCTGACTCTTTTTAGCCGGGTCTCCGACTATTTCGCTTGCCCCAGGATTTTGGCACACCGCATTGGATTGTGGTGCATCCCGGCGCCAGCTTTCACCGACAACAAAAATTGGGTTTTTTGTGGCGTGCGTCGCGAGCAACCTGGACGAATTCGCGACAAACGCGGAATTTCAAAAGGGAATCGGGTTCCAAAATAATATATATTTTAGATCTATGTATGTATCTATTACCTACCTGTCTCTCCTCATTCAACTCTGCCTGTATCTCACTCGCTCTCTCTCTCCTGCTGTCTCTCTGTCGGCACACTCCCTGCCTTCTTTTATCTCTCTCTACACCTGCCGTTCTCTGTCACCAGCTCTCCCTTCCTGTCTCGATTTCACTTACTTTACCTGCTTGTTCTTCTCACTCTCCCTGCGTGTCACTCACTACTTTCCCGCACCTGTTCTCTGTCACTCACTTACTTCCCTTCCTGTTCTCTGTCACTCACTCACTCTCCTGCCTGTGTCTCTGTCAATCACTCACTCTCACTCCTTTTGCTCTGCAATCACTGCCATGACTGTCTCTCCTGTCAATCACTCCCTGCTTGTCTCTCTGTCACTCACTCTCCCTGTCTGTCTTTGCTCTCACTCTGTTTAGGTGAATTCACGTATGCCGCACAGGGGACAAATATACGGCGGCGTCTAACGGCCGTATACGTCCCCCATAGACAGCACAAGGGCCGCAAGCGCCTACAGGAGCGGTACGGTGCAACACACGGTTGCGGCACCCTAGTACTGCTCCATACCCAAGAAAAAGATAGGACAGTCCTATTTTTTTCCCGTAGAATATGGCGCTGTGCACCATGTCTCACTATGGAGAGCTGGAGGAGTGAGCTCGCTTCTCTCCTTCCTCCCTCCCCGTGCGCTGCCGTGTGCCCGCAGTGCTTAGGTTGCGGCGAGTCAACAGCAGTGGGCAGAGTACGCTTATACACAAAGGGTCTTATAACACTTGCTATAATAATATATTAATGACCTGTGCAGCGAGCAAAACCTCACGTGCTCAGCTTCAAACTGCCACAGCCGCGCAGACAGTGTCAATGGTCTGGATATGGCGGTGAATAAGTGTATATGGACGCGTACAGTGAAAATGGATTTCAAAACCAAGTCTATTGACGTTCCCTGAGTCACAGAGAGCAGGTTTGCCAAAATTGGTGATTGTAATGTGACAGTGAAGCTTCCTTTAGAAGACATACCATACACACCACACACATTCATACAACCTGCACACATATATACATCACACAACCCCCCCCTCACACACTTTCATACATACATGCACACATATATACTAAACATACCATACACACACACATTCATACCTACATACATGCACACATATATACATGTACACACATATGTAAGACACACACACATTCATACATACACACATACATACATACACACATACATACATACATACACACACATTCATACATACATGCACACATATATACCTAACACAACATACCATACACACACACACATTCATACACACACATTCATACATACATGCACCCTTATATACATACACACCTACATACATACACACATTCATACATACATGCACACATATATAGTACACGCATACATTGATCGATGACACCATTTATACATACACGGCTTTGCTCCATTGGCCTAAAGGACACTGCACTCTCTTGGTTTTCTTCCTATCTCTCTGACCGCACTTTCAGTGTCTCCTTTTCTGGATCTTTCTCTACTCATCTTCCTCTCAGTGTCGGGGTTCCTCAGGGATCAGTCCTAGGTCCTCTTCTCTTCTCTCTCTATACTGCCCCCATTGGGCAAACTATCAGCAGATTTGGTTTCCAGTATAATTTTTATGCTGATGACACCCAGCTGTATACCTCAGCAAGTAACATCACCCCTGCCTTACTCCAGAACACTAGTGACTGTCTCTCCGCTGTCTCTAACATCATGTCCTCTCTCTTCTTGAAACTCAATCTTTCTAAGACTGAATTTCTTGTCTTTCCACCATCTACTAACTTACCTAACCCTGACCTCTGCATCTCGGTCTGTGGGATCACTATAGCCCCGGGGCCACTGTCTTGGGCCTCTCCTTTGCACCATATATTCCATCTCTTGCTCTCTCTTGCAGCATCTCAGAAATATCTCTATAATCCGAACACCCAACCCCAAAAGCTTCAAACCTGCTCTTAAAACCCATCTCTTTAGACAGATCTATCACATCACTGACTGCATGAAATGTCACCCCTATATTTACAAATTCATCCTATGTCCTCCCCCCATCTGTTATCTGGCAAACACCAGATATACACCAAGTTCCAGGCTTCTCTGCAGTCTATTGTGCCCCCCCCCTAAGCTCTTGTGTCCCCCCTCATCCTCATAGACTGTAAGCTCTTGTGATCAGGGTCCTCACTCCTATTGTTCCATAAGACTGTTTGTGCTTTCACGCAACAGAAATTGGGGGGCGTGGCCGTTGGACAACCTGACGGATTCGGACAAACCGCAGAATTTCAAAAAGGAAATTGGTTTACAAAATAATATATATTTTATATCTATGTATGTATCTATTACCTCCCTGTCTCTCTCATTCACTTTGCCTGTCTCTGTCGCTCTCTCTCCCTGCCTGTCTCTCTGTCGCTCTCTCTCCCTGCCTGTCCATACATGCACACATATATACATACACACATACATACATACACACATTCATACATACATGCACACATATATACATACACACATACATACATAGATGATATATACATACATGCACACATATATACATACACACATACATACATACATGAACACATATATATACATACATGCATACATACATGCATACATATATAAATACATGCACACATATATACATACATACATACATACACTCAGCTTTATGTATCAGATTCACACAGTGTTTTACAGTTACTTGGCATAGATGGAAAACTGGAGTACTACTGCAGGTTTTGGCTACACACGGTTGTTTTGTAGTCCATAATCATGGAGATGTAGAAGCTGCAGAGAAAAAAATGTAAAAAGATCATCTATATATTTTTTGTTATATTCCATAAAAGCAAAGTATGTGATACAATGTATACAATATGCCACAAGACACAATGAAGAATATTAATGTTATTTTTGTTTCTGTTTCCTTTTTCCCTTTAAGCTTTTTGGCTTATTCCCAAGTCTGATGTGTTACATTCCTGGTCCTCACCAAGAGATCTTCAAACTAATGGACAATCTGAGACAATTTATGAAGGAAATGATTAATACCCACCGGGGCGATTTGGATAAGAACTGCCCTCGAGACTTCATGGATTCCTTCCTCATAAAGATGGAGGAGGTCAGATTGGAGATCACTTTCCATTTTTAGACCCTTACACTTACATCTTGTGTTTGAATTTATATATTATCTAGTAATAAATACATTTCTATACACAGAGTACATTTTTTTTTTACAACTATAATAATTATGCATTGTATTTGCTTTAGGAAAAAAATAATCCGGACACAGAATTTCACGAGAAAAACTTGGAGGCGACAATATTTGATATGTTCTTTGTAGGAACATGGACTTCGAGAACGACCTTGAGTTATGGTTTTGTTGCGCTCTTACAATATCCAGAAATACAAGGTAAGATACATGTTTACATACCTTATATACTCGAGTATAAGCCTAGTTTTTCAACACAAAATTTAAGCTCAAAAACCCTAACTCGGCTTATACTCGAGTCAACTAAAAAAATAAAGTCAAAACTCACCTTTCTGACATCATCTGACATCATAGGTCCTCTTCTGTCTGAGACAGTCTGAGACAGAAGAGGATCTATGGGGGAAGTCGGAAAGATGAGTACAGTGTTATTTTTTTTCCTCTGCAGGGGCTGGGCAGGCTGTATGCTACAGGGGTTGGGCAGGCTGTATGCTACAGGGGCTGGCAGACTATATACTGGGAGGCTGTAACCAATGAATTTCCCACCCTCGGCTTATACTCGAGTCAATAGGTTTTCCCAGTTTTTTGTGTTGAAATTAGGGGTTTCGGCTTATACTCGGGTCGGCTTATACTCGAGTATATACGGTATATCTAACAAAAAGGAATTTTTAGCGTCACTGCACTGACAAGTAGTTAGGTGCACGCCCTACAGGACCGGCCACATCCCCCAGCAATAGAGAATAGGCGGCATCCAAAATACTGGTAATAAATCAAGTGGGTTTTATTCCCAGGCTGCTACGTTTCAGCTTCCTCCGAAGCCTTTCTCAAGCAAATGATTAAGTGCATAGAGATTATATTTATAGGAAATGATCCATACATAGTGGGCGGAGCATAGTCATATACAAGTCAATTACATACAAAAGTGAATACATAATCCAAAGTGTACACGTGAGCGAATAACATAACGGTGTCTTCGGGTAGGTCTGCGCATGCTCGGGCAGGGCTCACAGGTAATACCCAATTGTAGCCTCTTAAATGTTCTCATGGGGCGATCACGCCCTCAAAAATAACCACACCTACTCCTCCAAACCTCTAGCTGCCTAGTCGCACACGGTAATCCTGACATTCGTGTCACTTCCAATCCCTCATATGGTCTCATACACACACAAACACTTTTCTCTGATAGAATATATTTTTCTTAAAGGGAATCTTCCACCAGGATAGAAGGATTGTAAACCAAGCACACTGACATACTGCCGTGCGCCCCCTCTGCCAGGATCTGCTCTTATTTTAGCTTATTATATCCTTGCTTTTACATAAAAAGCCTTGAAAAGTTATGTAAATAATCCTGAGGGGCTCTGGGCTCCATAGTTGTTAACGGTGCCAGGAGCCCCTCAGGCTCAATTGCATGATTTTAAAAACCTTTTCTTAAAAAAAACATATGAGAGGGAGCACACACCAGTATGTAAGTGTGCTTAGTTTGTAATCCTGGAGGTAGATTTCCTTTAAATTTACTTGTACTAATTTATGTAAAGGAAATCTACCACCAAGATCAAGGATTGTCAATAAAGCACTTACATGCTGGTGTGTCCCCTAGCAGGATCCATTCTTTTATAGCTTCTTATGATATATATATATATATTTTTTAAAGCTTTTAAAATTATGTAAATGAGCCTGAGGGGCTCCAGGCTCTGTGGCTCACTAATTATGCACACCTCCAAGCTTGTTTACTGCCCACCTATTCCATTTTTTACCCAGTCAGAGTCACCATCTCTCTGGCTGGGGAGGAACAGGTGTCAGGCCATAAGCCTGCATGAAGGTGTGTATAATTAACAGACAATGAAGCCTGGAGCCCCTCAGGCTCATTTGCATAATTTTAAAAGCAATTTTTTTGTAGAAATGAGGCCATAAGAAGCTAAAAGAAGAGTGGATCCTGCTGGTAAGTGTGCTTGGCTTACAATCCTTGATTCTGGTGGTAGATGTCCTTTAAAGCTTGTTGAAAAATCATTGTAAAGTCTGACAGAATTGTGTTACATGCCCCAAGTTAAAGGTGCACCAAGAAAAAGTGGTGCCCTCTGTCAGAGCAGTTCAGGGGGAGCCAGATTCATGAAGAATCTGAACCACAAATCCTGAATCTGGCGCCCCCTGCGCACTGCACAGGTAACTGCACATCGTACACAGGACCCTGCACATAGTACACCCCCTGCACATAGTGCACAGGACACTGCACATAGTACACACCGCACTGCTCTTAGTAAATGAGCTTCTCTTCTCTATAAGATATTACAAAGTCTGTCTCTCTCTCTCTGTTTGCTTTGTACATTTTAGATAAGATCCACAAGGAGATTGACAATGTGATCGGCAGAGATCGATGTCCATCAATAGAAGACAGGAGTAAGATGCCCTATACAGACGCCGTGATCCACGAGATCCAGAGATGTGCAGATATCTTCCCTCTAGGAGTTGCTCATGGCGCAAGCAGAGACACAACCTTCCGAGGATATCACATCCCTAAGGTGGATTATGACGCATCATTCCTGTTTCCCAGTGACCTTTCATTTAACACCTTCCCCCAATGCAAATTTTTCTTTCATTTTTACTTCCCTCCTTTAAAATTCCATAACTTTTTTATTTTTCTGTGTACAGAGCTGTATGATGGTTTCTTTTCCGCACAAACAAATCCTGCTTCCCAATGATGCTATTTAGTATTCCATTATTTGCATATAAGAGTCACCATTTTTCCATATTCAAACACAAATTATACGGGGTACAGTACTGAGTAAGGTGTCAATAGGAGCAAACGGTTTCATTGCTGCCATTTTGGGAACTGTATGACTTTCTGATAATTTTTTACAAACATTTAAAGGGGTTATCTGGGTTTAAAAATTTCTTATGGCCGGGCTGGGGAGGCCTAGTTAAACATAATAAACATGTACTTACCTCCTCCAGCGCTGCTGATGTCCCGCGCCGCGGTCCCTTCGATCCGTGCCCCTGTTTGTTTACAGGGGCACGGAAGCCGCGCACAGGGAGCTTCCGGTCCGCGATGTGGACGGCTCCCCCCATCCGTCCCTATCTTTCAGCGTTGTAAGCGCTGAGAGATAGTGCGCATGGGAGCATCCGGCCGGCTGGAAGCTCCCTGTGCGCCCTTGTAATGAAACCGGCGCACGGAGAAGACCGGCTGCGGCGCGGGACATCGGCAGCACCGGAGGAGGTAAGTAGATGTTTATTGTGTTTAAATAGCCCTCCCCAGCCCGGCCATAAAAAAAAATTTAAATCCGGATAACCCCTTTAATGTGTTGCAACATTTGGGTGCTATTTTCTGGGATTTTAGGGATACGGCGATACCTGACATGTTTCTGATTTTTGTAAAATGTATTTTTATTTATAAACTTTATTGCAGTATATGGCAGTTGGCACATGATCTGTATCAGTTTGCCATAGACAAACTGTTACAGATCTGTTCATATGGCAGGTTCAGGTTCTCATAGAAACAGATCACTCCCCCTCCACACCCGCAATGATGCCATGAGGGCAACGATTCATGGCGGCGTGTATGAACCAGCGGCAATTAAAGGGTTATCATCAAACACATTTTTCGATTTTGGCCTTAACTTTCAGGGATCTTTGGTGTATCCAGTCCTGACATCTGTCCTGAAAGACCCTGCACATTTCACGAACCCAGAAAAGTTTGACCCCGGACACTTTCTCGATGATAACGGTGGCTTCAAGAAAAGTGATGCCTTTATACCATTCTCTGCAGGTGAGACAGTATTGTGTTTTTCCAGGATTCCAGGGTTTAGCTCTAAGTTCCCTGTACTCTAGTGCTCTGTAACCCTCACCTCTGCTCTGAATGAATCCTATAATATCTAGCCAGAAAGCCTGCTACAGCTTTTACTCAGAGTAGAGATTGGAGTTGGGGATCAGCTTAAGGTAAACAAGTCACTGGTTTTTAGATCACTAAATTACAAGCAAATAATATGCAAGTTATGGATTTATGGGCCTCCCCAGCGAGATACATTTCTGGAATCAACACAGTGGGGAACATACTGCTTGGTCTCAGTCTATTCTACAAGCCTTGGATGAGAAGATATGCAGAACTCTCAATGGGAACATAGTAAGTCACATTTGGTCTCCAATGAAACTGGAGGTCCAGATGAGTCTGAGGGCACCGGGAAAGTGATCCTATGACCTCCAGTGGAGAAGTTAGAATTCATTTGATATTCTGGAGCTAACTCATGCGGAAAGTGTTCCCTGAAAATGCATAGGGGCAGGGGTATGTGTCTACAAGTGAGACTGTCACCAGGAATGTCATTTTTAGCTAGTGACAGGTTCCAGTAGCCTATGCTATGCTGATTTAAAAAATGTTTTTAGGAGGGAGAGAGAGGAAGCTTCAGAATACTAAGACACAGACTGTCCCTCCCTAGTGACTCGTCACATGCTGCTTGCATGGAGCCAGGCAATAAGAATTAAACTTATATAAACCACTTAAATGATTCAGAATGCTGACAAAGGCATCTTTAAATCAGTATAGCAAAGGCTAATGAAACCTGTCACCAGCTATAGGATGTGAGGATAGCCCCAGTAGCCTCTTTGTTCCTCTTACAAGAAATCTTTGGCACGCAGCTCCTTGTAGCTGCGCGCCCCCGTCCAAGATACCTGCGGTCTGTGCATCTGTCACTGTTCCAAAGCCGTTGCTGCGCAGAGGCAGGCCAGCTTTTCCGCGCATGCGCAGATGGAAGGTATCTTGGGCGAGAGCTCGCAGCTACAAGGAGCTGCGCGCCGAAGATTTCTGGTAGGAGGAGCAAAGAAGCTACTGGTGCATGGAGTAGCCGTGCCATGTAGCCTCAGCTCAGCCTCTTTACAAAATTTACATATTAGGGGAATAAAAGTTGCGGGGATAGGACGGTAGGTTCCCTTTAAAATCACATTCTTTGTGACAGGTTCCCTTTAAAAGCAAATGAGCCCTGTGGCTTACATTAATACAACAACAAAATCACTTCAAATGGCAGAAAGAATCTGAAAGTGCTGGCCATCCCTCTCCATTGGGGCAGCACACTTGCAACTTGTACTCTGTCTACAGTACATATTTTTATATAAACTGGTTGTTCTTTTTCCTCAATCAACAAATTGCCACATTTGTGTCTTGGTCATTTATGTGCTACTTTGGTTGACTTCAGGCCCAATATAATCTCATTAAGAACAGGGCTTATAATTAACCACAGTTCGTGGTAGACTATCATGTTGAGAGAGCTCTGTTTTACTGAGGGTAGTGAAAGGGTTCTGTTGGCTGTTTAGGGATATAGGCCTGTGTTGTATATAATGTCACAGACATATTAAATTATAGGATATAGGCCTGTGTTGTATATAATGTCACAGACATATTGTTTCAGATACGTAAATCTCTATAAGTTTAGTTTGACTTCCTATTCTTTTTGTTTGTTCTATTTCCTCAGGTAAACGTGTATGTATGGGAGAAGACCTGGCCCGCATGGAGCTTTTCCTTTTTTACAGCACTATACTGCAGAGGTTTACCTTGGAGCCCACAGTAGACAACACCAATACCTCAAGAGCTAACATATATGAGATGAAAGTCATCCCTCGGTTCTGAAATGAAATTTTAAATTAGTTGAAAACATACGGAAATAAATTGAAAAGGACATAGATAGAGATGAGCGAGCACTAAAATGCTCGGGTGCTCGTTACTCGAGCCGAACATTTCCCAATGCTTGAGTGCTCGTTTCGAGTAACGAGCCCCATTGAAATCAATGGGAGACCCGAGCATTTTTCAGTAAAATTACAAACTGACCGAGCACAGTGAAATAACACAGTGCAGAACAGATTGCAGATGTTCGGGAACATCTGCGATCTGTTCCGGAGACACGCGTGCAGAACGGTGTTCTCCGCAATAGTATTTGAAGAACAATATGTGTGAAGAACAACTTGCAGATGTTTGCCACTTCTGTCCTGGTGTCCTTTTTTGGCAGATTGAAGTGGCATGTCAGGGATAGTTTGCGGATGAAGGACTGTAAATCAACAAAAAACTGGAATTCATTGAAATTAGATGTAGGGCAATATGATAGTAAACCCATTTCATGTTTCTGAAGTGGGTAGGAGGATAAATTGAATATTTTTACATCATCATTTTATAGTGAGACTGGCTTTTTTACCTTTCTGTTTGAAGACATGAAAAAGGGGCTCCTGATGACAGGTTCCCTTCAAGGTGATTATATCCCTTCAATTGTATATAGCCTATTGCAATCAACATTGTATATAAATCATGTGGCTTCTTTTAAAAGCTACAAAGCTGTTTAGAATTTTTTATTTGGGTGAGTAAGAGGGCAAGGGTGGCCATCCATTTGCTGTTCCGCCCCTGGGAGGAGTGGGGCTCACTGACTTTGAGCTGTTTTAATACGACTGTGCTGCCCAGCTGTCATATCCCCTGAATGTTTCACTTTGAAAAGCTGCGCACCTTGGCGATGCTTGTCAGCCCTCACTTTCCCTCTCCTGAGTGTCTTCTGTTTGGTGGTGATGGGAGAGCTAGAGCTTCTTTTGTTGTGGGTGAGTTACTATACAGTGAGGTTTGATAAATTCACTCCCTTGTGGAATAACCTGGTCCTTCCCGAGCTCTTCTCAGTGCCTAGCTGGGCCATTTGGACGGCCAGAGGGGTGATATATTTGGGAGATATCTGTGAGGGCAGTAAGCTCCATTTATTTCAACAGTTGAAAATGCTTATGACCCTCCAAACTCTACTGGTCCTCCAACTCAGCCATGCTGTAACTGCTCAATTTCCAGGAAAGCGGCTGTCGAAGAAACCCTTCCCCATTCCTCCCTTCCTTTTAGAATCTCCTGGCAGCACCCCCATCTCCCGTCTGTACTGTGAGTTGTTGTGGCCCTTGGGGTGTTTGTAGGGCGTACACATATTATCAGATATCTTGTTAAGTTTACTTTGTGTTTATTCCTTCCTTTCCCAAGCTTTTATTCTGGGTGTATGACCCTTCATTGTGCTGATGTATGGGTTTTGCTTGATGTGTCATGGACACTGCACCACCATGGAGATGATCACATGCACGCATGGGACTCTGTACAACTGCTTTGTTATGTCTTTATCACTTTACAGAATATGATGTAAATAACGACATTAAATAATTATTTTATGATAATGAAAACATTTGACAGATGAGACTGTCTCGTGTTTTCCTGGATGGTTGAGAGATACGGATGGTGCGTTCTGACTCTAGTCCATATTTCTACATATCTTCTCTTATTTTCACCCTGGTTTCCATTATTTCATTTCATTTCATGGTTGTTTAGATTTTGCTCTGTGAATTTGACCATGGTAAAGTTTTTTCTTTTGGATTTAGTATTGTGTTGAGCCAAAAATAAGGGCCATGTCTGGTGAGTGACAGTTAAACAGACGTTAGCATTGATCAAAGTAGTATGACATCTCTATGCTGCTGTTATCTCTGTGCTTTACTAGTCTCCCTTTAAGACATATTTTTGCTAAGAACAAAAAAACTATCCCCACAAAAAGGTTAACACAGCCATAAGAATTGAGGGAAAAAAAAATCTCCCAATAGACAAATTAGCCAGTTTATGAATTATCCAGCCAGTGACCAGTAATGTCTTGGGACCCCACCAATGCTAAATATTTGCCTTCTGTATTGCCACTCTCTATCTCCACCACTTGTTCTAGTTTATACCCCTTCAGTATAAACTAGACAGAAAACCACAGGGGTAAAAGGATGCTGAAACAGTCTCCATTTTGTTTTTTGGCCACCAGAGGCATTGTTTACCTAAAGGGATGCAAAGTAAAAGACTGGAGCTCCTTGGAATTATGACGTGGACACCTTGTTCTGCAAAGGTGTAGTGATGGGCAGTCCGACTATTCTTAGTGAGCTGGATAATGATCCAGCTCACTAAGAAGAGACGGAATGCCCATCACTACATCCGCTCACTAAGCAGAGCCGGCTCTTCTGGCTCCTGAATTATATATTTAACAGGGAGCCTCAGTGGAAGCGTCATCGAGGCTGCGTAGTTGCTGATTGAGCCTGTCTTTCAGCAGTTTCTAAAGATAAGGTACCAAACAGACCCAAGTCAGTGAGAGTACTGAGGTCCACCGTGCCAGTAGGTAACCGTGTACGCAACGCATTAAACTCTTGCCACCAAGTTAATAGTGACTGTATAAAGGCCTATAGTAAGATTAGTTAGGAAGCTTGTAAGTCACAGGCCTCCTTACTACAGAGGCACATTTACTGTTGTACATAATCTGTCGTAGTCTGTTTGGTGGAGTAGAGTTCCCTCGTTAAATTAGTAAGCCTTTGTATCATACTGCCGGTTCGCCGATATCACACTCACAGAATTGTTCTTGTGGATTAGGGAATTAAAAGGTAAAGCGTCTGGGCTAGTGCAGCCTGCAGGGAAAATTGTGAAGTGTTTGAGGGCACTGCGCTGTGTAGCACAAGGGTCTCAGCTTCCAAACTGAGTCTATGTGAATATTTTTGGGAATTCCTTTTTGCAAAATCAGGTTTAATAAAATATTTTTTTACAAATTTGAGTTGGAGTTGCCTTCCTTGTCTGTAACTACCCGGTATACTGGGGAGCCCACCCAGGTACATGGCTTACAACTGCATAGTGTTAAGGGTGGAGAGGTAAGATGCAGATCCCTTGTATGGGAAGCATTATTGGAAAATACACCCCGTTTACACTTGTGTAGAGTCTATAAGACCAATACATAGTGGGGCACACTTACTTACCCGGTCCATGCGCGATCCCCGGTCCGGGAATGTCTGCCAGAATGCACATATGCTGCTATTCATGAAGATCGTGCACCTGATTTCCTGCATGTGTCGCTTCCCCGATCAGGTCCACCAGAGTTCACCATCTTCCTCCTGGTGTATGTAAGTGCATGGCTTGCGACACAAACAAAATTGTTAAATCCCGCACTTAGTTCGAATCTGTCGGATCGTTCGAAGGTCTGCCCCCCCAATTTGTGTTGCATGAAAGCCGGAGCGATTGTGACACAAAATGATCGTGTGCGACACAATCCACGGCGCGATCTCCGAAAAGTCGGGAAACCTGACAAAAATGCGGCCGTGGGACCCTTAGTAAATAAGCCCCAATCTGTGAGAGTTGCTGGAATATAGAGTTTTTCAGAGGCAGGAGAGATTCTAAATTGAACATAGAGATGAACTGGACAATCCAGCCATGCGCAAACAGCTGCTCCACTGATCTCGGGGAGCAGCAAGCGGTCCAACGGGAGTACATTGGACTCCATCGGACCCCTTGTGATCTGATCATCACAAGTCCCCCTCCAATTAGCAAGTTAGGCCCTATCCTGTGGTTAGGGCCTAACTTGTTTTGTGGGAAAGCCCCTTTAAGTAGTTTTCTTTTGTGTTGTCTGAGTGAGATGTTGAATCTCTTCCTGATCTTTTTCCTGAATTTTCTTTCTCTTTTATCTCCTGATAACTGTACTTCATGGGGGCCATCATAAGGCCGGCGCTCACACATAGCGTATGGTAAATCAAGGGGCATTGCTAGGAGAAGGGAAAACTGCCCCTTACCCTGAGGCTAAACTAGTCCCTGCCTGCGGGGACTACCTACGGACCCAAAAACTTCTCACTCTGAACACAAAGACCTATCCAGAAAGAAGGGGAAAGGACTAAAGGATACTGGGGTCTGGTGTACTAAATCCCCCCCCCCCCCCCCCTAATGAAAAGATTGCTGCAAGTAAAACTTGGAGAACTATCAATCCCAGCATGCACACAAACACACAACCCAGACTGAATACAGGAAGAAGGGCAATAGGGAGGACAGAAATAACAGGTAACAACCAGAGAAGGTGCACAAGGAAAGGGGTGAGTGACTACAAGAGAACAGACAAACTTCAGAATCTCTCACCACAGACAAGGTACTGAATAAGTAGAGTCAGGGATAATCTGCAGATACAACAATACCGGGCAAATACTGACCGACAAAACCAGCCTTAAATGGAGCCCGCCCACTCCTGATTGGATAACACAAATGAACACAGCTGGGACCTAAAAACACCAGAAGATAATACAGTAACAACAATAACAAAAAGACAGGTATAAACAATCAGGCCACATAGCACAGTGGTAGAGAACCGACCAGAAAGACCAAAGGACAACGAATCAAATCCTGACACCAATGTGCAGCATAATATATATATATAATGGTGCACATCCTCCATTCTTTAGTGTGTCAAGTCTGATGCCAAGGCCCCCTGACACCAGTGGTGGATTAAGTGTCCCATGGGCCCCGGGCTGTTCACACAACTAGGGCCCTCCCAGCATCCAAACCAACATGTGTCTGGAGATTAGGACCTAAGTACTACTCTATATCCCCTATATCTTTAATCTTGTATTGTTCATAAAAGTAATAATGATGAGCTTCCTACCTGCTCTTATAACCATCTACTTAGGAAAGCCAATCACATTCCCTAACTGCACGAAACCGTCTACACCAGATCTCCCAGACAGTGCAGGAGATGTGGACTGCTGGCCCGACCTCTGCGCTCCACAGCTAAACTCCCTCTTATGCTGTAAATACTCCCGCATAAGCTAAGGCTCCTAATTTTCCTCATTTACCACAGCATAGCCCCCCTCCACAGCAGAACGCTCCTTTACAGAGACGTCCACAGCAGAGCCCCCTTTAAAGTTATGCCCACAGCAGATGCCCCTTTTAATGAAATATCCTCCAGCAGATGCCTCCTTTAATAAAATGTCCACAACAGACTCTGCCTTTAATGAAATTATCCACAGCAGATCCCCCCTTTAATGAAATGTCCACAGCAGATGCCCCCCTTCAAAGAAATGTCCCCATCAGCTGCCCCCTTTAAAGAAACGTCCACATCAGATGCCTCCTTTAAAGAAATGTCCTAATTGTCCAAATTTTCCACAGTAGAGCGCGCCTATACAGAAAATCCCCCCTTTAAATAAATGTCCACATCAGATGCCCCCTTCAATGAAACTCTATGATCTCCTTCAGTGTCTTCTTCCCGGCCCCCGCAGTTCCGTCTTCTTCTCTTCCGGCCCGGGGCACATACGGTTTGGAGGTGGCGTGACCTCATAGTGTATGGACAAGCCATAAAGGGGGTAAATATTTGTAATTCCTGGTTCTTTGCTAGTAATCGCAATTATTTCCGGTTTGTACTCCAGAAAACTGATGTACATGTCCAGGCGCATCTTCCCCAATGTGTTTTTTAAAAAATGGATTGTAAGTGTAAATAAAGTTTATCAAAAACAAAAAAAACCCCTGTGCCATATAATTAAACACTGCTGGAAACCTCGACACTCCCAGACTTTTTTTTTTTCCTAGGACAAACAGAAACAGACAGAGGCTTAGTCAGCGGATCAGAGGATGGCTCTGAACATTGCGGGGACGCTTCTCCTGGCCACCGGGGTCACCCTACTAATCTACCTGGTTAAATGGTGGAACAAGGTGAAGCAGAAGAACCTACCTCCAGGACCTACCCCTCTACCCGGTTTGGGGAATATCCTCCAGATCAACACCACTGAAATGCCTCAGTCCTTAGTGAAGGTATGTTCTCCTGGATCTACTTACCTGATAGTACATAGCAATTGCAATCGTAAATCTCGGGTTGAACTTTCTCACGTCTTGATATTTCCATGAGACTATATTCCCCAGAGCTGCGATTTGTTTCGCATGGCCGGTGTTTGATTGTCTGTGCTTGCTGCTTATGTGCTAATAAAGGGAGTTTTCTACAATGAGGATCACACCCAACGCTCCAGCAATCAGCTGTAATTTGTCGGAGAGCCAGTAATTATCGTGGTTGTCCTCAAATGACCTGCGTCTAAGGACTAGAACCATGTGCACACAGTGATAGTTACTACTTGTATACGTCTAAAAACGCAAAGCATAAAGAAATAGAAGACTGTAGAACATAATATAATAATAGAATATAATATGTAGAACAAACAACCAATCTTTATTATGGTCATCAAGATACAATCTGAATGACAACAAAAACCAAAGGACAACACGACCCTCCAGATATGGAAATACCCTAAATAGCACAACATCCCTGCAATGTACTTTGAGGGAATTTGGGGAAATTAATGAAACCACTTTGGACAGCACGGTGGCTCAGTGGTTAGCATTATAGCCTTGCAGCACGGTGGCTCAGTGTTTAGCACTACAGCTTTGCAGCGCTGGGGACCTGTGTTCTAGTCCCAGGGTGAACATCAGCAAAGAGTTTGTATGTTCTCTCTGTGTTTGCGTGAGTTTCCTACGGCTCCTCCAGTTTCCTCCTACGCTCCAAAACATACTGGTAAGTTGTTTAGATTGTGAGCCCCATTGGGGAATTATTATTGTTATTAGGCAGACTTCTGGAGTACAGTAATTTGCACCAAATATGCATTGCAACACATTTATCATCTAAGACATTTAAAGCATTTTTTCCACTTTTCCAAGCCTGCGACCCATTACTCTATCCACCGGCACATATTGCAGTGTGAACACATGCAGAGAGAAGGGTAATGTATTAAATAAACAAAGCATTCAAGGGTTAATACAGACCAGGGAGGCGCAGCCCCCACATGTGTTTTGCTCAGTGCTGTCTCTGGGGGCATTGGTGGAATAATGGATACAGTGGATTCCCGACTAGCGATTTACTCAGGAGAGGCAAGCCGATGCGTTACTACGACATCTAAGACAGACCAGAACTTATTTGTAGAGGCAGATCCCTAATTGAATATCTATAGGGCACCACAACCAATACATAGTGATCGGTGCGTCTGAATTTGGCAGATCCGGCACACACAACCCCATAGCTGAGCAGTCGTCGCTATAATGCTTTGGGTTCATGTCCCCTAATTAACCACATTGATGTCCTCTGTGACCCTTCTGTAGAGGAGGTTTACATGTTCTGATGCCGTTACAGACCTGGTGGCAGAGTTAGGGAGAGGGTCAGACTGGCAGGGACTTCTCAAATACCAACTATTGCCCTTTTCAGGGCACTCATATATTACCGATATGCATCTGCATGACCTCACTCTACCAGACTTTGCAGTATTGCGTCAATGTTAAGTTAGACTACCTGTGTAGCACACTTTCCTCTAGCGGGAGACCTCGCTTTGCACACTACTCCCAGCGCTGCAGCAGTCATAGCACTGCGCCTCTCCTCTATGTCTTCTCCTATACCTAGCAATCCGTGCCTGATGAAGGTCTGAATTAAGACCGAAACATTGCATAAATTGTTATTGGATTGCTTTTCTCGATCACATTGGAACTAAAAATAAAATATGAATTCCTGATTTCACAAAAATATAAGGAGTGCCAAGTTTTTCTTCATTTATAAGTACGGTATTGTAACCTACTTGTGCACCCGTCAAGCTTTAAAGACTTCGAGTGACGTGTATTCCTTCTACTGATGCCGTTACAGACCTGGTGGCAGAGTTAGGGAGAGGGTCAGACCGGCAGGGACTTCTCAAATACCAACTATTGCCCTTTTCAGGGCACTCGTATATTACCGATATGCATGGGCATGACCTCACTCTACCAGACTTTGCAGTATTGCGTCAATGTTAACTTAGACTACCTGTTACTTTACACTAACAGTCTTAGAAGTTTTTACATCAGTGTTAACTTACACTATCTAGGAGATTAAGAATAGTATTTTATCTTTATAGCACAGATCCAGCAGTTTGGCCATCCAGTGATTGACACTGGGGACTTTTGGAAAACCATGGCCCTTTCTCTCACGGCCTTAAAAGATGAACTGGCAAACACTTGGCCGGACCCCTGACATGAGCCATGTTGGGTCTACGACATTGTCATTACCATGCAAGTCTTCTTCCAATAATCCCTCACCACTGCCCTCCTTGTCAGCCTCCACATTGTGGAAAGCTGCAGTAGATGTCCTGCTATGATCATCTGTCCAGATCCACATCTTCCAAAACAAATTGTCAGGCACCTATACATACAACTGGGGGAGGGGCAGGTGGATGACCCACAGAATCCCAGCTAGGAGAGTTATCATAGAGCATTAGTGAGTTCTCCATGACCTGTGGTGGAAACATCCTTGTTGTTCTTAATGGGGTTGAGGTCAACAACTTTGCACAGAAGAGGTCGAGCGCGATGAAGACAATCTGAGGCACTCTTAGTGATGTAATTGACCAACACCTTAACTCCGTCTGACCTCTCCATTCCTTAATCCTTAATCCTGGTGGTAGATGTCCTTTAATTTCATTGGGGTTCGTGTTCGCCCCAAAGTCCAGGCTTCAATCCAAATTTTCCTCAAATATTCAGGCAAATTCATCGAACCTGAATTTCACCTGACCCATACATCACTACCGGCAGACCTATGCCTTAAAGGAAATTTACCAACCAAATCAATCATGATAAATCAGGGACACTTCCTCATAGACCTAGGCACTGTGATGGTGGCAATCTTCTTATATTTGTTATCCAAGGCCTCCTTCAATCAATCTGAAGGACTACCGCGGGCATTCCCCCTCCCAGTGCATGCTTCCTCTGCTGCCGTAAGACTACACCATGCATAGGGTGGGGTGAAGTGCTAAGGGAGATGGGCAGGGTGAGACAGTGTAACATTCTGTGAAGCCAGAGCATAGGGGACAGCGAGTTATAAAAATATTTATTTCTATCATACTAGATAGAAATATATTATCCATTGTCTTCAATTGATTATATGAGGATCCCAAGGTATCCTAATGAAATAACCATCAGCTGGATTATGTTGGGGAGCCAGTAATTATTGTGGCTGCAGCCCCACCAGGGCAATTAAGTATTACATTACGGCCTTTAAATGAGATCCTCAAATGATCTACTATTAAAAATGTTGATACAGTGATTGTTAATACTTGTTAAAAGATTATAGTCATAGTCACCCAAGAGGATCATGATAAAGTCTCAACCAAAAACGTTTTCGAGCTTAGTTCCATTTTCCATCTTCCAGTTATCATAACTTCTCTTAGGAGATCCAGAAAGCCTTTCTGAACATCCCAGTACGATATCCTTAATATCTCTGGACAGGATCCCGGTATTTAAAGGGGTATTCTCGTCTGGGCATTCACATTTAGTTTGATAAATCTGCCATATATAAACATTTCTTCAATTAGATATTATTTAAAAAAATGTTCCTGTGTGAAGATAATTTCTTATAAATGTAGTGATTTTGTCCCTTAGAAACGAGATAGCTTCCTCGGATACGGCCACCTCTGCCTGAGAGATTGCACAAATAAACAAAAAGGTTTTGTATATGAAATGTCCGGGAGTTACTGCAGGTCCCACAGCCGTCCTGTGGTAATGATTGCTGAATCTTTCTTGATGATAATGGTGGCTTTAAAAAAAGTGAGGCCTTTATGGCCTTCTCCACCGGTAAGAGATTATTGTTCATTCCCTCTTTATTCTTTAACAAAACTCAATCTTCTTCACACTTTGCCTTCTCTCTGGGATCAAACATAATGGGGCAGATTTACTTACCCGGTCCTGTCGCGATCCCGCAGTTCGTTGTCCGACGATGAAATTGGGTTTGCCGCAATTCACTAAGGTCGTGCGTCCAATTTCCTGCATGTGTCGCTTCCGCGCCGAGGTCCGTCAGAGTTCAACTTCTTCTTCCCGGTGCTTGTAAGTGCGTGTCTTGCGACACAATTCTAAATGTTAAATATTGTGCATTGTCCGAATCCGTCGGGTTGTCCGATGGCCACGCCCCCCAATTTCTGTCGCATGCAAGCCGGCACTGATGCGCCAAAATCCAATCGAGTGTGCCAAAATCCTGGGGCAATTCGGCGCAAAATGAAAATGCGTCCGACGGACCCTTAGTATATGAGCCCCAATATTGTAAGTTCCATCAATGAGATGGTTTCCAGGTTTTATATGTAACAAACCATAAAACCAAAGGATTTATACTCTGGCTACGCTGGAGGGGAGGTGATTTCATCATACAATGACGTATAAGCACCTGGTCTATGAGGAAATCGCCTCCCCTCCAGTGTAGCCGGATACATCATGAGGCTTATGACTCATAATGTGGCAGCAGGGCACCTGCAAAGTGTATATTTTTATGTAAGGTCCTACCTGCCTTCAAAATATTGACAGAATACAAACTTTCACTAGCCCGCTCCCCCACCGACTGCACCCCTTTCATGGACCTCCACGCCTCTTGGAGATGTCGTGAAGAGGATAATAATCACAATTGCTGCCCATTCGCTAGTGATTGGAATTGTTGATGGGTGTCTCCCCAGGATTGTAGCTTCTGTTACTGCATTGGGGGAATGTCCTCATACTGCGGCCCTCTGCACTCCTAGCTATGATTAAGAACGCATCAAGCGGATATAAAAGGTGACGGATGCTGATTTTTTAATTATGCTGGGCTTTGATGTATAAACTCGTACAACTTTATATAGGAATGAGTGCTGGATCATAGTATTGTTTACTGAAAAGTTCCTTCTCATTGGGGCTCATTTACTAAAGGTCCGAATGCCGCACTTTTGTCAGGTTTCCCGAATATTTCTGATTTGCGCCGGCTTGCATGTGGGGGGCATGGCCGTAAGGCAACCTGACAGATTCCGAAAAAACGCAGATCAAGCACTTACATGCACCGGGAAGAAGAAGGTGAACTCCGGCGGACCTCGGCGCAGCAGTGACACCTGCTGGATATCGGGCGCAAGATCTTAGTGAATGCCGGCAGACCCGAATTCTCGTCGGACAACGCACCGCGGGATCGCGACTGGACCGGGTAAGTAAATCTGCCCCATTATGTTTAAAATTGACTAAAAAAGAGGTTGAAACAAGTTTTTTTTTTTTAATGGACAACTTGTTATAGGGTTGTACCAAGTTCTCTTTATCCATATTGGGACCCCCACCAATACCGAGAATGAGTGTCATACTCACTATCGATGAAGATCGATCATGCTTTTTGTGGATCCATGCAGTTGTATAGGAGTGTTAGAAATTGTGGAGCCCAGCACTCGGGTGTCTCTGGCTCTCCCATGGTATGGAATGGCATGGCAGGACACATTTTTGACCTGTCGCTCTATAAACTAGTGAGGATGGGACCAGCATTTCAGTTATTGGTGAGGGTTTCAGCAGCTGGACCCTGACTGATCAGATGGTTATCACCTATCCCATCAAACATATTGGGGCAGATTTACTTACCCGGTCCATTCGCGATCCAGCGGCACGTTCTCTGCGCTGGATTCGGGTCCGGCCGGGATTTATTAAGGTAGTTCCTCCGCCGTCCACCAGGTGGCGCTGCTGCGCTGAAAAACATCTGAACGCGCTGGAATTCACCGAGCCAGGCTGAGTGAACGTAAGCGCAAGCTCCGCGACAGATTTTTTTGTTTTAAATGCAGCGGTTTTTCCGAATCCGTCGGGTTTACGTTCGGCCACGCCCCCCGATTTCCGTTGCGTGCATGCCAGCGCCGATGCGCCACAATCCGGTCGCGTGCGCCAAAATCCCGGGGCAATTCAGGGGAAATCGGCACAAATCGGAAATATTCAGGTAACACGTCGGGAAAACGCGAATAGGGTCCTTAGTAAATGACCCCCATTATGCCCATTTTAAAGATGTTGTCAAATTTTTAGGTATTCCTGTGGATAATTTTAGCTGACAAATCATGTGTTATTCTTGTACTATCACCTTAGGTAAACGTATTTGTATAGGAGAAGGCATGGCCCGCATGGAGCTCTTCCTCTTCCTCACCACCATTCTGCAGAAGTTCACCTTGGAGCCCACCGTAGACAAAGAGACCTTGAGCATAAAACCAGAACCCAACACCAATGCATCAATACCCCGTACATACCAGATGAAAGTCATCCCTCGTCTCTGAATTGGAATTATTTTTAATTTTTTTTAGTATTATATTTGTGTTTTCCTACTGGCTACTACTAAGGAATATTGTATCCTATAACAGTAGAGCACAGTGACTCCTCGTAGCATTGTAGGTTTTGAGTATTGTTTTTGAAAAATGGCTGACATTTCTTCTGTATTTCATGAACATAACATGCAAAAGTGAAGAAAACCGTAAACTGGTTACTCATTAAATAGATCTTGTTGATATTTTAGGTTTTTTATTTTTTTTTTTTAATAAATTTTATTGGAGATCATAGATAGTACTTAGAGTTCTTAATCATTTACATGGCATATCCACATCTGCATTTTACAGTTGTTATACAATTTTCATAGTATAACTCAATATATCTTTCAACTCGATATCATGAACATAGTAGGTAACTCAAGAGAACAAAAAAAATAACACAAACAAAGCTAAACATGGTACATCAAGGTCTTCAAAACAAATTTAGGCTGGTGAATAAAGAAATAAGAGAGATGAGGCAGCACTCCTGGAAAAAGCTAGGAGTTTGTTCACCCAATGTGGAAGGTGCAATGTTTCAGCCCCTCAATGGAGCTATTTTCAACCATGCTTGAAAATAGCCCCATTGAGGGGCTGAAACTTCGCACCTTCCACTATGGGGCAGATTTACTTACCCGGCCCATTCGCGATCCAGCGGCGCGTTCTCTGCGGTGGATTCGGGTCTTCCGGCGATTCACTAAGGTAGTTCCTCCGCCATCCACCAGATGTCGCTGCTGCGTTGAAGAGCATCGGCACGCACTGGAGTACACCGAGCCGGGCTGAGTGAAGGTAAGCGCATGCCGAGCGACAATTTTTTTTAAAAAATGCAGCGGTTTTTCCGAATCCGCCGGGTTTTCGTTAAGCCACATCCCACAATTTCTGCCGCGTGCATGCTGTCGGCGATGCGCCAAAATCCGATCGCGTGCGCCAAAATCCTGGGGCAATACAGGGAAAATCGGCGCACATCGGAAATATTCTGGTAACATGTCGGGAAAACGCGAATCGGGCCCTTAGTAAATGACCCCCAATATGTGTGAATAAACACCTAGCTTTTTCCAGGAGTGCTGCTTCATCTCTTTTATCTCCTTTGGCAATCGTTTGCTTACCTTGAGTCCGGTCAGCGGAGGCCTGCACCCACACTGGGACCTTAGTCCCTTCCCTCACGGTGCTGCTCTACCTTCACAATTGTACTTTTTAGGCTGGTGCATAAATGTACATCATACTTCATGGTTTATTTCACTTTCCTGCCTGTTACTCATGGTGTGGAATGGGTGCACTTTAATTGTCCAATAGGCCTGTTTCTACAAAAGCTTGGTGCTTGGAAGACCTGGAATATGGTGACAACAATCAGTGTTCCCAGTGTTTGTAGAATTTTTCTTGGCGCCCTATAGGAAATGCTGTGTGTATGCTCCAGGATGCAGTTGAAACTTTCTGGTAATGTTCTGTAAATGAAGGTATCTGTGTAGATCGCCAAAGTTGTGCTATCCTGGTAACTGCTGTGGTAGTGACATGGTAAGTCACAACTCTTTCGCTGGGTGGTAGATCTGCCAGTCAAATTCCTAGAGTGCTAGGACTGGTTGCAATGAGAGCTGAATGTGTAAAGTGTCTTGCAGGATACATTTGTTTCCAGAATGAAAAGGGCATTGCCAAAAAACATGCAGGATTGACCCAGTTTCTCACTGGCACCACAATTGTCTGACACTGTTGGATAAATCCTTGTTATAATACCACCTCTATAACATTTTACGTCATGTCTCCAAATGCACAGCTGGATAGGGTTTTGGTGAGGTTAAACACTGAATCCCATACATCTCTGTCTGTTAACAGTGCAAGATCCCTTTCCCAGTGTTGGAAGACGGGGGTCTCCGTTGCTTGAGACCTGGTGGACTATCCCTTTGATCTTTTTGGACAAAGACCCGGCGCACTTTGTTCCAAGAGTTGGTTTATTAGATCAATAAAACTTTAAACTTTTCAATAAAAAAGAATAAAATCAAGACGGGTTTCGGATCCAGAACGGATCCTTCTTCAGTTGTTTTTACATAGTCAGTTTGTGAACAATCATTATATACATGTTTTTTGGCGCGTTCCCGGTACCGGAGCGGGAAGCGCCATGCAGGAAAAAGAATGGATGACAGATGTCATCGATTTGGACCGTTAAAAAATGTGCATAAGGACATATAAGACATCATAAGAGTTACATCAATGTTAACATAATTTAAAAACAATTATTAAAGTTAAGACAATATCTTATATATGTGGTAGATAAATAACTGATAACTGAGGTGGTCTATGTGTATCGGTGCCTCACCGTTCTTTATCCGGTATGGGGTATAAAAACTTCTAAGATGGCCGCCGCTGGTATTGTGGAACTACAGCTACGGAAGCCTGAAGGGGTCAAATTTCTAAAACACGCATACCGAGGTGTTGGAGGACGGTGCTCAGTGCGCGTACTGACAATTTATCAGGGATGTCTTGTACCCAGTTTCTATTACCTGGACCACTGCAGCCTTTTGATGGTTGGTGTGCATCAATGAGTGGAAGATTAGGTGAGTATATAATGCTACAGTGTGTATAAACAGGCTATACTAAAATAGTTTCAGTGACCTCATTTAGACCCAGAGGTTTAAGCGTTTTTAGTTTGAACATCCAATAGATTTCCTTTCGTTTGAGGATTTCAAATCTATTGGATGTTTCTTCACTAACATGGTCTATTGGGGTGATATTATACTTAATGTTATTTTTATGTTTATTATTAGTGTTGGAGGCATAGAATCCCCCCTAGTGCTTGGGCATTTCCTAAGGCAGCATACGCGAACGATACACCTTTAGCTAGTTTACGGAGCAACAAAAATGCAGTCTCAAATGTACACTATAAATAGAGATGAGCGAGCACTAAAATGCTCGAGTGCTCGTTATTCGAGATGAACTTTTCCAGATGCTCGAGTGCTCGTCTCGAATAACGAACCCCATTGAAGTCAATGGGAGACTCGAGCATTTTTCAAAGGGACCATGGTCCGGAAATAAAATGTGTTATTTAATAGAAAAAGAATGTCTTCTGATAAGTGATCAGATGTATGCAAACATCAGCAATCTATTCTTCACTGTTCCGCGCGTATATTATCTCCCGACAAGTTAGCAGATGTGAAGAACAGTGAAGAATAGAATAAAAACAGTGAACACAGTGACCACAGGATCATTTAAGTGGAAAACACAGTGAAGAATAGATTACAGATGTTCGGCACATCTGCTTACTTGTCGGGAGATACGCTGTCCCGGGATCCGCTCCTCTTCTTCCACTGAAGTCTCCCCGATCTCTCTGCGCTGCTGTGCCCCCGATGTCTCCGCGCTGCTGTGCCCCCGATGTCTCCGCGCTGCTGTGCCCCTGATGTCTCCGCGCTGCTGTTCCCCCGATGTCTCCGCGCTGCTGTTCCCCCGATGTCTCCGTGCTGCTGTGCCCCTGATGTCTCCGCGCTGCTGTGCCCCCAATGTCTCCGTGCTGCTGCTCCCCGGTGTCTCCGTGCTGCTGTGCCCCTGATGTCTCCGTGCTGCTGCTCCCCGGTGTCTCTGTGTTGCTGTGCCCCCGATGTCTCTGTGCTGCTCCCCGGTGTCTCTGTCCTGTTCCCCGATGTCTCTGTCCTGCTCACCGTGTTCTTCAATGTGTTCTTCACACATATATATTGTTCTTCACATGCTATTTTGTTTGCATCGTTTGGCGCATCTGTAATCTATTCTTCACTGTGTTTTTCATTGTGTTCTTCACTTAAATGATGTTTTTATTCTATTCTTCATTGTTCTTCACTGTGTTATTTTAATTAAATGCAAGATCTCGAGAAGGGGAAATACCCGTCCGAGCAACGAGCCGTTTCGAGTACCTTAATACTCGAACGAGCATCAAGCTCGGACGAGTATACTCGCTCATCCCTAACTATAAAATACTATGGCTATAAAATTCCTGAGTCTTAGATACTTAGAAAAGTAGCAATGAGCTATAGCAAACTTGGTACAAATCTCAGAGATCGCTAGAAGAAGACCGTTATCCCAAATCTCTGCTCTATGCGTAATACCTGAAGCCACCCAGTTCTGAAGATCAATATCTGGGATAAAGTGCGAAATCCATCTACATGGCATGTCTTTTATTTTTAGTGAGAACACCGGAAAACTAGTCTTTACAAATAATGAATTTGGCGCAATTAGGGTTTATGTCAACATGACTTTGCACTGTCCTATGTTCATTTGGTGCATTGGAAAGTCGCAAAGCAGCATTTGTGCCACAACTGCACCAAAACAACAACAAACATAGACAAAAACCCCTCAATGATAAATTAACCCCAACGTGCTCCTCATCAAAGAAAAGATCATTCATAATTACAATAGGGAATAACAACGAGCTGATTTCTTCTTGTGACTATTGTGATAATAATATTACTCCTCCACAGTTTGTTTGTTGGATATATATTTTTTTTTTTTTATTCTTTCTTTGTGTTGTTTCATTCTGCCTGTTATAAATCATTAGGCTCCATTTGTTTAAGATCAGCCAGGAAGGGGAGCCAGGGTGGTTATAAAACCCCAGGGAGTCTATGCTTGATCAGAGAAGCATGGTCTTCTAAGTGGTAAAATTAACACCTCTCGGCCAGAGTAGTCTAGTTAGTGGGGGATGAAAAGAAGCCAGAGACTGCATGTTTTCCCCTCCAAATTCAGACAAAGGGGAATATCATAGCTGCCCATAACTGGGACATAATTCATAATTATAGGTCCCAAGTTACACAGGACAGTTATGGGGTCTAGACACACTCCTGGTCCGAAAATCAGAACATTAGCTGCAATGGAAGGCAGTCAATAGCAGAACACCCCTGATATTAGGCTAAGACACCCCGAGTTTGGTATGGGGTTAATAGGAATAACATGCCCGTTTGGTTGGAAGCCATGGCACAATTGTGCCATCTCCCAATCAAAAGTTATGGGGTTCTGATAAAAACCCAGACCCAAAAAGTATCTCACTGATGGGAGGGGGATAGAAAAATCCCCCTCACAGTGACATCACAGCCAGGGTTGGGGGTCAAAAAATCACCTGGGCTTAAATTAATGAAGCAGCTACATAGTAGTGTTCAGTCTGGGTGACTCTATGACAATAGAAGGCTGGATCGATGCTTATGCCCTGTCCTCGGGCCAAAGAATTTCTTCCTATTTCACTAGCAAGAATTTTTTGTTTCCGTTTTCCCTAACTGTTTGTAAGTATTGTATGTGTATTGTTTTTAATCCTTTTTTCATTTTATCTGACAATTGAATTATTTGAGTGTACTGCATTTTTATGTAAATTAAAACTTTTTAATAAGCCTCTGCTTGTAGCCTTAAAGAATCTGAGTCTCTAAAGGGAATCACGTTACCAGAGGTCATTATTAGCATAGTCCATGTAGTAAGCGATTGCATGTTCTGTGTGAGTTTATAATTGTAATATCGTGTAAGTAGGGAGTGCATGTGCTGAGTTATCATCAGGGTGCATTGTCTGTGTGGTTGAGGTGCCTACGGCCTTCTTTGAGCAAGTAACTCGTGGGTGGTGGCAGTGTGGCTGGGGCGGAAATTCTGTGGAGTAAATTTAGCGTAAGGACGCCATTTTGTGGAAGTGGGCGGAGCTTAAGGGCTAAATTCTGGGACTCCATAGAGTAGTTATCCCCGTGTGTGAACTCCGGTGAGTCGGGGTCGTGACAACTATCAATTTCCAGGACATGATAAATTGTAATTATTGTATGTTTATAAATGAATCCTAATAAATATTTAAGGGACAGATTTGCTACGTTTTGTAAGTTTTTATAATTAAGCGTATTTGTATTTGAGGATAATCAAACCAAAGATTTTATCAAACGATTCTCGACGGCTCTACTGCTACATACTGTATGTCCTCGCTGTACATCCCCTGTGCAGGAGTCCTGTATATAGATGTCAGTGCTGTGTGAGCATCTCTCCTGCTCACAGAGCTGCTGCGGCGCTGCTTCCTCCTCCCACCCAGCCCACATCTTCACTCCCCTTCAGCACCATCCTCCCTCCCTCCCTCCTCACAATCAGCCTCTCTGTTATCCAGGCTGAGGGCCGGCCGGGGGATCAGGGGGGCCCATGCAGTGTTTCGATGAAACTAGGAAAAGTGAAATTCAGATCTACAACATTCCTCTCCTCTTGTTCTTTTTGTTCTTGTTTCTTTACCTTCAGCTCACACCAAGAGAATTAGGGAGGTCGCAAAACGTTTGCTCTGGGTCCCAGAATGCCAAATCCTTCTCTTATATACGTTCTGTGTAAATAATCTCTTGACCCTTCATTGTGCCGCGTATTACGATCTGTAATATTGGGTTAATAGTTGGGTTGGACAGCGTGCAGCTCAGGATAACGGTTTCCCTGACAATTACAATTCATAACAAAATACAGATCGGGTCGTCAGATATTTGTCTCTACCGGGTAGATGCAACGATGAATTGGTTTTCTTTCGTGTTGATTATTTTATTTATTGATTTTGCTTTTTACTTCTTTATTTTTTCCCTCATTTCTTTACTTCATGTGTTGGTTGAAAAAAAAATTCTGTGTGAATAAAGCTGAAAAAAAAAAAAAACCCTGTGCAATACAATTGTAACGCTGCTTGGACTGTAGACACACCCAGACTGTTTTCTAGGACGAACAGAAGCCGAGTACAGACCGAGCTGTCGTCCCCGGGGCACGGGATGGCTCTGAACATTGCGGGGACGCTTCTCCTGGCCACTGGGGTCACCCTACTAATCTATCTTATTAAATGGTGGAACAGGGTGACGCAGAAGAACCTACCTCCAGGACCTACACCTCTACCCGGTCTTGGGAATATCCTACAGATCAGCACCACTGAAATGCCACAATCCTTAGTTAAGGTATGTTCTTCTGTATCTACTTACCGGAGATGTTACTCTCATTATTGCAGTGGATACATAGTAAATGCAGTTGTAAATCTGTGGTTGAACTTGCGCAAATGTCTCGGAAACCTTCACTGTAATGAATGTATATTCCACAGAGCCGCTGTTTATCTACAATGACTATTTTACGACTCTCTGTGTTTGTTGCTCATGAGGTTACAAATAATCTACGTAATCCGCAACCTGTATTCTGCACAAAATTAAGAGCGTTGTTTACAATGAATTATATGGGGATCGCAATTCTAGAACCATCAGCTGGGATATGTTGTGGAACCAGTATTCATGTGGCTATAGCACCACCACAGGGGAAATTAAGTATTACATCACGGCTTTTAAAGTAAGGTCCCCAAATGACCTGCTCCTAAAGCCTGTGACAATGTGGACACAGCGATTGTTACTACTTGGTTACTATCCAGAGTCATAGTTGCCCCACCCTCGGGGTCATGAGAAAGTCACAACCATACACATCTTCTGGCTCCAGCTTAGTTTAGCTTTCCAGTACTTACTGTAGTTGTTTACAATTCCACTCCGGATTCTTCCTAGTAAGATCTTCTTGATCTCTTTGGACAGGATCCTGGTTTCTAAGAACATTGCTGCTTTTCTTACCCTCTCCAAGCTCATGTAAAAATAGGCACGAACCAGGACTGAAGACTCAAACAGGATGTAACTTACATGTTTTCTGTATCTCTCTAGCTGAGTGAGAAGTATGGACCTGTCTACACCATCTACCTGGCAAACCTTCGGGCGATAGTCCTGATCGGGTACGATGCTGTGAAGGAAGCCTTGGTGGATTATGGCGATGCATTTAATGAGAGGGTCGACACCGGACTCGGAGAGTTTGTTACTAAAGACTTTGGTAAGACAAATTACTATAACAAAAAGTTGGTTATTTTTGTAGATTGCAAGATTTAAGGCAATTTCTTTCATGTTTATCAATATGTGATAAATGTATCTTACAGTATGAGATGTAATTCAGTGACCTACCTGATCCAAACTGGCTCAGATACTTGACCTATAAACTATCGTCAAGTGATCTTTGTCAAGCTTTACAGTTATCCTGTAGCCACTGGATAAGGAAAAAATTTATGATTTCCGAAAACCCGATAACCAAGACCAGTTAAGATCTTCAAAAAAAAGGACTATACGGTAATCCCACTGACTTGTTTCATACAAGCAGAACCTTCAGTTTTTGGAGTTCCCTAGAAGTTTAATGATGCAAAGGTTACACTTCTGTCTTGAACTCCATTGACTTGTATGGTACTTCTAAACTGGTTCACCAGTTGGCCAAAACCATATGTCCTTCCGGGACTTGCAGTCCCAAATTCTACAAATTGGGGCTCATTTACTAAGGGTCCGAATGCTGCACTTTCGTCGGATTTCCCAATTATTTCCAATTTGTGCCGAATTGCCCCATTGGCCGCACGCAATCAGATTGTGGCACATCGGCGCCAGCTTTCACGCGACAGAAATCGAGGGGGCGTGGCCGTCAGACAACCCGACGGATTAGAAAAAAACGTGGAATTTAAAAACCGATTTGTGTCGCAAGAACAAGCACTTACATGCAATGGGAAGAAGCAGGTGAACTCCGGCAGACCTCGGCGCAGCAGCGACACCTGCTGGATATCGGGCTCACGATCTTAGTGAATGTCGTCAGAACCAGAATCCTTGTCCGACAACGTGCACCGGGATCACGACTGGACCGGGTAAGTAAATGTGCCCCATTGTGTTGGAACCACCCTTCTCATTATACTATACTGGTGCCCAATATGGATGGCAATGTATATGTTACATGAACATCCAGACAATGATTATTACCTGCTGGATTGTGATTTATTGTGCTTTACTTTCTTAATATAATCCTTATTATTGAACAAACTGTTTGATCTCACAGGGGTTGTTTCCAGCAGTGGAGAAAGGTGGAAAATCCTTCGTCGATTTGCTCTGACAACTCTGAGAAATTTTGGAATGGGGAAGAGAAGCATTGAAGAAAGAATCCAAGAAGAAGCTCAATGTCTAGCCCAGATATTTATGAAGGACAAAGGTGGGTGTCGGTCTAGGTTCCATATGTGAATGTGCCGAATATTTGGGCAATTATTTTCGATTGGCATTGGTGGTATGAGCATTGCCAATGTCATACGGACCACAAACAACTGCACATGGCCTATTGTTTGTTAAGTAAAGCACACACGGATTTGTGCATGAGGCTTTCGATTGATGTCAACCAGCAATTATCTTCCATCTGCAATTGGGGGAACAGTTTATTTTTTTCAAATTTCACCACCTCCTCCCTTTTTTTGCCCTTCTCTGATTTTTTTCTTAAAGGGAACCAGGTTTGGCCTTTGGTTTGGATGCATTTCAAAAAACAACATATGACTTGTCTGTACTGTAGGCTGCCTCCATCTTTGTGCTCCTGTAGAGCTCCTCCACTGATGTAATCTCACTGGGTTGTGACCTCTTTGAAAGAGCAGGAGGGAGGAGCTGTACAGGAGCACAAAGGTGGGGGCCAAGATCTGAGGAGTGAGTAACACAGACAAGTCACATGTTGTTTTTTGAAATGCATCCAAACCAAAGCCCAACCCCTGGGACTACCCCAGGATTTTGTCAGGGTGCAAGGTAAGTTATAACACACAATTATATTGTAATGCAAATGCTTATAAAAGTCAGAGAGGCAGATTTGCACTGTAGGTGTGATGGGCTTCTTCAACCTGTCTTTAGTAAAAATGAGGTGCCTGGTGACAGGTTCCCTTTAAGCTTAGCAGCTACAATTGTTGAGACACTTGACAAGGTCAACCTTCCTGAAATGAAGAATATCACCTGTTGTGGGAGCTAGATTTTTGAGATGGGACGTTTATCCAGAGATTTATTCTATGGACCAGTTGGCATCATTGATATGATAGTAAAGTACATCATGGTCCATATTTCCCAAATACCAGCATGAAATCATAAAGTAAGACCAATAACTGACGATCTCTTTTTTTTTCCACAGATAATCCCATCAACCCAACAAATGTATTGCGACAAGCTGTGTCAAATGTCATCTGCGCCGTTGTGTTCGGTGAGAGATTTGACCATGAAGATCAAAAATTTTTGACTCTTGTGTCATATTTTCAGGATTTTCTCCAACAGTTCAACACTCGTTCTGGGCAGGTAGGTATCACGTAATATCAAAAATGTACCTATAGGTATAAAATAAGTAGTTTTTTTTTGGGAACTATGGACTTAAATAGGTGGATGGTAACTACTTTAAATCGGGAAAATTCTGTTATGACTGCATTTTTTAAAGCTAATCTTATTACACTTCCCTCCTGGCGCATGGCGCTTTATACAAAGAAGTTATCTTTGACTTTTTTTATTCTACATATTTTGGGTGTGTAAAATATATTATATGTAGTCTGACCAGTGATTGGTATAAAACAAAACAATGTTTTTATTGTCAGCATAATTTTATACATTCCTTAAAGGTGTTGTCCACTTTCAGCAAATACCGTAATTGATATGGTTTGTTTAAGAAAAAGTTTTACAATTTTTTAATATTTTTTCTGTATCAATTCCTCATAATTTTCTAGATCTCTGCTTGCTGTACTGCTATAGAAGGGTCCTATGTTTATTTCCAGTCAAGCCCTGCACCTGTGTCACCATGGACAGATTTCCATTGACTGGAAATAAACAATGAAGCTTTATATAGCAGGAAAGCAAGCAGAGATCTAGAAAACTGTGAATATTGGACAATTGTTCCTTACACAAACCATATTGTCAGGGCTCCGGGTCAGTGGACCCCCTGGACCACCGCAGGAGATGGTATTAACTGACACCTGGGAGCAGAGTCTAAGGGGCACCCGGTCTTCACCAGAGCCGCCACAAAGTGGGATGGTCTTGCTGCGGCGTGATGCCACCAGGTTGTTCCACAGGTGCAACTTGCCCGCGGTGGCAGCCAAGGTCGAAGTACCAATTCAGCGGACATTCTTGTGGTCAGGAGCAGGTAGAAGTTCAGGGCAGGTGGAAGAGGTGCAGAGTCAAGAATGGAGCAGAAGGTCAAGGCTGGCAGGACAGGAGCAAGTCAGGGTCAGATCTGGGGTCACAGGATATCAACGCAGGAGAATAGGGAATACAGGGAACAAGCATATGAAGCTTTCTCCAAGGCTAGTAGCTCAAAGATCCAGCGAGGGTTGATGGGAGCAGCCGACCTTTATGGGAAACCCTGAAGTGCCAGCCCCAATCAGCGGTGTGCTGGCCCTTTAAATTTCCAAGAGCCGACGGGTGCGCGCATAGGGAGCGGGGACACACGCGCAGCATAGCCGGGATGGGCTGCTGACCACATGAACAGAGAGGAGATACAGCACCTTTTTGTAAAACAGGAAGGTCGGCAGATCAGGTCAGAGAGAGGTGAGTGCGGACCAGGAGACAAGGGAAGCACCGTGGAAAGGGGCATGGGTGTGCCTGAAATCCGAGGCACGGATCGCAGGGACAGCCGTGACACATATAAATTATTTGCTGAAAGTGGACAACCCCTTTGATTGGCTTTGTTGTTTCACCCCTTTCTTCACCTCCAGTGAGCAATGTTTAAGAACGTGTTCTCAAGTTGAAAAGAATTAAATCACTAGACACTTTATCAGCTTCTTATCAGCTGTTTGTGTGAGATTTATAATTTCATAGCTGGGTAGTCGAGAGAAAGCTGATTTGCTCATTATGATAAAAGAAGGGAGAAAAGAGGCGGGTCAAATAAACATCAGGATTGATTTGTGCTTATTGGCTAAAGGTTTGGTTAAGTTTTAAGTTTATTCCTCACTACGTCTTTGTCCACTGCAATGTTACCATTTAAAGAGGTCATCCGAGAGTATTAATAAATTAGGGACTCTCAGGGATGGGCCCCTGGCGCTGCTGATGTCCAGCGATGCAGTCCTTCTGATCCATGGCCCTGTTTGTTTACAGGGACACAGAAGCTGCCCCCAGGGAGCTCCTGGCCAGCAGAGGTGGTCGGCCACTCCCATCCATCCCTATCCCTCAGCATTGTAGGCACTGGAATATGGTGACAGATGGAAGCGGCTGGGCTGACCGGAAGCTCCCTGAGCACAGCTTCCATGACCCGGTAAACAAGGTATGGTTCAGACGGGCCGGGAGCAACGGAGAAGGTGAAAAAGCCCGTCCTAGCCCGTCCCTAATTTATTGCTACTCTCACAGTTGGACAAAAGGTAGATGACAAAGGTAGAGGAAAGAGGAGTATTAGAGCAGGTTAGACTGCACATGTTTACTTTGTGGTCTGTAACCATGGAGACATATAGTTCTGTATAGGAGATGTAGATGCAAAACAGAAACAAAGTTTTAAATCTGATGCATTTCGGGCAAAAAAATTATCAGATGGATAAAGGGCTTCTGATAATTTTTTTGCCCAAAATGCGTCAGCCACTTGGAGTGGCCGTACCCTTTGTCTATCATTTTAAGATGTAACTAATACAGGAAGTCATTCTTTTTATTTTTTCTGGTGCCGGAAACGTTTTTTTCCCATCCTCATGCAAGTCTCTACGGGTGCAATCCAGGCAGCGTCGGCTCCAAGTGTTGGAATTTCACTAATTAGAACCCAGCTGGCAAAAGCTGCCGACGGGTCGTAGGAGTTTTTTTCTTTTTGGAGTTTACTTACTCAGCAGTATTTGTTTTACTCAATATTAGACCATTTTTGTAAAGATGGAAATTTACCTTAAAACCAAAGTAAAGAAGAATATTAATGTTGTTTTTACTTTTTTCCAATCAGCTTTTATTCATGTTCCCATCTATAATGTCGCGTCTTCCTGGGCCCCACCAGGGGTTCTTCAAAACTATGAACAATCTGAAACAATTCATTAATGAGGTGATGACCTCCCATCGAGCCACCTTGGATGCAAACTGCCCCCGTGACTTCATAGATTGCTTCCTCATAAAGATGGACGAGGTGAGTTAGTGGATAAGCTTGAATTTGTAGACCTTTGCACTTTTCACATAGAAATCATTGGGCAATGTACTGGGAAGCTAGAAAAAAATTAAAAATTTTGTAAAATTGGCACAAAAAACACAATTGCGCTATTTCCTTCTAGGCTTTCACTGTGCACTCTAATTGACACAATCCTCGCCATTTTTAGACACCCATAACTTTTTAAAATTTGTGTGTGTAGAGTTTTAATGGGTTTTTTTTCTGGATTAGATTACATTTTCAATTATACCATATTGACAATGGTGACACCTTTTGGTCAAATTTTTATGGGAGGCAGAATGGTAAAAAAGTGGACATTTGGATGTTCTTTTTCCATTCTCGTAAGTGCTAAAAGTGCTTAAAGAGATTTGTCCATGAAATAAAGTTCTCAAATTTGAATCTTCTGGCGATGTTTACAAAACAAAGGTCATTTTAAATCCCCTTTACTTTACAATTTTACTCAGTTTTATTGCTGTTTAGCTCCTATATAAGTGATAGTCAGTGTAAGCAGACGCTTCATGATCCCTCTGTACTGTGAGATGCTGTGTGCTGACAATGTGCTTAGATTATCAGTGTACAGGTTTACCTACACCTTTATTAGCTTCTGAACATTCTACTAGTATCTTCCACATAGAAAAAGCGAGATGAGATGGATCAGGCATGAGAGATAATAAGCGAGCTCTGCTAACTCACTTATAACACACACAGAGTCAGCTCTTCTATTTGCCTGCCTTCCGGATAAAGACCTTATCTGTCCATATTTAGTAGAGTAAGTCTCTGCACACTGCTGCTTGCCGGTATAAGTGCCTGTGTCTGAGCTAGTCTTGTAATGCAGGGGGAGGGGCAAGAGGCAGAGGGCACTGCAGTGTGCAGACAAGAGAAGCTATTCATGAGAAGAATTTGACCATAGTCAGATGATTTACAGTAAGGTTGTGTCCAGGGGCAACAACACTGGTAAACATCTTGACTGACTGAGACAAGTTGGAATTCTATCTGTGAAATGCTGTATTTTGTTATTAACAGTGAATTAGAGCATGTGTTATTTTGTTATCATTTGCATATTTAAAAATCTTGTCTATAAGGAATAAAACCTTTATTGGTTAACCTGAAAAAAATTGCAAGCTTTCTGGACACACCGGCCCTTTCATTGGGTGAGATGCTAGCTAGAGATGAGCGAACATGCTCGTCCGAGCTTGATGCTCGTTCGAGTATTAAGGTACTCGAGACGGCTCGTTGCTCGGACGAGTATTTCCCCTGCTCGAGATCGAGCATTTAATTAAAAAAACACAGTGAAGAACAATGAAGAATAGAATAAAAACAGTGAACACAGTGAACACAGGATCATTTAAGTGAAAAACACAGTGAAGAACACAAGGTGAAGAATAGATTACACGATGTTCGGCACACTGCTTACCTGTCGGGAGATACGCGCGGAACGGTGCGCCCAAAATAGCATGTGAAGAACAATATTAGTGTGAAGAACACATTGAAAACACGTGAGCAGACAGAGACAACGGGGAGCAGCACAGAGACACCGGGGAGCGCCAGAGACACCGGGGAGCAGCACGGAGACATCGGGCAGCGGCAGCAACAGATACATAGGGCAGCGGCAGCACGGAGACATGGGGCACGGAGACATGGGGCACGGAGACATGGGGCACGGAGACATGGGCACGGAGACATGGCACGAGGAGCGCGGGCACGGAGACAGCGGGGCACGGAGAGCAGCGGGGGGGGGCACGGAGACATGGGGCACGGAGAGCAGCGGGCACGAACAGGGGCACGAAACATGGGCACGAAGAGCACGGGGCACGAAGACATGGGGCACTAAGACTGGGCACGGAAGGCAGCGGGCCGGAGAGCAGCGGGCACGGAGACATGGGGCACGGAGACATGGCCGCGAGAGACATCGGGCACGGAGACATGGGGTCACGGAGACAGAGGGCAAGAGAGCACGAGACATGGGGCAAACACGGCACGGAGACATGGGCACGAGACATGGGGCACGAGACAGCGGGCACGGAGACATGGGTCACGAGACATGGGCACGGACGGGGCACGGATGAGCAGGCGGGGCACGAGAGCAAGCGGGGCCGAGAGCAGCGGGGCACGGGAGGCAGCGGGGCACGGAGAGCAGCGGGCACTGATATCAGCGGGGCACTCGGGCCCAGCGTATCTCCCGACAAGTAAGCAGATGTGCAGAACATCTGTAATCTATTCTTCACTGTGTTTTTCACTTAAATGATCCTGTGTTCACTGTTTTTATTCTATTCCTCACTGTTCTTCACATCTGTTAACTTGTCGGGAGATAATATACGCGCGGAACAGTGAAGAATAGATTGCAGATGTTTGCATACATCTGCTAACTTATCAGAAGACATTCTTTTTCAATTAATTAATACATTTTATTCCCGAACCATGGTCCCTTTGAAAAATGCTCGAGTCTCCCATTGACTTCAATGGGGCTCGTTATTCGAGACGAGCACTCGAGCATCTGGAAAAGTTCGTCTCGAATAACGAGCACTCGAGCATTTTAGTGCTCGCTCATCTCTAATGCTAGCCCTAAAATCTTCCAAATCTAATTTTTCTGCTTTTAAAATAATTCACTTTTAATTTTTTTATGCAAAATAAAACATCACAGCATAACTTTTTTGTCTTGGTGTTCAAAGCATGGTATAGTAGGTTTTATATATATATTTTAATGCAAATACTGTATATACTTGAGTATAAATCGACCCGAGTATAAGCCGAGGCCCTTACTTTTGCCACAAATAACTGGGAAAACTTATTTACTTATGCCTATGGTGGGAAACGCATTGGTCACAAATGAAATTCCCAGCAGCCTCCCCCAGTAATGAAATGCCCTGCAGCCGGCCCCCCCCCCCCCACTTATGAAATGCTCTACACCCAGCCCCCCCCATTATGAATGCTCTACAGACAGCCCCCCCCACTATGAAATGGCCCTGCCCCAAGCCACCCTAGTAATGAAATGCCCTACAGCCAGCCCCCCCTCACTTATGGAATGCTCTACAGCAAGCCCCCCTCTTATGAAATACCCTGCAGCAGAGCCCCTAGTAATGAAATGCCCTGCAGACAGCCCCCCCCCCCCCACTTATGAAATGCACTGCAGCATTGCCCCTACATCGTGCACAATACAGGCAAACTAAGACAAATGGACATATCACGGGCCTGAGGATCATTCGTTGTCACGAGACATTGGGGCACGTAGTACATTGGCAACATAGATCACGGTCAAACAGACTTGCACGGATGCTGGAGTCACGAGACACGAGACCTGGGGCCTCACCGCACGAAGCACCTTCCATATCTGTACTGGTTCAACGAGACCTGGAGCATCACGGAGAGACGAGTACATGTGGCAGACTGGAGACATTGGGTCACGGAGACATGGGCACGGAGAGCGGGGAACGGAGAGCGACGGGGCACGGAGAGCAGCTGGCACGGAGAGCGCGCGGGCACGGAAAAGCAGCGGCACGAGCACGGGGCGGAGAGCAGCGGGGCCACGGGACAGCGTATCTCCCGACAATTAAGCCAGATTGTCAGACCATCTTTAATCTATTCTTCACTGGTGTTTTCACTTAAATGATCCTGTTCACTTGTTTTATCTATTCCTCACTGTTCTTCACATCTGTTTACTTGTCGGGAGATAATACCGCAAACAGGACGAAAGATTGCAGATGTTTGCATACATCTGCTAACTATCGAGAAGACATTCTTTTCAATTAATTAATACATTTTATTCCCGAACCATGGTCCCTTTGAAAATGCTCGAGTCTCCCTTGACTCAATGGGGTCGTGTATTCGAGACAGCACTCCATCTGGAAAAGTTCGTCTCGAATAACGAGCACTCTCGATTTTAGTGCCGCTCATCTCTATGCAGCCCTAAAATCTTCCAATCTAATTTTTCTGCTTTTAAAATAATTCACTTTTAATTTTTTATGCAAAATAAAACATCACAGCATAATTTTTGTCTTGGTGTTCAAAGCTGGTATAGTAGTTTTTATATATATTTTAATGCAAATACTGTATATACTTATAAATCGACCCGAGTATAAGCCGAGGCCCTTTTTGCCACAAATAACTGGGAAAACCTTATTTACTTATGCCTATGGTGGGAAACGCATTGGTCACAAATGAAATTCCCAGCAGCCTCCCCCAGTAATGAAATGCCCTGCAGCCGCCCCCCCCACTTATGAAATGCTGTACAGCCAGCCCCCTCACTTATGAAATGCTCTACAGACAGCCCCCCCCACTATGAAATGCCCTGCCCAGAGCCACCCTATAATGAAATGCCCTACAGCCAGCCCCCCCTCACTTATGGAATGCTCTACAGCAGCCCCCCTCTTATGAAATAACCCTGCAGCAGACCCCTAGTATGAAATGTCCCCTGCAGACATGCCCCCCCCCCCCCACTTATGAAATGCACTGCAGCATTGCCCCTAGTAATGAAGTGCCCTGCAGACAGCCCACCCACTTATTAAATGCCCTGCAGCCAGCTACCCCCTATTGATGAATGGCCCTGCAACCTGATGCTCCTAATGGCTGCTCTGCTCCTCTTCCATTCAGCTCTTCATCTATAACGTCTCTGCCCGCTTTGCTACAGATGAAGAGCTGAATGGAAGAGGAGCCGTGGGGAGCCAAGGAGCCCCGGGGAGCATCGGGCAGTGCACTTTTAGTTTGAGTAGTAAAATTATCAGGATCTCTAGTGTTAAGTGGGTGGTAACTGCTGAAGCAAAGATCCCGGCTCCATCCAGCTTATATTAGAGTTCTGAAGAAATTGAGATTAATTACTCGGGAATTGTGGTGGCTCGAGAGAAAATTCCAAGTAGAAACAGAATGAGTGGATCAAAGTCTATAAAAAGATGCCATTGGTTTTGGAGCTGATAGGGGGATGTAAGGTTCCCTTTTATTATTTTATTGCTAAAAAAAAATATATCGTATTTATTGTAGGAAAAAAAGAATCCAAATACGGAATTTCACGACGGAAACTTAGAGGCCATAATATTTGATTTGTTCTTTGCGGGAACAGAGACGACAAGTTTGACCCTGAGATATGGATTTCTGATGCTATTGAAATATCCGGAAATACAAGGTAATTAATGATTTTTTTAAATTACTTTTTATTTGTAAATAGAATATTTCCCTCATGAGGGATAGAAAAGTAGAAGTCACACGTTGACTGCTTGTCATGAAGGGTCCCAAATGCATATCACATAACGGGACAATGGTGTTGTAAATAAAATGTGGCCGAAGAGGTTTTAGATTTGGGCCCAGTAACTATAAGCAACTTTAACCTTCCAATAAACATTAATCCCAGAGTACATGAGGAGTAACCATGTTTCTGGTCATGATGGGGGTCATTTACTAAGGACCTGAATTGCGTTTTTCCGTCGTATTACCTGAACATTTCCGATTTGCGCCGATTTTTCCCTGAATTGCCCCAGGATTTTGGCACATGCAATCGGATTGTGGCGCATCGGCGCCGGCATGCACTTGGGAGGCGTGGCCGTTAGAAAACCCGACGGATTCCGGAAAAAACGCTGTATTTAAAAAAAAAAGTGTCGCTTGACACGCGCTTACCTGCACCCAGGGTAGGACGGTAAACTCCAGTAAATTCCAACGGAATTCAGCGCAGCAGCGACACCTAGTGGACATCGGGCGCACTACCCTAGTGAATCGCCAGAAGACCCGAATCCTCCACTGAGAACGCGCCGCTGGATCGCGACAGGACCGGGTAAGTAAATCTGACCCGATGTCTCTTATTTCTTTTTTAGCATCTCTACTCTCTGTAGTCTCTGTGAATTTGCAGTCCACTTAGTGCTGGTGGCAGGAGTATCTTCTGCTATTTTCTGAACCCATAGAGACTGTGGGGGTCATTTACTAAGGGTACAAATCGCGTTTTTCCGTCGCGTTACCCAAATATTTCCAATTTGCGGCATTTTCCATGAATTGCCCCGGGTTTGTGGCGCATCGGCGCCGGCATGCACGCAACGCGAAACGGAAAACCCGACGGATTCGGAAAAACCACCGTATTTAAAAAAAATAAATTTGTCCCTTGACACGCACTTACCTGCACCCAGACTAGCTTGGTTAACTCCGGCGGACTTCAGCACAGCAGCGACACCCGGTGGACATCGGGCACACTACCTTAGTGAATCGCCGGAAGACACGAATCAGAATCAGAGAACCTGCCGCTGGATCGCGAATGGACCGGGTAAGTAAATCTACCCCTGTATGTAACTTGAAACCTCCTTAAGTTTACATAGAAAATTGGGGTATAAAACAAAAAAAGATACATTACCAAGTTTTCTGCATTTACTTGCATTGATTCGTTGATTTGTTTTATACCCAAAGTTAATTACAATATGAGGCCCATTTTTGTCCCATAAAATATACAGTATGGCAGGTTCATCAGCATATTCTTCTAAAAACAGATATACAATTATAATATTATGCCAATTTAAGAAAAAAAAATGTCATCTGTTTTTGATAAATTCCAGAGAAGCTCCACAAAGAAATTGACAATGTGATCGGCAAAGATCGATGTCCATCCATAGACGACAGGGGTAAAATGCCCTATACAGATGCCGTGATCCACGAGATGCAGAGATGTGCGGATATTGTCCCTCTAGGAGTTGCTCATGGTGCAAGCAGAGACACAACCTTCCGAGGATATCACATCCCTAAGGTATGGTACGATGGTCTTCACTCTACGTCAGCTCTTCACATGAACGTATGACTTGATTAAGTACTTGAAGAAGGACTGCTGATCCAATCTCCAACCCGGTTCAATTGTTCCTACCAACAATGATTTTTAGAGGGTGTCCACCAGCTCCCACATCCCCTCCCAAGTAAAATGGGAATTGTGTAGAACACGAGTTGTAAAAGTCATAATAGGGGCCCACCTAATAATTTAATTTCCCCCTCCAACCGTGCACTCTTATCTCTTATTAGATACCAATGCAATCTCCGACAGGTCCGACCAGGTGTGACCTGCCAGAGATTTAAGCTGTAGTCTGTAGCTGTAAGCCGGTTTTCTGGCCGAGACTACAGTAAAGACAATGGACCCGGTTGTTAGAACTGGTGGAGAAGGCATAATATATGTGCCCACTCTACCTATTTTTAAAATTTTTATCTCCATTTAAATAAGCTTCCCAGTGTATGGTGGTTGTTGGTACTACTCCACAAAGTAATTGAGGATACCCCCTAGGAATAAAGTATAGACATCGAAATTCTTGTTGTACTTGAGAGGTTGGGTGTGGATAGACTCCCGGTAACTCTTCCGGTTTTCAACATCTATTTGACTTGAATTTGTACTTTCAGGGCACCATGGTGATTCCAGCCCTGACATCAGTCTTGAAAGACCCCACACAATTCAAGAACCCAGGAGAGTTTGATCCTGGACACTTTCTTGATGATAAAGGTTGCTTTAAGAAAAGTGACGCCTTTATGCCATTCTCTGCAGGTAAGATAATAGAGTCTCTTTATTCTTCAACTGCACTCGATTTCCTTCCCATCGCGAAGGTGTGTAGACAGAGCAATCGGCATTCATTGATAGGTTCCAGTAAATCTTGTGTCCTTAGTGTAGGAGTGCAGGAGGATACCATCCATCTACAGTCCTAGCGACCAGTCATTGGCGAGAGCAGGGTGGTCGTATCCAAGGACACTTATCTTGTTTCGAAGGGACAGCAATTATCTGCTGCTTTTTCAAATAAAGTAACCTTCTAGAGAGTATACCCTTTAATGGCTAACTGATATATATGATGTTACAAGCAAGCTCTCGGGACAGCTGAGATCTCTTCATCAGGAATGATATCTCCGATGGCACATTGCTTTTTAGATCCAAATGCGATCTCCAACATACCTGCTGGGAAATTATCTTCACACAGGGACACTTTTTTTCATAACATATAAGTAAAGAAATGTATGTATATACTGTATGTCAGCTTAAGTAAATTAAATGTGAATGCCGAGATGGGAATGCCTCATTAAGGACAATGTTGTAAACCGGTTGTAAAAGGGGATGGATGATGATTTTTATTCCTGCTTTGACTTGAAAGCTGCTGTATACAACTTTATAATAGAATGTGGGCCGGATTTAACTGTTTTTAAAGGTTTCTACCAAGTTCCCTTTATTCATGGAAAACCCCACCAATTTCAAGAATATTGGTGTCCCGTTCTCACTAATCAATAAAGCTGAAGTTTGAGCCTTTGGCTCCATTCAATATTAGAGTAGTGTCGCAAATTGAGCCCAGAATCTCTGGTTCTACTATGGTATTGAATGGAGTGGCCCGACAGATGCTTGACCGGTTGCTCCATCAATTAGTCGGAATAGGACCAGAATTTCAGTGATTTGTTAAGGTCCAAGAAGTTTGACCCTCTCTGATCAGATTGTTATCCTGCGATCCTTTACAAGAGTTGCCCCATTTTAGGTATTTATGACATATGCCTTGGATATGAAACCCTCTTTAATTTTGGCTTGACAATATTTTTTTTATGTATGTTCTATTCCCTCAGGTAAACGTATATGTGCAGGAGAAGGCCTGGCCCGCATGGAGCTCTTCCTCTTCCTCACCACCATTCTGCAGAAGTTCACCTTGGAGCCCACCGTAGACAGAAAGGATTTGGACATAAAACCAGTACCAAACACCAATGCATCAAGACCCCATACTTTCCAGATGAAAGTAGTCCCTCGTCTCTGAATTGGAAATAAACTCCATTTTTCTAAAAGTTACAAAATATTTTTTGTAATATATGAATTAAAAATATAATGAAATAGTGAAATCATTTTTGGAGGTATTTTGTTCCATCTGTATCACTTTACACAATATATAATGTCAGGATCATAGGTAGTGCATTTAAAAGCTGTCAAGGTCAGAGGTGATGGACCCACTGTAACATTGCGAGTGATGATATTTAAGTGGCACCAGAGTCCCGTCGTAAAGCGGGTTGGACTTGCTGTGGCTGGTACCACCAGGTCTCTCCACTGGCACGACTTTGCTTGTGTTGGTGGCCAAAGCAAAGTGCAGAATCTTGAGGTAGAGACTGAGTCGTGGGCAGGCAGAAGGTCAGGACAGGCAGCACGGGATCAGACTCTGGGACATAATGGAAGTTCAGGACGGGAGACATAGGATCAAGGTGAGGAACGTAGCAGGAGGTCTCAACGGAAATCACACAGGAAGAAGGGAATAGCTTTCTCAGAGGCATTGAGCACAAAGATCCGGAAGGGTTTGCAGTCAGAGGTCGACTATTTCTACAACAAGGGAGGACCAGCACCAATTAGCGGTGCGCTGGGCTTTAAAGTCGCAGGAAGCCGACGCGCATGTGCCCTATGAGGCAAAGACTGCGGGAAACAACACTGGAGTGTGGTCAGGTAAGTCCGCCTGCCACAGCCATGCTAGGGGACAAGGAGGTGCATGGGTGCGCCTGCGACCCGGGAGATGGGTTGCAGGAGCACCACTGACAGTACCCACCCCTTCAGCCTCCCCCTCTTCTTGTCTGGAGACATCTCTGGAGAACACCACGGTTCAGGATGTTGTCTTTGGGCTCCCAGGTTCTTTCCTCTGGCCTGAACCCCTTCCAGTCGATAAGGAACAACCGCTTCCCTCTAGCAGACTTCATGTCGAGGATCTCCTTTACCTCCCGCCACGGGAGCAGGAGGAGGTACTTGCAGGGAGAAACAGTTCAGGATTACAGGCTTTAGAAGAGAGACATGGAAGGAGTTCGGGATGTGCATGGTAAGTATGTATATTACAGTCTGTATGAGAAAGACTATAAATAGAAGCAGTATACCTATAATATATTGGAATACAGTTGTATTGCAGTATATTTTATAAGTGATCAGGCCCCCTAGGGTTCATATACCCAGGGAGATAACAAGCCTCACACATCTCTGTAAATGAAAAAATTAAAAAGATACAGCTTGTGGAAGAAATGAACATGATACATGCCCATGAAAGTCATTCAAAAAGCAATCCCAAAGTAGCCTATAAACACATCTATGATAGTCACGTAATGAACGTGGCCATGACAGGTCAACAAAATAATGTGCCCAACATAGTCGACCAATAAACATGCACATGGGAAGCAACCATTGAATATACCCCCGAACCAACGAACATAACCATAGTATTCAACCAATGAGCATGAACCCATTTAGTCAACCAAATGTTCCCTTGACAGTCCCAATGGACATGGACATCTGAATACAAGAGGTCAGTACAATGGAGAATCTCATGGACTCCACTTGGTGGGGGATGCGTATGGCAAGTTCTATCCCTGTTCACACTGGGGGTAATTTATCCATGTTTTTTGTAGCTATGTTTCGCGTTGTTTTGGCGCAGTTATGAAACAAATGCTGTTTTGCGACTTTCTGACAGCAGCAGAGCTCCAAATAAAGACATAGAGCTCTCGTAAGGAGCAATTCTAATGATAAATTACCCCACTGTATTGACTCAATGGGGGAGATTTATCAGAAATGTCTGAGGTAAAACTGTTCTAGTTGCCCACAGAAACCAGAGTTCAGCTTCAAATGTCTAAACAGCTGTGGGAAAATTAAAGCTGAGTTCTGATTGGTTGCCATGCTCTTAGACACTTGTGATAAATCTCCCCCAATGGGGGTTTTAGCCTCTTGATGTATTGAGTGGGGTGCTGCGCAGCATTTATTTCTAGGCCAGGTCCCGCAAAGAGGCCCTGATAAGTATGCCCCTATGTCTGTCTTTGGAGCTCTGCTGCAGAGTCATTAAAGTGGCTTTGGCTCTTGATAAATCTGCTGGCATCTGCTAATTCTACAGGGGTTGTTTGTGACAGTAGCATAATAAGTCATAAAAACCATCAAAAGTCGCAGAACAAAGACCAGGAGAGGCACTGGCTATAATTTGCGCCAAAACTTGCACCTTAACTGAAAGTTGCAAATCATAAATTCAGTCCAATCGTGAAAACTAGTTTATGCAAATAATGAATTTGGCGCAAACAGGGTCTATGTAAATGTGACTTTGAACTGTCCTAAGTTCATTTGTCGCAATGGAAAGTTGCAAAGCAGCACCTGTACCACAACTGCCCCAAAACAACAACAAACATAGGGCCACATGTATCACACGGTTTTTCTGTTGTTTTTGCGCCTTTTCATACTGGCGCACCATTTTTGCGATTAAACGCCAAACTAGCCGCGCAGCAAAAATAACCAGGTTTCCCTCTTCTATCTTACCAATCCAGATGTTTTGTTGCACCTAATGATATTCATCACTCGGGCAAAAACACTCCAGCCTGAAGATGGCGTAAACTGAGAAGTAACACTGAGCCCCCATGCAGAGCAGCTCATCTCCAGCAGCAAAGCTCAGCCAGACACTGCAGACACTAGTACATATAATAAATACACTGCAGACATTAGTACAGACATTACATACACTACAGACACTAGTACAGCTAATTGAGACACTACAGACAGGACCTGCAGACACTAGTACAGATAATACACACATTACATACACTGCAGACACTAGTACAGATAATACAGACATTACAGACACTACAGACACTAGAACAGATAATAGACACACTACATACACTGCAGACAGGAGCTGCAGCCTCTATTTACAGTTCATCACCTTCTATTAACAAAACATTCTGCAGAATCCTGAGCTCAGAGCAAGAGCTGAGAACTTTGCAGAATGTTGCAGATACTACAGACAAGTGTCCCCCATGTAATTCTGCACAGTATCACCAGTGTGTCTGAGGGGGATACTGTGCAGAATTACAGGGGTGCAGCAGGAGACCAGCACTGGGGGATCCCCTCCAGGAGAAGCCCCTGCTGAGGAGGTCACTGGGTGCTGGGTGTCACACACCTGGGTGCTGCTGTGAGTGTTATCTTCATTCTGGGCTGTGGGAGAAGCAGAGAGGAGCTTGTAGCAGGATCACATGTAAGTGCCTGAATCTAACATTGCGCCTAAACTGCGCCAAAATTGCGACTAAACTGTGTTAAAGTAAAGTGATTAATAAGAGGCAGAAAATATACTTATCACAGATGGTTGTAGCTTGTGATAATTCTGGCAAAACAGTGCGACAGAATTTAGGCGCAACTACTACACTTAGGCGCACAAAAGTGATAAATGTGGCCCAGAGACAAAAAACCCCCAATGATAAATTACCCCCATTGTGCTCATCATCAAAGAAAAGATCATTCCTAACTACAATAGGGAATAACAATGAGCTGATTTCTACTTGTGACTGTATCAATTTCTGGTACGTTTTGTAAGTTCGTATAATTGAGCAATTCGATTGGAGGATAAATCAGTTTTGGACCCTTTTATTCTACTCTGTTTAAAATGGTCCCAGAAAAAAACTTATCGAAAAGTGAACACATCATTACTGGGATTTTCAAGAAATTTTTGTGATAATTTTCTAAACTTACTTTTTATAGGAAGTAATTTATATCTGCAATAGAAAATCAAACCTAAATTTTTTTTTGCAAATTGTATTTTATCAAACGATTTTTGACTGCCCTACATACTGTATGTCCTCGCTGTACTTTCCCTTTGCAGGTGTCATGCATATACATTAAGGACACCCGACTTACAGACAACCCCTAGTTACAGACGGACCCCTCTGCCCACTGTGACCTCTGGTGACCTCTCTGGATGTTACTATAGTCCCAGGCTGCAATGATCAGCTGTAAGGTGTCTGTAATGAAGCTTTATTGATAATCCTTCGTCCCATTACAGAAAAAAAATTAGAAAATTGTCCAATTGTCACTGGGGCAGAAAAAATTTTTGTCTGGAGCTACAATTGTAAAATATACAGTTCCGACTTACATACAAATTCAACTTCAGAACAAACCTGTGGACCCTATCTTGTACATAACCCGGGGACAGGCTGTAGATGTCAGTGCTGTGTGAGCGTCTCTCCTCCTCACAGAGCTGCTGCGGCGCCTCTAATACTCTCATACTTCACATGTCTTTGCTTCCTCCTCCCATCCAGCCCACATCTTCACTCGCCTTCAGCACCATCCTCCCTCCCTCCTCACAATCAGCCTCTCTGTTATCCAGGCTGAGGCACGGCCGGTGGATCAGGGGGCCCCATACAGTGTTTCGATGAAACTAGGAAAAGCAAAATTCCGATCTGTAACTTTCCTCTCCTCTTTTCTCTCCGTTCTTTTTGTTCTTGTTTCTTTACCTTCAGCTCACACCAAGAGAATTAGGGAGGTCACAAAACATTACTCTGCTCTGGGTCCCCCAACGCCAAATCCACCTCTTATATACGTTCTGTGTATATAATCTCTTGACCCTTCATTGTGACGCATATTACGATTTGTACGTGAAGAGTTGGGTTGGACAGCGTGCAGCTCAGGATAACGGTTTTCCTGACTACAGATCGGGTTGTCCGATATTTGTCCGGGTAGATGCAAAGATTATGAGGTTTTCTTTCGTGTTGCCTTTGGTGATTTCTCGTGATTTATAATTTTCTTTATGTTTCTTTGTTAATTTTTTTCCCCTTATTTTTCGACTTCATGTGGTGGTTAAAAAAAAAAAACGTTTCTGTGCTAATAAAGCTGAAACAAAAAAAAACCAAAAAAAATTCCCCTGTGCAATACAAATGCAACAATGCCTGGACTTTAGACACACCCAGACTGCTTTCTAGGACAAGCAGAAGCACAAAGGAGCTCAGTACTGACCAAGCTGTCGTTCCCGGGGCACAGGATGGCTCTGAACGTTGCAGTGACACTTCTCCTGGTTACTGGGGTTACCCTACTAATCTATCTCATTAAATGGTGGAACAGGGTGACCCAGAAGAACCTACCTCCAGGACCTACCCCTCTACCCGGTTTGGGGAATGTTCTACAGATCAACACCTCTGAACTACCACAGTCCTTAGTTAAGGTATGTTCTTCTGTATCTACTTACCTGAGATGTTACTCTCATTATAGCAGTGGTTACATTGAATTTGCAGTTGTAAATCTGTGGTTGAACTTTCGCAAATGTCTCGGAAACCTTCACTGTAATGAATGTCTATTCCGCAGAGCCGCTGTTTATCTACAATGACTATTTTATGACTTTCCGTACTTGTCTCTTATGGAGTTACAAATAATCTACGTAAACAGCAACCTGTATCCTGCACAAAATAAAGCGTCTGGATTACAATGAATTATATGCGGATCGCAATGCTAGAACCAAGAGCTATTGGCTGTAATAAGTTGTGGAACCAGTATACAAGTGGCTACAGCACCCCCACAGGGGAAATTAAGAATGACACCCTGGCATTCAGCCCCTTAGTCTCCATTTTTCACTCTTCACTTTCAAAATTCCACAATTTTTTTATTTTTCTGCATAAGGAACTATGTAAAGGCCTGTTTTCTGTGTCACAAATTGTACTTACGGCTTTCACTGTACACTCCAGATGACACCTCCCCTTTATTCTTTGGGTCGGTATAATCTCATATAGGTTTTATTCTAGACCAAATTCTGAGACCCATAACTTTTTTTTACTTTGTTGTATGGAGCTGTGAGCATTATGCAGCAAACACCCAATGGGGCAGATTTACTTACCCGGTCCATTCGCAATCCAGCGGCGTGTTCTCTGCGCTGGATGCAGGTCCGCCCGGGATTCATTAAGGTAGTTCCTCCGCCGTCCACCAGGAGGTGCTGCTGCGCTGAAAAGCATTGGAACGCACTGGAGTTCACCGGGCCGGGCTGAGTGAAGGTAAGTGCAAAGCTCCGCGACAGATTTTTTTTAAATGCAGCGGTTTTTCCGAATCCGATGGGTTTTCGTTTGGCCACGCCCCCCAATTTCCGTTGCATGCATGCCAGCGGCGATGCGCCACAATCCGATTGCGTGCGCCAAAATCCCGGGGAAATCGGCCCAAATCGGAAATATTCGGGTAACACGTCGGGAAAACGCGAATCGGGCCCTTAGAAAATGACCCCCAATGTGTATGAAGAGGGCAAAGCCCATGTGCCCATTTCATACACCCCTTGCAGCACCATGATGTTTGGGAACACAATGGGTTAAAGTAAGGTTCTCAATTAACTTGCTCTGAAATGATGTAGACACAATGGGGCAGATTTACTTACCCGGTCCATTCGCGATCCAGCGGCGCGTTCTCTGCGGTGGATTCGGGTCCGGCTGGCATTCACTAAGGTAGTTCTTCCGATGTCCACCAGGTGGCACTGAAGTTCACCAGCTGTCGGGTTGTCCGACAGCCACGCCCCCTAATTTCTGTTGCATTCAAGCCGGCGCCGATGCAACACAATCCGATCGCATGCGCCAAAATCTCGGGGCAATTCGGCGCAAAACAGAAATCGTCGGGAAACCCGACCAAAAATGTGTCTGACAGACCCTTAGTAAATGAGCCCCATAGTGCTGTTTACACTGTTTTTAGTAAATGTGGGCCAGTGATTATCCCCTCCCTCGGGGCCATGATAAAGTCACAACCTGGGCCATCCTCTGGCTCGAGCTTAGTTTAGTTTTTCAATTCATATTGTAGGTTTTCAATGCAACCCTTAGGAGATCCATAAAACCTTTTCTGATTCTTCCTAGTAAGATATTCTTGATCTCTCTGGAGAGGATCATGGTATGTACGTACACAGCATCTGCTTTGACCGATACCATCCTCTTGTAATCATAAGCATAACCCTGGACTGAAGACTACAGACAGCTTGTGCTTTTATTGTTTTCTATTGTTTCCAGTTGGGTGAGAAGTATGGACCTGTCTACACCATCTACCTGGCAAACGTTCGGGCGATAGTCCTGATTGGGTACGATGCGGTGAAGGAAGCCTTGGTGGACCATGGCGATGCATTTAATGATAGGGTCGACACCGGACTCGGAGAATTTGTTACCAAGGACTTTGGTAAGAGACTTAAACAAATTACGACCATAAAAACAAGACATTTTTGTGATTGGTAAGTGATTTTCTATAATGTTTATAAACCATTCATTTAGGACAATATCTATCATGTTTTACAATATCTGAAAATTTGATCTTACCGTACGAGATGTAATTGGGAAACCTTCCTGAGCCGGCTCAAATATTTGATGTTTTAACTACAGTATATATCGATTTCATGAAGTGATCTGAATCAAGCTTAGCATTTATCCTGTAGGCACGAGATAAGGGATCAATATATCATTGTGGAAAGCCCGTTAACCATGAGGCACCAAGATCTGAATTATTTCATACCAGCAGAACTAACAGAATAGATAGAAGTAGATAGAAAGATAGATAAATAGATAGATAGATGTTCATCGAACAAAGGACCTATGTCTTGAGCTCCTTTGACTTCTTTGGTACTGCTAAAATGGTCTACAGGTTGGCCAAAACCCAGATGCCCTTCGCGTATGGCGCAGGTCAGTGACTTGGAGTCCTGCTGTGTTGGATGTTTAACTTGATACATTAGGGCACATTTACTTACTGGGTCACCGGAGTTTACTGAAAGTGCACTGTCCGTGTATAATACTGCGTGCCGCGATTCACTAAGATCGTGCGCCTGAAATAATGAATGTGTCGCTTCCCCGCTCAGGTTCCCGGAGTTCACCGTCTTTTTTGTGGTGCATTTTAAACATAGGGCTTGTGACTTGGAAATCTGAAAGTTTAAAGTTAAAGGTTAAATCCTGCACTCAGTCCGAATAAGTCGGACCATCCGGCGGCACGCCTTCTAATTTGTGTCGCACGGAGGCCATTGCCTCAAAAAATGTTGCGTGTGCCACAATCCAAGTGCACACACTTCTAGATACCTGTGTAGCCCGTTTTAGCCCCGATAAAGGTGCGCAGTCCAACAAAAGTGTGCAGCGCGACCCTTAGTAAATGAGCCCCGGTAACTTTAAGATACCAGCTATAACTGGTATCCTCTAAAGTTGACAATCTAAATGTTACAAAAACACACAGGCAATGTGTATTACCTAACAGGATTGTGATATATTGTGTATTAGTTAATTTTCATATAACTTTTTGAACTTACAGGGGTCATTGCCAGCAATGGAGAAAGATGGAAAATCCTTCGTCGATTCTCTCTCACAACTCTGAGGAATTTCGGAATGGGAAAGAGAAGCATTGAAGAAAGAATCCAAGATGAAGCCCGATGTTTAGCTGAAAAATTTATGAAGGACCAAGGTGGGCGGAGTTCTAGGCTTATATCCAGTGGCATAACAAGACTCCAGTGGGCCCTGATCCAAACTTAGAATTGGGGCCCCCATATACCTACATCCTCACTGCCGACCCTCATCCTGCACGTATACTTCAGAATACTACACACGTAGCTTCAATCCTCTCTGGTCTTCATTTCGGTGGCTTCTCACTCATGACAATTCTTCTCCATCAGTTACAGAACTTTGATAAATTCTCAGACCGTAACTTATTGTTACAGAATTCACCAGAAGATGTCTTCAGCTCCATACAGATCACCGCAGAACGGTGCACCTAAAAACACCACAGTCACTTACAGTATAATATCACATAGATAAAAACTTTCCCAATTTATATACTGCAATAATATCCTTATTAATTTAAGTTTACTCCCATTTATTAATGATGTGGTGCAGGGTTACACCTCAACTATTATATACAGGAGCCATTTCCCTTCACATCCCCTTATTACATAAAGGAGCCATTATTCCTCAGCCCCCACCCATACTATATACCAGGGTCAGGAAAAAATAAATATATATATATATACTCACCTCTTTCTGCTCCGTTGGCTCCGGCTATGTAATTTATGCACAGTCACGTGCCCGCCATTGCACGCACTTCTGCTGCAAAGAGTAACAGAGCAGGAAGTGTCAGTGTTAATCGACTCTCAGCTGTATCGGAGGACAGCTTTGATACAGCTGAGAACTGTAATAGTCGAGAACCCGGCGGCCTCCCAGATTTTAATCTGTGATAGCTGCAGGCGGCATCCCCGCAGCTACCCCCCATGGCTAGCATATACATGACAGAAGGGCTCGGACAACGGATGTGACTGCTATGGCTCAGGCCCCTCTTGTCCCGGGGGCCGGTCGTGGTCGCACCCTCTGCCACCGTGATCATTGCACCCCTGCTTATATCTAAGATTTAAGTAAATAAGCAAACATATTCATCTTCTATCTTCGGGGATGCCATTACCTTCTATTGGGCATGTGCGATATGAACTATTTGTTTTGGCAGCCATTTTTAATTGACATTGCTGTGTGAGCTGTGTCGATCTCATACGGCCCACAAACAAAGGCACACAGATATTTGAGATATGGATATATTCTGGCTACAATATTTGGGGATGGACTTTTTTTTGACCAACTATGTCTTAATTGGTATAATTATTATGTTTTTCTTTTCTCTGGATTGGCAAAGCGGCCATGTACTTTATCGTCCATATTTACTAAATATCAGTATCGTTCATATATTAAGAACAATAATTAAGACCTACGTCTTTGTATCCCCAGATGATCCCATTGACCCAACTAATGTATTGCGACAAGCTGTTTCCAATGTCATCTGCTCCGTTGTGTTCGGTGAGAGATTTGACTATGAAGACCAAAAATTCTTAGCTCTCTTGTCATATTTTCAGGACCTTCTCCAATTGTTCAACACTCGTTCTGGACAGGTAGCTATCACAAAATATTTTAAATTGATATGGGAACAATATATAAAAATGGATTTACTCAAATAAAAGATGTATGTTACTTTTGTCAACTATGGCCGACGTAGATTATGGTTGACTACATTGGGGAACTATTAAGACTGGGACTTTGAAATACTATAAGGCTGCTGCCTCTTTGTAGTTCCGTACTCTAGCTCTGCCAGGCCAGTCCTGGTCTAAACTAGCCTGACCTGGCAGAGATAGCATCCAGATCTACTTAGATTTAGCAGATGGAGAAGTAATTAGCTATAGTTTCGAGCAGAGACTATAGTAATATGACAGGACAGGGACATGATCAGGCAAAAAAACACAAAAACACTTGGCGATAGGCTTGTTACATAATGCCTCTGATGCCAGACAACTAGTGGAGAAGGCATAGTAAATATATCATAATGGGGGTTATTTGTCCTGGTCCTTGTGATAGTTTTATGATTGGCTTTGGAGCTCCACTGTCTGGTAAATTTATTAAAGTGGCTTTGGCCGTTTGATAAATCTCTCAGGAGTGTCTGGGAATAGCAATATGTCTAAAACTACTGGACAAATAGGTGCATAACTATAGATCTGTAAGGCAACAATGCAAACCACTGAGCTGCCTAAATATAGTCTGTAGGTCAGTGTCTCGACCCAAGACTCTAGTTCCCATAAGATAGCACAACACCCTGAGGCAGCAAGTTCCATAGTTTGCAGACTTCACTTACAGTACCGTATTCTTATTCTTTGGACTATAAGGCGCACAAAAAATCCTTTGATTTTCCCAGAAATCAAAGGTGCGCCTTGTAGTCCAGTGCGCCTTATATATCAACCGTACTTACAGACAACAGCTGCCTTGAACTGAGCACAGGTCTGCCACTCTGGATAGCACACAAGCCTCTCACCCAGCCAAACCAGTTCCCTACGCTGTACTGAGGAGACCCAATCAGGTCGAAACAGCGCTGTCTACAGTTGGGAGTCTGTTTCTTCTGGAAGAGATATACTGGTTTGGTTTTAATCCCGCATCATGTCATAAGGCCTCTTGTAGGTCATGCTTGATGTCAAGGGAGCTGCCTCACAAGGTAGCTAAAAGAGGTGTGGTTTTCCTTATCCCATCCTGGAAAACTTTGCATATTTTCCCAGAATCCCATAGTGGAGCATCCATGGCTATAAGACTCCACACGCCTACATGGTGGCCTTAATTGGCAGTCTTCGTAAGGAGAACTCTTACTTCCTGACCCTAGTCACAAGCCTCTCACCCAGCCCAACCAGTTCCCTACGCTGTAATGAGGAGACCAAATCAGGTCGAAACAGTGCTGTCTACAGTTGGGAGTCTGTTTCTTCTGGAAGAGATATACTGGTTTGGTTTTAATCCCACATCATGTCATAAGGCCTCTTGTAGGTCATGCTTCATGTCAAGGGAGCTGCCTTATAAGGTAGCTAAAAGAGGCGTGGTTTTCTTTATCCCATCCTGGAAAACTTAGCATATTTTCCCACTCGGGATAGCAAGCATTTATTTATGGTGCGCCTTATAGTCTGAAAAATACAGTAATACAGTGAACAATCCCTGACTGTGATGATGGTAAAACCATTTTTTTCCTACACGTAGTGCAAACCGCCATATCTTTGTTACCATCCTAGGTGTAAAATGACCGTGTCCATTTTGAGAACATTTCAGCAGGTTTTACCCCACTTAACTACTAGCTGCCATATGGGGCTCAAAATAGCCTTTCGTGATTTCGCGCTTTTATGTGAAATCTTAAAAGGAGTGAAATTGTGTGTGAAATCTTAGGAGCTGTAGATGCAAAACATAAACTAAATTCTTTAAATGACCTATTTGTTTTAAAGTATAACTTAAAACTAGTGATGAGCGAACCCGAACCTGCAGTGTTTGGGTCTTTGCCATACATTGCGGTTTCGGGTCCCCAAAACATGAAACTAGACACAAGTTTTACTGGTGGCGTTTGGGTTTGGTACCCAACCTGGACAGAACCCAGAACTTCAATAAGTCCACTTATTCCTACTTTAAGCCAAAGTAAAGAAGAATATTAATTGGCAAGGTATGAGTAAGGACCCATTCTAGAGGTCTGAAACGCGTTGCCTATTTCTTGTGATCACTTTTTACCATGTTTTCTTTTCAATAAACTTTGTATTTTTTACTCTTTGCTTGATGCCGATGGAACCTTTGTTTTTCCTTCTTCGACCAAGAATATTAATGTTGTTTTTATACTTTTTTCCAATCAGATTTTGTTGATATTCCCATCTATAATGTCGCGTCTTCCCGGGCCCCACCAGGGGATCTTCAAAACTATGGACAGTCTGAAACAATTCTTTAAGGAGATGATGAACTCCCACCGAGCCACCCTGGATGAGAACTGCCCCCGTGACTTCATAGATTGCTTCCTCATAAAGATGGATGAGGTGGGTATGTTGATAATCTTCCATTTTTAGACCTTGTTTTCACAGAAATTATTCCATCGTCTGAGGCTGACACCATCTTTTATTATCTAGAAAGAGAACATTTCTGTACAACAAAAAGTATATGGGACCTTAATCCTTTTCAGAGTAAGGTTTTTCCAGGTTTTTGCATTTCCATTTTTTTTAACTTTCCTCCTTCCACTAGTAACATAAGATGAAGTTTTCAGTGATACCATCTTGACAACTGTAAGACCTTTTGATTACTTTGCTGTTAAATATTTATGGGAAGCAAAATGGTGAAAAAGTTTCATATTGGTCATTTTAATCTTTGTTTTCTATATGGGATAATAATTTTTATTTTTAGATCAGAATTGGTTGATTAGAAACTTTGGGATGCAGCAATGTCTAATATGTTTATGTTTTTTGAATGTTTCTATGCATTCTAGTGCAGTTTTTTCATATTTCGTAACTTTTTAGATTTTTTTTTCTCCTTTTATTTCATGCCCCCAGGACTTGCCTAGTTGCTCTGACCATTCATTAAGTATAATGCAATACAACTGCCTCTGGCAGACTGTAATAGCTCTAAAAGTGCCCACCTGTCGTGACAATTGATTAGCCATGGAAAAGAACCATTGAGGGTTAAGGGCAATGCTTTATAATCATAGTTTTATTGAAGTACAGTATTTATTTTGGGTGGTTTCATTTAAATGGCAGGTTCTCTTTAACTACTGTGATTGGGGTAGACAGTTAGCAGCAGAGACCTGTCTTCTGTGAGACCTCTCCATACATCCTATTACAGCCTGTCAATGTGCGTTTATGTGGTACCATTGTGTAGGAATTTGAGAGGACCTTATACCACCTCCATCAACTCCAATCTTTAATGACCATTACTCCACTGATCCTGCCATGGTTGGATTTGTTGCCCTAAAACCCACCATTCCTGAGCAATCCTTAGATCTCTACTGGCAGATAAGTGGTGCTAAGCTGCCAGCTGCCATTACTGCCAGCCCAGGAATAGTCAGATAATTCCTAGCACACATTAGGGTCATTTTAAATAGTCAATGGGGCAGATTTACTTACCCGGTCCCTGCGCAATCCCCGAGGTGCGTTGTTTGACGAGGATTAAGTCTGCTGCGATTCATCAAGATCGTGCACCCGAGATCCTGCATGTGTCGCTTCCCCGCTCAGGTCCCCTGGAGTTCACCTTCTTCTTCCCGGTGTATGTAAGTGCATTGTCTTGCGACACAATTTGACTTGTTAAATTCCTCGCGTAGTCCGAATCTGTCAGATCGTCCAATGGCACGCCCCCGATTTGTGTCGCTTGAAAGCCGGCACGATTGTGACACAAAACAATCGCGTGCAACACAATCCCAGACACGATCCCCGAATAGTCAGGGAACCCAACGAAAATGCGGCCGTGGGACCTTGGTAAATAAGACACAATTTGCTTATCAGGATCTCTATTGTTAAATGGATATCTCTGCTGGAGCAGAGATCCCGACTCCATCCATCTGACAATAATGAGATTGATTACTTTGGAATGGTAAAAGCTAATGAGAAAATTCCAAATATAAACAGAATCAGTTGACCAGGGTGTATCAAAGGATGTAAAGGATGGGATGGAAGGTTGTCTTTAATTATTTTTGGCAATAAAAAACCTAATTTATATTTATTTTTAGGAAAAAAAGAATCCCGACACAGAATTTCATGAGACAAACTTAGTGGCGTCAGTATTTGATCTGTTCTTTGCGGGGACAGAGACGACAAGTCTGACCCTGAGATATGGATTTCTGATACTTTTGAAATATCCGGAAATACAAGGTAATTAACCAGTTACTGATTTGGAAATAAAACGTTTCATTTCCCTTATGAGGGGTAGAAAAGTAGCAGTCACGCATTGACTGCTTGTCACGTAGGGTCCCAAACGCATATACACTTATATTATTTTTAGCAGCTCTACTCTCTATGGTCTCTGTCTGTGAATCTGCAGTCTCCTTAGTGCTGGTTGGAGGAGGAGTATCATCTGTTATTTTCTGCTACTCCTCTACAAAGAACCGCTATGTAATCTGACGCCTACATCGAGAAATCAGGGTAAAAGGCAAGAAAAGATACATTAAAAGGTTTCATGTATTCAGTTGTACTATTGATTCATTAGGTTACTGTCTATATTCTGTCTTTGCCTCATAGAATATACAATATGCCAGGCTCTTCAAAATGTCCTGCTAAAAACACATATAAAATTATAATATTATGCCATTTTGAATTAAAAAAATCTAATCTGTTTTTGATCAATTTCAGAGAAGCTCCACGAGGAGATTGACAATGTGATCGGCAAAGATCGTTGTCCATCAATAGATGACAGGAGTAAGATGCCCTATACAGACGCCGTGATCCACGAGATCCAGAGATTTGCAGATATTGTCCCTCTAGGAGTTGCTCATGGGGCAAGCAGAGACACAACCTTCCGAGGATATGACATTCCTAAGGTATATACTATAAGACGGTTTTCTCAAACTCTCGTACTACATAAGATCTTCAAATTCAACTCCATCCTCTCAGTAGATACCGGTTAATACTATCTCTGACATATCAGACCCATATAAACCAGAAACATTGAAAAAAGTCCAATTTAGTTCGCCCCTGGGGGTCCTTGTAACTGGGGGTCTGATCAAATTTTAGGTCCGTGCCATGGAACAAGTTGTCCGGACACCAACAAAACAAACACTGGAGAAAAATTGAAGGAGTTTCATATTTTATTAGATTACATAAAAAAGTGACTACATACATGCAGACAAGCTGACACGTTTCGAGTATTTTTTTTTAGACCAGGTCTTGTCTGCCAGACATTTTAGCTTTAGGCTGCACCGGTTTTCTGCCAGATACTATAGTAAGAATGCCCTTACCTGCCCCTGTTTTCCCCAAGGAAAAAAACAAAAAAAAGCAAAGATAAGGCCTGGTCAATGGCTTACATAATGTAATGCTTGTATTGTTTGAGAGGCTTGGCGTTGATAGACTCTTGTTTACACTCTTAGACGTTTATCGGCGCTCTACATCTACTTGACTTGTACTTCTACTTTCAGGGCACCATGGTGTTTCCAGTCCTGACCTCTGTCCTGAAAGACCCCAAACAATTTAGGAATCCAGAAGAGTTTGATCCTGGACACTTTCTTGATGATAATGGTGGCTTTAAAAAAAGTGAGGCCTTTATGGCCTTCTCCACAGGTAAGAGATTATTGTTCTTTCCCTCTTTGCGTTCAGTTAAAGAATAATCTTCTTCACACTTTGCCTTCTCTCTGGGATCAAACATAATGGGGCAGATTTACTTACCCGGTCCTGTCGCGTTCCCGTGGTTCGTTGTCCGACGAGAAATTGGGTTTGCCGCGATTCACTAAGGTCGTGCGTCCAATTTCCTGCATGTGTCGCTTCCGCACCGAGGTCCGTCAGAGTTCAACTTCTTTTCCCGGTGCTTGTAAGTGCGTGTCTTGCCGACACAATTCTAAATGTAAATATTGTGCATTGTCCGAATCCGTGGGTTGTCCGATGGCCACGCCCCCCCCCCAATTTCTGTGCATGCAAGCGGCACTGATGCGCCAAAATCCAATCGAGTGTGCCAAAACCTCGGGGCAATTCGGCGCAAAAATGAAAATGCGTCGACGGACCCTTAGTATATGAGCCCCAATATGTAAATTCCATCAATGAGATGGTTTCCAGGTTTATATGTAACAAACCATAAAACCAAAAGGAAAACTCTGGCTACGCTGGCGGGGAGGTGATTTCATCATACAAGGACGTATAAGCACCTGGTCTATGAGGAAATCGCCTCCCCTCCAGTGTAGCCGGATACATCATGAGGCTTATGACTCCTAATGTGGCAGCAGGGCACCTGCAAAGTGTATATTTTATGTTAGGTCTTACCTGCCTTCAAAATATGACAGAATGCAAACTTTCACTAGCCCCACTCCCCACCGACTGCACCCCTTTCATGGACCTCCACGCCTCTTGGAGATGTCGTGAAGAGGATAAAATCACAATTGCTGCCCATTCGCTAGTGATTGGAATTGTTGATGGGTGTCTCCCCAGGATTGTAGCTCTGTTACTGCATTGGGAATGTCCTCATACTGGACCCTCTGCACTCATAGCTATAATTAAGAAAGCATCAAGCGGATATAAAAGGGTGATGGATGCTGATTTTTAATTATGCTGGACTTTGATGTATAACTCGTACAACTTTATATAGGAATGAGTGCTGGATCATGTATTGTTGTTTACTGAAAAAGTTCCTTCTCATTGGGGCTCATTTACTAAAGGTCCGAATGCCGCACTTTTGTCAGGTTTCCCGAATATTTCTGATTGCGCGCGGCTGGCATGTGGGGGGCAACCTGACAGATTCCGAAAAAAAACGCAGATCAAGCACTTACATGCACCGGGAAGAAGAAGGTGAACTCGGCGGACCTCGGCGCCGCAGCAGTGACACCTGCTGGATATCGGGCGCAAGATCTTAGTGAATGCCGGCAGACCCGAATTCTCGTCGGACAACGCCACCGCGGGATCGCGACTGGACCGGGTAAGTAAATCTGCCCCATTAGTTTAAAATTGACTAAAAAAGAGGTTTGAAACAAGTTTTTTTTTTTTAATGGACAACTTGTTATAGGGTTGTACCAAGTTCTCTTTATCCATATTGGGACCCCCACCATACCGAGAAGAGTGTCATACTCACTATCGATGAAGATCGATCATGCTTTTTGTGGATCCATTCAGTTGTATAGGAGTGTTAGAAATTGTGGAGCCCAGCATCGGGTTGTCTTGGCTTCCCATGGTATGGAATGGCATGGCAGGACACAATTTTGACCTGTCGCTCTATAAACTAGTGAGGATGGGACCAGCATTTCAGTTATTGGTGAGGGTTTCCGAGCTGGACCCTGACTGATCAGATGGTTATCACCTACCATCAAACATATTGGGGCAGATTTACTTACCCGGTCCATTCGCGATCCAGCGGCACGTTCTCTGCGCTGGATTCGGGTCCGGCCGGATTTATTAAGGTAGTTCCTCCGCCGTCCACCAGGTGGCGCTGCTGCGCTGAAAAACATCTGAACGCGCGGAATCACCGAGCCAGGCTGAGTGAACGTAAGCGCCAAGCTCCGCGACAGATTTTTTGTTTTTAAATGCAGCGGTTTTTCCGAATCCGTCGGGTTTACGTTCGGCCACGCCCCCGATTTCCGTTGCGTGCATGCCAGCGCCGATGCGCCACAATCCGGTCTGCGTGCCCAAAATCCGGGGCAATTCAGGGGAAATCGGCACAAATCGGAAATTTCAGGGAACACGTCGGGAAAACGCGAATGGGTCCTTAGTAAATGACCCCCATTATGCCCATTTAAAGATGTTGTCAATTTTAGGTATTTCCTGTGGATAATTTTAGCTGACAAATCATGTGTTTCTTGTACTATCACCTTAGGTAAACGTATTTGTATAGGAGAAGGCCTGGCCGCATGGAGCTCTTCCTCTTCCTCACCACCATTCTGCCGAAGTTTCCTTGGAGCCCACTAGACAAAGAGACCTTGAGCATAAAACCAGAACACCAAACAACATCACATACCCGTACATACCAGAGAAAGTCATCCTCGTCTCTGAATTGGAATTATTTTTAATTTTTTTTAGTATATATATTTGTGTTTTCCTACTGGCTACTACTAGGAATATTGTATCCTATAACAGTAGAGCACAGTGACTCCTTCGTAGCATGTAGGTTTTGGTATTGTTTTTGAAAAATGGGACATTTCTTCTGTATTTCATGAACATAAACATGCAAAAGTGGAGAAAACCGTAAACGGTTACTCATTAAATAGATCTTGTTGATATTTTTTTTTTTTTTTTTTTTAATAAATTTATTGGAGATCATAGAAGTACATAGAGTTCTCAATCATTTACATGGCATATCCACATCTGCATTTTACAGTTGTTATACAATTTTCATAGTATAACTCAATATATCTTTCAACTCGATATCATGACAGTAGTAGGTAACTCAAGAGAACAAAAAAAAAACACAAACAAAGCTAAACATGGTACATCAAGGTCTTCAAAACCAATTTAGGCTGGTGAATAAAGAATAAGAGAGAGAAGCAGCACTCCTGGAAAAAGCTAGGTGTTTATTTACCATGTGGAAGGTGCAATGTTCACCCTCAATGGAGCTTTTTTCAACCATGCTGAAATAGCCCATTGAGGGGTGAACGTGCACCTTCCACTATGGGCAGTACTTAAACAGCACCAATAGCTTTTGAGAGGGCTTCCGGCAAGTCTCTTCACCTGCTCCACGGCGCTCCACGTCTATTCCTTCCGTTACTTATTCCCGGCCTATTCCGTCCCCCTTCTTCAGTGTTTCTTCCGCATTCATAAGGTAGTTCCTCCGCGTCCACCAGATGTCGCGTTTGCGCTGAAGAGCATCGGCACGCACAGGAGTCCACCGAGCCGGGTGAGTGAAGGTTAAGGCGATACGAGCGTAACATTTTTTTTTTAAAAAGCACGGTTTTCGAATCGTCGGGTTTTCGTTCGGCCACGCCCCCGTTTACGTAGGTGCATGCCGGCGGCGATGCGCCAAAATCGATCGCGTGCGCCAAAATCCCGGGCAATACAGGGAAAATCGGCGCAAATCGGAAATCTTGGGTAAAACCGTCGGGAAAACGCGAATGGGCCATTGGATTCACCCAATGACCCCCATTGGGTGAATAAAAACCTAGTTTTTCCAGGGTGCTGCCTTCATCTCTTTTATTCTTTGGCAGTCGTTTGCTTACCTTGAGTCCGGTGAGCGGAGCTTGCACCCACATGGGACCTTAGTCCCTTCCCTCACAGTTGCCTTACCTTCACAGTTGTACTTTTAGGGCTGTGCATAAATGTAAATCATACTTCATGGTTTATTTCACTTTCCTTCCTGTTACTCATGGTGTGGATTGGGTGAACTTTATTGTCCAATAGGCCTGTTTTTACAAAAGCTGGTGCCGGAAGACCTGGAATATGGTGGACAAACAATCAGTGTTCCCGAGTGTTTGGAGAATTTTCTTGGCGCCCTATAGGAAATGCTGATGTGTATGCTCCCAGGATGCAGTTGAGATTTCTGGTAATGTTCCGTAAATGACGGGATCTGGTAGGTCGCCAAGTTGTGCTATCTTGGTAACTGTTGTGGTAGTGACATGATTAGTCACAACCTTTGCTGGGTTGGTAGATGCCAGTCAATTCCTAGAGTGCTAGGGCTGGTTTGCAAGGAGGCTGAATGTGTTAAGTTGTCTGCAGGATACATTGTTTCCAGAATGACAAGGGCATTGCCAAAAAACATGCAGGATTGACCCAGTTCTCACTGGCACCACAATTGTCTGACAATGTGGATAAATCCTTGCTATAATACCACCTCTATAACAGTTTCCGTCATGTCTCCAAATGCAGAGCACAGCTGGATAGGGTTTGTGGTGTGTAAACAATGAATCCCATACCTCTCTGTCTGTTAAGAGCGCAAAATCCTTTTCCAGGGTTGGAGGGCATATAATTCCCCTGGTGCTTGGGCGTTTCCTAAGGCAGCATACGCGAACGATACACATTGTAGCTAGACGGCAGCAGCAAAAATGCAGTCTCAAATGTACACTATAAATAGAGAAGAGCGAGCACTAAAATGCTCGAGGCTCGTTATTCGAGACAAACTTTTCCTATATGCTCGAGTGCTCGACTCGAATAACGAGCCCCATTGAAGTAATTTCAAAGGGACCATGGTTGGGAATAAATGTGTTATTTAATTGAAAAAGAATGTCTTCTGATAAGTTATCAGATGTATGCAAACATCTGCAATATTCTTCACTGTTCCGCGCGGTATATATCTCCCGACAAGTTAGCAGATGTGAAGAACAGTGAAGAATAGATAAAAACGGTGACACAGGATCATTTAAGTGAAAAAAACAAGTGAAAAACACCGTGAATAGAATAGATTGCAGATGTTCGGCACATCTGCTTCTTGCGAGATACGATGGTCCGGGTCCGCTCCTCTTCTTCCACTTAGTCTCCCGATGTATCCGTGCCTGACTGTGCCCCGATGATCTGTGCTGCTCCCCGTGTTCTTCAATGTGTTTTTCACACATATATATATATATTTGTTTTCACATACTATTTTGTTCGCACCGTTTCGCGCGTATCTTCCAGACCAAGTAGCAGATGTGCCGAACATCTGTAAATCTATTCTTCACTATGTTTTTCACTGTGTTCTTCACTTAAATGATCCTGTGTTCACTGTTTTATTCAATTCTTCATGTTCTTCACGTGTATTTTAATTTAAATGCTCAATCTCGAGCAGGGGAAATACTGTCGAGCAACGAGCCGTTTCGTGTTCCCTAATACTCGAACGAGCATCAAGCTCAGACGAGTATACTCGCTCATCTCTAACTATAAAATACTATTGGCTATTAAAATTCTGAGTCTTAGATACTTAGAAAGTAGCAATGAGCTATAGCAAACTTGGTCCAAATCTCAAGAGAACGTATATAGAAGGACCGTTATCCCAAATCTCCGCTCTATGCGTAATACCTGAAGCCACCCAGTTGAAGATCAATATAGGGATAAAGTGCGAATCCATCTAATGGCATGTCTTTTCTTTAGGAGAGAACACCAGAGGAATTGTCTTACAAATAATGAATTTGGCGCAATTAGGGTCTATGTCAATGAGACTTTGCAATGTTCCTATGTTCATGTGGTGCATTGGAAAGTCGTAAAGCAGCATTTGACCACAAATGCCCAAAACAACAACAACATAGACAAAAACCCCCCAATGATAAATTAGCCCAAATGTTTATAATTACAAATAGGGAATAACAATGAGCTGATTTCTTTGTGACTATCAATTTCAGGACATGATAAATTGGAATTATTGAATGTTCTAAAATATACCTAATAAAGATTTATGGGACAGATCTGCTACGTTTTGTAAGTTCGTATAATAAAGTTTGTTTTTGAGGATAAATGAGTTTTGGACGCTTTATTCTACTGTTTAAAATGTTCACAGAAACAAAAATCAACAAAAATGAGCGCACCATTGCCGGTATTTTCAAAGACATTTCACATATGCAATAGTTTCAGAAAGAAAAAGGAGAGTAAAAAAGTTTCTTAGAAAAACAAAAACTGAGTTAGGTTTTTTTTTATCAAATCCCTTATCCTTTATCAAACGATCTCGACGGTCAACGCTACATAATGTATGTCCTCCTGTACATCCCTGTGCAGGAGTCCTGATATATCAATTACATATGTATATAGTTGTCAGTGCTTGTGTGAGCGTCTCTCCTCTCACAGAGCTGCTGCGGCCCCAATCTCTGATACTACACATGTCTCTGCTTCACTCCTCCCACCCAGCCCACATCTTCACTCCCCTTCAGCACCATCCTCCCTCCCTCTCACAATCAGCCTCTCTGTTATCCAGGCTGAGGGGGCCGGGGGATCAGGGGGCCATCAGTGTTTCGATTGAAACTAGGAAAAGTGGAAATTCCGATCTGTAACTTTCCTCTCTCTGTTTTTTGTTCTTGTTCTTTACCTTCAGCTCACACCAAGAGAATTAGGGAGGTCACAAAACATTACTTGCTCTGGGTCCCCGAATGCCAAATCCTTCTCTTATATACGTTCTGTGTAAATAATCCCTTGACCCTTATTGGCCGCGTATTACGATCTGTAATATTGGGTGTAATAGTTGGGTTTGGACAGCGTGCAGCTCAGGATAACGGTTTCTGACTATACAATCATTACAAAATACAGATGGGTCAGGCTCAGATATTTGTTCTACTGGGTAGATGAACGATGAAGTGGGTTTCTTTCGTGTTTGATTATTTTATTTATTGATTTTGTCTTTTTACTCTTATTTTTTCCCTCATTTCTTTCTTCATGTGTTGGTTGAAAAAAAAATTCTGTGTGAATAAAGTGACAAAAAAAAAAAAAAAAAACCCTGGTGCAATACAATTGTAACGCTGCTTGGACTGTAGACAACCCCAGATGTTTTCAGGACGAGACAGCAGAAACAAACAGAAGCTGAATACAGACGGAGCTGTGTCCCCGGGGCACGGGATGGTCTCAACATTGCGGGGACCTTCTCTCTGGCCACGGGGTCACCCTACTAATCTATCTCATTAAATGGTGGAACAGGGGTGTGACGCAGAAGAACCTACCCTCCAGGACCTACCCCTCTACCGTCTTGGGAAATCCTACAGATCAGCACCACTGAAATGCCACAATCCTTAGTTAAGGTTATGTTATTCTGTATTACTTACCGGAGATGTTACTCTATTATTGCAGGGGATACATAGTAAATGCAGTTGTAAATCTGTGGTTGAAATGCGCAAATGTCTCGGAAACCTTCACTGTAATGAATGTATATTCCACAGAGCCGCTGGTTATCTACAATGACTATTTTAGACTCTCTGTGTTGTTGTCATGAGGTTACAAATAATCTACGTAATCCGCCAACCTGTATTCTGCACAAAATTAAGAGCGTTGTTTACAATGAATATATGGGGATCGCAATGCTAGAACCATCAGCTGTGATAGTTGTGGAACCAGTATTCATGTGGCTATAGCACCACCACAGGGGAAATCAAGTATTAATCATGGCTTTTAACGTAGGTCCCAATGACCTGCTCCTAAAGCCTGTGACAATGTGGACACAGCGATTGTTACTACTTGGTTACTATCCAGGTCATAGTTGCCCACCTCGGGGTCATGAGAAAGTCACAACCATACACATCTTCTGGCTCCAGTTAGTTTAGCTTTCCAGTACTTACTGTAGTTGTTTACAATTCCCCTCCGGATTCTTCTAGTAAGATATTCTTGATCCCTTGGAACGGATCCCGGTTTCTAAAGAACATTGTGCTTTTCTTAACCGTACCAAGCTCATGTAAAAATAGGCACGAACCAGGACTGAAGAATCAAACAGATGTAACTTACCTGTTGTCTGATTCTCTAGCTGAGTGAGAAGTATGGACCTGTCTACACCATCTACCTAGCAAACTTTCGGGCGACAGTCCTGATCGGGTACGATGCAATGAAGGAAGCCCTAGTGGACTATGGTGATGCATTTAATGAGAGGGTCGACACCGGACTCGGAGAGTTTGTTACTAAAGACTTTGGTGAGAGACTTAAACAAATTAATATAATAAAACATAATACATTTCGGCAATATCTATCATGTTTAAAAATATCTTACAATATGAGACGTAATTGGGACACTTACCTGAGCCTATCTGGCTCAAATATTTGGTGTTTATAGCAGTTTCTTCAAGTGATCTTAATCAAGTTTAACATTTACCCAATAGCCGTATGATTGCAAAGAGCCAGATAACCTAGACCCAGCAAGATCTGCAGAAAACAGGACTGTATGCCCCTTGACTTGCCCCTTGATACCAGCAGAACTTCCAGGTTTTAAAATTTCTTAGAAGTTTATTAAGCAAATGATGCACCTCTGATTTAAAGGGGTTGTCCGAGTTTTGAAAAAAAACTATATGTGGCCGGGAGCGGGCTGCTTAAAATAATAAAGATGTACTTACCTTCCGGTGCCCTCCGGTTTCCAGCGCTGCTGTCGCTCCGGTCCGGGCGCCATGTATACAAACATGGCCGCCGGAGCAGCGCTGCATTCAGCTTCCGGCCGGACCCGACAACCTTCCGGCCCACATTCACAATGCTGTGAATAGGGACGGATAGGCGTACCCGGCCACATCTGCTGTGTGACTAGGCAGTTGCCAATTGGGAGGGGCTGGAAAGGAGTAGTCCCCCCCCACCCTTGGGAAACATGTGACCTTTTCAAATATATGAATAACTCCCCACACTCGGGATTGGCTGTAGAGCAGGGGGCATCGCTAAGCCAAGTGATCGGTGTTTTCATATATTTGAAAAGGTCACATGGAGGAGCTGTTCCACAAGGGTGGGGGGGACTGCTCCTTTCCTGCCTCTCCCATTTGGCAACTGCCTAGTCACACAGCACATGGTAATGAAAGGTACAATATAACAGATCTTTTTTTTCTGTAAAACCAATTTTTAATACAAAAACACTTTGGCAGAGTATGTACTATGCTCTGTGGGGACTAAAGTAATGCCAAAAATGTGTCTCCTGGTGACAGGTTCCCTTTAATACAGTACCTTTAAGATACCAACTCTAACTACTATATCGGTGCAGGCAATGATTATTACGTGACCGTATTGTGATATATTGTATATATTAGTTCTTCTTTTTACATAACCCTTATTGTCAGAGAAACTTTTTGAATTCACAGGGGTCATTGCCAGCAATGGAGAAAGATGGAAAATCCTTCGTCGATTCTCTCTCACAACTCTGAGAAATTTTGGAATGGGAAAGAGAAGCATTGAAGAAAGAATCCAAGACGAAGCCCGATGTTTAGCTGAAAAATTAATGCAGGACAAAGGTGGGTTTCTCGGCTTTTATCTTATATTAAAGTAAATCAGCAAACATCTTCATCTTCTCTCTTTGGAGTACTGGTTTATTTTTGTTTGCCGGAAACAATTGTGGCCACGGTGCCATTCCCTCCTATTGGGCAGCTATTTTTAATTGACAGCATCGGTGTGAGCTGTGTTAATCTCATTTTCCAACTCTCTGGGGCTAATTTACTAAGGCTCCGCGGATTGCATTTCCGACGGACTTCCTGACATTTTCGGGATTTGCAACAAAAATCGGGGCGGGGTGTCGGACTATCCGCCTGATTCGGACTAAGTGCAGGATTTAAGATTCAAATTGTGTCGCATCCAATGCACTTACATGCACCGGGAAGAAGATGTTGAACTCCGGGGACCTGAACGGGGAAGCGACACATGCAGGATATCGGATGCACGATCCTAGTGAATCGCGTCATCGTGGATTATACACGGACAATGCACTTACCCGGAATTCCAAAATGCCAAAAATGTGTCTCCTGGTGACAGGTTCCCTTTAATACAGTACCTTTAAGATACCAGCTCTAACTACTATACCGGTGCCCACTATAGTCGGTAATGTAAATGGTGTGAGCTGTGTTGATCTCATACGGTCCACAAACAACGGCACGCAGCCGATTGTTTTTGGCCCGAAATGCACAGAGTTATGTGCACAAAGCCTTAGATCTTCCATTTGGAAATGGGGAAACTGGTTTGGTTTTTTACCTTTCTCTAGATTTTTTTTTAAGATTATCACCTATAATTGAACACTGGATTCAGGATTCTTTAAAGCAAAAATATTACCTGTTGCGGGAACTAGATTATTGAGATAGGGATTTAGATTTATTCTGGTTGCCATATTTGGGGTTGGATTTTTTTTTTGGTCTCACTATGAGTCAATTAGTATTGTGATGTTTTTCCTTTGCTCTGGATTGGCAATGCAGTAATGCACTTCATAATCCATATTTACAGAATATCAGTATTGTTCATATATTAAGACCAATAACTGCCTACGTCTTTGTATCTCTAGATAATCCCATTGACCCAACAAATGTATTGCGACAAGCTGTTTCCAATGTCATCTGCTCCGTTGTGTTTGGTGAGAGATTTGACTATGAAGACCAAAAATTTTTGACTCTTTTGTCATATTTTCAGGATCTTCTACGACTGTTCAACACTCGTTCTGGACAGGTAGCTATCATAAAATACGCAAAATGTAGATGAGAACAATAGATAAACATGAATTTATAAAAATAAGGTATTTGTTACTTTGGTCAACCATTGCTCACGTGAATTAATTCACAAAATGGGGGGAATAAGACTGGTTTTTTGAAATACTATATGGCTGCTGCCTCTTAGTAGATCTGGATGCTATCCCAGCCAGGTCAGACCAGTTTAGACCAGGCCTGACCTGGAAAAGATTTCATCTATAGTTTACAGTGAAGACTATAGTAAATACGACAGGCCCAGGGCATGATGGTGCAGAAAAGCTAACAAACAGTCAGAGATGGGCAAAACTGTCAGAGAAGGCATAGCAAATCTGTAATGGGGGTTATTTACTATTAGGAGGCTCCTTGTGATAGTTCTATGATTGCCTTGGAACTCTGCAGCCTGTCAGATTTATTAAAGTGGCTTTGGCCTTAAATCTCTCAGGAATTTTGTGGAATTGCAAAATAATTGCAAAAAGAGTAAAAAACTGAGCAGCACATACACCTGTAGGGGAGTGGATTTGAAATAAAATCCTTCATTTCTCTTTAGACAGTGTACTAGTAGTGGTTCTATGTTTCAGACACTATTTCTGAGTGGCGGGATAAGGCCCTTGCAATTTTTTTAGCACATAAAAATAGCAAAAAGCCCCATTGCAATGTTTTTTGCCAGTTTCTTTACGCCAACAAGTCAAGAATATCCATAATATTGTGCCATGTGTCTAAAACTAATGCAGAACTCAGTGCTGACCACTGAGCTGCCCAAACATAATACTATGTGTATCCAATATGACAAGGAATCCGTGGATCAAAGTCTCATCCCAGGCATCTATCAGTGCTTCTGAAATTGCAATTATTTTTGCAGCTATGTCACATCCACGTCATGTGGATTTGGAGAGGCATGGCAACCACCGATGTGGGCTGACATGTGGTGTTTTATTTGTTTTTTTGTGCAAAACTATGCCACGTCTGACCTGGCATAGTGTTGCCGGTGGTGCATATGCCTGACAGATGCATCAAGAGGCCGAAGCCTCGTGATGTATCCGCCGTGACAGGGGGGACATGACCTCTATCACATGCCATCCCCCTATGTATTTCACTTGACACTTGACTACTAATAATAAAAGGTAACAAAACTTTAAAACCTTTGGAGCATTTTTTCATTTTAGAAAAAAAAATCCAAGTGATAATAGTAAACTTTATAAATATACTTTATCACGGGCAAAGATTCTCTGTCTTGTTGTTTTACTCCTTTCTTCTCCTGCACTGAGCATGGTTTCAGAACGTGTTCTCAAGTTCATAGACTGCAGATAAATAAGGAAAGCTACAGATTAATCCTGAACACATCTAGGGAATATTTTTACAACAAAAAAGACCTCATTTACATGAATGTAGGAAACTTCACTAAAAGTGCTATTTCCATGCATAATGCTTGGTGCGCCAGATTCATTAAGAACCAGAAATCATGAATCTGGTGCTTCCCTGCACTGGCCAGAAAGAGTTCACCAGCTTTTTTTGGTGCATCTTTAACATAGGGTGTGTGGCAGACTTTGCATGATAAATCTGGCGCACGGAACTTCCCCTAATTTGTGTTGCATGGTGCCTAGTGCAGCTGCGCCACAAAACGGTCTCTTGCAACACATTTGTGGTGCAGACACTTCTTAAATACCTGTGAAAACAGTTTACACTAGAAAGAATGTGCAAAGTCCGCCAGAAAACTGGTGCAAAGCCCATAGGCCCCTTTCACACTTGCTTTTTTTCACGCATGTGTTCTGCACGTGTTTTTGATCTTGCACTGCACTCTGACCCATTGTAATCAATAGGTTTTTGCACACTTGCGTTTAAATCTCGGCATGCTCTACTTTTGCAAGTCACGCGCGTGAAGAACGCACCATACAAGTCTATGGATTTGCATCAAAAAACGCATCGCACTCTGAGACACAGGCAAGTCCAATGCAAGTGCAATGCGTTTTTCACAGATCAATTGTCATAGGAAAGATAGAGCTCGGTCCTGATGTCCTTCACGTGCGTTATTTGCGCTTGAAAATGCATTCAAATTGCCAAAAAAAACGCCACGTTAAACTGAAACACTAAACAAACTTTGACTGAAACTGATTGAACTTTGATGAAAATGTTATTTACTAAGGCCCCTTCCACACTTCGTTGCAGATCATGTCGAGTCTGATCAGGGAGCGATCAGGGTTTGGTCGTGAAACTACACTGACCAAACCCTGATCGCATCTTGATCAGACTCTGACGATCTGAAACGCAAGTGTGGAAGGGGCCTTAGTAAATGTGTCCCATAGTTCTGCACAGGAGCTGTAGATGCAAAACAGAAAGCAAATTCTAAAAATGACTGATTTGTTTTACATGCTTCTACAATATTAAAACATTTTTTGTAAAGATGAAAATATAACTGAAAACTAGTGATGGGCTATGGCCAAATACTGCGGGCTCGGGTCTCCCATTGACTTTAATGGGGTTCGTTATTCGATACGAGCACCCGAGCATCGGGAAAAGTTCGTATCGAATAACGAGCACCCGAGCATTTTAGTGCTCGCTCATCTCTACTGGTGAGGCATTGGGTCCGTTACTCAAAACGGAACAGAACCCAGAACTTCAACTGGCCTGCTCATCCCTCCTTAAAACCAGAGTAAAAAAAGAATATTAATGTTTTTTTTTCCATTCCTTTTGTTCCAATCAGCTTTTATTCATGTTTCCCACTGTAATGTCGCGTCTTCCTGGGCCCCACCAGGGGATCTTCAAAATTATGAACAATCTGAAAGAATTTATTAAGGAGATGATGAACTCCCATCGAGTCTCCGTGGATAAGAACTGCCCCCGCGACTTCATCGATTGCTTCCTCATAAAGATGGACGAGGTGCGTAGATAATCTTCCATTTCTAGACCTTTGCACTTGTTTTCACGGCAATTATCCATCGTTTACTGCTGACACCATCTTTTATCTATCTAGAAAGAGAACATTTCTGTACAAAAAAATAAATATTGGGCATTAATCTTTTTTTATGGGTTTTTGCATTTTCATTTTTCACTTTCCTCTCTCCACAAGACATGTAAGATGAAGTTTTCATTGATATCATCTTGACAACTGTAACACCTTTTGATTACTTTGCTTAAAAAATTTTATTGGAGGGCACAAAAGTGGCATTTTGGAAATCTGAATCTTCTTTTTTCTATTATGGGGTTCATGTCATGGGATAATAATTTTTATAGTTTGGTAGATTTGAAATTTTGACATGCAGCAATGTCTAATATGATTAGGATTAGAGATGAGCGAGTATACTCGTCCGAGCTTGATGCTCGTTCGAGTATTAAGGTACTCGAAGCGGCTCGTTGCTCGGACGAGTATTTCCCCTGCTCGAGATCGAGCATTTAATTAAAAAAACACAGTGAAGAACAATGAAGAATAGAATAAAAACAGTGAACACAGGATCATTTAAGTGAAAAACGCAGTGAAGAATAGATTACAGATGTTCGGCACATCTGCTACTTGTCGGGAGATACGCACGGAACGGTGCGAACAAAATACTATGTGAAGAACAATATATATGTGTGAAGAATACATTGAAGAACATGGTTAGCAGCACGGAGACACCGGGGAGCAGCACGGAGACACCGGGGAGCAGCACGGAGACATCGGGGAACAGCAGCACGGAGACATCGGGGGAACAGCAGCACGGAGACATGGGTGAGACCTCGGGGGCACAAAGATGGAGACACCGGGGCAGCACAGAGACATCGGCAGGCAGCACGGGAGACACGGGTTCAGCACGGAGACACTGGTGCAGCATGGAGACACTTGGGCATCACGGAGACACTGGGCAGCACGGAGACACTGGGGCAGCACGGAGCACATCGGGCAGCACAGAACATCAGGCAGCACGGGAACATCGGGGCAAGGGACAGCACGGAGACACTGGGGAGCACGGATACACAGGCGCACGAGACATCGGGCAGCACGGAGACATGGGCAGGGGCAGCACGGAGAACACTGGGCAGCACGGAGACACTGGGGTCACGAGACATCGGGCAGACACGGAACATCGGGGCAGGGGCATACACAGAACCCGGGGCAGCACTAGACCCGGGAGCACAGCACAGAGACACCGGGGAGCAGCAGCATGGAGACACCGTGGAGCAGCACACGGATCCGACAGCGTATCTCCCGACAAAGCTGATGTGTGCCGAACATCTGCAATCTATTCTTCACTGTGTTTTTCACTTAAATGATCCTGTGTTCACTGTTTTTATTCTATTCTTCACTGTTCTTCACATCTGATAACTTGTCGGGAGATAATATACGCGCGGAACAGTGAAGAATGATTGCAGATGTTTCCATACATCTGATAACTTATCAGAAGACATTCTTTTCAATTAAATAACACATTTTATTCCCGAACCATGGTCCCCTTGAAAAATGCTCGAGTCTCCCTTGATTCAATGGGGCTCGTTATTCGAGACGAGCATTCCAGGTGCGTTAGATAATCGTACATTTCTAGACCTTGCACCTTGTTTTTCAGGCCAATTATCCATCGTTTTATGCTGTGACACACGTCTTTTTTATCTTAGTCTATCAAGAAAGAGAGAAAGATTTCTGTATTATACACAAAAATAATATGCGGTTCATTAATCTTTTTTTTATGGTTTTTGCATTTTCATTATTTTTTCACTTTCCTCCTTCCAACAAGACATGTAAAGATGTGAAGTTTTCATTGATTATCATCTTGACAACGTAACACCTTTGAGTTACTTTATTGCTATAAAATTTTTAGGAAGAGGCCAACACGCGAAGGGAGGGCCAAAGTGCATTTTGAACGTGGACTTGCTCATTTTGAACCCATTTTTGGAAAATCTGAATCTTCTTTTTTCTTTATGGGGTTCACTCCATGGGATAATAATTTTTATGGTTTGGTAGAGTATAATAGAAGATTTTTTGGTAGTTATGATAGATATTTGACATGCATGCAGAATGTTAATGATTGATTAGAATAGAGATGAGCGGATGAGTAGAGATAATCGTCCGAGCTTCATGCTCGTTGAGTATTAAGGTGACTCGAAACGCGTCTCGTATTGCTGGACGAGTATTAGTATTCCCTGCTCGAGATCGAGCATTTAATTAAAAAAAAACACAGTGAAGAACAGTGAGAGAATAGAATAAAAACAGTGAACACAGTGTGAAACAGGATCATTAAGTGAAAAAAACAGTGAAGAATAGATTACAGATGTTCGGCACATCTGTTACTTGTCAGGGAGATACGCGCGGAACGGAGTGCGAACAAAAAAATACTAGTGAAGAAACAATATATATGGTGTTGAAGAACACTTGAGAACCATTGAAGAACATGGTGAGCAGAGCGAGACGGAGACATCGGGAGCAGCACAGGGAGCAGACACCGGAGAGACACCGGCAGGCAAGACACAGAGAATCCGGGGGAGCAGCAGCACAGAGAACATCGGGGGAACAGCAGCACAAGAGACACGGGGAGAGCAGCACAGAGACATTGGGGGTGAGCAGCACAGAGACCTGGGTGGAACAGCAGCACGGAGACATCGGGGGGGGGGAAAACAGCACAGAGGAGACATCGGGGGACAAAAGATGGAGACACCAGGGGCAGCACAGAGAGAGACATCGGGGCAGGGGCAGCACGGAGACACTGGGCAGCACGGAGACACGGTTTGGCAGCATGGAGACACTGGGGCAGCACGGAGGACACGGGCAGCAAGGAGGACAACTGGGGCAGCACGGAGAACGGGCACAGCATCAGAGACACAGGAGCAGCACGGAGACACTCGGGCGAAGGGGCAGCGGAGGACTGGGGCCACGGAGACATCAGGGAGCACGGAGACATCGGGGCAGCACGGAGACATCGTGGGCAGGGGCAGCACGGAGACACTGGGCAGCACGGGGGACACTGGGGTGCACGGAGACATCGGGCAGCCGGAGACATCGGGGGCAGTGGGCAGCAGAACAGAAACACCGGGCGGGCAGCACGGAGACACGAGCAGCGGGAGCAGCAGCAGCACAGAGACACGGGGAGCAGCAGCATGGAGACACGCGGGAGCAGCAGCACGGATCCGGGACAGCGTATCTCCCGACAAGTAAGCTGATGTGCCGCCGAACATCTGCAATCTATTCTTCACTGTGTTTTTCACTTAAAGATCCTGTGTTCACTGTTTTTATTCTATTCTTCACTGTTCTTCAAATCTGATAACTTGTCGGGAGAAATATACCGACGGAACTAAGAATGAAGAATGATTGCAGATGTTTCCATACATCTGATAACTTATCAGAAGACTTCTTTTCAATTAAATACACATTTTATTCCCGAACCATGGTCCCTTGAAAAATGCTCGAGTCTCCCTTGAATTCAATGGGGCTCGTTAGTTATTCGAGACGAGCACTCGAGCATCAGGAAAAGTTTGTCTCGAATAACGAGCACTCGAGCATTTTAGTGCTCGCTCATCTCTAATTAGGATATTTTTGAGTGTTATTTATGCATTTTAGTGAAAAAAAGTCAAATAAAATAAAAAAAAAAAAAAATCATATTTTTGAACTTTTTATATATTTTGTACTGTTATTTCATGCCCCCAGGGCTTGCCTACTTGCTCTGACCTCTCATAAAGTATAATACAATACAATTGCCTCTGGCAGAATAATAGCTCTTAAATGCTCCCAGGTGTCAAGGCAACCCACCTATGACATACGCTAGTGCTGTATAGTTGCCTAACTGCTTACAGGGAATTTGGCCCACAGGTCCCCATAGAGTCCTATTAACTGACATCCTTCTTTTGGCTAAAATATTGTTTCCCTTACATTCCCATAAATCAACTTTTCTGATTATTTGGCATCAGAGTGGGAATGTACTGCTTGGCAGGCCCATCCCATTTACTCCTCCCCATGTCATGTAAGGTCCTTTACCTAGTAAGATTTGCAACATACACCCCATGTATGTTTCTTATCACATGAAATCACAGCATGCCTCCATGGACTCTACTCTGCCCCATTCCTCCACAGAGGCATGCTGTGATTTAATGTGATCAGATACATACATGAGGTAGACTATGCAAATGCTACTGGGTAAAGGACCTTAGATGACATCACATGATATGAAGTGCTCAATGATGTAACAAAGCGCTATCTCAGTATTCAACACAGCAGCATGCCCAGCAGTGAGACCTGGCAAGTAAAATTTAATATGCAGGACTTGTGTGATTGGATCAGGTGAGTTACATAGAGGTTTAAAACATGGATTTTCAGCAATAGAACGGAGCCATTTAGGGTTAAGGCAATGCTTTTACTCATAGTTTTTAATGAAGTATTAATTTTGGGTGGGTTAATTTAAATGGCAGGTTCACCTTAACTATTGCGATCGGTGATGACAGCAGTAGGTATCTGCTGTAAAATGCAGCGGACACTTTAGCTGTATGGAGAAGCATCAGTCTGTGAGACCTCTCCATACACATGTCAATGTATGTTTATGTTGGACCATTGTGCAGGAGTTTGAGAGGACCTTATACCACCTCCATCAACTCCAACACTTCAATAGACAGCATTACACTGATTCTGCCATATTTGGATTTTTTGCCTTAAAACCCACCATTCCTTCAAATAATTCCTAGCACACTTTAGGGTTAGTTTAAACATTTAATATACTAATCAGGAAATCTAGTGTCAAGTGGATGGTCTCTGCTGGAGCAAAGATCCCGGCTCCGTCCATCTGAAAATAATGGGGGTCATTTACTAACGGCCCGATGCGCGTTTTCCCGACGTGTTACCCGAATATTTCCGATTTGCACCGATTTTCATGCATGCGATGGAAATCGTGGGGCGTGGCCGAACGAAAACCCGACGGATTCGGAAAAACCGCCGCATTTAAAAAACAAAAAGTGTCGCGGAGCTTGCACTTACCTTCACCAGGAATAGGCCGGTGTACTTGAGTGCATTTCAGCGGACTTCAGCACCTGGTGGACGTCGGAGGAACTACCTTAGTGAATGCCGGCTGGACCCGAATCCACCGAAGAGAACGTGCCGCTGGATCGCGAATGGACCGGGTAAGTAAATCTGCCCCAATGAGATGAATTTATCGGGAATGGTAAAGGCTAAAGATAAAATTCCAAATATAAGCAGAATCAGTGGACCGGGGTCTATAAAAGGATGCAGAGGGTAGAAGGTTGTCTTTAATTATTTTTGACAATCAACAAAAACAATTCAAATTTAATTTTAGGAAAAAAAGAATCCAGACACAGAATTTCATGAGACAAACTTAGTGGCAACAGTATTTGATCTATTCTTTGCGGGAACCGAGACGACAAGTCTGACCCTGAGATATGGATTTCTGATACTTTTGAAATATCCGGAAATACAAGGTAATTAACCAGTTACTGATTTGGAAATAAAACATTGCATTTCTCTTACGAAGGGTAGAAATGTAGCAGTCACACATTGACTACTTGTCATGAAGGGTCCCAAATGCATATCTCATATCAGGACAACAATAAAGGGTGATGGAAAAGTCCACTAGCTTTAAGTACAGCTTACCTTCCCATTGCATTAATCGTTAGACCAGGGCGAGCACATGAGGAGCAACAATGTTTCTGGTCAGTATGAGTCTTGTCTTCATTTTAGCAGCTCTACTCTCTGTAGTCTTTTTCTGTGAATTTGCAGTCCACTTAGAGCTGGTTGGAAGAGAATAATCTTTGGCTCCTCCTCCATAAATGAACCGGTTTGTAATCTGACACCTCAGTGAGGTTACATAGAAAGTTCATGGTAGAAAGCAAGAACATATACATTAAAAAGTTTCTTGTATTCACTTATTTCATTATGTTACTGACTAAATCAGGCACATATATGTCCCATAACATATGCTATACGCCAGGTTCTTCAACGTTTTTTGCCAAAAGCACATATACGTTTATAATAAAATGCAGAATTTTGATCAAAAAATCTCATCTGTTTTTGATAAATTTCAGAGAAGCTCCACAAGGAGATTGACAATGTGATCGGCAAAGATCGATGTCCATCAATAGAAGACAGGAGTAAGATGCCCTATACAGACGCCGTGATCCACGAGATCCAGAGATTTGCAGATATTGTCCCTCTCGGAGTTGTTCATGGTGCAAGCAGAGACACAACCTTCCGAGGATATCACATTCCTAAGGTATATACTATACAATGGTCTTCACAAACTCCATACTACATTTTCTCTTCACATCAACTTTTGACTTCTGATAAGAATTGCACCTCAGAGATATTCCTTTAGGTAAAGGTTAGAAGGTATGGTGGTCCTTTCTCCAACCTGGTTCAATTATTCCAACTATATTGTCAACTAGAAACAATGAATTTTTTACAGGGTGTCCACCAGCTCCCACTTCATCTATCAAGTCAAAGCAGTATTGTGTAGAACACAAGTTTTAGATGTGTACTGGGGGGAATTTATTAAGAGTGGCTTTTTGCACACAAGTTTTAATTTCCCCCACCACCAGCGCACCACAGCCATTGTCTAATAAGAGGCTCCAGCCTCTGTGAAGATACAAATTTGATCTCCGACAGCTCAGACCCATTTAGACCAGGTCTGACCTAGCAGAGATTTTAGCTACAGGCACCGACGGTTTTCTGTCAGAGACTATGGTAAGTCGGCCCCCACCTTCCGCTGCCTTCCACATGGAAAAAAAAATAATAAAAAAGCAGCTTTGACAGGTATTTTACAGGGGTTTGCGCTGAGATTGTGTTGCACACGATCAGATTTTGGCACTATCGCACTGGCTTTCATGCGACAGAAATCGGGGGGCGGGCCGTCGGACGATCCAAATGATTCAGACTGAGTGCGGGATTTGAGATTCAAAATGTGTCGCAAGACAATGCACTTACATGCACCAGGAAGAAGAAGGTGAACTCCGGGGACCTGAGCGGGGAAGCGACACATGCAGAATATCGGGTGCACGATCTTAGTGACTCCCCGCACAGCGCATTATACACGGACAATGCACTTTCTGTGAACTTCAAGGAACGGGTAAGTAAATGTGCCCCGATATTTCTGCCCCACTATTCTTATTCTATAAATTGTTATCTTTATGTAAATGAGCTTCTCAGTACATTGGATGGCAATGTGACTACTACTGATCCTCTACACCGTAATTGAGGACTCCTCAATGCAAAATGCAGGAGCAACAGCTGGTAAAGACCCGCCCACCAGTGCACTAAAAAGTTCATTTGCATCGAATTTTCTCTCAAAGGACATATCACTAGGAAACAGGATAGATAAGCCTGGAAAGCTTATAACGTGCCCTACATAATTCTTGGATTACTTGAGAGGCTGGAGGTTCTTAGATTTACATTATCACTACTGGCGTTTCTTCATCTACTTGATTTGTACTTGTATTTTTAGGGCACCATGGTGCTTACAGTCCTGACCTCTGTCCTTAAAGACCCTAAACATTTCAAGAACCCAGAAGAGTTTGATCCTGGGCACTTTCTTGATGATAATGGTGGCTTGCCATAGAGAACCTTAAGATAGTGATGGAATTTTCTGTGCCGTTTGGTTGGCCTCCCTCCTAATGCAGGCCTCATAGGAGTCACAAGGCTGATATGGTGCCATTCCCACCACTGGCTACTGCTATGAAGTATTTCATGCTATATCAGCAGTGATGCATCATAGCATCATAGATTTTCACGCTGTTTTGAGTTCAAAATGGGTGACATATCTTCTGTATTTCATGAACTAAATATGAAAAGGTCAAGACAATCAAAGACTTGTGCTGAGCAGACTCGAACTGCAAAGTTCTGGTTTGTGTTCCTGTGGCGTTCCTGTGTTCCTTTGGCGTTCCTGTGTTCCTGGGGAAGTCTTGTACTTATGTGGCGGTCTTGTACTCCTGTGGCGGTCCTGTACTCCCGTGGCGTTCCTCTGTTCCTGGGGCGGTCCTGTATCCCGGTGGCCATCCTGAGGTACTGCCATCCATAGGTCCTGTATTCCAGAGGTCCTGCCTTCCCATGGTCCTGCCTTCCGTGGTGGCTCCCCATAGCAAGACCATCCCGCTTTGCGGCGGGCTTTGGCGAAGACCAAGGGTCCCCTTAGACTCCGCTCCCAGGTTGCGCCCAGTACCATCATCCCCCGCGGTAGTCCAGGGAGTCCACAGACTCTTCCCACAGAGACTCTCTGATGGTTCGTCCCTATGAACCGTAACAACTACTAGTTACCTATTAAATAGAGCTTGTTGATATTTGATAAGCACATTTATTACCAATACTAAGGGTAACTATTGCGCATATTTCCCCATCTTTACTAACTTAATTTCCACAATTGATTGGTCGGATTTCGCTCTGTGAACTTGACAGGATTACGGCTTTTTTGTCTTGGCTAGAGATGAGCGAGTATACTGGTCTGAGCTTGATGCTTGTTCGAGTATTAAGGTACTCGAAACGGCTCGTTGCTCGGACGAGTATTTCCCCTGCTCGAGATCGAGTATTTAATTAAAAAAACACAGTGAAGAACAATGAAGAATAGAATAAAAACAGTGAACACAGTGACCACAGGATCATCTAAGTGAAAAACACAGTGAAGAATAGATTACAGATGTTCGGCACATCTGATTACTTGTCGGAAGATACGCGCGGAACGGCAGCAGGGAGACATCAAGCAGCACGGGGAGACATCCTTCAGCGGGGAGACATCGGGCAGCACGGGGGAGACATCGGGCAGCCACGGGGAGAATCGGCAGCACACGGGGGAGACATCGGGCACAGCGGGGGAGACATCGGGGCAGCAGCGGAGAGACATGGAGCGCGAGCCAGGCAAGCAGGGAGACATCAGGCAGCACGGGGGAGACATCGGGCAGCATGGGGAGACATCGGGCAGCACGGGGAGACTTCAGTGGAAGAAGAGGAGCGGATCCCGGGACAGCGTATCACCCCGACAAGTAAGCAGATGTGCCGAACATCTGTAATCTATTCTTCACTGTGTTTTTCACAGCGTTTTTCACTTAAATGATCCTGTGGTCACTGTGGTCACTGTTTTTATTCTATTCTTCACTGTTCTTCACATCTGTTAACTTGTCGGGAGATAATATACGAGCGGAACAGTGAAGAATAGATTTCAGATGTTTGCATACATCTGATCACTTATCAGAAGACATTCTTTTTCAATTAAATAACACATTTTATTCCCGAACCATGGTCCCCTTGAAAAAAATGCTCGAGTCTCCCATTGACTTCAATGGGGCTCGTTATTCGAGACGAGCACTCGAGCATCGGGAAAAGTTCGTCTCGAATAACGAGCACCCGAGCATTTTAGTGCTCGCTCATCTCTAGTCTTGGCCCTAAAATCAACTGGTAGAGAATTATAGGATCAGTTCCAGGTGTTTACGAGTAATTATCATACTAGTAAGACATCTCAGTGTTGCTGTTAGACTCAGGAGCCTTCCCCCTCTATGTTTGCATGTTTCTCTATCCTCTCAGTTATTTTTTTCACATTTTATAAAGAATATCAAAATGTTCCCCAAGGAATTCTGGGAAAATATATTTATATCCCATGAGACAATTTTACTCCTTTAATGTGATTAACCTCTGACTTGCCTTGCTCCGTCCTGATGAGAAGCAAAAACTCATCAGCAGCTGTCTTCGGATTATTGAGAACCCAATGAAATCTTATTGTTTTACTCTATATACTATGGATAGGTCACTAAGCTTCTCTGTAAACTGTGCATAAGAGTGAGCCCTTTTGTAAAATATGGCACTTGAGGCACAATGCTGCTGGAGGCAAACCCTTTTTTGTGTTCCGATTCCTAGTAGAGCATACTTTGTTCAAAGTCTCCCCATATTCCTATGGAGTAGAAGTGTGGTTCAAAAACCAAAAAAAGTGGTTGGTACGACACTGATATGTATCCCTCCATTGATAAAATAGGAAACAAGACATTTTCCAGATGATTGTCAAAACCTACCGTATATACTTGAGTATAAGCCGACCCAAGTATTAGCCGAGGCCCCTAATTTTACCACAGAAACCTGAGAAAACCTATATTTTTTTACTCGAGTATAAGCCGAGTTTGGGTTTTCAGCACATTTCTTGCTGCTGAAAAACTAGGCTTATACTCGAGTCTATATAAAACTCGAGTTTTACACGGAGCAATTGAAATTACTTTGACAAGAAAGAAGGAGGTAAAGAAAAGTTTCATAGTAGAACAAACAAACATTTTTTTCTTGTAAGTCCCATTTTCAGCACTACTACAGATGTCCTAGCTGTACATCCCCTGCTCAGGAGTCATAGATAGCACTACAGCCTTGCAGCACTGGGGTCCTGGGTTCATGTCCCACCCAGGTCAACATCTGCAAAGAGTTTGTATGTTCTCTCTGTGTTTGTGTGGGTTTCCTCCGGGTCCTCCGGTTTCCTCCCACACTCCAAAACATACTGGTAGGTTGATTAGATTGTGAGCCCCATTGGGGACAGGAACCCATTTGACAAGTTCTGTGCAGCGCTGAAGAATCTGTAGGCGCTATATAAATAATGGAATTATTATTATTAATTATGCATATAGATGTCAGTGCTGTGTGAGTGTCTCTCCTCCTCACAGAGCTGCTGCGGCGCCTCTCATTCTCTCATAGTACTCATGTCTCTGCTTCCTCCTCCGCCCACCCTGGTTATATCTTCACTCTCTTCCAGCACCATCCTCCCTCCCCCTCACATTCAGTCTCTGTCCTCTCGCTTGTTTACTAAGCAAACTCTTCCCTCAATGTTATCCAGACTGAGGGGAGGCCGTGGGACTGAGGGGTCCAAACCGATGAAACAGGGAGAGGCAAGATTTAGACCTGCAACTTTCCTCTCCTCTTGTTCTTTTTGTTCTTGATTCTTCCCCTCCGACTCTAGAGCATTAGAGAGGTCACAAAACATTAATTTGCTTTGGGTCCCTAAAATGCCAAATTTTCATCTTATATTCATGCAGAAACTGTGTAAATAATTAATTGGCTCTTTATTATAATGAATTATCAAGTAAACGATGGACACGTCAAAATAATTAGGGGTGTGCAACAGTCTCAGGATCCAACCTCAATGATATCAAGGAAATAACAGACTGAGCTTCACTTGGGTATGATACAATAAAGATGGGGTTTTTATTGACAAATATCAAAATATCAAATATCAAAAATGGACGTTTCGGCCCACTGGACCTTTGTCAACACTAAAAGAGAAGACAAAAAAGATATATTGGATACAAAGACTTCATAGTATCATAGCATATAAGGCCGAAAAAGACGTAAGTCCATCAAGTTGAACCTTACAGACTTGGGTATATATACAAGAAACATGAGCTAGCCTAGTCCAATGAGGACATCATGAGACGGGAACATCTAAAGAACTTAGAGCATAGGAATCACTTTGAGTATGAGAATAACATGCATACTTGATATAGATAATAGTGGTATATCACCGCATGGAGAAACAACAATTTATCATAATGAATGTGTAGCCTTTTAATTTTTTCCCTCCCCCCGTTAAGATACAAGTCCTGGCCGGTCTTGTGGACGGGTGGGACTTGTATCAGAATGGGGGGAGGGAATAAATTAAAAGATGAGGTGTTCTGGTGATGTAGAAGGACCGCCCAAATTAATTAGCATAATTTTATAACCCTATATTGCCGCAATCGTGGTTCATAAAGTTAGAAATAGGAACCCTGTAGTAGGAACTTCTTAGTAGGACACATCTACCATTAATAAAACTGAATTAAGATGAAAGTAGGTGTCCTCAAGGACCCAAGGAGATCAAGTGGTCACAAAACATGTGAAGCATGGACCAGCAATTTCATCATATTTAGTGATCACATATTTAGCTCATAATGAAGTTGTATTTGTCTCTAGACGTAGACCTTCCCGGGAAGATGTTGTGATTGTGTAGCTTTCTTTTTTATCGTCTCCTAATTGAGATGTCGTGTCCCTCCATTATTTCCTTTTTGCTTTTTCTTTCTTTGTCTGATCATTTCTCTTTGTTTGTGTCTTTAAAAGTTTCTTCTGCTTCTTTTTTCAACTGTGTGAAAAAAGTTTAAAATCAAATCTCCGACGCAATACAATTGTAACGTTGCCTGAGCTGTAGACACACCCAGACTGTATAGTAGGATGAGCAGAAATACAGCGGAGCTCAGTACAGACAGAGCTGTAGTCACCGGGGCACAGGATGGGTCTGAGCATTGCAGGGACTCTTCTCCTGGTTACTGGGGTCACCCTACTAATCTATCTCATTAAATGGTGGAACAGGAAGAACCTACCTCCAGGACCTACCCCTCTACCTGGTCTGGGGAATATCCTACAGATCAACACCTCGGAACTACCACAGTCCTTAGTTAAGGTATGTTCTTCTGTATCTACTTGTCTTAGATGCTACTCTCGTTATTGCAGTGGTTTGTTGATCTATGGATGAACTAGCTCACATGTCTATGTACCTACTGCAGCACAGGGACAATTTAAGGACAGTACATTCCCCAGACCTGCTCTTCATCGAACATATTAGGCTATTTTATGTGCTTCCTGCTTATGTGGTTATAAACAGAATAACATAGACTGTAACTTGTAGTAACTTGTATTCTGCGGACAAAGTTGCATCGCAAAAGATGGACACGAGATGTCCCCATTACTGTCCTTTCATGCCATAGGATTAATGTTTTCTTAGAAAAGATACATCAAGTTTATTCAATGTAAATATTTTAAGGGAAATAATTTATAGGTTATGGAAAATGTGTTCAGTAGATATGGTAACATTAGCTTTACTGCGCAAAGTAAAGGATATTATCTACAATGGATTCTATGGAGATCACAGGGTTAGAACTAATGTTAGAGCTATGGGCACATATCTGCAATGTACAATCAAGAATGTAGTGTAGCTACAGCACCCCCACAGGGGAAATGTAGTATTACACCATGGCTTATAAAGTGAGGTCCTCAAATGACCTTCTCCTAAAGACGGGAGCGTTGTGGACACAGCGATTGTTTACTATCTAGAGTCACAGTTTCCCCACCCCCTGGGTCATGAAAAAGTCACAACCACTATCGACTTCTAACTCAAGCGTAATTTAGTTAGTTCACTCCTAATGTTAGAACTATTGGCACTTAACTTCAATGTACAATTCAGAATGTATTGAAGCTACAGCACCACCACAGGGGAAATGTAGTATTACACCATGGCTTATAAAGTGAGGTCCTCAAATAACCTTCTCCTAAAGACGGGAGCGTTGTGGACACAGCGATTGTAACTTCTTGTTTACTATCTAGAGTCACAGTTTCCCCACCCCCTGGGTCATGAAAAAGTCACAACCACTATCGACTTCTAACTCAAGCTTAAGTCATTTAGTTCAGTCATATTATAGATATTTACAGTTATCATATCTACTCTTAGGAGATCCAGAAAGCCTTTCCAAATTATTCACTGTACGACCTTCCTAAAAGGAATGGATCCTGCTGTCTAAATATAAAACTCCTGCTTTGACTCATAGCAGGGTCATGTAAAAATAAGCAAAACCAGCAGTAAAGGCTAAATGCATCATGTACCTATAATGTTTTCTGTATCTCTCTAGCTGGGTGAGAAGTATGGACCTGTCTACACCATCTACCTGGCAAACATCCGTACAATAGTCCTGATTGGGTACGATGCTGTGAAGGAAGCCTTGGTGGACCAGGGTGACGCATTCAATGATAGGGTCGACACCGGAGCCGGAGAATTTTTTACTAAGGACTTGGGTAAGAGACAAACACATAATCATAATAAATTTAATCGCCCTTTTTACCATAAATTTTATGAAAATCCAGGCAATGATTATGACCTGACTAGATTATATAATCCATCATTTTGAATTCATAGGGGTCATTGCCAGCAGTGGAGAAAGATGGAGAATCCTTCGTCGATTTTCACTTACAACTTTGCGGAATTTTGGAATGGGAAAAAGAAGCATTGAAGAAAGAATTCAAGAAGAAGCCCAGTGTCTAGCTGAACAATTCATGAAGAGCAAAGGTGGGTGGAGGTCTAGGTTTACATTTTAGATTGAAGTGAATGGGACAGATTTACTTACCTGGTCCAGTCGCGATCCAGCGGTGCGTTCTCCAACACTAATTCGAGTTCTTCCGGGATTCACTAAGGTCATGCGCCCGATGTCCACCAGGTGTCGCTGCTGCGGTTTTTCCGGCGGCCACGCCCCCTGATTTTTGTCGCGTCGATGCGCCCTAATCCGATCGCGTGCGCCAAAATCCTGGGGCAATTCTGCGTAAATTTGAAAAATTCGTGAAACCCGGCGGAAAAACGAGATTCGGACCCGTAGTAAATGTGCCCCAATGTGTTTTTTTTTTCTTTGCCTCTGAGATAGGATGTTGATTGAAAGATTTATTCCCCCAGCCATTTGGCATTAGTGCTATGGTTTTCCTTTACAATGGGTTTATATTGTAGAGTTACAGGTTAGACTTGATGGACCTACATGTTTATTAAACCACAATTTGTATAATACTGTACATTAAAGATTTTAATTGGTCCAAATTCTTCTCTTCCAAAAACTCTGCAATGGGTTGACGACAAAGTTACCCATACACATTAGATAAAAGTCCGAAATATCTAAATCCAGTCTAATTTTGATATGTGTGGCCTGAAACTATACATGTACACATGTGCAATCAACATCATGGTCCATATTTCTCAAATGCAAGTCTGAAATCATATAGCAAAAGTAATAACTATGTCTTTGAATCCACTAACAGATGATCCCATGAACCCAACATATATATTGCAACAAGCTGTTTCCAATGTCATCTGCTCCATTGTGTTTGGTGAGAGATTTGACTATGAAGACCAAAAATTCTTAACTCTCTTGTCACATTTTCAAGAACTCGTTCAACTGTTCAACAGTCGTTCTGGGCAGGTAGCTATCAAAGACATACAAAATGTATATGGGTACAACATGGATGTACAAAAAATATACAATATTTATTAGTTTTATCATTTATGGTCCACATGGTTGAAGGTTCAATTGGTAGAAGGTTAACTGTGATATGGGGGATTTATCAAGCTGCCTGTGACCGAATTTTCTGCAGTTAACAATAGGAATCCCAGGGTGTCCAAATATTGGTAAACAGTTCCATCTTATCCCAGTGTTTTGGAGCAAAATATTGCATTGAATGAATATATTTTATGTAGACCTCTAGCATTAAAGATAAATCCCTTCCAGTAATGAGTGAGAAGACATTTGTCAGCTGTAAGGACATGCACATTTTTAAAATAGCCAAATAGTAGGTGCCTAGCAGTGGACATTCCCAAAGAGTAAGCTATGAGGAGGCACCTCAAGCATTATATCACCAATACATGTCTGGTACTGCTAAAAAAAGCGTATACAACAATTCATATTGCACCGCTCACCCTGTGTTTCAGCCTCTTCCTGTGTCTGCCCTGCAGTTGAGTCAAATTTAGGGTGCCCACCGTTCCCATGATCCCTTGTTTTTTCACATTAAGTAATTTATCAGCAAATCCATTCCTAAATACCCTGAATACTGTGTAGTGTTCATATAGGATCTATTTAGTGACTAGCCTGGCAGCTTTCATCAGAAGGAGGAGCATGACACATGTAATAAGTAGTAGAAACCATCAGTGAAACAGTTACATGAAGTCTATTTTCTGTGCTATTTGAGCATTGTGTGATAGCTCATGTGCAGAAAGTGGCAGAGAACAGAAGGTGGGAAAGAGGCTACAGAGGAGTATATGACTTAGCTTGAGGTGCAAAGAAAGACATAGAAAGTACTACAGAATTACAGACTGGGATTAAGGGACTTATACTGAAAAGGCGGAGATCGTTTAACCTCACTTTTTCTGTGTAGTGACATCTGCATCCACTGCACTGAACAAGAAATAAAACATGGAGTATGATACTAGGTCATAAGGATCTTGACTTGGGTTCCCTTACAAAGGGTTATAAAAAGTTATTTTTGGAAATTAGACCAAATCATTGTTCAAAGACTCATCATCCCCTACGAAATATTATAATGAAGCAGCAAAGCATATCAAGTAACTGCTTTATTCTAGTAAAATGCAAAGCGTATAGATATAAGAGGTCTTTTATACCAAATGTTTTAGGTCTGGCGAACAACTGTAAGCAAGTAGTCAGAGGTAACGAGTCATCCAAGTGGTTAATGGGGCAGTATTGAGAATTTATGATCAGATTTCATGGGTGTGTATGTGTTTTTATATACAATTTAACAAATTATGGTATAGTGAATGCGTTTTGATGTGTGCTTCTTTCTAATAAAGTGTTATTTATTCACTTATTTATATGTAATTTGTAATTGTTTTGTAACAATGTGGGTGTGGTGGTGTGACGACCAAATTTCCAGTTGGAATAATACACTGTTATTTTATCGATCTTATCTTGCCCCCGGTGAGTATTGCAGCAGGTTAGACAGCACATGGTTTCTTTGTAGTCTATAACTATGTAAAGATATATTTCTGCTGACAGACTCTAGAGGCAACACCAAGATAAAAATTTTCAGATTTTCAGATTTTCAAAACCATTGGAGCAATACAAGGTGGACATTACCTTAAGTCCAATGTAATGAAGAATATTAATGTTATGTTTTGTTTCTTTATTTTCCTAAAAGCTTTTGTTGATATTCCCATCTATAATGTCGCGTCTTCCTGGGCCCCACCAGGGGATCTTCAAAACTATGAAAAATCTGAGAGAATTCATTAAGGAGATGATGAACTCCCATCGAGCCACCCTGGATGAGAACTGCCCCCGTGACTTCATAGATTGCTTCCTCACGAAGATGGACGAGGTTCATAAATCATTTTAGATTTCTAGACCTTTGCACTTGTTTTCATGACTATTTCATCTAGAAAGAGTACATTTCTATGCAAAAAAAGGAAATGTGGGTTCAAGGAGGACCCATTACCACTGCCATCAACTGTTTAAATCTTCTAATAGGTATTATATGAATTATTCTGATACATTTTTTACACAATTTCTGGGTAATCAAAGTCAATATTGATGGCTCTCCACAGTCAAATGGGTGGTGTGAAGCTGCCTACTCCAGCCCAGGATGAACTACAAAGACTGTTAGTGTATCCACTTAGGAGCAACCTCTGGGTGCACCACCATAAGAGCTACAAATAAAAAGGCAGGATAAAGGGTGAAGAAGGGGAAAATGTTAAGGGTACAATAAAACGTAGCTTTTATTAGTATTCTTCAAAAATAATATTGTGTGTAGCTGACACTGTAATATACTCATAAGTGTTGTACTGTATACATAAAATACCCACTCTCAGAGTAGGTTCACCCTTGTCAGGGCGGCTTATCTGCTGAAGGCGGGGCCATAGCCCACAGGGGCGTCAAAGGGTGAGGTCACCACCACTTACCCAGTCTGACAACTAGCACCATGTCTGGTTGTGGTTGTGCTTGTTACACTATGCCATTGTTTTTAAGAAAAAAAGGCTTTAAAATTATGCAAATGAGATAGGGGGACTCTAGGCTCCATTAAAACCTATGGATCCTGAAGCCCCTCAGGCTCATTTGCATAATCTTAATAGCATTTTTTTGTAAAAACCAGGGCATAATAATCCAAAAGAACAGCATATCCTGCCAGAGGGGGCGCACCTCAGTATGTCAGTGTTCTTGGTTTACAATTCTTCATTCATTTGATCCTGAGGTGCTTGCTGACATACGGAGGAGTTGTTTTTAATCCCAATTACACTTGGTTTGCTTACAAGATTAGGGGTGTATGATTTTTTAGGGGACACACTCCCATTTGTTGACCAGTAGCTCTCGAATTTTGGGCCCTCTGAGAATGAACAAGTGCACAAGTATATTATTGTGGCACCATACACAATGGGGGTCATTTACTAAGGGCCCGATTCGCATTTTCCCGACGTGTTACCCGAATATTTCCGATTTGCGCCGAATGTACCTGAATTGCCCCGGGATTGTGGCGCACGCGATCGGATTGTGGCGCATCGGCGACGGCATGCGCGCAACGGAAATCGGGGGGCGTGGCCAAACGAAAACCTGACGTATTCGGAAAAACCGCGCATTTAAAAACCGAAATGTGTCGCTTGGGAAGCGCTTACCTTCACTTGGTCCCAGCTGGTGTATTCCAGCGCGTTGAGATGCTTTTCAGCGCAGAAGCGCCACCTGGTGGACGGCGGAGGAACTACCTTCATAAATCCCGTCCGGACCCGAATCCTGTGCAGAGAACGCGCCGCTGGATCGCGAATTGGCCGGGTAAGTAAATCTGCCCCAATATTATTTTTAAAGGATACTAATATAAACTACGTTTTATTGCACCGTCACCTTTCCCCCCCTCTTTATCCTTATCCTGCCGTTGAGTTTAGTCATTACTCCAGTCCTGGACCTCTCAACTGAGAGTGGAAATAACAACTAGCGTAATTTTAGGTTAGTTTAAGTATTTAATATGCTACTGTCCAATGGGTCGTCTGAGGAGGGAGCAAAAAGCCTGGCTCCGCCTAACTGACAGTAGAAACCCTAAAATAATTACATTGATTAATTGAAAATGGAAGAAGCTAGAGAGAAAAATACTGGAAGATGCGTAGGGTCTAGAGCAGATGGAGACGATGTAAGGTTTTCGTTAATAATTAAAATAGAAATTAATATTTAATTTTAGGAAAAAAAGAATCCGGGCACAGAATTTCATGAGACAAACCTAGAGGCAACAATATTTGATCTGTTCTCTGCAGGAACAGAGACGACAAGTCTGACTCTGACTTACGGCTTTCTGATACTTTTGAAATATCCAGAAATACAAGGTAATTTACATTTTTTTATTAGTACATCAAGATTCTATGTCCCTCACATGCCAAGGGGGGGGGGGGTGTCCCAAATATATGTTATATTTTTTATTTAAATAAAATCTTGTAGAAGTGAACATTTTTAATTTTAAACATACCTTAACTTCTAATGACCTTTGCCTTAATCATTGGAAAAGTGTGTGACCATGAGGAGTAATGATCTTCCTGGTTATGTGACTTGTTTTCTTTATTTTTAACAGTTGTTCTCTGTAATTTCTGTCTGTGAACCTACAATCCACTTACTGCTGATGGGAGGAAACCTGATTGGAGGAGACCTGTACAATAAATCACGATGCTACATTGAACTAAAAAATACCACTTGTTCTGTTTTGGTAAATTCTAGATAAGATCCACCGAGAGATTGACAATGTGATCGGCAAGGATCGTTGTCCATCGATTGAAGACAGGAGTAAGATGCCCTATACAGACGCCGTGATCCACGAGATCCAGAGATTTGCTGATATTGTCCCTTTAGGAGTTGCTCATGGTGCAAGCAGAGACACAACCTTCCGAGGATATCACATTCCTAAGGTAAAGTATGATGGTCTGCATTAGCGCTTCACATCAACTTTATGAAATTCCTTTTGAAGAGCAATCTTTATGTCTCCTGGAAAAGACTTGCACCTCAACGATACCCGTTTTAGTAAAGGTCAGAGGGCGTGCTGATCCTTTCTCCAAGCTGGTTCAACTTTTACCATTTACCATGATCCTTTTAGGGTATTTACCATCATAACACAAGTAAAACCAGCATTGTGTAAGACCAAGTAAAAACTAGTAAAATTACGTAAAACCAGATTGTATGAGGGTATCCACCAGCATCTCATGGGTAAAACCGTTTTTTCCAGTTTGCCATTCTACACTGTGATTGACAACTCTCCTAGGAATATGGTATAGAAAGAAGAATCTTAGAAGTTTCAGCAAGTGCACTGGGAAGCTCATTTCTATGAAAAAAATTCTCTTAAAGAGGACCTGGCACCCTAAAAAAACTCACTAGGAGCTGCTTACTAAAATTAAGCAGCTAAAGAATGCAGTTCCTAGTGCTACCTCAGATGTGGCAGTGTTAAACTGCTAGCTTTAACCCTCCAATAAAGCTAGCAAACACTGCAGCGCCATAGCCTCAGAACGCCAGACCGAGCTCACAGCAATCCGGCGTGTTCATCAAGGGATGGTCTGAGGAGGTGGTGACTGCCTCAAGTCACAGCCGGCCTCTGTGAGCTTGGTCCGCCGTTCCTAGGGTACGGCGCTGCAGTGTTTGCTAACTTTATCGGAGGGTTCAACTACATCTTTAGTAAGCAGCTCCTAGTGCATTTTTGGGGATAACATTTTTTGGGAGGGCAACAGGAAACTTATGATTAGAAAGCTCATGAAGTGTCCTACAGAATGCTGTTTTTACTTCCATTAATGATGTGAACTTTTAGGGCACCATGGTGTTTCCTGTTCTGACTTCTGTCCTGAAAGACCCCAAACAATTCAAGAACCCAGAAGAGTTTGACCCTGGACACTTTCTCGATGATAAAGGTGGCTTCAAGAAAAGTGATGCATTTATGCCATTCTCCATAGGTGAGACAGTATTGTGTTTATTGCTTTACTTTTCAACTGTAGTTGATGCTCTTCACATCTTGCCTTGTCTTTATTAACTCATACGATTGTGTGAAAACACCTTTAGTCTATTCTATGTCAGAGAGTCATTTTAGTACTTAATAAAACTTTATTTCACATTACCTGACTCTCTGCGAGAAGTGTGTGGTAAGTCCTGGGGGAAGTTGGTTAGCTACAGCCCGTGTATGCCTGCATCTCAGTCTCCTCATGCATTTGTCCTACACTTCACACCATCCCCCTCCCTCCCATGCCTGCTGAATGCACATGACAGGAAGTGGAGAGGGGAGTAGCACCTGGATGAATGTAGACAGGTGCCTGAGACACAGGAACTAACAGGCTGCGGCAGCTGTTGTCCCCTGGGACTTATGACATGCTGCTGGCAGGGAGCCTGATAATGTGAAATAATGATTTGCAGGGTACAGAAATGATACAAAATGCTGACAAGGGGGTTTTTAAAATCAGCATTAGATTAGCTATTGGAACCTGTCGCCAGCTAAACATGACATTCCTGGTGACAGGTTTACTTAAGGATTGTGTTGGTCAGAAAAGCATCAAGCAGGCAAATAAATCTGTGGGATTTATAATCAGAGGGATATATGAAATGGACATAATTTTGCCCTTATACAAATCACATGCAGTATTGTGTACCGTTTTGTGCACCAGTGTATAAAGAGTACATAGTCGCCAGAGGAGAGCAACCAAGATCATTAAGGGAATAGGGGGCAAGGACAGATTACACAACTTGGGGTTATTCAGTTTAGGGAAAAGACGACCTCAATACAATGTACAAATATCTGAATAGCCTGTGCAGAGATATGTGCAATGATCTTGTTACACCTAGGCCTGTAAAAAGCAGTGAGACTTTTGAACTCATGACCCATTGACCTGGCGCTCCATCGATTACTGAAAACAAGACCGCCCTCCTTCCAGTTACTAGACGATCCCCATTTTAGGGATTTCTGACATTGAGATAAGAATCCTTATTTAGCTTTTTGGCTTGATGATTTACTGTATTCTTTTTGCTCGCTCTATTTCCTCAGGTAAACGTATATGTCTGGGAGAAGGCTTGGCCCGCATGGAGCTCTTCCTCTTCCTCACCACCATTCTGCAGAGGTTTATCTTGGAGCCCACTGTAGACAGAGAAACTTTGAGTATTAAACCAGAGCCCAAAACCAATGCATCAAGATCCCATAAATACCAGATGAAAGTCATCCCTCGTCTCTGAATTGGAATGACAACAAACTACAAATAAATAAATAAAAAAGTTGGAGTCTATCATGTTTTTTGTATATCAAGTTTGTGTTTTTAGGGTGTTTTTAGGGGTGTATAACCCCAAACCCCTCTCTTATACAACACAGACCAAAAGTCTGCACACACCTTCTCATTCAAAGAGTTTTCTGTATTTTCATGACTACAAAAATTGTAGATTCACACTGAAGGTATCAAAAGTATGGATTTACACATGTGGAATTATATACTTACCAAAAAAGTCTGAAACAAATGAAAATATGACTTATATTCTAGGTTCTTCAAAGTAGCCACCTTTTGCTTTAATTATTTCTTTGCATACTCTTGGCATTCTCTTGATGAGCTTCAAGAGGTAGTCATTTGAAATGGTCTTCAAACAGTCTTAAGGGATTTCCCAGAGATGCTTAGCAGTTGTTGGCCCTTTTGTCTTCACTCTGCGGTCTAGCTCACCCCATTGGGTTCAGATCTGGTGACTGTGGAGCCAGGTCATCTGGCGTACCACCCTATCACTCTCCTTTGTGGTCAAATAGCCCTTACACAGCCTGGATGTGTGTTTGGGGTTACTATGTTTGTTTACTATAACTTCAATTCTGAAAAAATCCCCAACAATGTCACCAGAACCCCCACACCATCACACCTCTTCCTCCAGGCTTCACGATGGGAACCAGGCATGTAGAGTCCATTCGTTTACCTTTTCTGTATCGCACAAAGACACGGTGGTTGGAACCAAAGATCTCCAATTTGTACTCATCAGACCAAAGCACAGATTTTCACAAGTCAAATGTCCATTCATTGTGTTCTTTAGCCCAAACAAGTCTCTTCTGCCTGTTGCCTCCCCTTAGCAGTGGTTTCCTAGCAGCTATTTTACCATGAAGGCTGCTGCTCACAGTGTCCTCTTAACAAATGTTGTAGAGATGTGTCTGCGGCTAGACCTCTGTGCGGCAGTGACCTGCTCTCTAATTTGTGCTGCTATTAACCTGTGATTTATGAGGCTGGTGACTCGGATGTACTTATCCTCCACAGCAGAGGTGACTTTTGGTCTTACTTTCCTGGGGTGGTCCTCATGTGAGCCGGTTTCTTTGTAGCGCTTGATGGTTTATGGGGTACACTTGGGGACACTTTCAACGTTTTTCCAATTTTTTGGACTGACTGAACTTCATTTCTTTACTTAGCTGCTTTTTTCTAGCTATAATACATATTCAACAGTCTATTCAGCAGGAGTATCAGCCGTGTATCCACCAGACTTCTGCACAACACAACTTATGGACCCAACCCAATTTATAAGGCAAGAAATCCCACTTATTACCCCTGACAGGGCACCTGAGATGTGAGAACTTTTTCAGGTGACTACCTCTTGAAGCTCATCAAGAGAATACCAAGAGTGTGCATAGCAGTAATCAAAGCAGAAGGTGGCTACTTTGAAGAACCTTTGACATATATTTTCAGTTGTTTAACTCTTTTTTGTTAAGTATCCAATCCCACATGTGTTAGTTCATAGTTTTGATGCCTTCAGTATGAATCTACAATTTGTATAGTCATGAAAGTAAAGAAAACTCGTTGAATTAGAATGTGTGTCCAAATTTTTGGTCTGTACTGTACATAAAAGTGGATCTATCCAGTTTTGTATTTTCTCTGGCTCTGTGGTGTAACGTTAGGGGTGGTTGATGTAGTGGTGGTGCTTAAAGTAGATATTCCATAGAAGTAAATGGACTTGTACAGCTCACAGCCCCCAGACCACAGCTGGTCTTTATTGAAAAATCTTCTAATGCACTGGTTCGTTGTTGCCTGGACTGCAGCAACAAAATGTTACTTGAAAAAATGGAGAAAGATCTGAGCACCACAATTAAAAAATATTAATATATTTAATACATGTTAAAAACGAGCAGGTTGTTATTGACATCCATGCTGGCTGACACTTTTCGGGCAAGTTAAACAAATTGTGTGCCCTTACTTATAAAAGGCTATGACTAAGGGCACACAAGTTGCATGAAACTCTTCAGCCAATATGGATGTCAAGACCAACCTGTTTGTTTTTAACATATATTAAATAATTAAATGTTTTTTAACTGTGTTGCTCAGATACTTCTCCATTTTTTCAGCAAGGTGAAGTGTAATATAAGTGTATTATGTGCCTGGGGTTGTGAGTTGCATTATGATACACGCCAACTCCCGTCTCCTTATATCAATGTACATGGTCACAGAGACCCAAGTAACTGGTATAAGGGGTGGCACGGTGGCTTAGTGGTTAACATTACAGCCTTGCCGTGCTGGAGACCTGGGTTCAAGTCCCAGGGTCAACATCTGCAAAAAGTTTGTATGTTCTCTCCGTGTTTGCGTGGGTTTCCTTCGGGTCCTCCAGTTTTGTCACACACTCCAAAACATACTGGTAGGCTGATTAGATTGTGAGCCCCATTGGGGACAGGGACTGATTTGGCAAGTTCTGTGCAGCGCTGTGTAATCTGTGTGCGCTATATTCATAAAGGAATTATTATTAGTATTAAAACCTAAGTACTGCATTGTCTGTTTTCCATAATGTCATGACTCGAAGCATTAACTGGAAAACAAACCAATGATAGTCAACCCATAAAAATATCCATGATAGTCAACCAATGAACAAATTACAAAACTTGGGGTTAGATAAGAGATAAGAGACAAAATAATAGAACAACCTCTACAGCTAAAGGAGAGGTTGTTTTACCATCACCATAGACATGGGGCAGCCTCTAAACCTAGAGAAGAGTCTGTTCTACCATTACCATAGACAGGGGGCATCCTCTACACCTAGAGGAGAGGAGGTTCTACCATCACTATAGACAGGGGGCATCCTCTACACCTAGAGGAGAGGAGATTCTACCATCATCATAGACAGGGGGCATCCTCTGCACCTAGAGGAGAGGAGGTTCTACCATCACCATAGACAGGGGGCATCCTCTACACCTAAAGGAGAAGCGGTTCTACCATTACCATAGACAGGGGGCATCCTGTACACCTAAAGGAGTAGCGGTTCTACCATTACCATAGACAGGGGGCATCCTGTACACCTAAAGGAGAAGCGGTTCTACCATTACTATAGACAGGGGGCATCCTGTACACCTAAAGGAGAAGCGGTTCTACCATTACCATAGACAGGGGGCATCCTCCACACCTAAAGGAGAAGCGGTTCTACCAACACCATAGACAGGGGGTATCCTCTACATCTATAGAAGAGCCGGTTATACCATTACCATAGACAGGGGGCATCCTCTACACCTAGAGGAGAGGAGGTTCTACCAACACCATAGACAGGGGGCATCCTCTACACCTAGAGGAGAGGAGGTTCTTTTGATCTGTTCTCTGCAGGAACAGAGACGACAAGTCTGACTCTGACATATGCCTTTCTGATACTTTTGAAATATCCAGAAATACAAGGTAATTTACAATTAACAACGTCAAGATTCTATGTCCCTCACATGCCAAGGGGGGGTGGTCCCAAATATATGTTATATTTTTTATTTAAAAAAAATCTTGTAGAAGTGAAAATTTTAAATATTAAACATACCTTAACTTCTAATGACCTTTGCCTTAATCATTGGACATTGGACAGTGTGTGACCATGAGGAGTAATGATCTTCCTGGTTATTATGTGACTTGTAGAGATGAGCGAGTATACTGCTCGGTGTGTATTAGCATACTCGGACCGGCTCGTTACTCGGACCAGTATTTCCCCTGCTCGCGATCGAGTATTAAATTAAGTGAAGAACAGTGTTTTTATTGTTTAATAAAATATTCCAGATGTTTCCTGATGTTTTGCTTGTTAGAACACATTGAAATAACACTATTCTTCACATTGCAGGTGTGCGCGCGTGTCTCCCGCTAGGTTCGGAGATACGCGCGCACATCTGCAAAGTGAAGAATAGAATTAAAACATTAAAAACAGTGAATACAGGAGCATTTAAGTGCAGAACACATTGAAAGAACAATATTCTTCACATTCCAGATGTTCCGAACATCTCCGAACTTATCGGAAGACATGCACGCACACCTGCAAAGTGAGGAATAGTGTTATTTCAATGTGTTCTAACAAGCAAAACATCAGGAAACATCTGGAATATGTAATTAAGCGCTGTGTTCTTTTACTGTTCTGTTTTAGCAAAAAAATGTTCGGGTCTCCCATTGACTTCAATGGGGCTCGTTATTCGAGACGAGCACTCGAGCATCGGGAAAAGTTCGTCTCGAATAACGAGCACCCGAGCATTTTAGTGCTCGCTCATCTCTAGTGACTTGTTTTCTTTATTTTTAACAGTTGTTCTCTGTAATTTCTGTCTGTGAACCTACGATCTACTTACTGCTGGTGGGAGGAAACCTGATAGTAGGAGACATACAATAAATCACGATGTTACATTGAACTAAAAAATATCACTGGTAAATTCTAGATAAGATCCACAGAGAGATTGACAATGTGATCGGCAAGGATCGTTGTCCATCGATAGAAGACAAGAGTAAAATGCCCTATACAGACGCCGTGATCCATGAGATCCAGAGATTTGCTGATATTGTCCCTCTAGGAGTTGCTCATGGGGCAAGCAGAGACACAACCTTCCGAGGATATCACATTCCTAAGGTGAAGTATGATGGTCTTCTCAAACTCCATATCGCATTAGCCCTTCACATCAACTTTATGAAATTCCTTTTTAAGAGCAATCTTTATGCCTCCTGGAAAAGACTTGCACCTCAACGATACTCGTTTTATTAAAGGTCAGAGGGCGTGCCCATCCTTTCTCCAAGCTGGTTCAACTTTTACCATTTAACATGATTCTTTAAGGGTATTTACCATCATCTCACAAGTAAAACCAGCATTGTGTAAGACCAAGTAAAAACTAGTAAAATTGAGTAAAACCAGATTGTAAAAGGGTATCCACCAGCATCTCATGGGTAAAAGCGGCATTGCGTAGAACATAATTTTACTAGTTTGCCAGTCCACTCTGTGATTGACATCTCTCTTAGGAATATGGTATAGAAAGAAAAATCTCCAGCAAGTGCACTGAGAAGCTCATTTCTATTAAAAGAGGACCTGGCACCCTAAAAAAACTCACTAGGAGCTGCTTACTAAAATTAAGCAGCTAAAGTATGCAGTTCCTAGCGCTGCCTCAGATGTGGCAGTGTTAGCCTCAGAATGCCAGACCGAGCTCACAGCGATCTGGCGTGTTCATCAAGGGATGGTCCAAGGAGGAGGTGGTGACTGCCACATGAAGCCTGGCAGTCACCGTCGGGCTCTGTGAGCTTGGTCCGCCATTCCTAGGGTACGGCCCTGCAGTGTTTGCTAACTTTACCGGAGGGTTCAACTCCATCTTTAGTAAGCAGCTCCTCGTGCGTTTTTTGGGACGACATTTTTTGGGAGGGCAATAGGAAACTTATGTCTGGAAAGCTCATAAAGTGTCCTACAGAATGCTATTTTGATACTAAAAGACTTCCATTAATGATTTGAACTTTTAGGGCACCATGGTGTTTCCAGTTCTGACTTCTGTCCTTAAAGACCCCAAACAATTCAAGAACCCAGAAGAGTTTGACCCTGGACACTTTCTCAATGATAAAGGTGGCTTCAAGAAAAGTGATGCATTTATGCCATTCTCTATAGGTAACATAATATTGTGTTTATTGCTTTACTTTTTGAACTGTAGTTGATGTTCTTCACATCTTGCATTGTCTTTATTAACTCATATGATTGTGTGAAAACACCCTTAGTCTATTCTATGCCAGCGGGTCATTTTAGTACTTAATAAAACTTTATTTCACATTACCTGACTTGCTGCCAAAAGTGTGTTAAGTAAGTCCTGGGGGGGAAGTTGGTCAGCTACAGCCCGTGTATGCCTGTATCTCAATCTCCTCATGCATTTGTCCTACACTTCACACCATCCCCCTCCCTTCCATGCCTGCTGAATGCACATGACAGGAAGTGGTTAGGGGAGTAGAACCTGGATGAATGTATAGAAGACTGAGACACAGGAACAAACAGGCTGCCGCAGCTGTCGTCCCCTGGGACTTACGACATGCTTCTGGCAGGGAGCCTGATAATGTGAAATAAAGGTTTGCAGAGTACAGAAATGATACGAAATGCTGACAACGGGGGTTTTAAAATCAGCATAAGATAGGCTATTGGAACCTGTCACCAGCTAAAAAAGACATTCCAGGTTTGCTTTAAGGATCATGTTGGCCAGAAAAGCATCAAGCAGGCAAATAAAAACTGTGGGATGTATAAACAGAGGGATATATGAAATGACATCATTTTGCTCTTATACAAATCACATGCAGTATTGTGTACAGTTTTGGGCACCAGTGTATAAAGAGTCCATAGTCACCAGAGGAGTGCAACCAAGCTGATTAAGGGAATAGGGGGGCAAGGACAGATCACAAAAGTTGGGGTTATTCAATTTAGGAAAAAGATGACCGAGGGGAGACCTCATTACAATGTACAAATATCTGAATAGCCTGTACAGAGATATATGCAATGGTCTTCTTATACCTAGGCCTGTAAAAAGCAGGAAGACTTTTGAACTCATGACCCATGCTTAACCTGGTGCTCCATTGATTACTGAGAACAAGACCTCCCCCCTCCTTCCAGTTACTAGATGGTTTAATATCTTCAACAAGGTCACCCCATTTTAGGGATTTCTGACATTGAGATAAGAATCCTTATTTAGCTTTTTGACTTGGCGATTTATTCTTGCTCGTTCTGTTTTCTCAGGTAAACGTATATGTCTGGGAGAAGGCCTGGCCCGCATGGAGCTCTTCCTCTTCCTCACCACCATTCTGCAGAGGTTTATCTTGGAGCCCACCATAGACAGAGAAACTTTGAGTATTAAACCAGAGCCCAAGACCAATGCATCAAGACCTCATAAATACCAGATGAAAGTCATCCCTCGTCTCTGAATTGGAATTACAACAAACTCCATTTTTCTAAAACTTACAAAAAAAACAATGTTTGTTATATATAAATTTAAAAAAAAAAACTGATTATTTTTAATATTTGCTATGTCGATATTTTACACACTATAACATGGGTTGTAGCTTTATGGTAACATCATATTACTATTTTGTGTAAATAAAGTTGGATTCTATTATACTTTTTGTATATTATGTTTGTGTTTTTAGGGTGTTATGTGTAATCCCAAACTCCTCTCTCATACAGCACAGACCAAAAGTCTGCACACACCTTCTCATTCAAAGAGTTTTCTGTATTTTCAGGACTGCGAAAATTGTAGATTCACACTGAAGGTATCAAAAGTATGAATTTACACATGTGGAATTATATACTTAACAAAAAAGTCTGAAACAACTGAAAATATGACTTATATTCTAAGTTCTTCAAAGTAGCCACCTTTTGCTTAAATTATTTCTTTGCACACTCTTGGTATTCTCTTGATGAGCTTCAAGAGGTAGTCACCTGAAATGGTCTTCAAACAGTCTTGAAGGAGTTCCCAGAGATGCTTAGCAGTTGTTAGCCCTTTTGTCTTCACTCTGCGGTCTAGCTCACCCCAAACCATCTCGATTGGGTTCAGATCTGGTGACTGTGGAGCCAGGTCATCTGGTGTACCACCCTATCACTCTCCTTTGTGGTCAAATAGCCCTTACACAGCCTGGATGTGTGTTTGGGGTTACTATGCTGGTTTACTATAACTTCAATTCTGAAAAAATCCCCAACAATGTCATCAGAACCCCCACACCATCACACCTCTTCCTCCATGCTTCACGATGGGAACCAGGCATGAAGATTCCATTTGTTCACCTTTTCTGTATCGCACAAAGACACGGTGGTTGGAACCAAAGATCTCAAATTTGTACTCATCAGACCAAAGCACTGATTTATACAAGTCAAATGTCCATTCATTGTGTTCTTTAGCCCAAACAAGTCTCTTCTGCGTGTTGCCTGTCCTGAGCAGTGGTTTCCTAGCAGCTATTTTACCATGAAGGCTGCTGCACACAGTCTCCTCTTGACAAATGTTGTAGAGATGTGTCTGCTGCTAGACCTCTGTGTGGCAGTGACCTGGTCTCTAATTTGAGCTTCTATTAACCTGCGATTTATGAGGCTGGTGACTCGGATGTACTTATCCTCCACAGCAGAGGTGACTTTTGGTCTTACTTTCCTGGGGTCGTCCTCATGTGAGCCGGTTTCTTTGTAGCGCTTGATGGTTTTTGGGGTACACTTGGGGACACTTTCAACGTTTTTCCAATTTTTCGGACTGACTGATCTTCATTTTTTTACTTAGCTGCTTTTTTTCTAGCTATAATACATATTCTAACAGTCTATTCAGTAGGACGATCAGCCGTGTATCCACCTGACTTCTATACAACACAACTGATGGTCCCAACCCCATATATAAGGCAAGAAATCCCACTTATTAAACCTGACAGGTTACACCTGTGATGTGAGAACTTTTTCTGGTGACTACTTCTTGAAGCTCATCAAGAGAATACCAAGAGTGTGCATAGCAGTAATCAAAGCAGAAGGTGGCTACTTTGAAGAACCTAGAATATAAGACATATATTTTCAGTTGTTTAACTTTTTTTTGTTAAGTATCCAATTCCACATGTGTTAGTTCATAGTTTTGATGCCTTCAGTATGAATCTACAATTTGTATAGTCATGAAAGTAAAGAAAACTCGTTGAATGAGAAGGTGTGTCCAAATTTTTGGTCTGTACTGTACATAGAAGTGGATCTATCCAGTCTTGTATTTTCTCTGGCTCTGTGGTGTAACGTTAGGGGTGGTTGATGTAGTGGTGATGCTTAAAGTAGATATTCCATAGAAGTAAATGGACTTGGACAGCTCACAGCCTCCAGACCACAGCTGGTCTTTATTGAAAAATCTTCTAATGCACTGGTTCGTTGTTGCCTGGACTGCAGCAACAAAATGTTACTTGAAAAAATGGAGAAAGATCTGAGCACCACAATTAAAAAAATATTAATATATTTAATACATGTTAAAAACGAACAGGTTGTTATTGACATCCATGCTGGCTGACACTTTTCGGGCAAGTTAAACAAATTGTATGCCCTTATTTATAAAAGGCTATGACTAAGGGCACACAAGTTGCATGAAACTCTTCAGCCAATATGGATGTCAAGACCAACCTGTTTGTTTTTAACATATATTAAATAATTAAATGTTTTTAACTGTGTTGCTCAGATACTTCTCCATTTTTTCAAGCAAGGTGAAGTGTAATATAAGTGTATTATGTGCCTGGGGTTGTGAGTTGCATTCTGATACACGCCAACTCCCCGTCCCTTACATCAATTACTGGTCACAGAGACCCAGTAAATGTATAAGGGGTGGCACGGTGGCTAGTGGTTAACATTAAAGCCTCAGGATGGGGGACTGGGTTCAAGTCCCAGGGTCAACATCTGCAAAAAGTTTGTATGTTCTCTCCGTGTTTGCGTGGGTTCCTCGGGTCTCAGTTTTGTCTCACACTCCAAAACATACTGGTAGGGTGATTAGATTTGAGCCCCATGGGGGACAGGGACTGATTTGGCAAGTTTGTGCAGCGCTGTGAAATCGTGTGCGCTACTACATTAAGGAATTATTATTCGTATTAAAACTAAGTACTGACATTGTCTGTTTTCCATAATGTCATGACTCGAAGCATTAACTGGAAAACAAACCCAATGATAGTCAACCATAAAATATCCATGATAGTCAACCAATGAACAAATTACAAAACTTGGGGTTGAGATCAAGAGATCAGGAGGACAAGATCATAGAACACACCTCTACACCTAAAGGAGAGGTTTTTACCATCACCATAGACATGGGGGAAGCCTCTAACCTAGGAGAAGAGTCTGTTCTACCATTACCATAGACAGGGGCATCCTCTACCTAGAGGAGAGGAGGTTTACCATCACCATAGACAGGGGGAATCCTCTGACACATAAAGGAGAGAGCGGTTCTACCACACATAGACAGGGGCATCCTCTACACCTAAGGAGAAGCGGTTCTACCATTACCATAGACAGGGGGCATCCTCCACACCTAAAGGAGAGCGGTTTTACCAACACCATAGACAGGGGGATCCTCTAATCTATAGAAGAGCCGGTTATTACCCTTACCATTAGACAGGGGGCATCCTCTACACCTAGAGGAGAGGAGGTTCTACCAACACCATAGACAGGGAGCATCCTCCACACCTAAAGGAGAAGCGGTTCTACCAACACCATAGACAGGGGGCATCCTCTACATCTATAGAAGAGCCGGTTCTACCATCGCCATAGACAGGGGGCATCCTCTACACCTATAGGAGAGGAGGTTCTACCATCGCCATAGACAGGGGGCATCCTCTACACCTAGAGGAGAGGTGGTTCTACCATCACCATAGACAGGGGGCATCCTCTACACCTATAGGAGAGGAGGTTCTACCATTGCCATAGACAGGGGGCATCCTCTACACCTAGAGGAGAGACTGTTCTACCACCACCACCACCACCACATAGAAGGGACATCCTCTGCAACTAGAGGAGAGGGTGTTCTACCATTGCTATAGACAGGGATTCTTTACTGTAAGAGCAGTGAGACTATGGAACTCTCTGCCGCAGGAGGTTGTTATGGTGGATTCTTTGTACATGTTCAAGGGGGGCCTGGATGACTTTCTTGAAAATATCACCAGTTATGGAAATAAAACATTTGTTTAATCCTAAATTATAGGTTGGACTTGAGGGACCGGTGTCATTTTTCAACCTTACCAATCTAATATGATACTATGACTTTACCCATAAATGTAAAACAATGAAGAAGCCCATGATAGTGAATCAATATAAATGGCCATAATAGTCAATAAGCAATCTAATAAACATGTCTATATTAGTCAACCAATGAACATGTGCATGATAGTCAACCAATGAGCATACCGATGGACAGCTACAAATAAATGAAAAATAAAACATCTAAAAAACTGATGAAATAGATTTAAATAAATATGAGAGTTGAACATCTAGCAATATTTTGACCCTTGTTTCCCAGATGCTGTAAAAAAAGGGAATGTACATCAAATTTTTTGTATAATGTCATGGCACCAATGGCTCCTTTAATAGTCTAAGGGAGAACTTCTACTTTTTCAACACTTGCTACATATAGTACAATGTAAATGTAGGAGAAACTATTGGCAGAAAGTGACCAATTAAACCAGTTCCATTATGTTGTCAAGCAGGTTAACACCTTCCACATTATGATACAGTGCGCTGTCATCATCCTGAAAATCAACTTAGAAGTGAGATGTAAAATGGTGGAATACAGTCAAGGAAGCTGAGAATTTAGCACTGAAGTCAAGCTCTCCCTGTCTCATAGTACCCCTTTTGCTTTGATTGACATAATTTGCCAAACTTCTGGAGAGTTGGTTGTAATGTCTTTGGATGCTGAACTGTAGGTTAGGCCTCGTGCAGATGGACGTTTTTCCAGCGTGGTGGACATCAAAATGGCAGAAATAGGTCCTTCTCTATATTTTGGCATGTGATTGTCTGAAATATTCCCGATGCAGAGAGGTACGGCACATGCACCTTCAAAGTGCACAATAGAATTGCTATAGAAGCCATAAACTAGCTAGCCACTGTTTGATATGTCATGGGTGGCCCTTGAACATGGTTTTTGTGTATGAAGCCTTAAAGTGAGGTGGACATTCTAAGGAGCGGATTTTCTGGATGATACCATTGTGCTGGTCCATCAAAGATACATGTAGAAAGTGTTGAGCTGTTTCTATTTATTTTGATAGGTTCCTTTTTAAAATTCCTTAAAAAGTGTATGGTATAATAGCACTCCCGTAATGGAATAGTCTTGGACAGCACCTCAGCACGTAAAGTCACAATTAAGAGTGTTGCAACATAGAAAATTAGCTCTGCCTTACTTATACCATTTCAAAAAAAAAATTGTTTGCCACCCAACCCACAATAGTACCATCCTTAAAATAGGTCATCAATAAGGGGCGACCTCTGAGTTAGCCGGTCCGCCTGTAGCAGGCAGCTCGGTCCACTATGTAGAGTTACTGCAATTTTGCGTTGTCAGCATAAATCTTGCTCTCTATTGAATCATGCACAATACATTTTGCAATATTTGTGTGAAGCTGTGTGGACTTTGGGCACTCCCAGCCTGTTTTCTATTACATGTTGGCTGTTCTCCAATATCTTGACAAGTAACTACAGAGGAGCTCAGTACAGACAGAACTATAGTCCCCGGGACACAGGATGGCTCTGAGCATTGCAACGACGCTTCTCCTGACCACTGGGGTCACCCTACTAATCTATCTTATAAAGTGGTGGCATGGGGTCAAGCAGAAGAACCTACCTCCAGGACCTACACCTCTACCCGGTTTGGGGAATATCCTACAGATCAGCACCTCTGAGCTACCGCAGTCCTTAGTTAAGGTATTTTCTTTTGTATCGACTTATCTGAGACTTAACCCAAATTATAGCAATGGTTTCCGAGCAATTACATTCATGAATCTGTGCTCCAACGAGCTCACATGTCAGGGGAACCTAGAAAAGGGAGGCTTTTAGGAAATCCTGATTCCCCTTAACTGATTTACTCTTATCAGAAACTTGGATATTTTAAGACAATCTCTATCTGCTGATAATGGCTCCTAATACACTACTCAATACAACAACTTGTATTCTTCTGACAAACCCATATTGTAAAAGAGGAGCAATTGAAGTCCCCATCGTTGTCCAGTTCTGTTATGGGGTCAATCCTGCCTAGAGATAATCTGATGAGAGATTTACTTTCGGGAATTGAGTACAGTATATGAAAACATATGTGAAGTGGATATTATTATTATATGAAAAAGAAAGAGTCTTGTCTACTGATTTAATGTCTTGTTTAGATATCGTAGATCAGCTGACAATAGCCCTAATACAGGGTGTCCCACTGCAGGGACTCTTGGCAATCAGCTGTAACATATGAGGGATCCAGATACAAGAATTTATTGAGGCTGCAGCACAATCACACAGAAAATTAAGTACAGGCAGTCCCCTACTTAAGGACACCCGACTTACAGACGACCCCTAGTTACAGACGGAACCCTCTGCCCCTGTGACCTCTGGTGACCTCTCTGCCCCTGTGACCTCTGGTGAAGTCTCTGGAAGTTACTTTAGCCCCAGACTGCAATGATCAGCTGTAAGGTGTCTGTAATGAAGCTTTATTAATAATCCTGGTTCCCATTACAGCAAAAAATATTGAAAATCCAATTGTCAATGGGACAAAAAAAAATGTCTGGATCTACAATTATAAAATATACAGTTCTGACTTACATACAAATTCAACTTAAGTACAAACTCAAGGAACCTATCTTGTACGTAACCCGGGGACTGCCTGTACTACATGTTAACCATTGAAATGGGGGGTTATATCTAACACAAACATTTTAGTGTCTCCAAAAAAGAGTAATTCCTCATATGACTTGCTCAATAAGACTGGAGCTACACAACAATTTTTAGTTGCAGCTGCATAAACTTAAGGAGTCAAAGCCAAAATCATCATCAGCATATATATACTCGAGTATAAGCCTAGGTACCTTATATTGCCACAAAAATGTATTGACTCAAATATAAGCCTAGGGTGGGAAATGCAGCTGCTACTCATTAATGAAATGTCCAGCAGTTTCCCCCTTATCAATAAAATGTCCAGTAGTCTCCCCTCATGAATGAAATGTCCACAGCAGCTCCTCCAATTAATATGATATCCAGCAGAGTGCCTCCATTCTTGTAATGTCCAGCAGAGTGGCCCCATTAGTATAATGTCAAGCAGAGTGCCCCCATAAGCATAATATCCAGCAGAGCGCCCCCAATAATATAATGTCCAGAAGAGTGCCCCATAAGTATAGTGTCCAGCAAAGTGCCCCCATAAGTATAATGTCCAGCAGAGTGCCCCATAGAGATAATGTCCAGCAGAGTGCCCCATTAAAAATAAAGTTAGTACTCACCCACCGGTGCATCACAGTTCTGGCATAGAAACGCATCTGCCAGCCCAGATGGGAACCTGAAAAGGAAGAAGACCGCAGGGGATCAGCGCCGGAGGGTGAGTACTAACTTTATTTTTTTATATAGTTGAGTATAAGCCGACAAAAATTGTGCTGAAAAACTTGGCTTATACTCAAGTATATATGGTAATTTTTAATAGTGTATTAATTTAATGGTTTATACAGAATGCATACCCATTTTCAGAGACCCAGAAGTCCTAAGCCTTTTCTGACTTTCATATATATATAAGTCTACAGCTCCTGATTCTCCTTCGAACTCTGGTGTCAAAAATGGGCTAAGGTGTCTGTAAGTGAAGGTTATAGACACAATTTTATGATATTCTTTTCTGTAGCTTGGTGAGAAGTATGGACCTGTATACACCCTCTACATAGCAAATATTCGGACGCTGGTACTGATCGGCTACGATGCTGTGAAGGAAGCTCTGGTGGACCGCAGTGATGCATTTACCGATAGAGGAGACACAGGATTGAGAGAGTTTCTTTCTAAGGACTTTGGTAAGTAATGACTGTAAAAAAAATAAAAGGTGCTTGTTATGATTCCAATGTGAATATTTTGTAATGCAATAGACATATATGTAATAAAATCTGTAATTTTTTGGGGGATGGGGTAATTATTGAAAGAGGATATTTCACCACCTCCAACATCAACAACCCTTTGCATCCGTTAAAAGTTTCCCCTACACTAGCGGTGAGCGGACCCAGTAAAGTTTGAGTTTGGCCGAACCTTAACTTGAAAACTCAGTTTGGGTTCCAAATCATGACGCAAACCCCTAGAAAACACTTCAGATCGCTTGTGGCACTGATCGTAGTTGTAAATTGTTTTAATGCTGTTTAACTATGTTTTAACTTTTTAAACAACTGGTGGCATTTAAATCAATGTGACAATTTTTAGGAAAGATCGTTACTCCCCTTTATGTCATTGCAGAGTGCTGCTCTTCCCCAAATGGTGGCAGACATGCCTCACATTGATATAAATGCTACCCGTGGTTTTGGAGGAGGTGAGCACAACCAAACCCAGACCTGAACTTCTGCCTGAAGTCCAGGTTCGGGGGACCCAAAGATTGGGGCAGATTTACTTACCCGGTCCATTCGCGATCCAGCGGCGCGCTCTCTGCGGTGGATTCGGGTCCGGCCGGGGTTTATTAAGGCAGTTCCTCCGCCGTCCACCAGATGTCGCTGCTGCGCTGAAGAGCATCGGAACGCACTGGAATACACCGAGCCGGGCCGAGTGAAGGTAAGTGCAATTTTCGCGACAAATTTTTTTTTTTAAATGTGGCGGTTTTTCAGAATCCATCGGGTTTTCGTTTGGCCACGCCCCCCGATTTCCGTCGCATGCATGCCGGCGCCGATGCAATTCAGGGAAAATCAGCGCAAATCAGAAATATTCGGGTAACACGCCGGGAAAATGCGAATCGTAAATGACCCCCAATGTGTTCCAGTTTTCCATTTTGGATCTCAATTGTAAGGGTGGAGACAAGATGTCTGGTTCAGCCCAGGGACAAGCTATTTGACAGTAGACAGTCATATTAATATGTTAGCAATAGAAACATGGGTGGAACCAGCACTTTTATTCATTTAGTTAAAAGTCCATATTCTTTATTTTAATCCATTAAAAGCCAGGAAAATACAAAAAGATGCTCGGCATGTAGAGCTAGTGAGATCACTGTTAAAAACCTAAAGCAGACCTACGCGTATCGGACATTGACATAATATCATCCTTAGTCATGGTCTGATAATTTATTGGCTATTGAAACTTAGCAAATTAGGCTCTCTATTGAATTGGGGGAGGTCCAGGGCTGGTTCAGACATCCTGGCTCCACCCAAATTCGAAAAAAATATTTTTATTGGTCTAGAATGGTGAAGGTTAGGGAGAAGATTCCAACCATGCTGAAATCAGTGCAAAGAGTTAGGGTTAGTGAAGGTGAAAGGGCCTCATTGAAGTATACATGAAGGTGTATACTTCCCTCATAGTTTATAACACTTCTACAAGTACTGTATCAGTTTTGAGATTCTATCCTTGTCATTATGTAATCACTCTCTCCAATGTTCTAACCTCTTTATGTTAATAAGGCGGATTAATATATAACTCAATGAGGGTGGTTTAACACATGGCACATGGAGAAATGCTAGCTTTTGACACAGCCATCTTTTGTCTTATTCACACAAGTATATTTCTAAGTCTTTTGGCTTTGGTTTACAAAACTGAATCAGAAACAACTGGGATGCAATTTCTTTTACAAAGAATGCTGTTTGAAATGATGGCTTACCATAGCCTTCTACAAGAGGACTTCCCATGGATGCTACTGTTACCGGCATAAACAAAAGCCACATCCATGACTTGTCAATAATAGCAAAGTTCAGCAAAGATTCAGGTTATGTAGTTAGTTCAAGATGGTGACAGGTGCCATCTGGGACCAAACCACGTACACTATTCTTCATTACGCTAGGGGCTTCAGTTTTATATCATAAGGAAATCATATTCCATAGTCCAGATCCAACTCTGGACTCCAATGTTTCATCCCTTAATAATTGGCACTCCACAGATTTTTTTGCTAGCTCCCACTGTTCCTCAGGGATCAATCATAAATGGTATCGCAAGTAAACATTGAGAAGGTAGAGCATCTTCTAATGTTGTTTATTGAGAAAAGTTGCATTTTGGCCCTGTACCAGAGCCTTTATCGGATCATTGAAAATAATGTGTAGTTCTTCTGACCCAATAAAGTCTCTGGTACATTGGGGGTCATTTACTAAGGGCCCAATTCAAGTTTTCCGGACGTGTTACCCGAATATTTCCGATTTGCGCCGATTCTCCCTGAATTGCCCCGGGATTTTGGCGCACGCGATCGGATTGTGGCGCATCGGCGCTGGCATGCACGCGACGGAAATCGCGGGGGCGTGGCCGAACGAAAACCCGACGGATTCGGAAAAACAGCCGCATTTAAAACAAAAAATCTGTCGCGGAGCTTGCACTTACCTTCACTCAGCCCGAGCCGGTGAACTCCTTTGCGTTCCGATGCTTTTCAGCGCAGCAGCGCCACCTGGTGGACGGCGGAGGGACTACCTTAGTGAATCCCGGCCGGACCCGAATCCACCGCAGAGAAGGCGCCGCTGGATCGCGAATGGACCGGGTAAGTAAATCTGCCCCATTATTTTAACTTTTCTCAGTAAATGACCTTAGAAGATACTCTACCTTATCAATGTTTACTTGAGATACTATTTATGATTTCTTTGGCAGGCTACCAGTTGGACGCCAGCTCCACTACTCTCCAAATTACAAGCAGCACTTCATTTCAGATCATTTAAGCCTCCACTTAGTATTACAAGTTTCATTTCCACTTGAAACCCACACTTGAATTCGGCACTCTTATTTCTTTCCTCATGATTGCTCACCGTCCTCCATGGTCGCCACATTCCAAGTAATGGCGCTAGCATGAGTCCAATGTCATTATTTTTAGATTTCTATGTAAGCTTCAAGGTGTCAGGTCATCTGCTCTAGCACATGACCAAAGTGTATGTTCAAACTATGCTACCTAGACTCTCCACTGTTTTCAGATCTGTACTCAGAGATGGGTGGGTCCATTCTGTTTTGTATGACTCAGAACCACCTGTCTGAAAGTAAAGATCTAAACATACAGACAGTGATTTCTATGGTGTGGGAAAAGGCACAGCCTAAAAGGCACCAAATTTCAAAAAACCTTTGGTGCAAATAATTAATCTTGGAGGCTGCTAATTTGATTGAAGATTCTTGAGTTGCCTACAATAAATTAGTTCTTTGACGTCATCTTCTAACAACTACAGTGGTGCTCACTACGGATGACAAAGTCTATATAATTAGAGTATGTAAGACTATGATTATTACTCACTGGATTGTGCAAAAATGAAATAAAACCATTACAGCTCACCCTTCCATGTTGTTTTCGGTCCAGTGTATTGTTGACTCATATTGATATCCCTTGGATGGCAGGGATATCCAATCATGGTGAATCACTTGAAAAAGTTTTCTCAAACAATATGGTTAAAATCGTTCATCTTTATTTTAATCCATCATGTACATCATGAAGTACAATAACCGTTGCCACGTTTCGGGCAACAGAAGCCCTCCTGTTGCACGAAATATGTTGTCAGAAAAAGTGTTGAAAAAGATTTTTTTCAAGTGATTTTCCATGACTAGATTGCCCTAAAGTTTTTGTATAATCCTAATTGTTTATTTGTGATAGGAACTATATAACCACTTGCTGATACTTACAGGGGTCATTGCCAGCAGTGGAGAAAGGTGGAAAATCCTTCGTCGATTTTCTCTGACAACATTGAGAAATTTTGGAATGGGAAAGAGAAGTATTGAAGAAAGAATCCAAGAAGAAGCCCGATGTCTAGCTGAGAAATTTATGAAGGACAAAGGTAAATGGGCTTTCAAAAAATGTATCTCAAGGGCTGGGCTGATGGCTCTTGACCATCTATTTGCATTTAGTGTTCTGCCTCCTGGTTATTAAGGCCATCTTCTGGATCAACATAGTAGGACTAAGTTTAAACTTTGGGCTACTTCTAAGGAAGCTGTTGTCTGAATTACTCACATTGGTTTACACCCTATATGACCTGGCATTCATTGCAATGGAATTAATGAGTCTCTCTGTTCCACTGTATTTCTGATATAGGTAGCAGATTACCCTGGTGGTTCAAGAGAACTGATTTAAAAGAGGATGGTCAAGGAGAGACCAAGTAGAGGGCAGGCACAACAATTACAAAGCCAAGTTAAACCAATGCTGATAATTTGTCACCTATGGATCAGTGGAACAGGAACACCTACCAGAGACAGTCTTCAGTCAGGAACATGGTAGTCTAACGACCGCAGAACAGATCCATTTTCAAAACATTTTGTAGGAACTTTTATAGTCAGGGTCTGCCTGGGATTGACCTGGGAAACATTTATCACATATACACAGACCATTCACGTTTACAGGATGCCACAGACAGTAGCTGGGGGCCAAAATGAGTAACCCTATGGCAGCGACTGTGGACTGGAGACTCTGTCGTGATTACCTGATGTAAAATCCACCACTCCTTTTCCTTCTCATCCCCAAACCGATTTTCTCGGTCAACACTAAGTTTACCTATAAAGCATATTGTATACACCTACAGACCTACTGTGCAGCAATCTATCATAGTTTATACCTTCCAAAATTTCAATATTATATAGTGAAGATCAATAATTAATGCCCTCTTTCTTTCTACCAACAGATACTTTAATTGACCCAACACTTATACTGCGTCTCGCTGTTTCCAATGTCATCTGCTCCGTTGTGTTTGGTGAGAGGTTCGACTACGAAGACCAAAAATTCTTGTCTCTCTTGTCATACATTTATGATCTTATCCAGGTGTTGAGCACTCGTTTTGGGCAGGTAGCTATCTAAAATGTATAATGGTATAACATATTAAACATGGATTACGTTGTACATGCACAATGTAAATATTTGTCCCTGTGCCATATAGAGTACAGGCAGTCCCCGGGTTACGTACAAGATTCCTTGGGTTTGTAAGTTGAATTTGTATGTAAGTCGGAACTGTATATATAATTTTTTTTTGTCCCAGTGACAATTGGAGTTTCAAAATGTTTTGCTGTAATGGGACCAAGGATTATCAATAAAGCTTCAATACAGACACCTTACAGCTGATTATTTCAGCCTGGGACTAAAGTAAAGCATCCAGAGAGCTTCACCAGAGGTCACAGCGGGCAGAGGGGTCCGTCTGTAACTAGGGGTCGTCTGTAAGTCGGGTGTCCTTAAGTAGGGGACCGCCTGTAAATGGAGAGGGCACACAGGCTGTGAAAATTAGAAGAACAAAAAATACTGAAAGGGTTAAATAATGGGCAAAAAGGAGTTGACAGACAGTTGTGCTAATGTGGACCTTGACTACACAGATTTTGAAGTTTGTAGCCATGGAATCACAATGGTGTACAAATGAGCTATAAACATGACCATAAAACCAAACAGAACAAAAACCTTAAAATTATCTATACATTTTTAGTTTCAGTTTATACCTTAAAGGAAATCTACCATCAAAATCCATCATGATAAACCAGGGACATTACTCCTAGATCCAGGCACCGTGACTGTGGTAATCATCTTGTATTTAATATCCAGCCTGCTTCAACTTTTAAAATGATGCTAATGAGGCTATAGGATTAACAGAGCCCTTCCGTGATGCAGAATCACAGGCAGTTGGAATGCAGGAGCACTTCCCCCTCCCACTGTGTGCTAAACCTGCCTCTGCAGCAGCGAGATTATATCAGGCAGTACTGAGACAGAAGAGGGGTAGGGAGAGGCTTTGGTAATACCCCCAAGGGGCACTTCAGGTGCATTGGCATAATTTTAAAAGTTTATTTTAGAAGGAAGAAGCAAATATAGGAAGATGACCACAATCACGATGCCAGGATCTACGAGTAAGTGCCCCTGGATTATCATTCTTGAAATTGATAGTAAATTTCCTTTAAAGCTATAGAAATGTTATAGTATACAGTGAAATGTGTATAAATGTGAATGAACCAAAAGAATATTCTTTTTCTCTTACCTGTTCCCCTCATAAGCTTCTCAACATATTCCCAACTATGATGTCCCGGATTCCTGGTCCTCACCAAAAGATCTTCAAAATTCTGGACGATCTAAAACTATTTGTTAGGGAGAGGATGGATTCTCACCGAGCCACCCTGGATGCCAACTGCCCCCGAGACTTCATAGATTGCTTCCTCATAAAGATGGACGAGGTGAATTTGTATTGTTATTAGAACTTGTATTGTTTTTAGGACTTTGTTTCTATTGCTTTTACATCTAGACACAGTAGATGTCCATATGAGGCCAATATAGGACATGGTCAATGTTTTTGGTAATTTAAACATTTATTCAATTTATTTGTTTTAGGAACGAAAGAATAAAGACACAGAATTTAATGAGACAAATTTAGAGGCAACAATATTAGATCTATTCTTGGCAGGAACAGAGACAACAAGTTTGACATTGAGATATGGATTTCTGATACTCATGAAATTTCCCGAAATACAAGGTAAATGCCCTGATCTGCTTTTATGCATTTTTGGTAATAACTTCATTATATTCTATTCAGATAAGGTACATTGCCATAGCGAGCTGGCATTGATCGTTGGTGTGGACAATTTAGTTGGCCGACACATTCACATGCAAGCCAACATCATGGTTGAGATCATTGGCCCAAAGGAGGTCATGGGGGGGGGGGGTGAATCGCCTTCATAGTTTGGAGTCTCTATGAGACTCCAGGGCCTGTCTCCTAGAAGGATCTGTAACAGTGTTCTACTGGCATAATGATACAGACATCCAGCAAAATTACCATATACTTCAATTCTGCATATGGTATGAGCAATCAGAACCCCTAGGGTTAAATTGAACCTAAAGAAGTGGCCTAAAATAACATTTTTTTTAAGTAAAAAAATCCACCCTTTCCCTACAACTCATATAAAATAAATAAACAAATAAATTCATAAATATATTAGGTCTTATCCTGTCCCAAAATGACTGATATCTAAGTATATGAAAATATATAAAATAAGAATGAATATTTCCAGTAGTAACCCCCGTAACTGCGCCTAAATCTCAGAATCACCACTTTGCAGCACATACAAATTTCAATGTTTTAAAATGTATTGAAACCAATATATATTTGGTATCTCTGTGATCGTATCCACCCAAAGCATAAATGGGGAGTTGTTATTTGGAGCCCAGAGTGAAAGCAGTAAAAAAAGAGACTACAAGAACAATGACGCACATGTGTTTTTCTTCTCGCTGACAATTTCAACGCACGTGGAAATTTTTTACAGCTTATCATGACATTGCATGGAATATTAAATGATGTCATGAGGAAGAACAATTTGTAAGGCTAAATACAAACCCTCATAAGTCTCTGTAACTAAAAAGAAAGAAAGAATTACCGTATATACTTGTGTATAAGCTGAGTTTTTAAGCACAAAGAATGTGCTGAAAAACCTCACCTTGGCTTACACGCGAGTCAAGATAAAACAGTGTACTCACCTTGCGACGCCCCCCAGCAGGTCCTCTTCTATACAGCAATGCTCCGGCATCGGCTCTGTGTCCCCGTGTGCTCCATCGCAGGGATTTTTATGTCAGCCGCTGACGTCATGGTGCCTGCGATGGACAGCGCAGGGACACGGAGCCGATGCCGGAGCATCGCTCTATAGAAGAGGTACACTGTTTGATTTTTTCTTACAGGTATTATATTGGGGCAGAGGGTGGCAGGCTATATAATCGAATGGGACTGACAGGCTATATACTACAGGGGGTGGCAGGCTATATACTACTGGGGCTGGCAGGCTGTATACTACAGGGGGCTGGCAGGCTATATACTACTGGGGGCTGGCAGGCTATATACTACAGGGGGCTGGCAGGCTATATACTACAGGGGCTGGCAGGCTATATACTAGTGGGCTAGCAGGCTGGCTATATACTAGTGGGCTGGCAGGCTATATACTACAGGGGGCTGGCAGGCTATATACTATAGAGTGGCTGGCTATATACTACAGGGGGCTGGCAGGGTATATACTACAGGGGCTGGAAGGCTACATACTACAGGGGCTGGCAGGCTATATACTACAGGGGCTGGCAGGCTATACACTACCGGGGCTGGCTGGCTTTATGCTGGGGAGGCTGTGACCAATGCATTTCCAACCCTCAGCTTATACTCGAGTCAATAGGTTTTTCCAGTTTTTTGTATAAAAAGTTAGGGGTCTCGGCTTTTCAAACTTTCATGCACTTTTGTTTTTGAGTCTTTTACTCTACTCTATTCAAAAGCTATAACTTTTAAAATTTTCCAGTAACTAAGATGTATATGGGCTTTTTACCTTTGGGACAAATTATATTTTTTAGTGGCACAATTAAATATTCAATGCAATGTACCGGAAATCTGGTAAAATATTCCAAATGCGATGAAATTGACAAAAAAAAACACTTTTACAACATTTTCTTTTTATGGCTTTTATTTTGAACTCCAAATGACACCTCCCCTTTATTCTTTGTGTTGTTAAGATCACAGAGGTACCAAATGTATATACTGTAGGTTTTGTTAGGTTTAAGTAGATTTAGAAAAATTTTAATATTTTGTAGAAAAAAGAAATTTATGGGCCAATAACTTTCTGATACTTCAGTGTACTGACCTATTCATAGCAAATTAGGGCCTATATAAAGGTTTGACCATTTTTTTTTCAAATATTTATGGATGCAAAAGTTGACTCGGACATGTGGACGCTGTTCGGTCATCCAAGATGGCAGTGCTGATTGGCAGCTCTGTTAGCTGCCGTAGTTGGGTTTGACCGTGGCACTTGACAGGGTAAATGTTGCAAACAGGGCCAATATGGACTAGAGGCAGTTAGAGGCAGGTATCAGCTGTGTTATACAGCTGACATCTGCTATGTATGGAGAGATCTCAATATGTGAGTTCTTGCCATACACCCCCCACACCATATCGTTATAGTACCTCAAGGTGCATGAAAGGGTCAAGGGAGAGAAGCAAAAACTGAAATGCAAAATGGGAAAAGGGTATCAACAGCGAGAGGTAAAAGAATAGCATGTGTTTCCAAGGGGGTTCTGCGGAATATATTTTAGATGTGCTCAGAAACTTCAAACATCTTTGGCCAAAAAAAAATTCTGTTGTAATATAATACCCTAGTAAAAGAAGTTCTGTTTTTTTGTAAACTTTAAGAGAAGATCCACGAAGAGATTGACCAAGTGATCGGCAAAGATCGTTGTCCATCAATAGAAGACAGGAGTAAGATGCCCTATACAGAAGCCGTGATCCATGAGATCCAACGATTTTCAGATATTGTCCCCGCAGGGGTTCCCCATGCGGTCAGCAAGGACACAACCTTCCGGGGATATCACATACCTAAGGTGCAGTATCAGTCTTCTCCTGATCACGTTGTTTATTGGCATAAACATCTTCTCATGTACTTGAAATAACTAGTCTGTATGTTTCATGGCTTAAAGTAGCAGAAATTATTAAATTAAGCTGATTCATCTTGGATCAAATTTTGGTATCAATTACCAGCCAGACATGAGTTTTATAACTTTTGATTTTCTAGATCTACTTTTACATTTGTACTTTCAGGGCACCATGGTGTTTCCAATCCTGACCTCAGTCCTGAAAGACCCCAAACAATTCAAGAATTCAGATGAGTTTGATCCTGGACACTTTCTCGATGATAAAGGTGGCTTCAAGAAAAGTGATGCATTTATGCCGTTTTCCACAGGTAACATAATATCATGTAATTGTAGTCCATGGGCAACAAGCCTCTCACTTTTATATGATTGGTTGATCAAATTATGGAAGACTAATAACTTGATAGGAATGGATGGTATTTGGTAACTAGGAATAAGTGAATCAGTTCAAGTTCGCGTTTGGGCAAGTTCAACCAAACCCAAACCTGAAAGTTAGGTCTGGGCTTGGGTTCGGGTATTGGAATGGAACCAGAACGGTCAACCTTACCAATAAAAGCTGCTACTGGCAATTAAATGCCACATGTGCCACCATCTTTTCAAGGATCCCTGCTACCGGTGATGTCAAGAGTTAACACTCATGCCACCACTAATCACTGGTGTTACCAATAGGGAAGGGTGAGGGGGTGTTGAGCTGAACGCTGAAACCAAACTTCTGGCTGAAGTCTGGGTTCAGGGACCTGACCCTGCAATATCCGGCACGGACCCGAACAATGCTGTTTGGGTCCGCTCATCACCATTCGTAACAATTGCCTTACTTTGTCTTAAAGACGACCACAATAAAAAAATAAATCCTCAATTAGCTGTTATCTATGGTGGATTCCAGAAATAATTGGTGACTCTTTGACCCCTTTAGGACCCCTTGTTTTCCAACTCAGAATTGACTAAAAAAAACAATTAAAATGGGGTTTCTAGCACAGACAACCTGTCTTCAACGATTCCGGAAAACCACATGGACAAAAAATATAGACACAACGCACACCTTGCAGTAGTATTTTTGTGGTAAAGGGAATAGGTGGCGAAAACAATAGGTAGGTGCTCACCTGGTGTGATTGTGCAATTGGCACAACACTAGTATAGGTAAGATATAACCATGATGGCCGCTGCAACCCCCTGGGAAGTGATACTTCAATCACTGAGGAAGTGGACAATCTATTCCTGAAACACATTGTCCATTTCTGTATTTTATATATATATATACGGTACATCTCTTGTAACCAAACACCAAATTCTACTTGGGAAGCTCAACAACACTCAACCTGGGTCTATTCCAAGTTATCCTCTCTGTAAACTACATTGGGGCCAGAGCAGGCACAAGGCACAAAAATAAAGTCTATTAATTCTACTACATCTCCTGTCCCCTGTTCGCCCACATAACTGTTTAATAAAGAAGTGTTTTATGTCAAAGCCGTGGCCAATCAGTAGCGACATTGGAACCCACCCAGGCCACTGCCTGGGCAGGGAAAATGTCAGCTGCCCCCTAAGTATTTAACTAGTTAATTGTGTATATTTTATTCATATTCTCAGGTAAACGAATGTGTCTAGGAGAAGGCCTGGCCCGCATGGAGCTCTTCCTCTTCCTCACCACTATCCTGCAGAAGTTTACCTTGGAGCCCACCGTCGACAGAAAAAACCTGAGTATAAGACCAGAACCCAACACCAATGCATCAAGACCCCATACATACCAAATGAAAGTCATCCCTCGTTTCTAATGACTATTTTTTTGCATTAGATACACTTTCTAGATTCAACAACTACAAACCAGAAAATAATAGTTTTTAAATATTAAAAAAACAATACATAAGTGTTATATATAATATATATTATATGTAAAATGTATCAACTTGAGGGATGTATTAAAATGAATAAATTAGGTTTATTATTTTTTTTATATATTTGTCATAAATCTAACACATTATATAATATACTATATGAAATCAATTAAATCTCTAATTATTTTATGTTAATCAAAAAAATATTAAATAGTTGGAATAATTGGACCATGAATGGTCTCTTGTGCAATGTTTTCTGCAGTATTTTTTTAAAGTTTAGACTCTTCAAATAATCTCCAGTTTTTCTGGATTCTGATTAAAGGGCCAGTAGAATTTTAATTCAGTGTATGTCCACAACATTTTTCTTATGAGGGGTTCAAAATTACAAATAATAACTGTCACGGCCACACCCGTTGCTACACCTGTGCCCTTCCTTGTGGTGCGGCAACCCCAGGCTCACCTCTCCAATGCTCCTGCTTGCCGACTAGGCTGTGTCCTCGCTCACTAGGCCGCGCGCGTCCCCGCTCTCTAGGGCACGCAAGCGCCGGCTCTCCTGGCCTTAAAGGGCCAGCGTCCTCCTGATTGGTGCTTGCTAATCCGGTCTCGCCCTTATTATCTGGCACCTCCCTTCCTCCCTGGCCGGATCTTCAGAATTTTTATAGGAACTTTCAAGGTTTCTACACCTTGCTTCCCACAGTGGTTCCTGTTGACGAGAAAGCCCTCCCAGCGTTTCCAGACGCTCCTGTTTTCCAGTGTTTCCAGACGCCTCTGTGTTTCCTGTCTCCAGCATTTCCAGATCCTCATGGTGGCTCCCGTGTTCCCAGTGTTCCCAGACACCTCCAAGTCACCAGCTCTCCTCCAAGGACCTCTCCGTTCCTGTCTGTCTGGGTCGTGTGCCAGCTGCCTGCTCATTAGAGATGAGTGAGCACTAAAATGCTCGGGTGCTCGTTATTCGAGACGAACTTTTCCCGATGCTCGAGTGCTCGTCTCGAATAACGAGCCCCATTGAAGTCAATGGGAGACTCGAGCATTTTTCAAGGGGGAAACTGGCTATTTTTTGCCAGGGGCACACTGGCAGTCAAGCCTATATTACTCTATGTATGTTAACTTTTTTCTGGAGGGCCACCTACAAAGGTCCTCTGTTTTAAACCAATTTTGGGAGTGAACCACATACAGCACACTCAATCTTTTATTTCTGGGAGGCCACCTACTGCTCCTCTGGTTTGAAAACTTTTTTGCTGCACTGCCACATACAGGCATCAATCATATTAATTTTTATGGAGGACCACTACTGCCTTCCTCTGGTTGAAACTTTTTGGACTGCCACATACAGGACATCAATCCATTTAATTTTTCTGGAGGACCACCGACCTCTCCTCTGGTGAACTTTTTGGACTGCCCATAAAGGAACTATCAAATAACATGGTCTCCATAGCAGCCTCCAAAGTTGTCCATCCATATAGCTGCCTCCATACATCGTCCCTTAGCAAACACGTGTGTCAACCAGAATTTGGGGTATTTCATGGCTTCACATCAAATTGTTACTTTGTCGCCCACCCGCTGGTAACCACAAAATATACTGGCAAACTTTTATTCATTACGATATTATTTCAGCGCTTCTTGCCGCATCTGTTTACATTCACCTCACCCGCATAACCCAAACTTATAAGAAACACACTAAACCTTGATTTATACAAAACGGTTTCTTAGAAGTGCTGTTTGGGGAGTAGCGCGAGAGAGACGGGGTTTTGGAAGGCGGAAAGTAGTCATGGCAGCGGAGCGCCAGCTCCATTCCCAAGATCACACTAATGTTTTTTAACTGCAGGCCACCGAATCTAAGTACTAGTCATGAACAATAAAGGCACTCCAAATTAAATTGTCTCCATAGCAGCCTCCACCACGTCGTTTTTTATCGCCGCCACATGTTGTTCCATGCTACTCAACGTCATTCTCCATAGCTGCCTCAAAGTCGTCCTATAGACGCCTCCATTACATACGTCCCCTTAAGCAAAGAGCTGATGTCACCAGAAGCAGAATTATGAGGTTGTGTTGTCAGGGCTTCCCACTCACTGCAGCACCTTAATCTACTACTATTTCACGCTCCTACATCGCTACCCTAATCAAACGAGCTGTGTCAGGCAGAATTTTGGGTTGTTTTCATGGCTCACATCACTGCAGACCTGTAATCTACTACTGTTCCCACTGCTCCATTACACGTCCACTTATCAAACGAGTGTGTCACCGGCGCACAGATTTTGGTTGTTTTAGGCTTCCACATCAAACTTGTTAAACTTCGCCACCCTGCTGTGTATCCACAAAATACTACTGGCAAATTTACATTTATCGAATTATTTCAAGCGTCTTGCCGCATTGTTTACATGCCCATCACCGCATAACCCCCAAACTTATAAGAACACTACTACACTTGATCGATTATCAAAAGAGTTCTTTAGAAGTGCGTTTAGGAGAGCGAGAGGACAGGGGCTTTGGATGGGCGAACAAGCTCGTCATGGACGAGGATAGCCCCAGCTCATCCCAAGATCCAACTAACATAGTTTTACTAGCCGCACCTTTAATACTACACTAGTTATTGCCTCCATACATCGTCCCTTATCAAACAGAGCTGTGTCAGGAGAATTTTGGGTTGTTCTAATGGGTTCCACATCAAACTTGTAAATTTGTCGCACCCGCTGTGTATCCACAAATATACTGGCCAACTTTTATAATTTACCCGATATTATTTCAGCGCATTCTTGCGCATCTGTTTCCATCCCTCACCATCGCCAATCCTAAATTTAAGAACAACTACTACACTTGATCTTATACAAAAAGGTTCTTCGAAGTGCCTGTTGAGGGGATAGCCGAGAGAACAGGGGCTTGGAAGTAGCGAGAAAGCTCGTCTGCAGCGGTAGCCCAGCTCCATCCCAAGATCAAACTAACATAGTTCTAACTGCGCACCTTAATCTACTATAGTTCATTGCCTCCAACATTCGTCCCCTTATCAAACAGAGCTGTGGCAGGCAGAATTTGGGTTGTTCATGGGTTCCCCATCAAAATTGTAACGTTGTCGCCCACCGTATGTGTTATCCACAAAATATACTGGCAAACTTTTTAATTTACCGATGATTATTTCGCGATTCTTGACGGCATCTTGTTTACATGCCCCCCCCCTACCCCCCCAAACCCGGCCCCATAACCCAAACTTATAAGAACACTACTACACTTGATCTTATACAAAAGATTCTTAGAAGTTGCTGTTTGGGGAGGAGCCGAGAGACAGGGGCTTGGGAGGCGAAACGCTCGCTGCCAGCGGACGCCAGCTCCACCCAGATCAAACTAACCAGAGTTTTAACTGCAGCACCTTAATCTACTATTACTTTATGCCTCCATACATCGTCCTTATCAAACGAGCTGTGTCAGGAGAATTTCAGGTGTTTCACCAAGATTTAGTGGAACTCGGCCCATCTTTAGCTCCGTCATGCTGGAGACCTGAAGTTGCACTCATAGCAGCGCAATATGGATGCCCCATACTGTCGCTCTTAAATCATGGAACACATTTCCGAAAAAAAAATTTAAAAATAGAACCACATGCTGTTCCATGTATTCCTAGGTGAAATATTCAAATACCCGCCTGCTTTGAAAATTATAATTTTTTCACAAGTAAATATCTGGCCCCCAGGCCATTTTGGGTGGGGAGGAGCCGAGAGACAGGGGCACATGGGACAGTGAAAGCTCGCTGGCAGCAGACGCCAGCTCCATCCCAAGTAGGCAGCCTCAGAGGCATCCATGTTGATGCTGCCCCTGCTGTTTCCTGTCCATTTTGCCTCCACGATCCTACACAGTGTCCACCAATGTATCATTTAAACTCTCTTACCCCAGACGCTGGAGCACGAGAGGATATGCAGCACATCATCCCCTTATAAAACGAGCTGTGTCAGGCAGAATTTTCAGGTGGTGTTGAACAAGTACATAGTGGAACTCGGACTATTATCGCCGCCATGCTTAAGACCTGAAGTTTCAATCATAGCAGCGCAATTGGATGCCCATACTGTCGCTCTTAATCATGGATCAGTCGTTTTAATGGCTGCCCACATGTTGTCCCCTTATCAAACGAGCTGTGTCAGGCTCATTTTTCGGGTGTTTACCAGTACTTTATGGAAACTTGGTCACTATGTCGCCACCATGCTGTGTTATCAACTAATATACCGCACCTTTTTCACAAAGGAAATCAATTTCAGTGCTTCTTGCTCACCTCCTTGGTTCCTCTCTGCCGCCTTAACCAGGCAAAATACTGAACATACAGTGCTACAGTTATACTCGCCAAAGGAATTTTTTTAATGGTTTGAAGCCTGAGTCCATTTTGGGGTGTCGCATGGCCACTCTCTAGCCTGCAGCTGCTGCCGCTGCGCTCTGCAGCCATCCCCCGATAGTGTCAGGGTCAATTATTGCATGTTTTAGATGCTATGTAGCTCATTCGGTCACTCTGTCATGCATGCTGTTGCCCATAATTTTGGCATATGGTGCGATATTAATCAGCCTAGAAGCGCATATGCAATGCCGCACTGCTGTTTCCTGTCCATTACGTGGTGTGTTCCATCATTTTCTGAGGTTTCCAGGTGTTTGGCCAAAGCTCCCTGTAGAGAGCCTTGGTCATTCTGCCCGACACAGCTCGTTTGATAAGGGGACGATGTATGGAGGCAATGAACTAGTAGTAGATTAAAGGTGCTGCAGTTAAAACTATGTTAGTTGGATCTTGAGGCTGACAGGACTATCAGGCTGATGCCCCCCTGCCCTTGCTTTGGATGTGTTGGAGAATAACCTGTCCTCAGCACATAATTTCCCGGACCAGCTTGTGGTGCAGCTCCGTTGGATATTCGGCAGAGACCCTCACAGCAAGATATATGTTAGACCTGACTCTCCAGAAGAGTATTTTGATTTGGGGACATTCTTCCGTTTGTGGCTGGCACCTGAGTCCAGTTTGTTGTCAAAACCAACGCAGGTAACTTGACTGTTTTCTCTCTACACCCTCAGTCTAATGGTCAATGAGAGAGGAGTGACAAGACTTTAAGCTGCTACCTCAGCCACTTAGTCTCGCCCTTCAGGACAACGGGGTTGACATACTACATTGGGCTGAGTTCTCTGACAATTTGGCCTTACTGGGGTTTACTGGCTCGGCTCCGTTCTTTTGGTCTATGGGCGTATTTCTGCTTCTGCTGTCTTACTCCCTCTGATTCTGCCGGTAGAGGTTTGGTGCAGGAACATCAAGTCTATTTGGGACCAGACCCGCCAGTCCCTTTTAAAGCTAGAGGACTGTATCAAACTCAGGATACTATGAAACATTGAAATCCTCCTGTTTTCTCTCTGGTGAAAAAGTATGGTTGTCTTCCAGATCCGTTCCGCTCAAGATACCCAGCTACAACTTCGTCCATGATTCCTTGGTCCATTTGAGGTAATCAAGCGCATCGATCAAGTGGCTACAAGCTCCGCATTTCTCACCTATGCGCATCCCAAACTCCTCCATGTCTCCTCTGAAGCCGTCACTTAAACTGCCTTCCCAGCAATCCCCTTCCTCCTGATCTTGAGCAGATTCCCCGATGTCTATGAAATGAGGAGGTTTTGGACATAAAGGATTGTGAGGTAGTAAGCGTTCTTTCTTGCCGAGGAAAGGTTCGGGCCTGAGAGAGAGATTCCAGGGAGGCTAAGGAGAACATTGGTTCGGACTCTCTCAGATGTTTCTCGGGGACACGAAAAGGAGGGGGGGAGGCGAGGGGGGGGGGGTTAACTGTACGGGTGCTCCCGCAATACTCTGTCCCAGATAACGGAACGCACCCATGTGCCCTGGAGCTAGTCAGTCAGAACTTACCTACCTTGCTCCAGCGGTGGGTCCCCGTCTCCTAGGGGCTTCATGCCAGCACACAAATCTTGGCGCATTGGCTTGCCTTAAAGTTCATTCCCCTTCCTGTGATCCTTGCAAAAAGTGCCAATTTTCTTTTCTTAATACATTTAGGAGTTATAAAAATCTAATCAAATAAAGCTTAATGACCCACTAAAAGAAGTATTGTAAAGTGCATTTAAGTAGCAGAAATAAGCCCTTATATGTCCACATTGACCAAAAAACAAGATTGTACAGCCAATAAAAAGGGACAATGGCATAATCTGATCTGTTGGGCTTGGCTTCCCTCGATGCCCTGGCGCCTGCGTGCCCATACAGCAGCACACCACCAATCCCCCTACTGTGTGTTGACAAGAGGTTCAATGTGTATAAATGTAGGTTCTGCACCTGGAGCTAAATTAATCCTCTGTAACATAGGTCTTGGGGTAGTATCCCAAGAGTCCATTGTGGGAGTTGATAGGACAAAGGTGGGGGAATAAAAAAAAACGGAAGGTTTCTTTGAAGTATCGGGTTATAGTGTGAGGAGCGCTGTCCACTATTTGGTCATTTACTGGGACCACGGCAATCCTGCAGCTTTAATTTATTATACAGACTTTATACTTTCATGTCACATTCATAGTATTACATAAACCTACATTAAATTATTATGTTACTCGTTACGTGGTTGGTTTTCTTTCCAAATTCCTCCCACGGGCCTCAAGCCCTCAGAGCAAATCATCAGACTCTGTGAGGACAACATATATCAGGGCTTCACCAGCCCTCATTAAAAGATAGAACTCTGCAACCTATGTGACGGTTCTCCACCAGTCAGCTTTATTCTAACGACAGATCATTCCTTTGAAGGAAACTTGTAAGTACGAGCCAGATGGTACTTCACAGGACGAATCTGAGCAGCACCTCTACACAAGAGAATCTTTACTGTTTCTTTGCATTCCTGTGTTTTCTCCTTTATTGGAGGTGGAAATCAACTGGATGTAGTCATATTGTTCAGACATCAACTTTAAGTCTCATGCAGGATACGTGCCCCTTCGGTCTATGTCAGAACATTACAGTAAATAATGATTCAGGGAACCGGACTTCCCATCCTTATAAGCAGGGGCCCTTTCAGTTAAGGACGGAAAATGCAAATGAGTTTCCGAATAAAGCTGTGCCCGTGTGTCACCGTATAAAGGTATGTCATCTACAACAATTGTCTCTGACTTCAAGGAAGCCTAGAATATAAAAGCCCAAAACCATAGGTACTAAAACGGGAAAGCTCCCGCTGAGACCAGCACTGACTTGATGGGCTGGACATGAGTATGGTTGCAGTGTGCCAGTTTTGCACTAATTGCATACAAAAAAAGTGTCTCTGATCTGGATATTTATTATGTGTTTGCATTATAACATTGATGCACACTTTAAAGGGCATGGTGGCAGGTGTCTAGTGTGTGCCACATTTTTTTACTGTGATACAATACAAATGTTTGGCGAACAGCCAAGATAAACATCTTGTCATAACAGACCGGAAATAGGACATAATTGCCCTCATTATCAAAAATCGTGTGACTGTGTAGTATGCAGGGGGCGCCAGATTCATGAATAGTTATACAGGAGCTTCCTGAATCTGTGCCCCCTGCATTGCCCCGATAGTGTAGAGTGCAACAATTTTTTTTGCTGCAACTTAACATGAGGCAATTACAATTCAGTTGAATCTGCATGAAAATGTGGACACGGGCCGACCAAAGCCCCGGAAGCCCTCTTCAGTGCAGAATTTATGTGTTGCATCGCGGTGTTAGTGCAGCCCATGGACATTCTTAAATACATGTCCAGCAGTTGTGATTTGGTAGAAAGTCAGACAAACAAAGGGTGCAGGGGCTTTTTTAATCAATGGTGGGCCACGGTTGACGCCAACTGCACCATAGCAGTTGCAAACTATAATAGGCACATACTCAAAACACTTTTAATATATGTGGGCCAAGGTCTTTATCTCTTATGGTATATATTTAGGAATTAAGGGCCTCCAACCAGAGCCAGGGGTTTAAGTCCAACTATTTATTTTATCGGCGATGCCGGAAGGAGCAGGGGCCTTCAATTATACAACCGGCACACAAGTTCGTTCGAGAATTTATCAGTTTTGGTGTACGATGCTCAGAAATTAGCACAGCTCCCACCGTACGCCAGGGATTGCACTATCCCCCCCCCACCCCTAAAGCTGGGATGGTGAAGGAACGGAAAGCCGGCCAGCGGTTGTTAGTGGCCGGACGGATTTTCTGACGCTGCATTGGTTCTTAGTCACCTTCGGTAGGATAAGGATTTATAGTAGATTCATGACATTTCACTGTCCATGAACTGATGAAAACAAACTCAAACCGACACGTCTTCTCCCTCTACCTGACTGTGATGGTATCCTAGGTAATTTGGGTAAAATGGTTTTGTGGTTCACGAGTCTTATTGTTTTGTTTTGCAGGTAATTCTTCTTGTCATCCATGCGAGCCATTCCTCTGTGTCTAGCAGATTTTACATGTCCGATTTTTGTCCAGACTTAACTTCTTGTGTTCTCTTTCTTGAATTACTTCAGCCTCTTGTATTCTACAGAAGTGAACCTGTTGGAAACACTGGATAGGACTACTGGTTTTCACACACGGAATTGTGATAGCAACTATATGTTAAAAACGTTTACAGAATTATAGACATCTAGAACCTGCTTTTGGCGTTCTCTGACCTCTGGAGCATCAGATGTGACCCCCATGTGGACACGTCTTCAATGATGCACTTCTTCTTCCAGTTCCGCTCCAGTCAATATCCTAATCGATTAGTTAGATCAAGGCAGTTATTGTACACCTAGGATTTATATGGGAATGGAAATAAAAATGTTAGATTTTTTTTTTATCTGACATGGCCAATATAATTATTAAACTGTACGCCCACTGAAGACCATAAATAATCGGCACTATATGGTACCTTGTCTAATTACTTTGGTTTAGGTTGTTCTTGTGGGGGATAAGTTGACGCTTTCTAAAGGTGTCTTATGTCTCTCAAAACTAAAGCGGTCAAGGGTTAGGAGTTTATTTTATAAATTACGTGGTTGTGAGGACAAACCTACTAACCTCATCCCAGATCTGTTACGAAGGATGCAAGTCCTATATCTGTTGGAGGACCGTTGTTAGTGTTTCAATTTTCTTTGTACAATGAAGTAGTTTACTTCTTGATTCCGATTATAAAAAAATCTCAAAGACATTTTGTGAGAGATTTCATAATCATTTTTATAGGAATGGAGAATGTACTACAATCATCCTTTTGGGTTTCCAGATCTTCATGGCTTCAGGATAGTGTTGTTCTTTTCTTTTCATGAATGTACCTGACAACCATAGGCTGAAATCTCATGTCATACACCTTGGTGGCTTCATAGCACTCCAGTCTCCCATGTCTCTTCCTGACACAACTCACCACTTAGGACATCATGAAACTTCAGATATTGTGCCAAACACGCTTCATATGGTCTCCACAATGGTCTATATGTCTTTTCGGGAGTCTCACCACAATCTGTTTCTTTGGTTCTTCTGATCTTCAGAATGTCTTCTCTTGACATCAATGTCTTTATGACAGTTTCTAAGCCATATTCACCCCCCTGCCTTATCATCCTTAATGAATCTTGCTTGCTGAAATATATCCTCATATCCTGGCTCATAGGTTTTACTCTAACATTTACCCAAACAGTCAATATGTTCCACAACTGCCTTTGTCAGTCAAATATTATCGATCACTTCTTTGTGAATTGAGCAAGATTGAAAGCTTCATGCTCAAGTGTTAGGACATTCAGCATATCCATTGTCATGGCTTCCCTTGATTGTGTTCACATTTTTATCCACCGTCTTCTCTTATGTATATTTATTGTCACTCGTCAATCCTCAGGATCCAGGCCATACTGGAGTACAAAAAAGCTTCTTCACCTGCGGTTCCCACCTGGCCGTGGTGTCTATATTTTATGGGGACTCTGTTTTCATTTATTTGATCCCAGAAAAGAAAAAGGAAATTTATGTTTTCGCAAAGTTCTTTCCATGTCTACAATGTGGTGCACTCCATAGATTAATCCGGTCATTATATGTCTAAGAAATAAGGACCATCAAAAAAGCCGTCAAGAGCTGAAGGTCCGGATAATATCCAACCAAATGAGTCACTATCGTTGTAAGTTTTCCTTCTTGTCTCTATTTTCAATTTTTTCAGTTTTCAATTTTCTAAAAGTTATCCATAAGGAGAAACAATAAGCAAAATAAATGCAACAGGTCAAAGGAAATCAAAAGTATGTGATCATTAAACAGTTCTACACAGTCGAGGAACCCATTCACAATGCCTCAAGAAGGTAGGAGGCGTTTTTGAAGACACCACGGCCATTCTAAGAGATCATCATACATTCACAGTTTTTAAACAAATTTTCCACATAGAGTAGACAAATATTGAAGAGAACGGAAGTGGGGAGGAGGTCGAGATGGAAAGTAGTAGTAGTCATCTTGAGAGGAAGAAAGCCTCATTCTCTTTGAGCCCTTCACTATCTTGTGGAACTCAGTAGAGTAGAGCAGGCAAATGTCATCCATGGCCTGTCTCAAAATGGTAGAAAGGTCAGCGGACCCATCGAGGCAGCCAATACGGACAACATTTATAGATGTCGAACCCTCTCAACGCCATGTCTGCCCACTAGAGGATCGCATTGAGCGTTCAACAAGGCCCATGATGTAAAAAAAAAACAACCATAGGGGACATGTGTGGCCTCATGGAAACAGGAAAACAATGAGGATTGTGGTGTGTGTCAACCTGTTATAACCTGCCTGTAGAGCACACAAAAAACAAAGTTTCAAAAAGATCTTGACCAGATTGTACATGGTCAATTTTTTCTCCCTGTCCACCCAATCGCAGAGGTCAGACAGACACCAAGGGAAACATGGCACGTAACATAGGTTTTAGCAACCAACCCTGAGTAACCTAGGACAAAGCATTGTATCAGTCAGCTCAACTTAACCATTGCATGGAAGTCAACGTCAAATTGTAAATACATCAGTCTAAATAAGGAGGCAGCTTGGTGATCCTAATCAAAAGTTTTCTTCGAACATTCTGAGGGAATGACAATATTGTGCCCAATGTGGGGTTTCTTGCCAAACAAAAATTGAGGAATCAAAGTTAATCTACCTTAAATCCGTCATGATAAGACAGGGAACATTACTAATAGATCAAGGCATCTATCGTGACTGTGGTATCTTTCTTAATTTTTTTGTGGGCCAAGTCATGTGTCCCATGCATTGCTGGATCAGCTCGGGGACTGGAGTTTATTTTAACAATGAGCAAAAATTGTTACTTTGTAATATGTCAAATAGATTAAGCGCAGGCCTGAATAATAAGTTTCGGCGAACGGCGAACATTGGTCGGTTGGGTGAAAAAAAAACGAAAAACAAAACCCATAAATGACCCTCAGTTTATTTTAAAATGTTATAGCCACAAATAAATGTTTTTTATTGAGTGTGAATGTTTCAGAGCCACAATAAAAGTGGAAAGTATTTGTGGATAGTTTATTTTATTCTAGAAAAACTGTGGATAGTAAAAGGTATTCAGCCACCCCGCGCATCGTTTTTGCCAAAGAGAAGTGTGTTGATTTTTAAAAAGGTGCACATCTAGGGGCTGGAAGTTTTGCCGATTTTCTTGTAGGAAAACTCCAGACAGGCAGATTGGGAAAAGCATTTTCTAAGTAACAATACAATTTGATGGATTCATTCTGACTTGTCCAGTTAATCATGAATCGCTTTGAGTAACCTTTCCATTGAAGCTTGGTTGGATGTTGAGGATCAGTGTCTGCTGGGAGCAGGAACACAAGCCAGTCTCAAATCTTTTGCATTTCTACCTGACTTTCCCACCTAAACCCTATATTGAGATCCATCAATTTCTAGAGTTCTAACAACCCATTGATGTGGTTTTTGTGGAGTATGGCTCTAACATATATAAGAGTTTGACATTTTGGGATGCCACGCTTAACTTTAAAAAGTCCCAATTTTCAAAAGAGTAGCGACAGTACATGGAAGAAGATGTTTTTTCTCATTGTATTTTTCAAAATGTAATTGTGCCCACACTCCGGCCGCGTGCTGTGCTGCCAACTATACACACTGTAATTGTGCCACGATATGACCTCCTTGAAGCTGCCACCACCAGAATTTGTCATTGTGCTGCCACTCTGCAGCCTAATGCTGCGCCTATGCTGCCACCCACCTATTACCAACACGTGATGGTTGCCACTGTATGATTATGCTGGCGCCGCCACCTCCAACTCTTATCTTGTGCACTCGTGGCCTAAGAGTGTTGCTGCCACACTCATTAATTTATAATTGTGCACTTGCAGCCTACTCATTGCTGCTGCCAAATGACTGCTGTTTTTCACCTACACACCACTCTATGAGATGTTGCCACTATGTTATGTTTTCCCCTTCATTCATACGTCGGAGAATGCGAAAGCTCAGGATTGAGATCCAAACGGCAGGGATCTACGACAGAACACAGAAGGAAATCAAGATCTCATTTACTGCTAATCTCTATTCTGGATCAACATCGGTTTGTTTTTGGCATTAGCCAATAATGATGACGGATACTTGACCGATGAAGCGGACAATGACGGAATGAAAGAAGGGCAAAATATCGGGACGTCAATGATAATTAAGCTACACCCTCTGTACTCTTTTTGGGAATTTTGTAAATTATCGCATTTAACTGAACAGTCTGTCGAATTATGGAATTCATCTGATTGTCAGTGTAAAAGAGTGCACTCTGTGATGTTATACTGGGATTTTTACCCTCAGCTCGGTACTTTCGAGCTGGCACGAAATATCTTGTCAACTTACGTTCACTTATTGGGTGCAGGTTGGCCTCTCTGTAGTCATGGAGTGAAGAGTGAGTGAAGCAATCTAAGAGCTGAGGCGTTGTCATGGGTGTGTCATACTAAAACACAGAATGGTTAACGACCAAACTACACTCCTATGAATTTAAGCATGGCACAATGTTACAACCCCCTCAGGCTCTCTGCAGCCAGGAGGATTTTTAAGTTTTAACGTGATGCACCATGATTTCGTCGGAAAAAAGTTGACAAACAGGCAAGAACAAAGTTTTTAAAATTTGTAATTCTAATGAGGACCTAAGGTCTAAAGGGCCGGGTCTAACTGCCTTTTGTAGGAAATACAAATCATGAAGCATGGTTGTGGTGGTTTAGAATTATGCCGGAAAGGAGTTCCATGGCAGCAAGGAAATTAATTTGGGACACATTTAATGTAGAGGGAGGAGCTTTAGCTAGAGGTAAAACCTGGAGGAAATGGGTTGGAAATGGGGTAGGTAGAGATGAGTGAGCACTTAAATGTGGGGTGCGCGTTATTCGAGACAAGAACTTTTTCCCGATGCTCGAGTGCTCGTCTCGAATAACGAGCCCCATTGAAGTCAATGGGACTCGAGCATTTTTCAAGGGACCAAGGCTCTCTACAGGGAGCTTGGCCAAACACCGAGGAAACTCAGAAAATGATGGAACACCCGAACAAGGACAGGAAAAGCAGGAGCAAGCATGCATTATGCCTTGAGGCTGTTAATCGCACCATTATGCCAAAAATAGGGCAACAGCATGGCCATGACAGGTGACCAGAATGAGGCTAGCTAAGCATCAAAAACATCCAATAATTGTTGACCCTGACACTATAGGGGACGGCATGCAGAGGCAGCGGCAGCAGTGGCAGGCTAGGGAGTGTCATGGCGACATACCCTAAACGGACTCAGGCTTCACCAAAGGAGGTGAGCAAGAAGCGCTGAAATGATTTCCTATGTGAACGAAAGGTTGACGGTATATTTAGTCGATAACACAGCATGGTGGCGACATAGTGACCAAGTTCCATAACGTATCTGGTGAAACACCCGAAAAATGAGCCTGACACAGCTCTTTTGATAAGGGGACGACATGTGGAGGCAGCCATGGAGACGACTTCCATGATTAAGAGCGACAGTATGGGGCATCCATATTGCGCTGCTATGATTGCAACTTCAGGTCTCCAGCATGGCGACGACAGATGGGCCGAGTTCCACTATGTATCTGGTGAAACACCTGAAAATTCTGCCTGACACAGCTCGTTTGATAAGGGGATGATGTGCTGCATATCCTCTCGTGCTCCAGCGTCTGGGGTATAGAGAGTTGAAAGTTGCGCATGGAGACATTGGCGGATGCTGTGGAGGATCGTGGAGGAAAAATGGACAGGAAACAGCAGGGGCAGCATGCATGGATGCCTCTGAGGCTGCCTAATCTTGGGGTGGAGCTTGCGGTCCGCTGCCAGGCGAGCTTTCGCCTGTCCAAGCCCCTGTCTCTCGGCTCCTCCCCACCCAAAATGGGCCTGGGGGCCAGAAGCATTTACTTTGAAAAAATTATAATTTTCAAAGCAGGCTGGGTCATTTGAATATTTCACCTAGGAATAATGGAATAGCATAGTGGTTCTATTTTTAATAGTTTTTTCGGAAATGGTTCCATGATTAAGAGCGACAGTATGGGGCATCAATATTGCGCTGCTATGATTGCAACTTCAGGTCTCTAGCATGGCGGCGACAGATGGGCCGAGTTCCACTATGTATCTGGTGAAACACCTGAAAATTCTGCCTGACACAGCTCGTTTGATAAGGGGACGATGTATGGAGGCAGTGAAGTAGTAGTAGATTAAAGGTGCTGCAGTTAAAGCTATGTTAGTTGGATCTTGGGATGGAGCTGGCGCTCCGCTGCCAGGCGAGCTTTCGCCAATCCAAGCCCCTGTCTCTCGGCTACTCCCCAAACAGCACTTCTAAGAAACTTTTGTATAAGATCAAGTGTAGTAGTGTTCTTATAAGTTTGGGTTATGGCGGGTGAGGGAAATGTAAACAGATGCGCAAGAAGCACTGAAATAATATCAGTAAATGATAAAAGTTTGCCAGTATATTTTGTGGGTTACACAGCAGGGTGGTGACAAAGTTAACAAGTTTGATGTGGAAGCCATAAAAACAACCCAAAATTCTGCCTGACACAGCTCGTTTGATAAGGGGACCATGTATGGAGGCAGCTATATGGACGACTTTTGGAGGCAGCTATGGCGATGACGTGTGGAGGTAGCAATGGAGACAACATGTGGAGGCAGCTAAAAAGACGACGTGTGGAGGCTGCTATGGAGACAATTAAATTTGGATAGTGCCTGTATGTGGCAGTCCAAAAAAGTTTTCAAACCAGAGGAGCAGGTAGGTGGTCCTCCAGAAAAATTAAATAGATTGAGTGCCTGTATGTGGCAGTCCAAAAAAGTTTTCAAACCAGAGGAGCAGGTAGGTGGTCCTCCAGAAAAATTAAATAGATTGAATGCCTGTATGTGGCACTCCCAAAAATTGTTTAAAACAGAGGACCGTAGTACATAGCCTGCCAGCCCGCTGTAGTACATAGCCTGCCAGCCCCATAGTATTGTTATACACAGAGATCCTGTAGCCCCTCATACTGTACTATATGGAGATCATGCAGCCCCTCACACTGTAATATACAGAGATCCTGCACCCCCTCATACTGTAATATACAGAGTTCCTGCTGGCCCTCATACTGTAATAGCTTGCCAGCCCCCTGTAGTATATAGCCTGTCAGACCCTGTAGTATATAGCCTGCCAGACCCTGTAGTATATAGCCTGCCAGTACCCTGCTGCATATAGCCTGTCAGCTCCTGTTGTATATAGTCTGCCAGCCCCCTGTAGTATATAGCCTGCCAGCCCCCTGTAGTATATAGCCTGCCAGCCTCCTGTAGTATATAGCCTGCCAGCCCTTGTAGTATATAGCCTGCCCCCCTGTAGTATATAGCCTGCCAGCCCTTGTAGTATATAGCCTGCCCCCCTGTAGTAGAAAGCCTGCCAGCCCCCTGCAGTATATATCCTGCCAGCTCTTGTAATATATAGCCTGCCAGCCCCTGTAGTATATAGCCTTCCAGCCCCCTGTAGTATATAGCCTGCCAGCCCCCTGTAGTATACAGCCTGCCAGCCCCCTGTAGCATATAGCCTGCCAGACCCTGTAGTATATATCATGCAGCCCCTCATATTGTAATTTACAGAGATCCGTCAGCCCCTCATACTGTAATATACAGAGATCTTGCAGCCCCTCATACTATAATATACAGAGATCTTGCAGCCCCTCATACTGTAATATACAGAGATCTTGCAGCCGCTCATACTGTAATATACAGAGATCTTGCAGCCCCTCATACTGTAATATACAGAGATCTTGCAGCCCCTCATACTATAATATACAGAGATCTTGCAGCCGCTCATACTCTGTTATATAGATCATGCAGCCCGTCATACTGTAATATAGAGAGATCATGCACAGCCCGGGACAGCCCTGGCATGGGCTATCCCTCTCTGGGACAGGAACAACCCGTTCTCGGCAAATCTCAACGTATTTCTCGTTGAATTCTCATCTGTCTTTGAGGAAACCGCCCTGCTGAATCTACCTCAAGAGGACTCTTCTATTGGTGACTACGCGGTTCAGCTTTGCCTCCAAGCTCTCTTGGAATGAAGTGGCCTTGGTCACCATCTTTAAGAAAGGTTTGTCCTGTCGTATTAAAGACGCTCTGTCTGCACAGGACCTGCCGTCTTCTCTGAGTGACCTCATCTCCCTGGCCACTTCTCGTCATCTGTTTGGAGGAGCAGCCTCTTGAACAAGCACAAATCAGGACCCGTCGACTGCACGGCTTGGCTCCAGTCTTCCAAAGACAACCACAGTCTTCCTCCGTGTCTGCTGCAGAGGAGCCCATGCAGGTGGACACCTCAGACCACTCCTGACGAAGACAGGGGAATCTTTGCCTCTATTGTGCCAGCCCGGAGTACTTCCACGGGACTTGTCCACTCCATCAACAGCATCTGGAAAATTCACGCACCTAGGGTTTTTGGTAGAAGCATCCCTAGGTGAGGGCAAAGCTTTTCTATGCCTGAACATACCTGTGCTAGTCAGCTCTGGGATAGGTAGCCAGTTTCAAGTTTCTGCCTTCCTGGATTCCGACTCTGCAGGAAACTTCACGGATGATGTCCTGGTCTCCCGGCATTGTCTTCCTGTGGTCTGACTCGAGAAACTGCTGGTAATCTCATCCGTTAGTGGGCAGATCCTCTGCGACCCAGTCCGGTATCGCACCGAGCCCCTGTGCCTACAAATTGGGGTATTGTACAAGGAGAGACTGTCGTTTTATGTGTGACCTAGGTCCATGGGGCTCATTTACTAACCCGGTCCTGTCGCGATCGGGTCTTCCGGTGATTCACTAAGGTCATGCGCCCGATGTCCAGCAGGTGTCGCTGCTGCGCCGAGGTTCACCGGAGTTCACCAACCTATTCCTGGTGCATGTGAGTGATTGATTTTGCAACACAATTCGTTTTTTAAATTCTGTGGTTTTTCCGAATCCGTTGGGTTTACCGACGGCCACGGCCTCCGATTTCTGTCGCGTGAAATCCGGTGGCGTGCGCCAAAATCCAGGTGGAATTCGGCGCAAAATGGAAAAATTCGGGCAACCCGACGAAAGTGCGGCCGCAGAGCCCTTAGTAAATGAGCCCCAATGTCCTCTGTACTGCTTGGTCTTCCATGGTTGCAACGTCACACTCCTGTGCTCAACTAGCAGACCAGTGAAGTTCTTCACTGGGGACCGGAATACCAGTCACGCTTTTTGGTGGCACCTCATCCTGTATCCACCACTGCTTCTCTGGTGTCCTCCCCGCTTCATATATGGACTTTGTGGATGTCTTCTCGGAGAAGCAAGCAGAGACTCTACAACCACCTATGACTGCCCTATAGACCTGTTGCCAGGCATGTTTCCTCCATGGGGTCAGGACCTACAGAAGGGGTTCTAACGCAAGTCCTCCTCTCCTGCTGGTGCAAGGTTCTTCGTTGTGACCAAAAAGGATGTTTACTCCGTCAATGCATAGACTATCGCGGTCTTAACAAAACCACCTGCCTCCTAGGGCGTGCAAGCGCCGGCTCTGTAAGATTTAAACGGCCAGCACGACGATGATTGTCGTTGGCCGGCAGTCTACCTTGGTAAATTGCCAGCCCCTTCCTGTGTCCCCTGTCGGATCTTTGAACCTCGTGCATTAGAAAAAGCTTCCCAGTTGTTTGGTCCTGTGCTATATTGATTTCCCATTGTGACCTTGATGCTGTTCCTGACTCTGATTCTCTGCCGCCTGTCCTGACCTTCTGCCTTATCCCTAACTCTGATCCTGTGCTGCCTGTCCTGACCATCTGCCTGACCACGACTCCATCTCTGCCTTACGATTCTGTACCTCGCCTTGGCCACAATCTTGAGCAAAGTTGTGCTTATGTAGCGACCTGTTGGTATCCCGTCGCATGTCCAACCCACTTTGCGGCAGGTTCTGGTGGGAGCTGGGTGCCACTTAGACTTTGCTCCAAGGTGTCGGCTTACGTCATCGCTCACGGTGGTTCAGTGGGTCCACTTCCCCTAATCCTGACAACAGGGAGTGGAGTATAATCATTTCACAGAAGCCAATGGAATAAGGATGAGGGGAACATTATAAAGTGGATGTCCACTAATGCCAGAAGCCTCACAAACAAAATTGAGGAACTGGGAGTCTGTTGGAGGGAAATATGTTCTAGCGGATATCAGTGAGACATGGCTGGATAATATCTATGACTGGGCTGTTGGTATAGATGTAGTATAGGCGCAGTCTTTTTAAAAATAAAAAAGGGGGGAAGGGTTGGTTTATAAATGAAATCTTGCCTCAAACCCGTCCTGCGAGATGACATTGGTGAGGAAAATGAAAATGTGGAGTCCCAAAGGGTGGAGATGAGGGGAGGGAAAAAGAATAATAACATTTGTGGGCACATTTACTTACCCAGTCCAGTCGCGGTATTCATTAAACCCGACGAAAGTGCGGCATTCGGACCCTTAGTAAATGAGCCCCATTATATATTTACTATTATTGTTAGGGGTTTGTTATAAGGCTCCAAATATAATGGACGCAGTAGAGGAAATGCTGATAAGTCAAATAGATGCGGTCTCAAAGCACAGGAAGTACTCATCATGGGGGACTTTAATTACCCCGATATAGACTAAGGGGCAGAAACCTATCACAACTGGTACAAGACCCAATAAGAGTGGGGAGGGCACTGCTGTACCTTCTCTTGACCAATAGACCTGACAGGGGATCAAAATTACAGGTTTTGGGCTACCTCAAGTAAGAGGGACCACAACATCACTCACTTTGAATTATACTTCCATGTATCAGAAGAACTTTAGAAGGACAAATTTCAATAGTTAAGGGAGAACCTTAAAAGCATAAACTGGGACAATGACAACTGGTCAAAATTAAACAAAGCACAAAAGTTAGAAAAGAAAATAATCCCTATCCGGGGCAGCACAACGTTTTATAGATTGTCACCAGGGACGGGTGTCTTCCTTAGAAATATTCATTATTGAACAGGTATACCAACCAAAACGGGGAGGTGATCGACAGAAGATGTTACAGGATATTGAAGCCTATTGCATTTTCGGACTTAACTCCAGATTCCCGATAGGAATGAATTACAGAAAGGAGTTTATGTTTCATTATTAAATTCCAGACTATAGAAAGGTTTCTATGTTCTATTACTTACAGACTGTATTAGAGGACAGAATAACCATAGCCACATATATGAATATGATTCTCGTTAGCTTTCATATAGGTTGATATTCCTTTGTACTTGTGCTTGTTCTTGCTTCTATGGTCTCCATTTTTCATCCCTAGATGCTCCGGGTATAGGATGTAGAAATCGCATTTGCTCCTGCATTAATACAACTTCGTGGGATGAGAGTTCGGTACTGCATGAATTATGTACTGTGATAGACATTAATTTTAATATTTGAAGATTCCTTAAGTACTGGTTGTGTTCCACAGGACTGGCTCATAGTGAATGTGGTGCGAATATACAAAAAAGTGTCAAAACGCGATCCTGGAAACTACAGACCTGTGAGCCTAACATCAGTTATATAAACTTAAAACCTAGCATCAGGTTTATGAGGGATCGGTCCTGTCAGACTAATCTGATTGGCTTCTATGAGGAGGTAAGCTCCAATCTAGACCTGGGGGAGGCTGTGTATGTTGTGTATCTGGACTGTTCCAAGGCTTTTGATACAGTGCCATATAAAAGGTTGGTACATAACATAATATTGTTCGGACTAGGGTAAATCTGTGTATTTCGGCGAGCAATTGGCTTGGTAATGGTAAACAGAGGGTCGTCATTAATGGCAAATTCTCAGATTAAGTTGATGTTACTAGTGGAGGCCATAGTGGTCAGTATTGAAGCCATTTCTTTTTAATATTTTTATTAATGACCTAATACTAAGCTCTGTAAAGTAAATAATACTGAGGAGGATAGTATAACATTACAGAGGGATTTGTGGAAGCTGGAGGAGTGGGTAGAGAAATGGCTGATGAGGATTAATGTAGATAAATGTAAAGTTATTAAATGATACTTTTCTTGGTAAAACTGATGGAGAAAAAGACTCGGGGATAAAGATAGATGTAGGTGCCACCCACCCCCTACTCCGCCAAATCACCAGCGCCCCAGGCAGCAACACAGCCTGCCCAATATTAAACACATCCCTGACTGAGGATAACAGGTTGTGATTCACAGCTGTAATTTATTTTTTACATTGGCATCAACCAAATTAGATATCAATAGATACTTATCTGTTCATCTGTAGAACAGGAAAACGGAAAGGTCCAATGAAGGGTTCTGGATCACTGACATTCAGAATAACTTTTTAATTGATTTTAAAAACTAATGAATTTGAGCGACCCGGCTTGTACCTGACCAATTACCTGTGCCACATACTTACCTGACGAGGGATCCCTGGACCTCCAGGCCACTGGGAGATGCAGCCGGCTTGAAGACTCATCATAAATGTGATCAACTTGGTGATCGATATCCAATATTACGAGTGACCAGAAGGTGAGATACATCTTCTATCATCTGCCTCCTGTTGAGTGTTTCTAACCCCTGTACGTGAATCTCGCTTGGTCTCTCCTCTCCGTCTCTATACCCCTCACATATAGACATGTGAGATTATACTTCCAGATTTCCTCATATTAAGACTCTTTAGTATGAGAATTCCCCAAATCCAAAGATGTATTATAATTTATTATTAAAGAAAGAAGAAGAGTCCGGTAATAGAGAAGTTAAGAAAGTCCTAATCAAAGACGGGTCAGGAAAAGAACAGTCAGATTCTGATTTACAATGACACAAACTCAGAACATCTGGATTGGTTATAGATTCTGATGTCTTTTAGGAGAACAGGGTTTCTTGATATTCCCAAAGTCTGTATGTGTGTTTTCGATTCTCCATAAAACTTTATCTTCAACTCGGACAAATACAGCAAAGACCTGGAAACCAATGTCCTAGGATCAACCACAAGGTTTTAGGAATTCCTCATCATGATGGCGCTGATTCCATCTGTAATCCAAAGACAAACATAGGACCCACCTGACCGAGACCCATCATAACTTCCCCCTAGAAGAGCAGGTATTATCTTCATTGCAGATCATATCTGCTGTACTATGGGATCTTATTTAGGAATGTAAGAAAAGATTGTCCTAAGCACAGACCATGTATGATAGACCCTGAGCAGGAGGCATCTTCATCTCCTTGTAGCGGTGTCTGGATGCAGCCGGTGTATATGTAACGCTCTCTGCAGTGCAGCCTTCAGGTCTTTACTCCTCAGGCTTTAGATTAAGGGGTTCAGTAAGGGGGTGATCAGGGTGTACATGATCGTAACCACCTGATTCAATGCACGTAAGTTACTTGCATTGGGAACAAGGTAGATAAAAAAGACTGAAATATAAAATATGAGGACCACAGTCAGATGAGACGTACAGGTGGAGAAAGCTTTACTCTTCCCATCACTGGTGCCGATTCTGAGCACTGCCCTAAATATTCTGACATAGGGGTAAAATGTGATAACAAAGGCTACGATGCCAAAAGCACCACCAACAATTAGAAGGATTAGAACATTTGTTGTTGGATCAGTACAGGAGATCTGGAACAAATGGGGAAGATCACAAAAGAAATTCTGGATGAGGTTGGGGCCACAGAAGGTCAATCTTCTTAAACATATGGTATATGTGATGGAGATAAGGAAAGGAGTTGACGAAACCAAAGACGCCATTTTTGTACACATGCTCCAAGACATGAGCTGAGAATAGTGGAGAGGACGGCAGATGGCTACATACCGGTCATAAGACATGGAGGCCAACAAGAAAGCCTCAGAGCCTGCAAAATATATAACAAAGAAGGCTTGCACTATACATTCTGAGAGGGAGATGGACCAGTGGCGGGTGATGAGGTGGGAGAGCATGCTAGGAGCAGTGACTGATGAGTAGGACATGTCCAAGAAAGCCAAGTTACCAAGAAAGAAATACATGGGTGTATGAAGATGAGCACAAGTAACAACCAGAAGGATGATGAGAAAGTTGGAGAAGACAGTCATCAGGTAGATGAGGAGGAAGAAGATGAAGAGGACATGGATGGTCTCTTGATCATCTGATAGACTCATGAGAAGAACGCTGGTGATGGATGTTTGGTTCTTCATCATTCCAGTGTGATATTTCCAATGATAAAACTGATGTAGAATTTGGTGGAGTAATGTCTCATAGTAAGAGATAATGATGGTCTTTTAAAGCTCATCAGGTCTCAGAGGAAAAGCAGCTACAGAATTCCCAAATCTCAGCTCCACACATCAAGGAAAATGTAATAAGATCTCAGGACATTAATAATCAGTTATTTATATTGAAGAATTTGTGTTTTTATTTCACCTGTGAAAATGCTGAATATAAAGTTTTCTATCAAATATCCTATTTCCTTTTCCAGGAATTGAAGTAAAAAGTCTAAGGGGTATTTCCATCTGGACACTGACATTTAATGTAATTCATCTGTCATATATATATATATATATACACACCTTCCTTCAATTATATGTTATTAAAAAATGTACCTGCGTGAAGATAATTTCTAGAGATGAGCGAGCACTAAAATGCTCAAGTGCTCGTTACTCGAGTCAAACTTTTTCCGATGCTCGAGTGCTCGTATTGAATAACGAACCCCATTGAAGTAAAAAACCTGGAAACCTCAGAAAATGATGGAAACAGCACAGAAATTGACTGGAAACAGCAGGGGCAGCATGCATGGATGCCTCTGAGGCTGCCTAATCGCACCTTTATAGGGCAACAGCATGGCCATGACAGAGTGACCGAGTGAGGCTAGATAGCAGCTAAAACATCCAATAATTGACCCTGACACTATAGGGGACGGCATGCAGAGGCAGCGGCAGCAGCGGCAGGCTAGAGAGTGGCATGGCGACATACCCCAAATGGACCAATTTAAAAAATTCCTTTTGGCGAGGATAACGTGTAGCACTGTATGTATCAGTATTTGGCCTGGTTATGGCGGCAGAGAGGAACCAAAGGAGGTGAGCAAGAAGCGCTGAAATTATTTCCTATGTGAACAAAAGGTTGACGGTATATTTATTCGATAACACAGCATGGCGGCGACAGAGTGACGATGTTAGTTGGATCTTGGGATGGAGCTGGCGGTCCGCTGCCAGACGAGCTTTCGCCTGTCCAAGCCTCTGCCTCTCGGCTCCTCCCCACCCAAAATGGTCCTGGGAGCCAGAAGTGTTTACTTTGAAAAAATTATAATTTTCAAAGCAGGTGGGGGCTACAAACAGCATTTCTAAAAACCTTTTGTGTAAGATCAAGAGTAGTACTGTTCTTATAAGTATTTGGCCTGGTTATGGCGGGGGAGGGGAATGTAAAGACATGCGCAAGTAGCGCTGAAATAATATCGGTCAATCATAAAAGTTTGGTGGTATATAAGTTTGATGCGGAAGCCGTAAAAACAACCCAAAATTTTGCCAGACACGGCTCATTAGCTAAGGGGACGTTGTATGGAGGCAGCTATGTGGACGACTTTTGGAGGTAGCAATGGAGAAAACGTGTGGAGGCAGCAATGGAGACAACGTGTGGTGGCAGCTATGGAGAGAACGTGTGGAGGCAGCTATGGAGACAACGTGTGGAGGCTGCTATAAAGACAACGTGTGGAGGCTGCTATGGAGACAATTAAATTTCGATAGTGCCTGTATGTGGCAGTCCAAAAAGTTTTCAAACCAGAGGAGCAGGTAGGTGGCCCTCCAGAAAAATTAAATAGATAGAGTGCCTGTATGTGGCAGTCCAAAAAAGTTTTCAAAACAGAGGAGTGGGTAGGTGGCCCTCCAGAAAAATTAAATGCATAGAGTACCTGTATGTGGCACTCCCAAAAATTGTTTAAAACAGAGGACTGGGTAGGTGGCCCTCCAGAAAAATTAAATACATAGAGTACTATAGCTAGAGCCAGTTGGCCCTGGCAAAAAATAGCCAGTTTCCTCTGCTGTAGTGTACAAAGAGGAGGAGAAGGAGGAAAATGAGGAGGAGGAGTGCATACATTATTCAGGTTGAGCTTCCTTCACCTGGTGGAGAATGGAAATTCTGAAAAATCCAGGCTTTATTCATCTTGATAAGCGTCAGTCTGTCAGCGCTGTCAGTCGACAGGCGTGTACGCTTATCGGTGATGATGCAACCAGCTGCACTGAAAACACACTCTGACAACACGCTAGCGGCAGGGCAGGCAAGAACCTCCAATGCGTACAGCGCCATTTCGGGCCACATTTCCAGCTTTGGAAAAAGTTTTTGGAAAAAGTTCGATTCGACCCGAATCGAATCAAAACGAATCACGTTAAAAAACAGGCATTTCCTGGCTGCAGAGAGCCTGTAGGGTGTTGTAGAACGTTATGCCATGCTTAAATATGCATAGGGAGCGTGGATTGGTCTTCAAACAATGCTGTGTTTTGGTATGACACGCACCTGACAGCCACGGCTCTTAGAATCGTTTCACTCTTCACTTCCATGTGCACTTATATAGGCCAACTTCCCCAAATAAGCGAAGCGGGAACGCAGCCTGACAAGGTAACGTCTGAGCCAGCTCGAAAGCACCGAGCTGAGGGCCAAGATCCCACTATAACATCACAGAGTGCACTCTTTTTACACTGACATCAGATGATTCCATATATTACGACAGAGCCTGTTCTGTTAAACGCGGATACATGCAGAAACCCCCCAAAAGAGTGCAGAGGATGTCGGCAGTAATTTTGCATTGACGTCACTGATCATTTTGCCTTTCTTTTCACGCGTCAGTATCCTCTTTCAATCGGTCATCCATCAGTATTGCTAAAGCCAAAAACAAACAGGAGTGGATCCAGAATAGAGATGAGCAGCAAATGGGATACTTGCATGTCCTCTGTGTTCTGTATCCACTCCTGCTTTTGGCTTTCAATCCTGAAGCTTTTCATCCTTCTGACAGATGAAATGAAGGGGAAAACCAAACATAGTAGCAACGTCATAGAGTGATGGAGGGTGAAAACAGCATTATGGAAATAACAGGGTGTTCCAGGGAGACAGCGGTCAGTTGGCAGCAGCATGAGTAGGCTGCAGAATGGCACAATGACAAATTATGGAGGTGGCGGAAACATGGTAGGCCACAATGTGGCACAATGATAAGAGTGTGGTGGTGGCGGCAGCAGATGCAGCAGCAGGAGCCCACAGGTGGCAGCAACATGGTGGCAGCAACAGGGATAGCCATAGAGTGGGACAATGATTTAGTGTGGAGGTGGCATCAGCAGCAGGAGCAGCAGGAGCCTACAGAGTAGCACAATGATATAGTGTGAAGGTGGCATCAGAAGCAGCAGCAGCAGGAGCCCGCAGAGTGGCACAATGATATAGTGTAAAGGTGGCTTCAGAAGCAGCAGGAGCCTGCAGAGTGGCACCATGATATAGTGTGGAGGTGGCAGCAGCAGCCGGAGCCCGCAGGGTGACACAATGATATGGTGTAAAGGTGGCTTCAGAAGCAGCAGGAGCCTGCAGAGTGGCACAATGATATAGTGTGAAGGTGGCATCAGAAGCAGCAGGAGCCTGCAGAGTGGCACAATGATATAGTGTGAAGGCGGCATCAGTAGCAGCAGCAGCAGGAGCCCGCAGAGTGGCACAATCATATAGTGTGAAGGTGGCATGTGCTTTGGCTATCAACAAGGGAATCTTCTTCCCCCGTCTCTTGTGATGAGCGCAAAGCTTCTGACTTCATGCTGACCAGAGAGTTTTTCAACAGGCCAAGCAGCGGGATTCAGTCTCTATTTTTGCGGCCTTTATCTGCTTTTTACAGGATTTATTTTTCTCTCTATAATCCTGTAATGCCTCATCGCTCCCTTCACGTTTTAGCACCTTAAACGCTTTATCTTTCTCGCTTATTGCTTTCCTTACAAGACTAGTTAGCCACATAGGGTTTTTCTTGTTCCTTTTATGCTTTTTCCCATAAGGTTGTGTTTCTCACAGGACTTTTTCAGAATATATGAGAAAAAGTCCCATTTTTGGGGGGGGCTTTTGTCCTTGAGAGCATTATCCCAGTCTATGCCTTTAAGGTCTTCCCTTAGTTGATGAAAATTTGCCCTCCTGAAGTTTAGAGTGTTGGTTCAAGTCTTGACAGTCTTCCCTTTAAAATAACACTGTTTTAGAATAAATTGTATTTCTAGGGGCCACAGTTCAGAAGATGTACTTGAAGTGTACTAATGTCATGACAGGGTATATTCAATTTGGACTTATATAACTTTATGCCAGTGGTGATAGGTTAATCACTTGACACCTGAACAGATCCCTCAAAAAGTAGGAATTAGCGATTTTCATTATGAGCCTCCTAGCAGCCAAAAAGATAAAAGGATGTTTAAAAATGTATAACAAGATAAAGCAGCAATATGGTACATATTACTAATTTGGGTGATTGTCTGAAAAGCTAAAAATTTAGAATTTTGAGAATTGTACATTCCTCAAAATTTTCAACAAATTAGTATTTTTCATAAATAAACACAAAGGGTCACATTTACTTACCCGTCCTCTGGAGTTCACCGAAAGTGCATTGTCTGTGCCATGATTCACTAAGATTGTGTGCCCGATAAGTGTTGAATTCCACCTCGTGGGCACGTCGCACAACAGTCGGTGAGCGGGCAGTTGGAGGCGGCGCTGCGCTGCCCTGAGAGTGGCAGCATCTGGGCTGGACTTCCTGAAATGCGCACAGATGCGGCGCACCTTCGTGAGCAAATCAGACAGATTGGGGTATGTCTTGAGGAAACGCTGAACTATGAGATTTAACACATGGGCCAGGCATGGCACATGTGTCAGTCTGCCGAGTTGCAGAGCCGCCACCGACTTCCTGAAATGCGCACAGATGCGGCGCACCTTCGTGAGCAAATCAGACAGATTGGGGTATGTCTTGAGGAAACGCTGAACTATGAGATTTAACACATGGGCCAGGCATGGCACATGTGTCAGTCTGCCGAGTTGCAGAGCCGCCACCAGGTTACGGCCGTTGTCACACACAACCATGCCTGGCTTCAGGTTCAGCGGTGCCAGCCACAGATCAGTCTGCACCGTGATGCCCTGTAATAGCTCTTGGGCGGTGTGCCCTTTATCGCCTAGGAAGGTGAAGTGTAATATAAGTGTATTATGTGCCTGGGGTTGTGAGTTACATTATGATACACGCCAACTCCCGTCTCCTTACATCAATGTACATGGTCACAGAGACCCAAGTAACTGGTATAAGGGGTGGCACGGTGGCTTAGTGGTTAACATTACAGCCTTGCAGTGCTGGGGACCTGGGTTCAAGTCCCAGGGTCAACATCTGCAAAAAGTTTGTATGTTCTCTCCGTGTTTGCGTGGGTTTCCTTCGGGTCCTCCAGTTTTGTCTCACACTCCAAAACATACTGGTAGGCTGATTAGATTGTGAGCCCCATTGGGGACAGGGACCGATTTGGCAAGTTCTGTGCAGCGCTGTGTAATCTGTGTGCGCTATATACATAAAGGAATTATTATTAGTATTATAACTAGAGATGAGCGAGCACTAAAATGCTCGAGTGCTCGTTATTCGAGACGAACTTTTCCAGATGCTCGAGTGCTCGTCTCGAATAACGAGCCCCATTGAAGTCAATGGGAGACTCGAGCATTTTTCAAAGGGACCATGATTCGGGAATAAAATGTGTTAATTAATTGAAAAAGAATGTCTTCTGATAAGTTAGCAGATGTATGCAAACATCTGCAATCTATTCTTCACTGTTCCGCGCGTATATTATCTCCCGACAAGTTAGCAGATGTGAAGAACAGTGAAGAATAGGATCATTTAAGTGAAAAACACAGTGAAGAATAGATTGCAGATGTTCGGCACATCTGCTTACTTGTCGGGAGATACGCTGTCTCCGTGCCCCGCTGTCTCCGTGCCCCGCTGTCTCCGTGCCCCGCTGTCTCCGTGCCCAGCTGTCTCCGTGCCCAGCTGTCTCCGTGCCCCGCTCTCTCCGTGCCCCGATGTCTCCGTGCCCAGCTGTCTCCGTGCCCCGCTGTCTCCGTGCCCCGCTGTCTCCGTGCCCCGATGTCTCCGTGCCCAGCTGTCTCCGTGCCCAGCTGTCTCCGTGCCCCGAGCATCAAGCTCGGACGAGTATACTCGCTCATCTCTAATTATAACCTAAGTACTGCATTGTCTGTTTTCCATAATGTCATGACTCGAAGCATTAACTGGAAAACAAACCAATGATAGTCAACCCATAAAAATATCCATGATAGTCAACCAATGAACAAATTATCTAAACTTGGGTTTAGATAAGAGATAAGATAATAGAACAACCTCTACAGCTAAAGGAGAGGTTGTTTTACCATCACCATAGACATGGGGCAGCCTCAGGGATTCTGGGAAGTAAGTCAATGACATAACTAAAAATTCAAAAAAAAAACTTACTGGAAATGGAAACTGTAAATGATATAACCAACTCTGCAGCGAGGGATTCTGGTAGTGTATGTCTTAATTGTCTGTCTGTAACAGATTGCACGTATAAGAAGACGTCTCCAGAATGTGTGAGCAGGAAAGCAGAAGGACTCGTCGGGATACCCGACTCCCATTATGGTACCACCTTCTCTATCCCATGACACCAGACCACGAGCAGAGATCCTGGAGATCACCAACAAGATCATCAAGCTGCTGTGCGGAAGTGAGCGCCGCGTTGCTGCAGGAAAGCTTGGTGGGTGTCACTTCCTTTACAAATACCCCCCCCCCCCCCCCCCCCCCCTCCCCCCCCCCCCCCCCCACCACCCCCCCCCCCCCCCCCCCTTAACCCCCCCCCCCCCTCTGAATACTCCCGTGAAAATCATGTTTTACACAAGTCCTTTGGAAGATCAACTGAGACTATAAAGGATGTCCAACGGAGGAGCGCCGCCCCCTGACCTCCCCAGGAAGTGAATGTATCCTATATGACTATAGGAGAGCATGACACCTCAGTATCATCATCTGACTGCTGGAAGTGATCATTGCGTGTGTGTCCTCTTACCAGATGGTATCCCCGTAATATACACCAGAGAGAAGTCCCAGTCCACTTCATCCCCGAATTGTCCATTATAGAATAACCCAGAAGAGAACCGGTAGAGGTTGGGTGCCTCAAATCTTCTTCTGATTTCTGTAAATCAGTGTTTAGATCGAAAAAATGAACGCTCATTTTATTATTATTAGGAGGTTTTAGGTTGGACCTTTTATGATTAAAGTTGATGAAGTGGAGGAAGAGGAGATGTTGTCGTCATGATTATCCGAGGGGAATGAAGTGCAAGACCATCCTCTTGTAGTGAAGGAGAAGAAAGCCCCGGGCTGATTCACATGTACCTCGAGGGTAGGCTATCACTGTAAGAAATGTAATGCATTACCTCTAAAACAAAACCGTCCAGCAGAATCACTACTAAGGTGCATCTGATAGTAAGTAATAGTTACTATTACCCTATTTGAACCCTTTACGGCCTTTCAAAGCTAATCTAACACTTTATTTCACCTAGACGGTAAATTTTCTGGGAGGCTACTACACACCCCATAGCCTCTGTGATCCCTGCTACCTCACGGCGCATTCCTGACCTGCACTGTTTCCCAGCCTCATCAAGGCCCCTTGTCTATACCACATTCGGTCGGCAGCACTGAAGCCTGACTACTTCGCATGCGCAGACTTGCTAGAACTGGAAGCGGTGGGTGAGGAGCGCGCTGTAAATACACAGTAGGGGTGAACGTCAAGGCTACTGGGGCGTGCAGGAGCCTTTGCTCTCAATGCCTGGAAGGCCCTCGCCCCCCTTCCCCCCCCACCTAGTAACCTCACCAGAAATTGCATATTAGGGAGATAACTTTATCTTCGTAAAAATCTTTATAGAATTTGGTAAGATAGATTTGGGCTTAATAGTCAGCGGACGTACCATCATACCCCACCTTAAAGGGCTTTGCTGTCATAGCAAGTTTGTGCCTTAAGGACTAACTTAATGATCGGGGGGGTCCCGTGATGGGACCCCCATCAGAACTTGAAAACGGGGTCCGTTTTTACCCTTTTTTGATGCAGAGACATACAGATGCAATGGACAGCCGACACATGCTCTCCAGTCTTCTTAAGTTGACCAGGGTTAGCAGTGGACCCCACTCTCAAATCAACAGGGGTCCCATAATTAGCAAGTTGTAGGCCTATCCGCAGAGTAGCGGAGTAAACTTACTATTGTTTTAGACTCCTTTTATAGGTTAGATTTTCTATTGTAATCTTAAAGGAATCGACCACCAGGATGAAGGATTGTAAACCAGTCCACGCTTACATATTGGTGTTCACCCCCCTGCAAGGACTGCTCTTCGCTTCTTATGCTCTTTGTAAATCCCTGAGGGGCGCCAGGCTCAGTATCGATCAGTTCTTAAAAATAGAAACTGTACTCACGTCTTCTCCGGTGCTCTGTTGTCCCCCACCCCATCTCCCAGCGCCCCTACAATGCTGAGAGATGGGGACGGATGGGCGTGGCAGGAAGCCCCTGTGCGCGGCTTCCTGTGCCCCTGTAAACAACAGGGCACGATCAGACCAGCACCGGAGAAGGTGATACACGTTTATTATTTTTAAAACCCGGCCCTAATTATTTTTAATCTCGATACCCCTTTAAAGAAGAGCGATCCTGCCGTGGGGCACACAGCCTATTTCTTTTGTTGTTTTAGAACCTTCTCTTGGGGTAGATTGTCCTTTAGGGGCAAGCGAATGTATAAGTGAGAGGTTTCCTCCTTAATCTTCAAATCTTTTGTATTGTGAGTTCCCTGTTTTATGTTCCCTCCGCAGAACCAGAGCGGAAATATCCCTGTGAGCTGTGCATCACATCTTTTTCTCGGAAATTCGCACCTGTTGAACATCAGAAGATCACACCGGGGAAGCCCATTTATTGCTCCGAATGCGGCGCTGTTTTCACCCTGAAGGAAACCTGGAGAGACAACAATAGTATTCACAGAGACGAGCGCCTCTACCAGTGCCTGGATTGCGGCAAATGCTTTTTCCAGAATGGATCTTGTGGAACACCTAGAGAATGCACACGGGGGACAGCCATATCCGTGGTTGGAATGTGAAAAGCTTTTATCAAAAAATCTGCTCTCGGGAAACCCAGAGAACTCACTCAACGAGAAGCCGTTTTCGTGTTCTGAATGCGGGAAGTTTTTTAGCCAAAATACTGGGCTGTTAGAACATCAAAATTCATAGGCGACCGACCGTTTTCGTGTTCGTTTGTAGTAAAAGTTTTAACAGCCAAAGGGAGGCTGGCTGAGCACCAGAGAATGCACACGTGGAACAAAAAAAAAGGAAGCTTTTCTCCTGCTCAAGAATGTGGCACATCTTACCAAGATTCGGCTCTAATCATTCATTCAGATTTCACACGGGAGAGAAACCATTTACATGTTCCGTATGTGGAAAGGCTTCACCCAGAAGTCCGATCTGGTCAACATCCCGAATCCACTTTTCCCCCCCCGGGAGAGCAGCCGTATTCTGTAGATAGTGCGTGAAGCTTTTTACCCAGAAGCCGGATCTTCATTGAACACGAGAGAATTCACACGGGGAGAAGCCTTTCACATGTTTGGATTGTGGAAGACGTTTTACCCCAGATCAAACTTTGCAAATCAGGTGCTTCACACAGGCGCCCATGTCAAAGCTGAAATAATTCCTTCATCTCGCAGACTCCCTTTGTGTGATACAAGTTTAACGTCCTATTCGGGACTTTTGGTGTTCACAGGGTTTGGATGGGACTTTGTGGGGAGCCTAACCAAAATGGCACTCCCACTTTAAGAGTTTTATTTTTTTTTTAAAGGTGTCCTCTATTTTCGTTGCGTAGGCATTTGGCCAGAGCTTCTTCTATGTATCTGAACGCAATGAGTGAGTTGCCGACTCGGTGCAAGGGCTCACCACACGTGTTCTGCTGGAGATAACTCAGGGCAAATCCTGTTTGTGGTTACGCCTTCCATAGAAGTCTACGTGTGCGTCCAAAAACTAGGACAGGCGTCCACGTGCAGTCCGTATTTGCAGAGGACTTGTTGGTTAGCACAGTCATTTTACCCTTCAAGGGTTGGGACCATCCAGTGATGTTATTTTCCATCTGCGTTGTATCCATAAATTCCTACTGAAACGGTTCGGATTGGATTACACTCTGATGACTTACGGCTGTAAAATTGTTTGAGTTAGCCCACCGGGTGCTGTTCTCAGGAACATCTGATGCGGTACCGGTTCGTACCCATTTTACTTGTCGAGTTTGGTGGCGGTAAATCTGAGCATTATACATAGCATCAAAGGGAATGTTGATCTGGCAAATGTATACAGAGATGCATTTGTCCTCATGGGATTTGCTACTTAGTGCGGAAATAAATAATTATCCCATTACTTTGTCTTTCGCTTCTTGTGGATTTTGTTCATTGAGTCGTTGGATTTATATAGATTTTTGGCCTCATGGGACCTGTCGCCAGGGACCATTTTCACGAAAAATAGAGACAGGTCGTAGAAGCCCTTAATATCAATGCACATCTTGCCTCTCCTGTCTTCTCTAATCAATTGCATTACAATATAATTGTTTGTTATAACTTGCCTTTAACCCTGAACAGAATCTCTTGCAGCCCCAGGGTTGGGCTTTGGTTGGCTTCAATTCGAAAAACAACACATGACGTGCTCAACACATGCTCAGCCCCACTTTTTGGCTCCTGTACGGCTCCATCCTCCTCTCTTCAGAGGTAACAGCCTGGTTAGCGGACATCAGTGGGGGAGGAGCTTGTCAGGGCACAAAGGTGGGGGGCGAGAGCTTGAGAGTCTGGCAGCACAGACAGTCCCTCGTTTTGTTTTAAATGCATCCACCAAAGCCCAACTCCTGGGGACTACACAGTGGTTCTGTCGTGGTGCAATGTAATTTTCTAACACCATAGATTGTAATGCCATGCCTCTAGATGAAAGACAGACACATTTGCAATGGCAGCGGCCTGGGCTTTCTGTAACCGGTCTTTAGTGAAAATGAGGTCTTGGTGACAGGTTCCCCTTTAAAATGGTGTCAACAGTAAAAAAAGTGCATAAATCAGCATAAAATAATGCAACAACACTAACACAAATCTGGATCAAAACGTATCTGATGACGATTTTTCTACAACAATCTGCAATGTGTACGGTAGCCTAAGACCACCGAGTCCACGTGACCAATTATCGGAGTACTGATGCCCACTCCAGGATCCAGAAAAACTTCCAGCTGGAACTTTGTACCACAGATTCTAAAAATCTACAACAATCAATCTTATAAATGTGGAAAGATTAATAGCTAAATACTGAGGACAATGATTGGACTATAGATTACACATTGATGGCCGTAGGGTGAGGCATGTGTCGCTTCTTGGTTGAGCCCATTTTAGGATACGTTTATTATGGATTTCATCACACCTAAACTTTTGCCAAAGTTTATAAAGTCAGATGATAATAGAAAACTCAGTAATACTTAAAAACAAAAAAAATCTGTCCGGTATGTTTTTTTTCCTCGGGCATTTCTTTTTTTTTTTTTAACCCTTACGTGATGGATATTTACATCATAACCCTTAAGACACAGCCCATCTCTTTTTTTATTTTCCCTGCACAAAGCTTCACATGGCTTGTTGCCTCGTAAGAAATTGCTCTTCCTAGCGATGGCATCCACGCTAACACTCCGTGTGGCCGGGACTGGAAGCTGGGAAACCTTTTCAAATTTGGTGAAATTGACAAAACACATTTGCCCGTTTTTCTTTTGGGTCCTGTTTTTCAGGCTTTCACCAGGGTGCTCGTACATAATGACACTTTATTCTTTGGGTCCTAAGATCATGAAGACCCCAACTAGTAGAATATTGTTAATGTTTGGTACATTTTGTAGCAAAATTTACTCTTTTATACAACAAAAAAATCTGTATTTATAACGTTTTCTATGTTGATATATGGACATGTCGGGACTCCGAGATATCTACATGTTTTCCATTTCTTTTATTTTTGTATTCAATTTTAATGAGGTGGGTGGTTTTTAGGTTTTTATATATATTTTTTTTTTGTAGCCTCTTTCTACTGTATTTTTAGACCCCCCCCCTAGGGTAGTTTTAAACCCTAGTCCGGCGTAATTCATCTTAGCAGCATGCGAGGACTTTTCACTGATCTATAAATTGTGCCACGGCACCTGTCCATAGATGTGAAGATTTCCAAGATTGTCATTCAGCACAAGACTCTGGGTTATCAGTCCAGTAGGCGGGCAGGTGGCAATCGCAGGTGTTTGCTGAATGTCATGATGTGGAAAGGGGTTAAGGGAGTAATGAAAGGCTAAACCCTCTCTGTGCATAGCTGGTGCTTGCTGCATAATTCATCTAACAGCACCAATTGCGGGTAGTAACTGTGTAAATGCAACAACTGCAGTTGCAGCGCGTAAAGGGATTTTCCCTCAAAGCAAAGTTAGGCCCTATACCAGGGATAGGGCCTAACTTGCTGATCAGTGGGGGTCTCGGTGCTAAACCCCTCGTCAATCTGTCAGATTAATGGAGCAGACGGTCGTACATGACGTTCTGCTCCATTAATCTCCGTCAGCTCCATAGAGATTAATAGAACAGAATGGTCATGTGCGGCCGTCTGCTCCATTAGCCTGACGAGGGATCCGACGGATCTGCGGGGGTCGCAGCACTGAGACCCCCACTGATCAGCAGGTTAGTCCCTGTCCTGTGAATAGGGCCTAACTTTGCTTCCTGGGAAAACCCCCTTTACATGACTGCAGTGCATGGGTGCGCCATCTTCTCTACCTGTGACCTCATTGGCTGGCACCAATCGATTGCTACGATAGCTGAGGTTCCTGTCTCCTAAACTTAATTGTTAAAATGTCTTTATATTATCGATACAACAACAATTCCGCCCTCGGGGAAACCCCCCCCCCCCCCCCCCCCCCAAAAAACGAGTTGCACTTTTTACCATTTTTCTATAAATACCCAATATAGGGGCAATTTACTTACCCGGTCCAGCCGCGATCCAGCGGCGCTGCTCGCACAGATTCGGGTCCGGCGGGATTTATGAGGTATTAGTTCCTCCGCCGTCCACCAGTTGGCGCTGCTGCGCTGGAAATCATTTTGATGTTGTGCAAATACATGATTTTTTTTTTTTTTTTTTTTTTTTTTTTTTTTTTTTTTTTTTTTTTTTTTTTTTTCTATAAGTAAAAGTTTTTGAATTAGAACGTGATCAAAAAGTTGAGTAACAAAAAAAAGACCAATGTAAAGATCCACATAAGATGACCCTCCACAGCTCCAAAAGGTGACATAAATAAAGATATTACAGCACCCTGACGCGAGGGGTGGTGACCTTCTTTTTCCTATATCATTTCTTAATCTCGGTGACCCCTTTATGTTTCCTGTAATGCAATGAATCAGTTGGGGAGGGGGGGGAAGGGGGGGGGAGGGATAAAGTTATAGTCCTTTGCTTAATTATTCGGATTACTATGGTTTTTCCGACCAAGTAATAGGGTTACGCGGGGATCTGACCATGGGGGTCCAATGATTTGATCCAACCACCCGGACCCCCCCAAACAATCCTTGACACTTGCAGCCTATTCCATGGTAGGAGATGTGCTGTTGTGCTGGGAGCGATACATAATGGCCGCCAGTGCTGTGCGTGTAATTCCTTGTTTCTAGTTTTTGGTCCTCTGCTCTATTATCACATTCCATCAGAGTAAATGGATACAGTCTATACTGATGTACTCAGTGTTGTTCGGTATGTCAGACCCCATTGGTCATTACAACTCGGCATAACCATCATCAAAGCAGTTGTTGATCCCTCCTCACACATGGGGGCTTATAGAGTGGAGTCAGGATGGTCACAAGAGGCAACCCATAGGAATAAGGCATCCCCTACTTAAGACACCCAACTGCAGACTACCAATACTTAAAGATGGACCCTCTGCTCCGTTTGACCTCTCTGAGGTTACTATAGTCCCCAGACTGCAATATCAGGTAAGGATCTGTAATGAATCTTTTATTCCATTAACAGCAAAAAATTTTTGAAACTCTGAAATTCTCTGGGGCAAATTTTTTGTGAGCGGGAGCTACAATTAAAAAAAATATACAGTTTCGACTTACATACAAAGTCAACTTAAGAACAAACTTTTTTTTTGTCGATGAACCCTATCTTTTATGTAACCAGGGACTGCCTGTATGTTAAGATGGGGAGGACTTGGGACTAGGTAAGTATTACGTCTTTAGATCTAGGTATCTGCGAGGGTTGCACGATATTCATGGATGTAACGAAGGACTGGATTGGGGGCCTATGGAATAAGCACAAATAAGAAAAGAGTTGCATGGAAACTATGGCTCCCTATGGACTTAGATAAAAGATAACCCATCACATTTCCCTTATCAGCCCTTATATCATCAAGGTAACATACTCGCGTATCTCTCACATATAAAGACACAGCTATGTTCCCATCACCGTCCGATTAATGTGTCTGTAAGACAACCGGCTGCAAGGAGACTTCGACAGGACTTTACTATCAGTATCGCGCAAAACGGGCCCCAGCTCCACCCCCTGTCAACTTGTACTCTACGTTTCCGGTTTAATCTGCTTCTGCCCTAATGTGTATACACTGTATCGGGATCCATCAGGGTGCTGTGTAACAGCGGGTGCCCCATGTCATGAGTTGTTATATTGTTAATTGTGGTTTAGATTTGTGGTCCAATATTATGTATTATTATTATGCAGAATAATGCTTGTAATACATCTAGTTTTCATTATATTGTTTGTGGAGTTGAGTGATAATGGCCAGACAGCAACCTGTCCACCCATTGACTACCTGGGTGCCTCATCTATCTCAGCCTGAGAAAGAGGAGGTTTACCTCACCATAGACAGGGGCAGGGCATCCTCTACACCTAGAGGAGAGGAGGTTCTACCATCACCATAGACAGGGGACATCCTCTACACCTAGAGGAGAGGAGGTTCTTCCATCACCATAGACAGGGAGCATCCTCTACACCAGGAGGAGAGAAGGTTCTACCATTACCATAGACAGGGGGCATCCTCTACACCTAGAGGAGAGGAGGTTCTACCATCACCATAGAAAGGGACCATCCTCTACACCTAGAGTAGAGGAGGTTCTACCATCACCATAGACAGGAAGCATCCTCTACACCTAGAGGAGAGGAGGTTCTTCCATCACCATAGACGGGGGCATCCTCTACACCTAAAGGAGTGGTGGTCCTACCATCACCATAGAAAGGGACCATCCTCTACACCTAGAGGAGAGGAGGTTCTACCATCACCATAGACAGGAAGCATCCTCTACACCTAGAGGAGAGGAGGTTCTTCCATCACCATAGACGGGGGCATCCTCTACACCTAGAGGAGTGGTGGTCCTACCATCACCATAGACAGGGGACATCCTTTACACCGAGAGGAGAGGAGGTTCTTTCATCACCAAAGACAGGGGGCATCCTCTACACCTAGAGGAGAGGCGGTTCTACCATCACCATAGACAGGGGGCATCCTCTACACCTAGAGGAGAGGAGAGGAGGTTCTACCATCACCATAGACAGGGGACATCCTCTACACCTAGAGGAGAGGCGGTTCTACCATCACTATAGACAGGGGACGTCCTCTACACCTAGAGGAGGTTCTACCATCACCATAGACAAAGGGCATCCTCTACACCTAGAGGAGAGGAGGTTCTACCATCACCATAGACGGGAAATCCTCTACACCTAGAGGAGAGGAGGTTCTACCATCACCATAGACAGGAGGCATCCTCTACACCTAAAGGAGGTTCTACCATCACCATAGACAGGGGGCATCCTCTACACCTAGAGGAGAGGAGGTTCTACCATCACCATAGACGGGAAATCCTCTACACCTAGAGGAGAGGAGGTTCTTCCATCACCATAGACAGGGGGCATCCTCTACACCTAGAGAAGAGAAGGTTCTACCATTACCATAGACAGGGGGCATCCTCTACACCTAGAGGAGAGGAGGTTCTACCATCACCATAGACAGGGGCACCCTCTCCACCTAGAGGAGAGGTGGTTCTTCCATCACCATAGACGGGGGCATCCTCTACACCTAGAGGAGTGGAGGTTCTACCATCACCATAGACAGGAAGCATCCTCTACACCTAGAGGAGAGGAGGTTCTTCCATCACCATAGACGGGGGCATCCTCTACACCTAGAGGAGTGGTGGTCCTACCATCACCATAGACAGGGGACATCCTCTACACCTAGAGGAGAGGAGGTTCTACCATTGCCTTAGACAGGGGGCATTCTCTACACCTAGAGGAGAGGCGGTTCTACCATCACCATGGACAGGCGGCATCCTCTACACCTAGAGTAGAGAAGGTTCTACCATCACCATTGACAGGGGGCATCTTCTACACCTAGAGGAGAGGAGGTTCTACCATCACCATAGACAGGGGACATCCTCTACACCTAGAGGAGAGGCGGTTCTACCACCACCATAGACAGGGGACGTTCTCTACACCTAGAGGAGAGGAGGTTCTACCATCACCATAGAAAGGGACCATCCTCTACACCTAGAGGAGAGGAGGTTCTACCATCACCATAGACAGGAAGCATCCTCTACACCTAGAGGAGAGGAGGTTCTTCCATCACCATAGACGGGGGCATCCTCTACACCTAGAGGAGTGGTGGTCCTACCATCACCATAGACAGGGGACATCCTCTACACCTAGAGGAGAAGAGGTTCTATCATTGCCATAGACAGGGGGCATCCTCTACACCTAGAGGAGAGGCGGTTCTACCATCACCATAGACAGGGGGCATCCTCTACACCTAGAGTAGAGAAGGTTCTACCATCACCATTGACAGGGGGCATCCTTTACACCTAGAGGATAGGAGGTTCTACCATCACCATAGACAGGGGACATCCTCTACTTTGAGGCGGCTGTATGTAGCGGTGTACACTGGGACGAGGCGGGTGTATGTAAGCTGTGTTACTGGAGGCGAGGCGGCTGTAGAGCTGTGTTACTGGAGGCGAGGCGGCTGATTGCGTGTTACTGCGGGGATAGTGGTAGTGAGCAGGAGGACGTGTGTGCACGGATACAAGCGGTGGGGGCCTTCCACCAGATTTTGAGCCCAGGGGCCCCCCACCAACCTTCATCCGGCCCGGGTTAGAACCTCCTCTCCTCTAGGTGTAGAGATGCCCCCGGTTATGGTGATGGTAGAACCTCATCCTCTCCTCTAGGTTACCATAGACAGGGGGCATCCTGTACACCTAAAGGAGAAGCGGTTCTACCATTACCATAGACAGGGGGCATCCTCCACACCTAAAGGAGAAGCGGTTTTACCAACACCATAGACAGGGGGTATCCTCTACATCTATAGAAGAGCCGGTTATACCATTACTATAGACAGGGTGCATCCTCTACACCTAGAGGAGAGGAGGTTCTACCAACACCATAGACAGGGGGCATCCTCTACATCAAGAGAAGAGCCGGTTCTACCATCGCCATAGACAGGGGTCATCCTCTACACCTATAGGAGAGGAGGTTCTACCATCACCATAGACAGGGGGCATCCTGTACACCTAGAGGAGGGGAGGTTCTACCATCACCATAGACAGGTTGACTACGAAGACCAAAAAATCTTCTTGTCGCTTCGGGTCATACGTCCATGATCTTATCAAGTTGTTGAGCATCGTTTGGGCAGGTAGATATCTAAATGTATAATGGTTATAAATATTAAAGGGACACCTGGTCAAAGAGAACATTGACTAATGCACCACTACCGGTATGTGTTCAAGCAGCTGGAAACAGCTTCTAGATCAGGGGTCAGGACCTTTTGGTTGAGAGAGCCATGAACACCACATTATTTAAAAGATGAATTCTGTGAGAGCCGTACCATATGCACATGCCTTCCAGTGGCTAAGTAGCCACAGCACCAGTCCCCCAGTAGATAGGTAGCCCCAGCCCATGACCCCAGTAAATATGTAGCCCACAGCACATGCCCCACACATAAATAGGTAGCCCCAGTAGAAGCTAGCACACATCACATGGCTCCCGAGTTACTAGGTAGCCACCGCACATACCCACCAGTAGAAGGTAGGCCCAGGAAACACACCCAGTAATAGGTAGCAACATCACATGACACCCAGTAGAAATAGGAGCCACAGCACATGCACCCAAATAGACAGCTATCCCAGCAATGTCCCCAAGTAGATAGTAGCACAGGAAGGTCCCCCAGTATATTGGTATCACGGCAATGCCCCCAGTAGTAGATGTAGCCACAGCACACGCCCCCCAGTAGGATAGGTAGCCACAGCACATGCCACCCAGTAGGAGATAGGTAAGCATCATATCATGCCCTGCTAGTAAATAGTAGCCACATGCCCCCCATCCATAGATAGGTAGTCACAGCAACATGCTCACCAGCAGTTAGGTAGTCCACAGACATGCTCCCAAGTAGTGTAGGTAGTCACAGTACATTGCTCCCCAGTAGTTGGTAGTCACAGTAACATGACTCCACAGTGATAGGTAGCCACCAGCACATGCCCCCCAAGTAATAGGTAGGCCCAGCACATGCCTGCTAGTAAATAGGTAGGCCACATGCCCCCATTAGAATAGGTAGTCACAGCACATGCCCCAGTAGATCGGTAGCCATCAACATGCCCCCAGGCCCCAGTAGATAGGTAGCTCTAGCACATGCCCACAGTTTAGATAGTTAGTCAGAGGAAAAAAGGGAGATACTCACCTATCTGCTCTCCCTTAGTGGCCTTCTCATCACCCTGCGACTCTTCTATGTGACACCAGGCGCCGCTGACATCAACTTGCTCGGAATGTCCTGCGGTCATAGGGAAGAGGGATTATTCTCTACTCTATGACACAAGCTCTGTATTAAGGAATGCTGCGGTGGCGGATGGCACCTTGTAGACAACGGACGCTGGCAGTGGAACATCCCATCCCTGCATCAGTGGATCATCGCTCTGTTGTGTGGTCTTAGATTTGTTGAGGAGCCAGATGCCTGCCATCAAAAGAGCCACATTATGGTCCCGAGCCATAGGGTGCCCTACCATGTTCTAGTAGGTTCTTTCATGGTCCAGGGATATTGGAGGTGGCATAATCCAGCTAACCTCGACGTTTGAACGAGATAAATGTGGTGTATGAAGTCAAGGAGGCAGGAATTTTAAACACTGTGAATTCTCTGTTACGTCCTTAATTGTAATATTGAGGTCCTACACACCCAGTATCATAAACCCGAACTCCAAAGTCCCTATGTCATGTCATTCACAGGGGCAGGAGGCTGTATGAGGCAGGAGGGAGAGCTTGACCCGTGATTTCCAATCACCTACATAAACCATCACACAACTCCTCGTCATTAAAGGAACTGACAAACCAGTTGTGCTAAGGGGCCCTTGACGACACAGTTTTGAAGTTTGTAGCGTGTGGATTACAATGCTGTACAAAGGAGCTATAAACATGACCATAAAACCAAACAGAATAAAACCCTTAAAATGAATCTATACATTTCCACCATCAAAATCCACCATGATAAACCAAGGGACATTATCATAGATCCAGGTCACCGAGACTTGGGATCTCTCTTATATTGACATCCAGCCTACTTCCTTAAAATCAACTTTCAAAATTATGCTATGTTACCTACAGGATTAACAGAGCCCTTCCGTGATGCATAATCAAAGGACTCCTTTGGAGAGCATTACATCAGGCAGTGCGATAGAGATGGAAGGGGGAAGACTGATAGAGAAGAGGGGTAGGAGAGCCAGCGTAGCATCTTGTGAAGCTACAGCATGGAGGGGCTTTGGTAATGCCCCCAGGGACACTGTCAAGTGCCTTGGCATAATTAAAAAGTTGATTTTAGAAGAAGAAGGTCCTTGGATATAACAAATATAAGAATATGACCACAGTCATGGTACCAGGATCTACGAGTAAGTGCCCCGGATTAATCATTCTGATATTGATAGAAATTCCTTTAAAGCTATAGAAATGTTATAGTATACAGTGAAATGTGTATAAATGAGAATGAGCCAAAAGAATATTCTTTTTCTCTTCCCTCATAAGCTTCTCAAGCATATTCCACACTATGATGTCCCGGATTCCTGGTCCTCACCAAAAGATCTTTACAATTCTGACAATCTAAACTATTTGTGAGGAGATGATGACTTCCCACCGAGCCACCGGATGCCAACTGCCCCGAGACTCATAGAATGCTTCCTCGTAAAGATGGACGAGGTGAATTTGTAGATGATCATTATTTGTTTTTTAGAAACTTGTATTGTTTTAGGACTTTGTTTCATGCTTTTACACTAGACACAAGTAGTGTCATATGAGGCCATTATAGGACTGGCCCATATTTTGGTAATTCACATTATTCAATGTATTTGTTGTTAGGGAAACGAAAAGAAATAAAGACACAGAATTTAATGAGACAAATTTTAGAGGCAACAAATCTAGATCTATTCTTGCAGGAACCGAGACAACAAGTTGACATTGAGATATGGATTTCTGATACTCATGAAATTCCAGAAATTCAAGGTAAATGGCCTGATCTGTTTTATGCATTTTTTTGTAATAACTTCCTTATATTGCATCAGAAAAAGGTACATTAGGTAGCGAAGGGCTGGCATTGATCGTTGGTGTTGACATTTAAATGGCGACACATTACATGCAAGCCAACATCATGGTTGAGATCATGGGTCAAATGAGGGTCATGGGTGATCGCCTTCATAGCTGGGAGTCTCTATAAGATACAGGGCCTGTCTCCTAGAAGGATCTGTAACAGTCTTCTAATGGGCAGAATGACCAGAAATCCAGCAAAATACCATATATTGCAATTTCTGTATATAAAATGAGCAATCAACCCCAAAAAGGTAGCCTAAAATAACATTTTTTAAGTAAAAAATCCACCCCTTCCTACAACTCATATAAAAAGAGAATAAACAATAAAACTCATAAACCTATTAGGTATATCGTATATAGAAAGAAGAAGGCGGCACTCACGGGACCTGTGGAACTACTCTTTATTCAGAAAAACGGTTGCGGTACAGGGGGAAACACTGGAAGCACAGACAGCGACCGGGCGCTTTTCGCGCATTACTAGCGCATCCTCAAGTATGGCTGAGGAGCTGTTCTGTCGGCCATCCTAAGATGGCAGTGCACATTGGCAGCTCTGTTAGCACGCCGTTAGTTGGTTTTGACCGTGGACTTGACAGCGCGGTAAATGCCTGCAAACCGTGCGGAGTATTGTACTGCAAACATTAGAGGCAGGTATCAGCTGTGTTATCAGTTGACAGATCTGCTATGTATGGAGAGATCTCATCGGTTAAGTTCTCTTGCCCCCCCCCCCCCAAACACACACCACTCGTTAATAGTACCGCAAACAGAAAAAGGGTTTATCAACAGCGAAGGGTCAAAGATACGCATGTGTTTCCAAAGGGGTTCTGCTGAATTATTTTAGATGTGCTCCGAAACTCAAACTCTCTGTTTTCACCCATCCACACTGTTTTGCTTTCAAAAAAAACTGTCTGGTTGTAATTATACAACCCTGGTAAAACAAGTTCTGTTTCCTGTAAAATTTAAGAGAAGATACCACAAAGAGATTGACCAAGATGATCGGCACAAGATCGTGTGTCCATCAATAGAAGTACAGGAGTAAGATGGCCTATACATACGCTCGTGATGTCACGAGTATCCATAGATTTTCAGATATTGTCCCCAGCAGGAGTTCCACATGCTAACTAGCAGGACACAACTTCCGAGGATACTCACATCCCTAAGGGTGCAGTATCGATCTTCTATCTGATCACGTGTTTATTGGCAAAAACTCTTCTCATGTACTGTGGCTAAAAGAAGTCAGAAATACAAAATCAATGCAGATTCATCTGGAATCAATTCTGGTTCCAATGCCATCCAGACATGAGTTTTTTATACTTTGATTTTATGTTAGAATCTAGTTTTGTACATTTGTCTCTCAGGGCCGCATGGATGTTTCCAATCCTACTCAGTCCATAAAGACCCCAAACATTCAAGAATTCCTATGAGTTTGATGTCTGGACATTTTCTTTCCTCGATGGATAAAGCGAGGCGTAAGAAAAATGCTTTATTGCCGTTTTTTCCTCACGGTAACATTATATCATGTAATTGTAGTCCATAGGCCAACAAGCCTACTCACTTTATATGATTGTGTTGATCAAATTTAATGGAAAGACTAATAACTTGATGAATGGATAGTATTGGTTATAGGATAGTGGACAAGTCAGTTCAGTCGTTTGGGCAAGTTCGGTTCCCAACCAAACATGGAGTTAGGTCTGGGTTGGGTATTGGAATGAAGCTGAACGATCACCACCCTACTACGATGAAAGACTGCTACTGGCATTAAATGCGCCACACAAAGGTTGCCACCAACTCTTCAAGGATCCCTGCACCGTGATGTCATCAGGGAGATCAAAGAGTTAACACTCAGTGCCACACGTATCAATCGGAGTCGTTACTAATGGGGAGGGTGAGGCAAGTGATGACTGAATTTGCTGAAACCAACTTCTGGCTGAAGTTCTGGGTTTAGGACCCTGATCCTGCGCAATATCCGCACAAGACCCAAACATTGTTGTTGGGTCCGCTCATACCATTCGTAAACTGATTGCCTACTTTTTAAAGAGAACCAAATAAAAAAAATAAATAATAAATACTGAATTAGCGTGTTATCTATGGGGATTCCAGAATAATTGTTTGAATCCTCCTTAGGACCCCTCTTTTTCCAATCGGCATTGACTAAAAAAGGGTTGCGATGGACATTGGGGCGTGGGCCGCAACGATAAACCCGACGATTCGGAAAAACGCTTGCATTTGAAAACAAAATGTTGACGGAGTCTTGCACTACCTCCACAGGATAGGCCGGGAACTTGAATGCGTTACCGTATCTCTTCAGCGCAGCAGCGCCAACCTGGTGGAGTCGGAGGAACTGGCTTAATGATCCAGCAACCCAGCCGCAGAGAACGCGCCGCTGGATCGCGAATGACCGGTGTAAGTAAATCGGCCCATTGTCCATTTAGCATTTTATGATATACATCTCTTTCTAACCAGCACCAACTTCTACTTGGGAAGCGCAACACAACACTTCAACTGGGTCTGTCTCCATTATCTTCTCATTATAAAACCACATTGAGGCCAAGCAGGCAAAAGGCATCAAAATATAGTCTATAAATTGGCCTCCATCCCTGTTGCAGGCCACGGCTCCTGTCCCCTGCTCACCCATACTATGTTTGATAAAGAAGTTTGTTTTATGTGCAAAGCAGCTGGCCAATAAATAGTGACACTGGCACCCACCCAGGCCAGCCAGGGTAGGGAAATGTTACGCTGCCTCCTCCAAGTATTTAAGTAGTTAAGTGTGAATTTTTATCATGTTCTCAGGTAAACGCATGTGTATGGGAGAGGTCGGCCCGCATGGAGCTCTTCCTCTTCCTAAACCACCATACTGCAGAAGTTCACCTTGAGCCCACCGTCGACCAGAAAAATACCCATCTCTCCCAATCCTACCATCAGTCGAGTACATATCGTCATCCGCTACGCGCCACCCCTCACACCCGTAACCCCTTATCAATGGAGTGCTAGCCAGAACCACCCAGATAGACCCTATACAACGAGATGATAAGTCATCCCTCGTTCTAATGACTATTTTTTGCATTAGATGAAACCGTATACATTCAACCGCTACGAACCCAGAAAAAAAATAGGTTTTTACAATATGAAAAAAAAAACAATACATAGTGTTATATACAAGTATATAATGTATATGTACCCTACATTTGTATCAACTCGAGTGGGTATATACATGATTAATTGAGGTTTAATTTTTTTTATACATTTGTCAGAAAGGTAAAAACACATTACATAATTAACTAATATAGCAAATCAATTCATCCTCTAATCTATTTTATGTATAATCAAAAAAATTAATAGTTGGAATAATTGGACACATGATTTGTCTCTTGTGCAATGTTTTCTGCAGAATTTTTTAAAGTTTAGGCTCTTCAAATAATCTCCAGTTTTTCTTGCTTTATGCCTCATTTAAGTTCCTTTTTTCATTTTAGTTCCTTCTAAAGTTACTAATACATGGTTTAGGGCTCAAGGTGATCTACAAGCTCCCAAAACATCCATTTAATTAGAAAAGTAAACTTTCCAGACATACTTTTGCTGTTTCCCCATGATCTATAATTTTTGTCCATTTTTGTCAATGAGCAATAAAGGTGGAGTCATGGTGATCGAGTCATGGTGATAGAGCCGTGGTGATTGAGTCATGGTAATCGAGTCATGGTGAATGAGTCATGGCGATAGAGTCATGGTGATTGAGTCATGGTGATCGAGTCATGGTGAATGAGTCATGGGGATAGAGTCATGGTGATTGAGTCATGGGGAATGAGTCATGGTGATCAAGTCATGGAAATGACGAAAGGAGATGGATACATGGAGATAGAAGCCGCTTCATCCTAAAGTTTAGGTAATACATAGAAACATGAAATGAGATGCAGTCAAATTCAGGAATACTATAAACACCATATAAAAACCATGTGATTGAGGATTTATTTGTCACTGAAGTATTGATGTAAGGACTCTGTTCCTTACTCTTCTTCCTTTGTAATACTCACGTCCCGGCCTCAAAACTGCTTCAATCAAATCCTAATCTCTATGATCGACCACATGTCAATTACAATACCAAGGTAGATAAGAACAGACTTAAAGTTGGACTAGATATTTGTCATCATCTCATTATAGAACACGGAGAATGTTTTATTGTGTTTAAAGGGGTATTGCGGGAATATGAACGTCTGATACAAAACCCTGTAATGCTATAATTAAATATATGAACACAAAAGACCAGCTCCAAGATCAGACGTCCATCTCAATATAAACAAAAAAACTTCAATCTTTATTTGCAGGTATTAAAACATACAGGTAAGTCCACACAGAGTCACGGCATGAGTTGGATAATCGCTATAATTAAATAAATCTAACAAAACTCAATCATTAGTCACAAAATGACCCTTAAATAGTTTGATTTTTGATTTACAAAGTGTTATGGGCTTTCTAAAGAAGGTGGAGTTATCACCAAGATGGCCATCACTGGGAACTACAAGTCCCATGATCCTTTGGTTTTCAGTGACTCCTCCTCCCTCTTATGCTCTGCTGCCAGTTGTGATGTAATAGACTGTCCTGCTCTGTTACCATAGTAATGATGTGTAACTGCCATCACTGCACATCACATTACTGAGATGACGTCTCTCCCCAACACCGGCCATACTAGATGCACTGCAACCAACCGACTACAGCCAGGACATGTGATGTGGACATTTGACCGCCGGCCATCTTTTGTCCTGTGTCTGCTTAGAGCAGAGAAAATCAACAGACTAATTAAAGGGCCGGTAGCATTTGAATTCTTCATTACAGTGTATGTCCACAACATTTTTCTTCTGAGGGGAGCAAAATTTCAAATAATAACTGTCACGGCCGCACCCACGGGTACACCCGTGCCCTTCCTTGTGGTGCGGCAACCCCCGGCCAGGCTCACCTCTCCGATGCTCCTGCTTCCCGACTAGGCCATGTCCTCGCTCACTAGACTTAGACTACCAACGCCACCTACGGTAGCGCAGAAAAATGCCCATATCCGGACAGTAAAGTAATATAAAACGTAACTTTTAATAATACTGAGGATAAGAAGTGGTAGTATAATAACTATTGACTACTTCACGCCCCCAGTTCTAGTTCCCCTTCTGCTGCCCCCAGTTCTAGTTCCCCCCTCCTGACCCCAGTTCTAGTTTCCCCCTGCTGCCCCCAGTTCTAGTCCCTCTCCCACCGCGGCCCCCAGTTCAAGGGGCTTCTACCATCACCACAGACAGGGGAAATCCTCTTCACCTAGATAATGGGCGGTTTTACCATCACCATAGACAGGGGGCATCCTCTACACCTAGAGGAGAGGAGGTTCTACCATCACCGTAGACAGGGGACATCCTCTACACCTAGAGGAGAGGAGGTTCTACCATCACCATAGACAGGGGGCGTCCTCTACACCTAGAGGAGAGGAGGTTCTACCATCACCGTATTCTTCTGACAAACCCATATTGTAAAAGAGGAGCAATTGAAGTCTCCGTCGTTGTCCAGTTCTGTTATGGGGTCAATCCTGCCTAGAGATAATCTGATGAGAGATTTACAGTATTTGAAAACATGTAAAGTGCATATTATTATTATATGAATAACGAAAGGATCTTGTCTACTGATTTAATGTCTTGTTTAGATATCGTAGATCAGATGACAATAGCCATAATACAGGGTGTCCCACTGCAGGGACTTTTGGCAATCAGCTGTAACATATGAGAGATCTACATGTTAACCAAAACAAATCTAACACAAACATTTTAGTATCTCTAAAAAAAAGGAAGTCCTGATATGACTTGCTCATAAGACTGGAGGTACGCAACAATTTTTAGTTGCAGCTGCATAAACTTTGGGAGTCAAGTCAAAATCCTCATCCGCTTACTGTATATACTCGAGTATAAGCCGACCCAAGTATAAGCCAAGATATCTAATTTTACCACAAAATACTGGGAAAATGTATTGAGCCTAAGGAGGGGAAATGCTCTAAAATAAGTGCATTAATCTCCCCTCATCAATTATATGTTTACAGCAGGCCCTCCAATTAATGTTATGTCCAGCAGAGTGTCCTCATTAGTAGAATGTTCATCAGAGAACCTCCATAGATATGTCCAGCAGAGTGCCCCATCAATCTAATTTCCAGCAGAATGCCCTCATTAGTATAATGTCCATCAGAGTGCACCTATAGATATAAGGTCCAACAGAGTGCCCCCATAGATATAATGTCCAGCAGAGTGCCCCATTAATATATTGTCCAGCAGAGTGTCCCTATAGATATAAGGTCTAGCAGAGTGCCCCCATACATATAATTTCCAGCAGAGTGCCCCCATTAATATAACATCTAGCAGAGTGCCCCATTAATATAATGCCCAGCAGAGCGCCCCCATTAATATACCATCTAGCAGAGTTCCCCCCAGTAGAATGATGTCCAGCAGAGTGCCCCCATTAATATAACATCTAGCAGAGTGCCGTATTGGCTAATGGTCACCCACAGAGTGCCCCCATAGCTAAAATGTCCAGCAGAGTGCCCCCATTAATATTACGTCTAGCAGAGTGCCCCCATTAGTATGATGTCCAGTAAAGTGCCCTATGAGTAGAATGACCAGCAGAGCGCCCCATAATAAAATTAAGTTAGCACTCACTCTCCGGGGCTGACCACTGGTGTCCTCTTCTCCCCTCAGTTCCCTGCCATGCCAGCAGATGCACGCCTATATGATCTGTTGACACAGAAGCTATGATGTCAGCAGGTGGCAACACTGTCACGTCACAGTTCCTGTGCCAGCAGATCACATAGATCCCTGGCCCGGAACCTGAAAAGGTGCAGCAGGGAGAAGAAGACCAGGGGGAATTCGGTGTTAGAGGTATTTACTTTTTTTATTATTATATACTCAAGTATAAGCTGAGTGGGGCTTTTTCAGTGCAAAAATTGTGCTGGAAAACCTGGACTATACTCGATTATATATGGTAATTTTTTATAGTGTACTAATTGAATGTTTTATACAGAATTCATACCCATTTTCACAGGCCCTAAACCTTTTCTGCAGGACTTTATTGTATGTAACTCTAAAGCTCCTGATTCTCCTTCGAACCCTGGTGTCAAAAATGGGTTAAGGTAAAAGTCCAGGTCATAAAAACCATTTTATTTTATTCTTTTCTGTAGCTTGGTGAGAAGTATGGACCTGTCTACACCCTCTACATAGCAAATGTTCGGACGTTGGTACTGATCGGATACGATGCTGTGAAGGAAGCGCTGGTGGACCGCAGTGATGCATTTACCGATAGGGGAGACACAGGATTCGGAGAGTTTCTTTCTAAGGACTTTGGTAAGTTATGACTCATGATTCTATGGACATGTATGTAATAAAATCAGCAATTTTTTGGGGATGGGGTAATCATTTAAAGAGGATATTTCAACACCAACAACAACATCAACCCTTTGCATCCATTAAAAGTTTCCCTTACACTAGCGTTGAGCAGACCTAGTAAAGTTTGAGTTTTCCTGAACCTGAATTTGAAAACTCAGTTTGGCTCCCAAAACCTGACCCAAACCACCAGACACATTTCTGATCTCTGGTGGCGCTGATCATGGTTGTAAATTGTTTAAATGCTGCTTAATTATGTTTTAAGTTAAACAACTGGTGACAGTTAAATCAATGTCACACTTCAGGAAAGATCATCACTACCAATTATGTCATCGGGGAGCACTGCCCATCCCCAAAATGGCGGCAGGTATGCCTCACATTGATATAAATGCTGCCCATGGTTTTGGAGAAGGTGAGCACAACCAAACCCAGACCTGAACTTCTGCCTGAAGTCCAGGTTCGGGAGACGTAAAAACATTGGGGGTCATTTAAAAAGGGCCCGAATCACGTTTTTCTGTTGCTTTACCTGAATATTTACGATTTGTGCCGATTTTCCCTGAATTGGCGCGGGTTTTTGGTGCACGCGATCAGATTGTGGCGCATCGGAGTGCACGCGACGGAAATCGGGGGGCGTGACTGTAAGAAAACCCGACAGATTCGGAAACATGCTCCCCAGTAGTTAGGTAGTCACAGCACATGCTCCCCAGTAGATAGGTAGCCACAGCACATGCCCCCCAGTAGATAGGTAGCCACAGCACATGCCCCCCAGTAGATAGGTAGCATCATCACATGCCTGCTAGTAAATAGGTAGCCACATGCCCCCATTAGATAGGATCCTTCGTCGATTTTCTCTGACAACATTGAGAAATTTTGGAATGGGGAAGAGGAGCATTGAGGAAAGAATCCAAGAAGAAGCCCGATGTCTCGCTGAGAAATTTATGAAGGACAAAGGTAGATGGGCGTCCAAAAAATGTGTCTCATGTGCTGGGCTGATAGGTGTTGACCATCTACTTGCATTTTGCCTTCTGTTCCCTGATTTTTAAGGCCATCTTCTGGATCAATATGGTAGGACTAAGTTTAAACTTTGAGTTACTACTATAGAAGAGTTTTTCTGAATGACCCGCCATTGGTTCCCACGCTATATGACCTGGCATTCATTGCAATGGAATTAATAAGTCTCTATGTTCCCGAGTATTTCTGATATAGGTAGCAGATGACCCTAGTGGTTCAAGAGAAACTGATTTAAAAGAGGTTGGTCAAAGACAGACTAGGTGCAGGTCAGGCACAACCAGTACAAAGTCACGTTAATCCAATGCTGACAATATGTTGCCTATGGAATAGTGGATAAGGATCACCTGTCAGAGACAAAGGGGCATAGAGGCCCTGAATTAACCGCAAATGCTAGATTATTGCTAGCACTAGCGTTTATTTACCCAAATCCGCCACCTTAGTGGGGGCCACATGAAGTGGGGGCGCAGCCGGCCGAGTGGTGGGCGTGGCCAGCTGGGAGTTGGCAGACGCGGGGTGTTACTGTCCCCTCGATGCTGCACTCATTGCTTCCACCTCTGGATGAATTGCACTGCGAAAATGGAGCAGCGGGCCTATAATATGCCGGTGCACGAGCGTCGACGCATGATAAATATCCCCCAAAGTCTTCAGTCAGGAACATGGAAGTCTAACGGCAGCAGAACAGATCCATTTTCAAAACATTTTGTAGTGGAGTGGGAACATTCATAGTCACGGTATGACCTCGGAAACATTTATCACATATACACAGATCATTCACATTTGCAGGATGCCACAGACGGTAGCTGGGGGCCAAAATGAGTAACCCTATGGCAGCGACTGTTGACTGGAGACTCTGTCGTGATTATCCAATGTAAAAACCACCTATCCTATTCCTTCTTATCCCCAAAAACTATGGAATTGTAAAAGTGTCAAGTTTTACCATTAGATCAGAGGAAGATTTTCTCAGTCAACACTAATTTTACCGACTAAGCCTAGTGCATACACCTACAGACCTACTGTGCAGAAATCTTCCAAAATGTCAGTATTATATAGCAAAAATCGATGATTAATGCCTTCTTTCTATCTACCAACAGATACTTTAATTAACCCAACACATATATTGCGACTTGCTGTTTCCAATGTCATCTGCTCCGTTGTGTTTGGTGAGAGGTTTGACTACGAAGACCAAAAATTCTTGTCTCTCTTGTCATACGTCCATGATCTTATCCAGGTGTTGAGCACTCGTTTTGGGCAGGTAGCTATCTAAAATGTATAATGGTATAACATATTAAAGGGAACCTGTCAACAGAAATTGACCTAATGCACCACTACCGGTATGTTGTCAAGCAGCTGAACAGCTTCTAGATCATGTTTCTTTCATGGTCCAGGGTGGTGGCGTCATCCAGAAAATCGACTTTGTACTGAGTATATGTTGGTTGTATGAAGTCAAGGAGGCAGGAATTTTAACACTGAATTCTCTGTCTCCCTTCATTGTAATTTATGGTCCTACACCCAGATATCATCAACCCGAACTCTAAAAGTCCTATGCATCATGTCATTCACAGGGGAGGAGGCGTACTGAGGCAGGTAGAGCTTGACTCCAGTGTTAAACTTTCCACCTCGTTAAAGGAACTGACAAACAGTTGTGCTAATGTGGCCCTTGACGACACAGTTTTTGAAGTTTGTAGCTGTGGAATCACAATGCTGTACAAAGGAGCTATAAACATGACCATAAAACCAAACAGAATAAAAACCTTAAAATGATCAATACATTTCCACCATCAAAATCCACCATGATAAACCAGGGACATTACTCATAGATCCAGGCACCGAGAATGTGGGAATCTTCTTATATTGGACATCCAGCCTACTTCCTTCTAAAATCAACGTTCAAAATTATGCTAATGTACCTACAGGATTAACAGAGCCCTTCCGTGATGCATAATCAAAGGCTTCCTTTGGAGAGATTACATCAGGCAGTGGGAGGGGGAAGTACTGATAGAGAAGAGGGGTAGGGAGAGCTAGTGTAGCATCTTGTGAAGCTACAGCATGGAGGGGCTTTGGTAATGCCCCAGGGACACTTCAAGTGCATTGGCATAATTTAAAAAGTTGATTTTAGAAGGAAGAAGGTCCTTGGATATAACAAATATAAGAAGATGACCACAGTCATGGTACCAGGATCTATGAGTAAGTGCACATGGATTATCATTCTTGATATTGATAGTAAATTTCCTTTAAAGCTATAGAAATGTTATAGTATACAGTGAAATGTATATAAATGAGAATGAGCCAAAAGAATATTCTTTTTCTCTTCCCCTCATAAGCTTCTCAACATATTCCCAACTATGATGTCCCAGATTCCTGGTCCTCACCAAAAGATCTTTACAATTCTGAACAATCTAAAACTATTTGTGAAGGAGATGATGAATTCTCACCGAGCCACCCTGGATGCCAACTGCCCCCGAGACTTCATAGATTGCTTCCTCATAAAGATGGACGAGGTGAATTTGTAGATGACCTTATATTGTTTTTAGAACTTGTTTCTATTGCTTTTACATCTAGACACAGTAGATGTCCATATGAGGCCATTATAGGACTTGGCCAATATTTTTGGTAATTCAAACATTTATTCAATTTATTTGTTTTAGGAACGAAAGAATAAAGACACAGAATTTAATGAGACAAATTTAGAGGCAACAATATTAGATCTATTCTTTGCAGGAACCGAGACAACAAGTTTGACATTGAGATATGGATTTCTGATACTCATGAAATTTCCAGAAATTCAAGGTAAATGGCCTGATCTGCTTTTATGCATTTTTTTGTAATAACTTCCTTATATTGCATTCAGAAAAGGTACATTAGTGTAGCGAGCTGGCATTGATCGTTGGTGTTGACAATTTAAATGGCCGACACATTCACATGCAAGCCAACATCATGGTTGAGATCATTGGGTCAAATGCGGTCATGGGGTGAATCGCCTTCATAGCTGGGAGTCTCTATAAGACTACAGGGCCTGTCTCCTAGAAGGATCTGTAACAGTCTTCTACTGGCAGAATGATACAGACATCCAGCAAAATTACCATATATTGCAATTTCTGTATATAAAATGAGCAATCAGACCCCTAAAAAGGTAGCCTAAAATAACATTTTTTAAGTAAAAAAATCCACCCTTTCCCTACAACTCATATAAAATGAATAAACAAATAAACTCATAAACATATTAGGTATTATACGTATATAGAAAGAAGAAGGCGGCACTCACGGGACCTGTGGAACTACTTCTTTTATTCAGAAAACGGTGCGGTACAGGGGAAACACTGGAGCCAGACGGCGACGGGCCGTTTCGCGCTTACTAGCGTATCCTCAAGTATGGCTAGTAAGCGCGAAATGGCCCGTCACTGTCTGGTTATATAAGTGTGTGATTTTAACTTGAAAAAAATGTTATGTTATATATTTTTTTATTTATGTTATATTTATACTATTATTTCAGACCTCCTAGGCTACTCTGGAGGGTCTGATCATTCATATAATACAATGCAAAGTTACTGTATGGCAGCATATAGTCATTTTATTGCTGATCTACAGATCACTATCCATTGAGGCCCTACAAGTTTCCATAAAACTGTAGGCTGCCATGGCAACTTACTGAAAACCTCTGATGATGTCATGGGTGGCGCTGTTCGGTCATCCAAGATGGCAGTCCCATTGGCACCTCTGTTAGCTGCCGTAGTTGGGTTTGACAGGGTAAATGCTGCAAACGGTGCGAGTATGTACTGCGGCAGTTAGAGGCAGGTATCAGCTGTGTTATACAGCTTACATCTGCTATGTATGGAGAGATCTCAATCGGTGAGTTCTTGCCATACACCCCACACACACACACACACACACCACATCGTTATAGTACCTCAAGGTGCATGTAAGGGTCAAGGGAGAGAAGCAAAAACTGAAATGCAAAATGGAAAAAGGGTATCAACAGTGAGAGGTAAAAGAATAGCATGTGTTTCCAAGGGGGTTCTGCTGAATATATTTTAGATGTGCTCAGAAACTTCAAACATCTCTATTTGTCAAATCCACAATGTTCAAAGTATTTTTTTGGGGTCAAAAAAAATTCTGTTGTAATTTAATACCCTAGTCTGTTTTTGTAAACTTTAAGAGAAGATCCACAAAGAGATTGACCAAGTGATCGGCAGAGATCGATGTCCATCAATAGAAGACAGGAGTAAGATGCCCTATACCGACGCCGTGATCCACGAGATCCAGAGATTTTCAGATATTGTCCCCGCAGGAGTTCCCCATTCGGTCAGCAAGGACACAACCTTCCGAGGATATCACATCCCTAAGGTGCAGTATCAGTCTTCTTCTTTTATTGGCATAAACATCTTCTCATGTACATGTGGATAAAAGAAGCAGAAATTACAAAATCATGCAGATTCATCTCGGATCAAATTCTGGTATCAATTGCCAGCCAGACATGAGTTTTATAACTTTTGATTTTTTTAGATCTAGTTTTACATTTGTACTTTCAGGGCACCATGGTGTTTCCCATCCTGACCTCAGTCCTGAAAGACCCCAAACAATTCAAGAATTCAGATGAGTTTGATCCTGGACATTTTCTCGATGATAAAGGCGGCTTCAAGAAAAGTGATGCATTTATGCCGTTTTCCACAGGTAACATAATATCATGTAATTGTAGTCCATGGGCAACAAGCCTCTCACTTTTATATGATTGGTTGATCAAATTATGGAAAAAATCTCGGACCTTGATGGTATGAGGGAAGACTTCTTCAGGTTCGTTATCCAACCTAATTCAAGAATAACTGAGTAACTGAGCAGAGTGACTTACTCTGAGTCTGAACAAAACCAAACCTCTTCATTATCAGAATCTGACATATAAATTTTAGATGGTCCGGGAGAGACAAAACCTCTAGCTCAGGGGTCAGGAACCTTTTTGGCTGAGAGAGCCATGAACACCACATATTTTAAAATGTAATTCTGTGAGAGCCGTACCATATGCATATGCCTTCCAGTAGATAAGTAGCCACAGCACATGTCCCCCAGTAGATAGGTAGCCCCAGCCCATGGAACCCAGTAAATATGTAGCCACAGCACATGCCCGACAATAAATAGGTAGCCCCAGTAGATAGCTAGCCACATCACATGGCTCCCAGTAACTAGGTAGCCACCGCTCATACCCCCAGTAGATGGGTAGCCCCAGTACACACCCCCAGTAGATAGGTAGCCACATCACATGACACCCAGTAAATAGGTAGCCACAGCACATGCACCCAAATAGATAGGTAGCCACAGAACAGGTCCCCCAGTATATTGGTAATCACGGCACATGCCCCCTAGTAGATAGGTAGCCACAGCACATGCCCCCCAGTAGATAGGTAGCCACAGCACATGCCCCCCAGTAGATAGGTAGCATCATCACATGCCTGCTAGTAAATAGGTAGCCACATGCCCCCATTAGATAGGTAGTCACAGCACATGCTCCCCAGTAGTTAGGTAGTCACAGCACATGCCTAAGGTAGATAGGTAATCATAGCACATGCCCCCAGTAGATCGGTAGCCACATCACATGCCCCCAGGCCCCAGTAGATAGGTAGCTCTAGCACATGCCCACAGTAGATAGGTGAGTATTCCCTTTTTTTCTCTGACTAACTATCTGCTCTCCCTTCAGTGGCTTCTCATCACTCCTGCGCTCTTCTCTTTGACCCAGGCGCCGCTGCCATCATTGCTTCGGTCATAGGGAAGAGTGGATGATTCTCTACTCTATGACACAAGCGCTGTCATCTAAGCAATGGGGTGGCGATGGCACCTTGGTCAGACAAAGGACGCTGGCAGTGGTAACATCCCTCCCTGCATCCAGTGATCATCGCTGTGTGTGTCTTAGATTTGTCTGAGAGCCAGATGCTGCCATCAAAAGAGCCACATATGGCTCCCGAACCATAGGTTCCCTACCCCTGCTCTAGCTGGTCTTTTAATAGCTTTTCTGTGAAGAATAGAATTAAAACATTAAAAACTGTGAATACAGGACCATTTCAGTGCAGAACACATTGAAAGAACAATATTCTTCACATTCCAGATGGTCTGAACATCTCCTAACTTAGCGGGAGACACGCGCGAACACCTGGAAAGTGAAGAATAGTGTTATTTCAATGTGTTCTTACAAGCAAAACATCAGTAAACATCTGGGATATTTTATTATGCACTGTTCTTTTAATGTTCTCTTTTACTAAAAAAATGCTCGGGTCTCCCATTGACTTTAATGGGGTTCGTTATTCGAGACGAGCACCCGAGCATTTTAGTGCTCGCTCATCTCTAGTTACTAGGAATAAGTGGACCGGTTCAAGTTCGCGTTTGGGCAAGTTCGGTCTAACCTAAACCTGAAAGTTAGGTCTGTGTTTGGGTTTGGGTATTGGAATGGAAGCTGAACGATCACCCCTACCAATAAAAGCTGCTACTGGCAATTAAATGTTGACACCACACGTGCCACCAACTCTTCAAGGATCCATGCTACCGGTGATGTCATCAGGGAGATCAAAGAGTTAACACTCATGCCACCACTAATCACTGGTGTTACTAATACGGGGAGGGTGAGGCGGTGATGAGCTGAATGCTGAAACCAAACTTATGGCTGAAGTCTGGGTTTAGGGACCTAAGCCTGCAATATCCGGCACAGACCCAAACATTGTTGTTTGGGTCCGCTCATCACCATTCGTAACTGATTGCCTTACTTTGTCTTAAAGACGACCGAAATAAAAAAATAAATAAATAAATCCTCAATTAGCTTTTATCTATGGTGGATTCCAGAAATAATTGTTGAATCCTCCTTAGGACCCCTCTTTTTCCAACTCGGCATTGACTAAAAAAGGTGCGATGGAAATGGGGGGCGTGGCCGAACGAAAACCCGACAGATTCGGAAAAAAAGTGTTGCGGAGCTTGCACTTACCTTCACTAGGAATAGGCCGGTGAACTTGAGTGCGTTCCGATGCTCTTCAGCGCAGCAGCGCCACCTGGTGGACGTCGGAGGAACTGCCTTAATGAATCCCGAATCCACTGCAGAGAACGCGCCGCTGGATCGCGAATGGACCGGGTAAGTAAATCTGCCCCATTGTCCATTTATGCATTTTATGAATATACATCTCTTCTAACTAAGCACCAACTTCTACTTGGGAAGCGCAACAACACTCAACCTGGGTCTGTTCCAAGTTATCTTCTCTTTAAACAACATTGGGGCCAGAGCAGGCACAAGGCATAAAAATAAAGTCTATTAAATCTGCTCCATCTCCTGGTTGCAGCACGGCTCCTGTCCCCTGCTCACCAATATTACTATTTGATAAAGAAGTGTTTTATGTCAAGGCCGTGGCCAATAATAGTGACACTGGAACCCACCCAGGCCACTGCCAGGGCAGGGAAAGTGTCAGCTGCCTCCTCCAAGTATTTAACTAGTTAATTGTATATATTGTATTCATGTTCCCAGGTAAACGCATGTGTATGGGAGAAGGCCTGGCCCGCATGGAGCTCTTCCTCTTCCTCACCACTATACTGCAGAAGTTCACCTTGGAGCCCACCGTTGACAGAAAAAATCTGAGTATAAGACCAGAACCCAACACCAATGCATCAAGACCCCATACATACCAGATGAAAGTCGTCCCTCGTTTCTAATGACTATTTTTTTGCATTAGATGAACCGTCTACATTCAACTACTACGAACCAGAAAAAAATAGTTTTTAAATATGAAAAAAAAAGTGAAGTAGTCAACAGTTATTACACTACCACTTCTTATCCTCAGTATCATTAAAAGTTACGTTTTATATTACTTCACTGTCCGGATATGGGCATTTTTTTGCGCTACCGCAGGTGGCGTTGGTAGTCTAAGTGTATCTCTATATCCCTGCCGTGACAGTAGGTCCAAATACTTTTTTTCTTTGCTGATTCCCTCGCTCACTAGACCACGTGTGTCCCCGCTCTCTAGGGCGCACACGCCCTGGCTCTCCTGGCCATCCTCCTAATTGGGGCTGGCTAGTCCGGCCTCACCCTTATTATCTGACACCTCCCTTCCTTCCTGGCTGGATCTTCAGAATTCATCTAGGAGCTCTCAAGGTTTTTACACCTCGCTTCCCACACTGGTTCCTGTTGAAGAGAAAGCCCTCCTAGCGTTTTCAGACACCTCCTGTCTCCAGCGTTCCAAGATGCTCCTGGTGGCTCCCGTGTTCCCAGCATTCCCAGACACCTCCAAGCCCCCAGCTCTCCTCCAAGGACCTCTCTGTTCCTGTCTGTCTGGTTTGTGTGCCAGCTGCCTGCTTACCTACCGTGAGTTTCAACTCATCCTTCCAAGCTGTACTCATGCTGTCATCCCAGGCTCGGACTGTGTCCTGCATCCCCTGTTTCCCTGACTGCCACCGTGGGCCTAGTCGCACGCGTGGATTGACCTGGTGGCTCTGATGCAGACCAGGTGCCACTTAGATTCCGGTCCCGGGTGTTGGCTAGTACCCTCTACACCTCCCGCGGTGGTCAAAAGGAACCACTGGTCCACAGACTCCTCCTTCCGGACTCTTCCCTCAGAGACTTTCCTCCCTGGTACTCCCAAGCACCTTCTGTTGTCTGTGTACCGTTACAATAACTAATTACATATTAATGATCCGAGCAGCGCGGGCAGCGGCTAGTCTATCCCAGGGTCACCTGATCTGGCCAGCCAACCACTGCTATCGACGTGTAAGGGTACCACGTCATGCTGGGTGGAGTGCAGAGTCTCCTGGCTTGTGATTGGCCTTGTTTCTGGCCGCCAAAAATCAAAACGGCGGGAGATGCCATTTTCTTGAGCGGGCGAAATACTGGTCCGAGCAACGAGCATCAAGCTCGGACGAGTGTGTTCGCTCATCTCTACTGCTCATCCTTCCAAGCATACTCCTGCTGTCATCCCAGGCTTGGACTGTGTCCTGCATCCCCTGTTTCCCTGGCTGCCACCATGGGCCAAGTCACACCCGTTGAACGACCTGGTAGCACCCCGCCACTGCAAGATCATCCCGCTTTGTGGCAGGCTCTGGTGCAGACCTCGTGCCACTTAGACTCCGGTTCTGGGTGTTGGCTAGTACCCTCTACACCTCCCACGGTGGTCCAGAGGGTCCACTGGTCCACAGACTCCTCCTTCCGGACTCTTCCCACAGAGACTTTCCTCCCCGGTACTCCCAAGCACCTTCTGTTGTCTGTGTACCGTTACAATAACTAATTACATATTAGGTTACATTTTAAGGACCTATTTGTATATGAATTATGCTGATTCCTGGAATACCCCTTTAAAAGTTTTTTATTCTTATGATTGCAAATAATTTAATTTGAGGAATGCATTAGAACTGAAGATTAACCAATGCGCCCCCCCCCCTGCTGTATTGACTGGTTCATCGGGGGCAAACTCTGCAAGTTTGGATGTGTAGACCAGGTCTGAACTGGCACAGACTACAGTAAATCCGAAAACACAATGGAGCACATTTACTCAGGGCCGTGCGCCAGTTTTCTGTCGGACTTTGCACATTCTTTTTGGTGCAAACTGCTTGCACAGGTATTTAAGAAGCGTCCGCACCACATGTGTCGCAAGTGACCATCTTGTGGCGCGGCTGCACTATGCAACACAAATGTTTGCACTGAAGTGGGCGTTCCGGTGTGAATAGCGCGCCAGATTTATAATGCAACGTTTGAAAGAAATGTCTTGCAAGCCCCATGTTAAAGGTGCAACAAAAAAATAGTGGTGCACTCTGTCAGAGCAGTGCACGCCCCCTTTTTTTTTTACAAAAACTGTGTCTGGAGCCCCACCAAATTCATGAAGAACAGCCGCCATAAATCCAGAATCTAGCGCCCCCTGCACACTACACAGACAAACTGCATACAGTGCAGGACTATGGAGAACTTTATCAATAAGGGTGATAAGTTTATATTGTATTCAAAAGTCATGTTTAAAAGTTAATGAATATAAAATTTTAACAACAAGTCTTCTCATACAACAAAAGCTCTTAGGCTACATTCACACGGCCATATGATTTCTCCAGTCCCGTATTTACGGGCCGTATGAGCCCATATTTACATGACGTTTTTCATCCGTATGCAGCACGTATGTAACCCGTATTTTATACATCCCCATAGACTTCTAGGGCATACAGAACTGAAATACGGGAGAAAATAGGACATGCTCTATATTTTTATACGGCTAGTATACGGTACGGTATGCTACAGTGTCAAAAACGGCAATATAAATGGTTGGACGTATTGTCCATTGAAATGAATGTGGCCGTATGTAACCCGTAAAAAAAACGGTATGGATACGGCCGTGTGAATGTAGCCTTACAAAGCTCTGATGTCAGAAAAAAAAAAATTAGTTATGGGTCCTTGACAGGGGAAGCGATAAAAAAACTGAATAAAGAAAATAATAATAACCTTTATTTATAGAGTGCCATAAAATTATGTAGCACTTTACAAATCAAACAGGGTTAACAGTCCAAAAGACAAAATACTTTAGAAACAACAAAGATGTGCATCATCTTAACCCAGAAAATACATTTATCAGTTTAGTTGTGTCACAGGGTACATCGAGACTGAAGAACAAAAAAATACAAAATGATACAGATTTTTTTTTTCCTCTTAACTCCTGGAAAGAGTTAATAAACCATGAGATCTGCATCCCTTAATATAGTGCTATTAAAAAACTGCTACTTGTTCTGCAAAAAATAAGCCCTCATATAGTGACATTGATGGAAGTTACATTGTATTTGCTTAGAAGCAAATAGTGGCCTGGTCAATATAGGGTTAAGGAATTTACAATCCGTGATGCAGTGACCTGTAGACACTCCCAGCCTGATCTCTAAGACGGTTTCCTGTTCTTCGACCCCTTCACATGTATAACTACAGAGGAGCTCAGCACAGACAGAACTCTAGTCCCCGGGGCACAGGATGGCTCTGAGCATTGCAGCAACGCTTCTCCTGACCACCGGGGTCACCCTACTAATCTATCTTATAAAGTGTGGCATTGGGTACGACAGAAGAACCTACCCCAGGACCTACCCTCTACCCATCCTGGGGAATCTCCTACAGGTCAGCACCTCTGAGACTGCCACGGTCTTTAGTTAAGGTTTGTACTTTTCCAGAAATTTGCTGAGTGTTGGCTGAATGTTCCCCGTTCTATTCTTTGCACTTCTCTTCATCAGGTGATGTATCTTTGGAGAACTCTTGACATGTTGGACCATTTTACTTTATTCTCTCAATGACATGAAAGACTTTAAACTTAAAGGGCATTTACATCATTTTGACTTTGACTGATGATAGATGTTTAGAACTTACGCTCCCGTTCCTTTTTGCCGGTAGAGGAATTTTTCTTCATAGGTTTAGGAAGGGCACGATTTGCCTGAAAAAGAGCTTTAAAAAAATATGCAGTTAGGATGGAGACGCTCCGGATGGACATTACCCGAGCGCCTCTCGGGCACTGTCGTCTTATAATTAGCACGCCCAACTGCCATAGTACCAACTGCTCCTTGCCCAAAGAACTTAGAGTCGGTGATTCGGGGCTTGGGAGAGTGCAGGGTTGGCTTTCTGCAAGTTCTTGGGCAGGGGCAGGTGGTATTATGGCGGTGCGGTTGTGCTGTTTAAAATGCCTTTGTCAGATTCTGAATCATTCAGACTTATATAACTTAATGCACTTACCTGGCTCCGCCAGCGCATGTGGTGAGTCATGTGAAGGGGCAGTTTGGTGTATGGTATCTCTTCAGCATTCTTCCTCTACTCCACACCATTTCCTTCATTCCCCTGCCTGCTCAATGCAATGACAGAAGATGGGACAGGGAGGGAGGGAGCAGGATGAGTGAAGAGAGATACTGACACAGGAACACAAATGCGCTCCTTCCACAGGACTTACCCACATGCTGCAGGGAGCCACGTAATGTGAAATAAACATTTATAGACTATTGAAATGGTTATCGGAAGCTGTCACCAGTAAAAATCATTTCTGGTGCCAGGTTTTACCTTCTTATAGTTCTTATTTACAAGTTGTGGTACATACTTTTCTTATATATATTGTTCCTTGCTTGGTGAGAAGTATGGACCTGTCTACACTCTCTACATTCCCAATCTCGGATTATAGTGCTGATTGGCTACGATGCGTGAAGGAAGCCCTGGTGGACCACAGTGATGCATGTTAATGTAGAGGGGGACATGGGAGTGTTTTTCATTGAGGACTTTTGGTAAGATTGAAGTAATGACTATAACAAATGTAAAGGTAACTTTAATATATTCAATGCAAATTATTTGCTTTGTATAGGTCACACATTCTGTGAAAATTATGATATCTGACAGATGGTGATGGAAACAATATTTAGAGTGGGTCATTCACCATGTCCAACAACTCCAACTCTTATATATTGTTTATAAGTACACTCCTTTGTTGGCAGATTTCAATTTTCTGTGTAACCCCCCGAATATACCTGAGGATCCCTTATGTTGAAGCTGCATTTTGTCAGATATTTAGAAAACTGTGCAACAAAGGAGTGGTAGTGCTTACTCATAGTTAACATTGGGCACATTACTACAAACAGTGTAGTGTGTACTATGTGCAGTGTCCTGGTTGTGTTGCGGGCGCCAGGATCATTAGCAACAACTTCTGGCGGACTTGCAAGAGAATACTGCGCACGGTACGACTCTTTCATGGATGAAATTGGTGTTGCATGAAAAATTTCATGCAGCCGCCACAATAGGGTTGCATGCATGAAAAGAACATGCAAAGTCAGACATAAAACTGGCGCAAGGGCCTTGTAAATCTGGGCCATTATGTCTAGAATCCAGGTCGATTTCTTGGGTGCCCTGCAACCCATGCCTTGGGTCACAGATGCACCCGTGTTTTCACTGTGCCCCTCCATGCCAGCAGCTCCGACGCAGTCCCCTCGCTCCGGCGTACTGTCCCCGCCGATGATGATGACTGGTCATTACCTTCCTGGTTTAAATCCCGACCCCTCCTATGTTCCCGTGACGGGGTCTTTGTGCCTTGTGCCCTAGAGAAAGTTGTTACCATATAGCCTGCGTAGTATTGGGATTGTGACTTCAGTTCCGTCTTGACTACATTCCTCTGTGCGCCCTGCTCTTCTGTCTCTCCACCGACACGATTTGCATCTTGAATTCTGTACCTCACCTTGGCAGCCATTGCAAGCAAGTCGCGCAGTGGAGCAACCTGTGGTATCCCGTCACAGCAATCACGCTTTTGCAGTGGGCTCTGGTGAAACCTTGTGCACACTTTAGACTCCGTTTCCCTGGTGTCGGTTTATGTCATCGCTCGTTGGTGGTACAGCGGTCCACTACTCCTGATCCGAACAACAAATGAAAGGGAGTTTCTGTGTGCACACTTCCCAAAAGCAACAACTTAATGCCAATTGTTGAACAGTGTACACCAGTTTGCAACAATTGTTGTATATTTGGGGCAATAATTATATCTAATTGATTCTGCTTCAGTTTAATAATTCTAATGTTGGAATCCACGGGTCATTGCCAGCAGTTGGAGAAAGGTGGAAAGTCCTCCGTCGATTTTCTCTACAACTTTAAGAAATTTGGGAATGGGAAAGGGAGAATCGAGGAAAGAATCCAAGAAGAGGCCGGTTGTCTCTGAGAAATTGATGAAGGACAAAGGGAGTGGAGATGCAAAAATTTGTCTCTTGGATTGGTTTTCATTCAGGTTCTCTCTCTATTTGTTCTTGGGTCAGTTTGATTTCTGTCTTATGGTTTTTTGTCCTTTATCTAGATAAACATGTAGGATTCATTTTGACCCAAAGACCTGTTCTTTTTTCAACCTTACTAACGTCAATACTGGATTGTGTATTATGGGCAAGGCTTTGCCAGCAACCAGTTGACTTTGTGCGCTCTATGGGAGTTGTCTAATGACCCTACTCATTTTACCCTTAATCCTATTACCAATGATCTCGGGTTCAATGTTATGGACATTACAGATCTGTGAATGTGAGAGTAGACCTGTTACTGGTGGCAGCTGACCACACAGGTTAGAGACACGAGGACAAACGCAGTGATTCAGGTACATGCCAGCAATGTGTCACCAAGACGGTGGGTGGCGTGCACCACTATGCCAGTCATGGTGGTTGAGTGTAGTTTGCGTAAAAAAGCCTGTGAACATTCAGCAGTAATGTTTGCAGGCTTTTCAGGTGAGGCGTGGGGCAAGTACCCTGCACCAGCTCACTCCATTTCTGCCCAATCCCCTCCACAACCACTTGCCGTGAAGATGGAATGAGGGAAAAATAACAAAATTACTGTCGCGGGCAAGTAAATTTCATTGTTCAAGATTGCATGCAAAAAAAAGTTCTGCACAAGTTCTGATATAAATGTTGTGTGCAGACCTTATTGCACCATCATAAGGGGTTGGCTTGGCACACTACATAGGCAGAGGATATTCATACATGTCATGGGTAGATGATCCGGGATGGTACAGACACATCAGAAAACTGGTGATTAACCAGCGGAACCAGTGGAAGAGGCCGTCATGAGGTGCTGTCATTACTGTGCAAGCAGAAATATAACTCGCCCAACTTAAGGTCAAATTTTCCATGCACAAAAGATCAATGTCCGATATAGCCGATATTAATTTTGTCCAGCTTTGTTCCCCACACAGTTTTCCATACTGCCTAACCTCCTTTTATATCTCTAACAGACGCTCCAATTGAACCAACACACAAATTACGACTCGCCTGTTTCCAATGTCATTGCTTCCGTTGTGTTTGTGGAAAGATTTGACTATGAAGACCAAAGATTTTTGACTCTGTGTGTCCAACATTCATGACATTACCCTGGTGTCAACTTCTTCTGGACAGGTGAGTTAACATAATACTCGCGTATAGTGAAACATAATAACAAGATTTACAAACATGAAAATATTTTTATTTTCCACTCAGCCCCCAGCTTGTATGAAACCCCTTGATTTTATCTACAGCTACTGTGTAGATTTTCATTTTATGATATATTGATAGTTGGTAATGTGGAAAATATAAGATGATACACATGGATTACTCCAGGTGTAACTACAAGGGGTTATTTGTAGTCTGTATCTTAGTCTGTGGACTTCATAGCAACCACGAAGCAAAAACGAAGTAAAATATATTCAAAGGAATCTGTTACCACATCTTACCCCTACAACGGTAATAACTTTGCTGGTAAAAGAAGAGTACCCCCCGTACACATAAAATTTTCGCCACTGAGATGCTGGACCTTAATACGGGTGTTTTTCTGATATGTAAATGATGTAGAGAAGAACACGTCTGAATAGAAGAGTCACAATTTTTCAAAGCCCGCAGGTGAACCAACCTCTTTTTATTAGCAGCTCGTTGTCTCTTCAAATCGGACCTGAGCAGATAAGTAGCCAAAAAGGCCCTCTTTCTGTCCACTCCTGTCTTACCAGAATGCTGTCTTCACCAACATTTAAAGGGCCCGAATCGCTGTTTTACGGCGGGTACACATATTTTTTTCCGTTTCACGGCCAATTTTCCGCTGAATTGCCCCGGGTTTTTTGGCGCACGCGATAGGATTTGTGATGCATCGGCAACCGGCGTGCACGCGGAGAAAGGAAGACTAAAAAAGAAGGCCGCAGCTTAAAAAAAAGGTCGTGGACACGCACTTACCTGGCTTGGCCCGGCTGCTTGGTGTACTTCAGTGCATTCCGATGAACTTTCAGCACAGAGAGACACCTGGTGGACGTGAGGAATGCCTAAGTGAATCACCCGAATCTTTCCAGAGAACACGGCGCTGGATCGTGGATGGACCGGGAAGTAAAAATCTGCCCCAGTGTATTTCGTAGCTAGTGAGCACTGTTGGGAAAATGAAGATCTGTCACCGTATTGGCCCTTTGTGATGGGTGGGGGGACGTATGGTGGACGGAGGCACGCACCAGTACGAGGAACCAACATAAACAAAAGCAGAAAAAGTTAAGGAATGATTTTACTGGTGGGAGGAGGCAGATTTATTCTGGGGCGTCTGGAATGCAATTTTCAAAATAGGCCGAGTAGTGGGAAGTCAGGTCCTAATGTCTGTTCTTGATGTCAGGTTCCCTTTAAAGTGATACTAAACTGCTAAGCAAAATTGCATTAATCAACATCCCAGATGATGTAGTAAATTTAGCAGGAAAATGTTTCTTTGCCTGTGGTCTAATCACATCACAGACTTGATAATCTGGGGGCCTAAAACATATTGTTCAAATATATTTTTGTCAAGGTGGAGATACAAGTTAAAGGAAATCTGTCATCAGGATCCAAAATGATATAAACCAGGGACACTTACGGATAGATCCAGGCCCGGACTGTGGTTAATCTCTTATATTTGTTTATATATGGCCTCCTTATTTCTAAACAACTTTAAGAAATTATGCTAATAAGTGAGGGGCTCTCTTGGTGTTTCCAGAGCCTCTCAGCGCTGCATATTTACAGGATAAGCAAATTAGCAGAGCATGTCTCCCTCCTCCCTTAGCTGGAAATGTAGGCGGAGGAGAGAGCTGCTCTGCTCATTGTGACAACCAATAAAAAGACATCACTGAGAGGCTTCGGATACACATACCAGAGCCCCTCGGGCTCATTAGCATAATTTAAAACATTTATTTGAGAATGAAGGAGGCCCCTGGTTTATTATGATGGCTTTTGATGGTAAATTTTCTTTAAAGGAACCTACACACGATTGTACCTATAAAGGTAGAAAGGGGTGGTAGGGGATGTAAGGGAGTGAGGATAGCTCTTTTTAGAGCTATTCATCACGTCCCCACTAACGTTTGGCAAACTTTATTGAACTAAATAGTGAAATCTTACGTTATGCGGCTCTGGGACGGGTAGGCGGCCGGAGCACACCAGCCGCGGCTATCCATCGTCCCATAGCAAACATTAAAACCAACAAAAAACCAAAAAACAAAACGTGGCACTGCAAGAAGAAAGAAAATCCCGCACGCCGCCATTACTATCTCTCCCTTTTGTGCCTTCGTAGCCAGCCTGCTCAATGGAGTTCTGCGCAGTGCGGCTACCAGCTCCCGCATGCACAGTAGCCGGCGCTGTCGGATGAGGGCGTGCAGCTACGAGGAGAGTGCGCACCCCGCACACAACAGGTAGGAGTGAGTAAGTGGGCTATGGGGCGTGGGGAGCCGCGGCTGTGTGCCTCCGTGACCAGGCTCCTCCACGCCCAGTCAGCACGCAGTAACTAAAATTTACATATTATTAATAAAGTTGCCAAAGTTACCGGCGACATGAGGATTAGCTCTCAAAAAAGAGTATCCTCACGTCCCTTACATACCACCTATCCACCCGATTCACCTTTTATAGTACATCGTGGTGGTGGTGCCCTTTAAAGGCATATAAATGCCAATTATCAGTAGTAATCTGGTACATATATGAACAAAGTAAGAATTTATTATAAAATTATATTATTTTTAAATCATCACCTTTTTTCCCATTATAGCTTTTGACCATGTTCCCAAAATAATGTCCGCATTCCTGGCGCCTCCAGAGTTCTCTTTAAAATAGGAAACAAAATTAAAGAATTCATAAACGGAGAAGGATAATGAACACCCCCGGGTCACCTGGATGAGAACTGCCCCCGAGACTTTCATAGATGCTTCCCTCCATAAGGAGGCAGAGGTTACATTTGTAGATGACCTTAAATTTTGTGACCTTTTTTATTGCACAATATCTATATAATGTAGATATCTAGACAAAGAGTATATGGAACTTTGACAATATTTTGACAATTAAAATTTTCTTCTTTCTCAGGAAAAAAAGAACCAGGAAACAGATATTCATAGATATACTTAGAGGCCAACAATATTGGAATTTTGTTTGCGATGAACAAAACGACAAGTTTGACCCTGAGATATTGGGTTTCTTATTCGCTTGAAATATCAGAATACAAGGTAATGGCCCTAAATTATGTTTTTATAATTATTTTGAGTTTTATTACAAACCCTTTATAACATTTTCCTCTAAAAGTGGTGTCACAAGTTGTCCACACAATCATGTTCAACACAAAATGGAACACTTCGTATTAAAAAAGTAGACAGGAAAGTCTTTGGGATGTTGATTTTGGGCCCAGGAACTATAAACAGATCTGTGTGCCAGCTCCAACAATATTCGAAGCTGGGAAAGTTGGTGGATTTTATTTCCACTGCAATACCGATCAACTCAAAGAAAACATGTCTTCTCCAGAGTCAGATATCCATCAGGTGAGAAACCATTATAAACAAAGCCTGCATAAGAATTCTTCTTCATTATGTGGAGATGGAGATCTGCCAATTTTCACAGGACCTTCCACGATAGAATATCCCACCCCAATTTGAGATGGTGGGAGGGTGCAGTGGCAGCACTGTAAACTTAATTTCGAAGTTTGGTGACATTAGTTCGATGTTGCCGTGTATTCGATTTGAAATCCTTAGAGAAGTTCCACAAAGGAATTGACAAGTGATCGGCAAAGATCGACTGTCCAATCAATAGAGAACAGGAGTCTACGAAAATGCCCTATACAACTCCGTGATCCACGAGATCCACCAGATTGCCGATATTGCCTCCTCTAGAGTTCCCCATGCGGCCAGCAAAGGACACAACCTTCCGAGGATACGTCACATCCCTAGTGTGCAGTAATAATGGTTCTTCTCAAACTTCTGCATTCCCATCGGGGCATTTTCATATCAACATTTTAAAAAACCATCATGTATGTTTCATAGCTAAGCACCTTCAGAGAAAACGTACCTTTGGTGGAGGTCAGAAGGTCACTTTGGTGATTGTTATAAATCTCCTTGCTACTGGTATATTTAAGTACTTGCTACTTTCAGGGCACCAGGGTCTTTCAGTCCTGACCTCTGTCCTGAAAAGCCCCCAACAGTTCAGGAACCAGAGAGTTTGACCCTGGACACTTTACTTGATGACCATGAGTAGCTTCAAGAAAAGTGACGAGCGATCCATTCCATCTCTACAGTGAGAGATTTTGTAGTCTAATGATGGAAACATTTTGTTATAACCGTGACCATATATTATAAAAATAAAACCGGAGGACTCAACTCTATTTGAGAGGGAAAAAAATCAGTTTATATCTTTTATTGATGGTCTCTGGATATGATACTGAACTGGAGGGAAGTGACGACAATGTGAACAAGGATACAGTCAGAGTTCTGGTTATTAAAACATACCAACTTTATTTTTATTTTTGGTGTTCAAATGAAAAATCGCCCTGTTTTGTTGCCCCTCTTTTTGTATAAACAGGATGGGGCACGTATTATAGAATCTGTGCCAAAAAAATGCCAGGATTTAAAGTTTTTTGGCGCAGAAACTGTTGCGGATCATTTATAATGAGTTGTGCAGGAAGAACAGAGGTTCCGACTCTATCCCGGACTCTCCGTCTTATTTGGCACAAGTGGGTGTGGCCTAACGTTTCCACAGTATCCGGCACATTTTGGTAGTTCGTCGGCAGTTTTAGTGCAATTTGTGGCACACGATAGACCAGGAAAAAAAATGGTTAGTAGCAAAACAGGGCGCAGTTCCATGTAAGGTTTTGGAGCACATCTCATTGATGTCAGCCTTTTATGGACACCCGACTGATCAGTTCCGTTACCCATTAATTACTTATGGCAATGCCAATTAAATTAACATTTTGGAGACTGATCTCGATGCGAAAGACGGGCTGCGCCACAATAGTAATCCCCCCCCCCCGATGAGTTACATAATTACATGGAAAGAAGTGGCTTACTGTTTGAATCAAGCACGTTATGGATTATATAAAATGATTTTACAGTTCAAATCTGCTCCGGTCTTAACCTGTGTTTATTTCCAATTATCTGCTTGACTGCGTAGTAGTCAAACAGAAGCCTACCTAAGCTTTCACTTGATGGAAAAAGGGCTATCAAGCAAAATCTCAATGCACAGAAACAAAGCAAGGGTGATTAAGACTGCCAGGGCCTGGGCGTATTGGATATTACAACCCTACAAATAGGTCTGGAATTCACTTCCTAAATACGTTGGTTACTAAATCAGCTTTCTTGATGTCTGTGTCCCTTCCGGGCCCATTTTTATGCGCTTTCGGACCTATGAGAATCTTCAAAAGTCCTGAACGGATTTGTATACTTGTGTTTGAGAGCAGGGAAACAGATGTAAATAGGATGTATGGTAACGGACTTATAAGTATAAAATTAGTGGGTTGGTTTGGGTGGCATGGGCCCTCTAGAAGACCTGGGCCTGGACTAATGCTCAAATGTACTGCCCAAATAATCCACTACTGCGACCAAGGGGTTTGAAACAAGATGAGGACACATTTCCCAGTGAACTTGGAGAATCGGGAAAATACAGTTTTCGTAGGACCTGCTCCTTCGCATGCGGTTCTGTTTTGGGCCAAATTTTTTTTTTCATTGTTTTGAAAAAAAATGGATATTATTCATTAACAAGACGATTAATTAATTAAAACAGAATATTCATGTTTTTTTAATAGAGACTTTAACAGAGGTACCTTGCTTTCGTCACGTTAGTTTGTTTTCATATTTAATTAGCCATTATTTTTATTATTTTCTGCATTTGGCAATGAAACTGTGAAATGTGAAATCAGACGGGATTATCATTATCAAACAGGTGATGGGAGGAACTGGATGGTACAAGCTGAGGATGATAACGGTGAAGATGGATCCGTTTTTTCCCCAGTGAATCTTTAGTAGCTGTTTTACATCTTCCATTTGACCTTCGAAAAGGTTATCTTAAATATATTTACATTATTTTGAGAGATGGTATAGAAATTTTTTAAATACAAAAAAAATATAATCATCCTCTATGGTGGGTTCCAGCAATAAGTGTTCAATCCTCCACAGTGACCGCAAGGAAAATGAGGCCCTACATACAACAAGTGCCCATGAAAATCGTGCTTCCTTTAGGTTATAGTCGACGCTAAACAGGCGAAACCCTCCACATCAGATTAAAACTGCAGTCAAAAATTTAAAAAAAAGCAATAGGAATGGGTTTTTCGAACAAGCCACCAGCTAAAGGGGTTTGGGTGTTTACCAGCAATTCTCAAAAACTTGGGGTATAACGGCAGACCTGTACATGGGCACCACCAAGTCATCAGGAGTAGCTCTAAAGTTGCAGAAACACTCTGTGCCTTAGTGTCAAGTGATGATTGATCTATGGTAGTGGAAGAATAGGGTGAAAAGGAGACAATAAGTGAGCTGGATCTCAGAGCCCGAGAACGGTATGTACACTTTATTTTTTCCTTACACTGCCCCTCCCCCATGGGTCTGACTTGACTTAATATTATGTTCTTTCGTTTAAGGTAAACGGATATGTGCCAGGAGAAGGATGGCCCGCATGGAGCTTTTCCTTATTCTTCACCACTGTACTGCAAAGTTTGACCCTTGGAGCAGACATAGACCAGGAAACACTTTGGATAAGACCAGAACCAAAACCAAGCAATTAGACCTCATACTACCAGCTGACAGTTCTCTCTCGTTTTTACAATTGAGAACATTTATTGAATATAAAATTTATTGCATTCTAAATCTCACAGAATTTATAAAAAAACAATATTTCAAACACGAATTTAAAAGTTGACTATTTTGTATTTTATTTTTCATATTTCCTAAACAGGGTGGGGGGTTGGTTATCACAACCCAATGGTTTTTTTTACCCCAAAAGTTGCATGTCTGTAATTGTCCATTTTTCAAAAACAAAATTGGAAGAGGCAGCAACAATGTGCATACGGAACATGATGAATTTTTCGCTACGTTAAAAGGGGCAATCTGGGACAGGATACTTTGGTGTAGAAACATGCACATCAGATCCGACTTTGAGGGATCCGTCCAGACTTCCTTTATTGAATGCACCACATCATTATCCAAATCAAATTATTAAGACCTTCTGCCTGTCCCCAACACGAACCGCCTTCGTTTCTGTACCTAGCCTTGGCTACACCACATACAAAGTGGCACCTGTGGACGACCCTGGTGGTACCAACCGTGCAAGTCCAACCCATTTGACGCGGGTGAAAAACAGGACAACTTTCACTCCGGGTCCCAGGGTCGCTTACGTCACGTCCGCGGGGTCAGGGGTACACTACTTGGGAGCATGACACTAAACAGCAAGGGTGGTAAGACCGAACATGCGTGTTGGGTCACCTCATCATCATTCCAAACCAATTGCTGTTTTCTCATAATTCTTCATAATTCTTCATTAGATGGAAAAATTAATTGTGAAATAACAGTAATTGAGGATGTTTTATGTGGTGGATTTACAGAAATAATTGTGGAATCACCTTAGGACCTCATTTTTCAACTAATTAGGCAATTAATTTAAAACGGAGTCTTAACCAAACAACCTGTTACCAACAATTCTGGAAAACCACATGGGGGGAAAAAAAGTGGTAGCACAAGCTCACCATACAGTTAGTATTTTTGCATGTAAAGGGAATAGGTAAGTGCTCATGGTGTGAACTTTAGTATAGGTAAGTTAAGCCATGAAGGCCACTGCAACCCCTGGGAAGTGATACTGCAATTACTGAGGAAACCACATTGGAGAATATTCGTGCAAGCCAAGCAGCAGCAGATGACATCATGTATGTGCCAAGAGAGAAGAAGGACCTGTGGGAAGGGGGCGGGGCATCTGGTTAGATTTATTGTATGGATTAATACGAAACAGTGGGGCAGATTTACTTACCAGGCCATCGCGCGGTGGAGGATTCGGGGTCTTCCGGCGATTCACAAGGTAGTTCTCGCCGTCCACCAGATGTCGTGCTCGTGAAGAGCATCGGAGACTGGGTACCACCGAGCCGGGATGAGTGCAGGTATAGCGCGTAACGAGGACACTTTTTTTAAAAAGCGCAGTTTTTTCCGAATACGTAATTATGCATGCCCAGCGCCGACGCTGCGCAAACAATCGATCGCGGATGCGCAAAAACCCAGGGCCAATAAAGGGGAAAAATGGCGCAAATTGGAACTATTGGGTTACCGCGGGAAAAGCGAATAGGGCCCTGTAGTAGTAAAAATGACCCCCGGTGATACCAAATCTGTTTGGTGTTTGTGTGGTTGATCTACTTGCTGGATTTTTATAGGGTGGGGGATGGGGATTTTGGTTTATTTTTTATTAATATTATAAAATGAGCCTTCATACGATTCTTATGGTTTATTCACATTATCAATGCAACGACAAATTTTAAACCCAGAATTCCGCTTCTTCGTTTTCCATATCTTAAAACCAGATCTTCTCAAACTTTTTTACCCTGAAATGGAAGTCTAAACATGAATCTTAGTGGGAGATCCATCAAAACCCCATTTTGAGGCAAAATTGCTAATCATCATTTGAGATATCAAATTCTTTCCTGGGAGGTAGTGACATTTTCCCCGATTGAAAAATAGCCATCAAGATTGACATTATCTTGATGTAAGTAAATAAAACTAGTTCTAGTCTTTGGGAAATAAAAAGACAAAATAAAGAAATAAATTGGAAAACGGTCAAAAGAAGAAAAAACTTATAAAAAACATAGATGTGCATTGCTGGTCATCATTTTAACCCAGCGAGAAATGTATCAGATAGTGCGTAGAAAAGTACAGGGGGGATAATTTAAAAAGAAAACAATTGCAGCAAGTATAGTTTTTTTCCTTTCCAGTTCTAGAAGAGTTAAAAATCGGTAATTTTCTAAATACCTATAAAAAAAGCAATCATGCAGTGACCTCCTTGTGAAAAAAAAGGAAAAAAAAATGTGGAATCACTTTGTTGTTTGACATTAATAAAAAAAAAAGACAAAATTGGCTGGTACATTTATAGGGTGTTAAGCATCCCCCTGAAGCCGTCAACTGTAGACACGCCAATCGGCTCTTTCATGTTCTTTCGATGCCTTCACATTATACTACAGAGGAGCTAGCACAGACCAGACAACTATAGTCCGGGGCAGGAGGATCTGAAGCATTGCAGCCACGATTCTCCTTGACACTGGGGTCACCCTACTAATCTTCTTATAAAGTGGTGGCATGGGGTCAGAAGAAGAAACCTACCCCAGGACCGACCCCTCTACCCATCCTGGGGGCATCTCCTACAGATAAGCAACTCTGAGATACCACAGTCTTACATTTAAGGTACGTTTTTCTACCTCCTTACCGCGGGTATGTCCCTTAATTACAACAATTATATAGCAATTACTTTAATAAAATGTGATCCAATCAGCTGCACATCTCGGGGCCACCCAGATCAAGGAAGATCTAGGAATCATATTGCCCCGAGCGTGTCTATACTTTTTACGACAGCGCTGTGCCATGCTCTGATTAGGGTCCGGCTGAACCAAGTAATTTATTTAAAATCTGTTAGTTCCAGTTGCCGAATGCCAAGCAAAAGGGGAAATTTTGGGTCCTCAGGAAAAAGTCAAATTCTTCTTAAAGTATGCCTCATTAGACTGGAGCTATACAATGCTTTTGTCTCAGCTACTGGTCCATATAGATCAGAATCCACAAAGCCAGAGGCGTAACTGGGAGAGACTGGGCCCCCTTCTCCTTGTTGGAAATAGATATGTGTACACCATTTCATATAATCCCACCGCATTTGTACCCTTCTATATCCACACATTATATACTTATATACACCACAATAAAGCGTCGACCCTCAGACTCACACACATTATACATGGATGTACGTATGAGTGTATACACGTGGGGGTCATTTACTAAGGGCTCCACGGTCGCACTTTCGTCTGGGTTCCCGACTACTTTTCCATTTTCTGCCGAATCCGTAAGGATTTTTTGGCGCACGCGATCGGGATGTCGGCCTCAATCGCGCGGCTTCACGCGACAGAAATTGGGTTGTGTGGCCTTCTGGAAAACCCAGACGGATTCGGAAAAACCACGAATTTAAAAAAACCGAAGTTGGTGTCGCAAAATCTAGCACTCACATGCACCGGGATAGGTTGGTGAACTCCGGCGAACATCGGAGGGACGTCAGCGAAGCAGTGACACCTGGTGGGACATTGGGAAAGACCTTAGTGAATCCGGCTGGAAGACCCAATCCTCGTGGGAACGCGCCGCGGGCGATGCGGACAGGAAGGGTAGTACATGACCCCCAGTTGTATAATGTATAAACAAAAACTATCTATATACACAATAACATAGGGGAGTCTGCATCGAAGTATGAGAGAGGCAACGTCTCCCTTCTTTGTGACGGATATATCAGGACACTTATGCCCCTGATGCACCTGAAGGCGGGGTGGCACCCGGGCGAGCGACACTATGCCTGGTCGGGGACTCTCTATGTGTGTTAGAAGTATATTATTACTAGAACAATAGTAGAGTAGAATATACACTGCACATTCATACATATGCAACATGAACAGCATAAATACACACACATATAAATATAACACCTATATGGCCATGTAAACACACACAGCATATACAAGTGCAGTAACACCCTAAATACACATGACAGCATATACACTGCATCCCCACCATTAAATGCACATATGCATAACAACCATCAAAACAACATACAGCATATACCCGGCATACACACCATAAATAAACATACAGCATATACACTGGCATTACACACCATAAATACACACTACAGCAATACACTGCTACACACATAAATGCACATACAGCATACACACTGCCTACACACATGAATACACATACAGCCTATACATGAAGCACACACCATAAATACCATATAGCATATCACATGCATCACACCATAAATACACATTACTAGCATATACATGCATACACACCATAAATAAACCTACAGCATACACCACTGCATACACACCATTAAATAACATACAGCATATACATGCATACACACCATAAATGCACATTACAGGCATACACACTGCTACACACATGAAGACCACATACAGCATATACACTGCATACAAACCATAAAACACATACAGCATTATACCTGCATACACACCAAAATAACACTAAGCATTATACAAGGCATCACACCATTAAATACACATACAGCATATACACTGATACCACCATAAATACACAAATACGGCAATTACACGCAATACACACCATAATACACATTACAGCAGATACACTGCATCACACCATAAATACACAAATACAGCATCTACCACTGCATACACACCATAACAAACACCACATACAGCTATACACTGGCATACACACCATAAATACACTACAGCATATAACACTGCATACACACAAATGAAGACACATACGCATAATATACACGCTTACACACCAATATACATATACAACACCATAATACACATTTACAGATATAAGCATACAAACCATAAATACACAGACATGCAAAACACCATAAAATACACATACTATATACACTGCATAAACACCATGAATACACATATACAGCAATACACTGCATACACACCATGAAGACACAGGCAGCAATACACACAAACATACCCGTTATGAATCCATACACATCATAATTTATTATTTAGTAATGCCATGCCCGGGGGTCCATCCCTTCTTACCGCCACTGGTTAGGGCTGCTGGTCTCTCTCTCTATAGATTAAAAGTGGGTAGTAGCTCCCTCCAGCCTCTAACATTGGCTCCAGGTCACATCTGTCACGTGACGAGGGCTGATGGACCAGAAGGTGGGTGGCTGCTTATTTGGAGGGTGGGTGAGCTGAGCAGGTCTGGTATATCCCAGGGGCAGGAACATAGTGAAAGATGGGCCCGGGGAACATAAAATGTGTAAAGATTTTTTAAAAACCGCGCATCTTGCTCCACTTTGGAGTGGAGGGGGGGTGAGTTGTGAGTGGGGATGGGGTCTGGCAGTCTCCATACAACACCATAGACTATGAATTGGCCCCTGTAATAAATTTTGGAGAAGCAGGACCCTGGGAGCTACAGGCCCCTACACCTTGGCAGGCCCCATAGTAGCCCATACCAAAAAAAGTTTTACTCATTGTGAAATGGGTTCAGGTTTTATTTATAAGGTGTGCGTACATACACCCTTCTAATATATTTTTCTCCGGCGTTGGGAAAGTATGGACCTGTTTACACTTCCACATTGCAAAACTCGGACCAATAGTACTGATCAGGATACGATGCGGTGCAGGAAAGCGGTTAGTGGGTTTTTTTATGTATCTATCTTATAAAGTGGTGGCATGGGGTAAGACAGAAGAACCTACCTCCAGGACCTACCCCTCTACCCATCCTGGGGAATCTCCTACAGGTCAGCACCTCTGAGCTGCCACGGTCTTTAGTTAAGGTAAGTACTAGAGATGAGCGAACATGCTCGTCCGAGCTTGATGCTCGTTCGAGAATAAAGTTTGCCCAAAGGTTAGTGGGGACGTGAGGAATAGCTCTAAAAAAAGAAGAGCTATCCTCAAGTCCCTTACATCCACCTACCACCCCTTTCTACCTTTATAGGTACAAGAGTGCGTGGTAGGTTCCTTAAAGAAAATTTACCATCAAAAGCCATCATAAAAAACCAGGGGCTCTCATCTCAAATAAATGTTTTAAATTATGCTAATGGACCCAAGGGGCTCTAGTGTGGATCAAATCCTCTCAGTCTCTCAGCTCTTTTATGGTTGTCACAATGAGCCGAGCATTCTCTCCTCCGCCTACATCTTCCTGCTAAGGAGGGGGAGACCTGTTCTGCTATTTGCTATCCTGTAAATATGCAGCAACTGATAGGCTGGAAACACCCAAGAGAGCCCCTCACTTATTAGCATAATTTCTTAAAGTTGATTTTAGAAATAGGAGGCCATATATAACAAATTAAGAGATTACACACAGCCCGGTGCCTGGATCTATCGGAGTGTCCTGGTTATATAATTTTGGATCCTGATGATTAGTTCCTTTAACTTGATATCCACCTGACAAAAATATAATGAACAAATTTTATGCAGGCAGATTATCAAGTCTGGAAGTGTGATTAGCACACAGGCAAAGAGCATTTTCCTGTAAATTTACAACTATCATCTGGGCTGTTGATTATGCAATTTTGCTTAGCAGTTTAGTTATCACGTTTAGGGAAACCTGACATCAAGAACAGACATTATAACCTGACTTCCATACTGGACCTATTATGAAAATTGCATTTCAGACGTCCCAGAATTAAATCTGCTCCTCCCACCAGTAAATCATTCCTTAACTTTTTCTGCTTTGTTTAGTTGGTTTCTCGTACTGGTGCATGCCTCCGTCCACCACTACGTCCCCCCACCCATCACCAAAGGGCCAATACCGGGTGACAGATCTTCATTTTCCCACACAGTGCTCATCTACGAAATACACTGGGGCAGATTTATTACCCGGTCATCCACGTATCCAGCGCCGTGTTCTCTGGGAAAGATTCGGGTGATTCATTAGGCAGTTCCTCCGACGTCCACCAGGTGTCTCGCTGTTGTGTAAGTTATCGGAATGCACTGAAGTACACCAAAGCCGGGCCAAGCGCAGGTAAGTGCGTGTCCAGCGACCTTTTTTTTAAGTGCGGCGGGTTTTCTCCGCGTGCACGCCGGTTGCCGATGCATCACAATGTCCTAGCCGCGTGCGCCAAAAAACCCGGGGCAATTCACGGGAAAATGGCCGTGAAACGGAAAATATGGGTAACCCGCCGTAAAACAGCGATTCGGGCCCTTAGTAAAAGAGTGTGAGAGGACAGCATTCTGGTAAGGACAAGGAGTAGACAGAAAGAGGGCCTTTTGGTACTTATCTGCTCAGGTCCCGATTTGAAGAGACAAGAGCTGTAATCAAAAAAGAGGTGTGGTTCACTGGCGGGCTGGAAAAAATGTGACTCGTTCTATTCAGACGTGTTTTCTCTACTCATTTACAATCAGAAAAAACACCGTAATTAAGGTCCAGCATCTCAGTGGAGAAAATTTTATGTGATACGGGGGTTACTCTTATCTTTTACCAGCAAAGTATTACGTGTGAGGGGTAAGATTCTGGTAAAGATTCCTTGAATTATTTTACTTCGTTTTGTGCTGTTGGTCCTATGAAGTCCACAGACTAAGATACAGATACAAATAAACCCTTGTAGTTAAACCTGGAGTAATCTATGTGGTATCATCTTATATTTCGTCACATTACCAAACTTATATATGTATCATGAAAATGAAAATCTACACAGTAGCTGTAATAGAATCAGGTTTCATACAAGATGGGGCTGAAGTGGAAAATAAAAAATATTTTCATGTTGTAAATCTTGTTAATATGTTTCCTATAAATCGGAGTTTATGTATAACTACCGTCAGCAGAAGAGTTGAACACCAGGGTAATGTCATGAATGTTGACAACAGAGTCAAAAATCTTTGGCTTCATAGTCAAATCTTTCACCAAACACAACGGAGCAAGCATGACATTGGAAACAGCGAGTCGTAATATGTGTGTGGGTTCCATTGGAGCGTCTGTTAGAAGATATAAAGAGGAGGTTAGGCATTATGGAAAACTGTGTGGGGAACAAAGCTGGACAAAATTAATATCGGCTATATCGGACATTGATCTTTTGTGCATGGAAATTTGACCTTAGTTGGGAGTTATATTTCTGCTTGCAAGTAATGACAGCACATCAGACGGCCTCTCCATGGTTGCCGCTGGGTTAATCACCATGTTCTGAGTGTCTGTACCATCCGTCATTCATCTACCACATGACGTATGATATTCCTCTGCCTATGTAGGGTGTCCAAGCAACCCCTATGATGGTGCACGAATAAGGGTTTGCACACAAGACATTTATCAGAACTTTTCAGAAACATTTTTTTGCATGCAATCTTGAACAATGAAAATTACTGCCCGGACAGTAATTTTGATATTTTTCCCTCATCCATCTTCACGGCAAGTGGTTGTGGAGGGGATTGGGCAGAAATGGAGTGAGCTGGTGCAGGGTACTTGCCCCACGCCTGCACACTGATAACAGCCTGCAAACATTTACTGCTGAATGTTCACAGGCTTTTTTACGCAACTACACTCAACCAGCCATGACTGGCATAGTGGTGCACAGCCACCCACCGTTGGTGACACATTGATGGCATGTACCTGAATCATGCTGTTTGTCCTCGTGTCTTTAACCTGTGTGGTCAGCTGCCACAGTAACAGGTCTACTCTCACATTCACAGATCTGTTAATGTCCATAACATTGAACCCGAGATCATTGTAAGGGATTAAGGGGTAAAACTGAGTGGGTCATTAGACAACTCCCATAGAAGCGACCAAAGTCAACTGGTTGCTGGCAAAGCCTGTGCCCATAATACACAATCCAGTATTGACGTTAGTAAGGTTGAAAAAAGAACAGGTTTTGGGTCAAAATGAATCCTCCATGTTTATCTAGATAAAGGACAAAAAACCATAAGACAGAAATAAAACTGACCCAAGAACAAATAGAGAGAGAACCTGAATTAAAACGAATCCAAGAGACAAAATTTTTGCATCTCCACTCACCTTTGTCCTTTCAATTTCTTTTTTCCCCATTTCCAGCGACACGGCCTTTCTTGGATTATTTCCGCGAGCTCCTATTTCCCATTCCACAATTCTTAAAGTTGTCAGAGAAAATCGACGGGCTTCCACCTTTCCAACTGCTGGCATGACCCTGTGGATTCCAACAATTAGAATTATTAAAATCTGAAGCAGTAATCAATTAGATATAATTATTGCCCCAATATATACGAAATTGGTGCAAATGGGGTACACTGTTCAACAATGGGCATAAAGTTGTTGCTTTGGGAAAGTGTGCCCACAGAAACTCCCTTTCATTTGTGTCAGGATAGGAGTAGTGGACCGCTGTAACCACACGAGCGAGACATAAACCGACACCAGGGAACGGAGTCTAAGGGCACAAGGTTTCACCAGAGCCCACTGCAAAGCTGTGATTGCTGTGACGGATACCACAGGTTGCTCCACTGCGGAATTTGCTTGCAATGGCTGCCAAGGTGAGGTACAGAATCAAGAGCAGAATCGTGGTCGGGGAGAGACAGAAGAGCAGGGCTGGCAGCAGAGGAATGTAGTCAAGAACGGACTGAAGTCACAATCCCAATACTACGCAGGCTATATGGAACAAGCTTTCTCTAGGGCACAAGGCACAAAGACCCCGTCACGGGACATAGGAAGGGGTCGGGATTTTAACCAGGAAGGTAATGACCAGCTCAATTATCGGCGGGGACAGTACGGGAGCGAGGGGACTGCGTCGGAGTGCTGGCATGGAGGGCACAGTGAGAAACACGGTGCATCTGTGACCCAAGGCATGGGTTGCAGGGCACCCAAGGAGAATCGAACTGGATTCTAGACATAATGGCCCAGATTTACTACAGCCTTGCGCCAGTTTTATGTCTGACTTTGCATGTTCTTTCTTGCATGCAACCTAGTGTGTGGCGGCTGCATGAAATTTTAATGCAACACCAATTTCATCCATGAAAGAGTCGTACCGTGCGCAGTATATCTTGCAAAGTCCGCCAGAAGTGTTGCTAATGAATGGCGCCGCACACAAAACAGGACACTGCACATAGTACACACTACACTGTTGTAGTAATGTGCCCAATGTTAAACTTGATGAAGCACTACCACTTCTTTTAGTTGCACCAGTTTTCAAAATATCTGCAAAATGCAGCTTCAACTAAGGATCACTCAGGTTATTCGGGGGTTACACAGAAAATGAAATTCTGCCGAACAAGGAGTGGTACTATATAACAATATAAAGAGTTGGAGTTGTTGGACATGGTGAAATACCACTCTAAATATTGTTCCATCACCATCGTCAGATATCATAATTTCACAGAATGTGTGCCTATACAAACAAATAATTTGCATTGAATATTAAAAGGTTACCTTACATTTTGTTATAGTCATTACTTCACATCTTACCAAAGTCACAGTGAAAAACACTCCCATGTCCCCCTTACATTAATGCATCACTGTGGTCCACAGGGCTTCCTTCACGCATCGTAGCCAATCAGCACTATAATCGAAGATTGGGAATGTAGAGAGTGTAGACAGGGCCATACTTCTCACCAAGCACAGGAACAATATATAGAAAATGTATGTACCACAACTTGTAAATAAGAACTATAAGAAGGTAAAACCTGGCACCAGAAATGTTATTTTTACTGGTGACAGGCTTCCGATAACCATTTCAATAGTCTATAATAGTTTATTTCACATACTGGCGCCCTGCAAGCTGTGTGGTAAGTCCTGTGGAAGTGAGCATGTTGTGTTCCTGTGTCAGTCTTCTCTCTTCACTCATCCTGCTCCCTCCCTCCCTGTCCCATCTTCCTGTCATGTGCATTGAGCAGGCAGGGGAATGAAGGGAAATGGTGTGGAGTAGAGGAAGAATGCATGAAGAGATACAAGTACCACAGAAACTGCCCCTTCACATGACTCACCACATTGCTGGCAGGAGCCAGGTAAGTGCATTTAAGTTATAGAAGTCTGAATGATTCAGAATCTGACAAAGGCATTTAAAACAGCACAACCGCACCGCCATAATACCACCTGCTCCTGCCCAAAGAACTTGCAGAAAGCTCAACCCTGCACTCATCCAAGCCCCGACATCACCGACGTCTAAGTCTTTGGGCAAGGGAGCAGTTGGGCTATGGCAGTTGGGAGTGCATAAATTATAAGACGACAGTGCCGAGAGGCGGCTCGGGTAATGTCATCCGGAGCGTCTCCATCTCTCTGCATATTTTTTTAAAGCTCTTTTTCAGGCAAATCTGTGCCTTCCTAAACATGAAGAAAATATTCCTCTACCGGCAAAAAAGGAACGGGAGCGTAAGTTCTAAACATCCTCATTCAGATCAAAGTCACAATGATGTAAATGCCCTTTTATTAAAGTCTTTCATGTCATTGGAAGAAATAAAGTAAAATGGGACAACATGTCAAGAGTTTCCAAAGATATCATCACCTGATGAAGAGCAGAAGTGCAAGAATAGACGGGGACATTCAGGCAACACTCAGGGCAAATTTCTGGAAAGTACAAACCTTTTGGTCCCCTTGAAAAATGCTCGAGTCTCCCATTGACTTCAATGGGGTTCGTTATTCGAGACGAGCACTCGAGCATCGGGAAAAGTTCGTCTCGAATAACGAGTACCCGAGCATTTTAGTGTTCGCTCATCTCTAGTAAGTACTTTTCCAGAAATTTGCCCTGAGTGTTGCCTGAATGTCCTCATCTATTCTTTGCACTTCTGCTCTTCATCAGATGATGATATCTTTGGAAACTCTTGACATGTTGTGACACATTTTGCTCTGTTTCTTCCAATGACATGAAAGACTTTAACTTAAAGGACATCTACATCATTTTGACTTTGACTGATGATAGATGTTTAGAACTTACGCTCCCATTCTTTTTTGCCGGTAGAGGAATTTTTACTTCATAGGTGCAGGAAGGGCACGTTCTGTCTGAAAAGGAGCTTTAAAAAAATATGCAGATTAGATGGAGACGCTCCGGATGACATTACCCGAGCGCCTCTCGGCACTGTCGTCTTATAATTTATGCACGCCCACACTGCCATAGTACCAACTGCTCCTGCCCAAAGAACTTAGAGTCGGTGATGTCGGGGCTTGGAGAGTGCAGGGTTTGAGCTTTCTGCAAGTTCTTTGGGCAGGAGCAGGTGGTACTATGGCAGTGCTGGTTGTGCTTATTTTAAATGCCTTTGTCAGCATTCTGAATCATTTCAGTACTTCATATAAGTTAAATGCACATTACCTGGCTCCCTGCCAGCAGCATGTGGTGAGTCCATGTGAAGGGGCAGTTTCTGTGTATTTGTATCTCCTCATGCATTCTTCCTCTACTCCACACCATTTCCCTTCATCCCCTGCCTGCTCAATGCACATGACAGGAAGATGGGACAGGGAGGGAGGGAGCAGGATGAGTGAAGAGAGAAGACTGACACAGGAACACACATGCTGTCCCTTCCACAGGGACTTACCACACACTGCTTGCAGGGAGCCACGTAATGTGAAATAAACTATTATAGACTATTGAAATGGTTATCGGAAGCTGTCACCAGCTAAAAATAACATTTCTGGTGCCAGGTTTACCTTCTTATAGTTCTTATTTACAAGTTGGGGTTACAAACATTTTCTTATATATTTTGTTCTGCAGCTTGGTGAGAAGTATGGACCTGTCTACACTCTCTACATTCCCAATCTTCGGATTATAGTGCTGATTGGCTACGATGCTGTGAAGGAAGCCCTGGTGGACCACAGTGATGCATTTAATGATAGAGGGGACATGGGAGTGTTTTTCACTGAGGACTTTGGTAAGATGCTGAAGTAATGACTATAACAAAATGTAAAGGTAACTTTTAATATTTCAATGCAAATTATTCTACGCTTTGTATAGGCCACACATTTCTGGTGAGAATTATGATATCTGACAGATGGTGATGGAAACAATATTTAGAGTGGGTATTTCACCATGTCCAACAACTCCAACTCTTTATATTGTTTAATAAGTACCACTCCATTTGTTCTGGCAGAATTTACATTTTCTGTGTAACCCCCTGAATATACCTAAGTGATCCATTGGGGGTCATTTACTAAGGGCCCGATTCGCGTTTTCCCGACGTGTTACCCGAATATTTCCGATTTGCGCCGCTTGTACATGAATTGCCCCGGGTTTTTGGCGCACGCGATCGGATTGTGTCGCATCGGGGCCGGCATGCGCGCGACAGAAATCGGGGGGGCGTGGCCGAACGAAAACCCGACGTATTCGGAAAAACCGCCGCATTTAAAAACCGAAAATGTGTCGCTTGGGGAGCGCTCACCTTCACCTTCTATGGGATGGTGCATTCCGGGGCGTTAAGATTATTTTCGGCGCTGCAGCGCCACCTGGTGGACGGCGGAGGAACTACCATCTTAAATCCCAGCCGGACCCGAATCCTGTGCAGAGAACACGCCGCTGGATCGCGAATGGGCCGGGTAAGTAAATGTGCCCCATTATGTTGAAGCTGCATTTTGTCCGATATTTTAGAAAACTGTGCAACTAAAGGGAAGTGGTAGTGCTTACTCATAGTTTAACATTGGGGCCCATTTACTACAAACAGTGTAGTGTGTACTATGCGCAGTGTCCTGTGTAGTGTGCAGACACTTCTGGCGGACTTTGCATGATAATACTGGCGCACGTTACGACTGTGCGCTAGAACGACTGTTTCATGGATGCAATTGGTGTTGCATGAAAAATAGTGCAGCCGCCACACAATAGGGTTGCATGCAGTGAAAAGAACATGCAAAGTCCGACAGAAAACTGGCACAAGGGCCTTAGTAAATCTGGGCCATTATGTCTAGAATTCAGAGTCGATTCTCATTGGGTGCTCCTGCAACCCATGCCTTGGGTCACAGATGCACCCGTGTTTCTCACTGTGCCCCTCCATGCCAGCAGCTCCGACGGCAGTCCCCTCGCTCCAGCGTACTTGTCCCCGCCGATGATTGATGCTGGCCATCTACCTTCCTGGTTAAAATCCCGACCCCTTCCTATCTCCCGTGATGGGTCTTTGTGCCTTGTGCCCTAGAGAAAGCTTGTTACCATATAGCCTGCTTAGTATTGGGATTGTGACTTCAGTTCCGTTCTTGACTACGTTCCTCTGCTGCCAGCCCTGCTCTTCTGCTCTCCCCGACCACGATTCTGCCTCATGATTCTGTACCTCACCTTGGCAGCCACCGCAAGCACCGCAAGCAGGTCCAACCTGCTTTGCGGCGAGCTCTGGTGAAAACCTTGTGCCACTTAGACTCCGTTCCCTGGTGTCGGTTTATGTCATCGCTCGTGGTGGTACACTGCCACTACCCCTTATCCTGACACAAACGAAAGGAGTTTCTGTGTGCACACTTTCCCAAAGCAACAACTTTAATGCCCAATTGTTGAACAGTTTGCACCAGTTTTCGTATATATTGGGGCAATAATTATTATCTAATTGGTTCTGCTTCAGATTTTAACTAATTCTAATTGTTGGAATCCATAGGGGTCATTGCCAGCAGTGGAGAAAGGTGGAAAGTCCTCCGTCGATTTTCTCTTACAACTTTAAGAAATTTTGGAATGGGAAAGAGGAGCATCGAGGAACGAATCCAAGAAGAGGCCCGGTGTCTGGCTGAGAAATTGATGAAGGACAAAGGTGAGTGGAGATGCAAAAATATTTGACTCCTGGATTCGGTTTTCATTCAGGTTCTCTCTCTATTTGTTCTTAGGTCAATTTTATTTCTGTCTTATGGTTTTTTGTCCTTTATCTGGATAAACATGGTAGGATTAATTTTGGACCCAAAGACCTTTCTTTTTTCAACCTTACTAACGTCAATACTGGATTGTGTATTATGGGCAACAAGCTTCGTCAGCAAACCAGTTGACTTTGTGCTGCTTCCACGGGAGTTGTCTAAATGACCCTACTCATTTTTACCCCTTAATCCCTAAACAATGATCTGGGGTTCAATGTTATGGAATTAATAGATCTGTGAATGTTAGAGTAGACCTGTTACTGGTAGCAGCTGACCAACGCAGGTTAAGAGACACTGATGACAAACAGCAGTGATTCATGCCAAGCCATGGTTGTCACCAATGACGGTGGGCGGCTGTGTACCACTATGCCAGTCATGGCTGGTTGAGTGTAGTTTGCGTAAAAAAGCCTGTGAACATTCAGCAGTAAATGTTTGAAGGCTTTATCAGGTGTGCAGGCGTGGGGCAGGTATACCCTGCATCAGCCCACTCCATTTCTGCCCAATCCCCCTCCACAACCACTTGCCGTGAAGATGGCATGAGGAAAAAATTATCAAAATTACTGGCGGGGCACATGTAATTTTCATTGTTTCAAGATTGCATGCAAAAAAAATGGTTCTGATACAAGTTCTGATAAATGTCTTGTGCAGAACCTTATTCTGGCACCATCATAAGGGGTTGGCTTGGACACCCTACATAGGCAGAGGAATATTCATACATGTCATGTGGTAGATGATGACGGGATGGTACAGACACGTCAGAACATTGGTGATTAACCCAGTGGCACCAGTGAAAGAGGCCGCCATGAGGTGCTGTCATTACATTGCAAGCAGAAATATAACTTGCCCAACTTAAGGTCAAATTTTCCATGCACAAAAGATCAACGTCCGATATAGCCAATATTAATTTTGTCCAGCTTTTGTTCCCCACACAGTTTTGCATAATGCCTAACCTTCTCTTTATATCTTCTAACAGACGCTCCAATTGACCCAACACATGTATTACGACTTGCTGTTTCCAATGTCATCTGCTCCGTTGTGTTTGGTGAAAGATTTGACTATGAAGACCAAAGATTTTTGACTCTCTTGTCAAACATTCATGACATTACCCTGGTGTTCAACTCTTCTTCTGGACAGGTAGTTACATAATATCTCAGATGTATAGTGGAACATAATTAACATGGATTTAAAAACATGAAAATTTTTTGTTATTTTTCCAACTTCAGCCCCCATGCTTGTATGGAAACTCTTGATTCTTATCTACAGCTACTGTGTAGACAGGCAAAAGCCTAATTTTCATGATATCATATTATAAGTTTGGTAATGTGACAAATATAAGATGATACATGAGTATGATGATAAGATGATGATACATGAGTATTACTCCAGGTTTAGACTACAAGGGTTTATTTGTAGTCTGTATCTATGGAGACACAGTGGACTTCATAGGACCAACAAGCACAAAACAGAAGTAAAATATTCAAAGGAGACCTGTCACCAGAATCTTACCCCTCACACCGGTAATACTTGCTGGTAAAAGATTAAGAGTCCTCCCCGTATCACATAAAAATGTTCTGCCACTGAGATGCTGGACCTTAATTATGGGTGTTTTTATGATATGTAAATGAGTAGAGAAGAATCAACGTCTGAATAGAAGAGTCACAAGCCGCCAGTGAACCACACCTTCTTTTTTGATTAACAGCTCAATGTCTCTTCAAATCGGGGCCTGAGCAGATAAGTAGACAAAAAGGCCCTCTTTCTGTCTACTTCCTGTCCTTACCAGAATGCTGTCCCTCACACTACACAGTGGGGGTCATTTACTAAGGGCCCGAATCGCGTTTTTACGGCGGGTTACCCAAATTTTTCCGGTTTGCGCCAATTTTCCCTGAATTGCCCCAGGTTTTTGGCGCACGCGATAGGATTGGGGTGCATCGGCGCCGGCGTGCACGTGACGGAAATCGGGGGGCGTGGAAGAATGAAAACCTGACAGATTCGGAGAAACTGCCGCACTTAAAAAAAAAAGTAGCTGCACGCCCTCGTCCGTCATGATGGCGTTCTGCGCATGCGCACAGCTCCTCGCGGCTGAGCAGACGCAGTTCCGAGGCCGGAACTACTGCGCAGTAGCCGGCTTGTCGGACGAGGGCGTGCAGCTACTAGGAGCTGTGCGCCGCACACAACAGGGTAGCAGGAGTAATGTGGATACTGGGGCGCTGTGTAGCCTCGTGCCCGGCTACTCCGTGCCCCAGTAGCCGCATAACTAAATTTACATATTAGTTCAATAAAGATTGCCAAAAGTTAGCGGGGACGTGAGGATTAGCTCTAAAAAGGGCTATCCTCATGTCCCTTACATCCACCTACCACCCAGTTTGACCCTGAGATATGGGTTTCTTATTCTCTTGAAATATCCAGAAATACAAGGTAAATGGCCTAATATGGTTTTTATAACTATTTTGGTTTAATTACCAACACTTTATAACATTTTCCTCTAAAAGTGGTGTAAAGGTGCACAATTCATGTTAACAAAAATGGACACTTGTGTGAAAAAAGTAGAAGGAAAGTCTTTGGGATTGTTTGATTTTGGGCCCAGGAACTACAAACATGTGTGCCAAGTCCAACAATATTTGAAGGCCTTGGAAAGTCGATATCTCAGTGGATTTTATTTCAATGCAATAACGTAATTCAACATCAGGTCAGATATCCATTAGGTCAGATATCCTTCTCCAGGTGGGATATCCATCAGGTGATGAACCATTATAACAAAGCCTGCATAAGAATTCTTCATTGTATGGAGATGGAGATCATCCAATTTTCACAGACCTTCCACGATAGATTGACTCCACCCATTTTTGAGATGGTGGGAGGGTGCAGTGGCAGCCATTGTCCATCACTAATTTGTGAATGTTTACAGTAGCCTTGTATTCTGTTTTTGAAATCCTTAGAGAAGATCCACCAAGAGATTGACCAAGTGATCGGCAAAGATCGATGTCCATCAATAGAAGACAGGAGTAAGATGCCCTATACAGACGCCGTGATCCATGAGATCCAGAGATTTGCAGATATTGTCCCTCTAGGAGTTCCTCATGCTGCCAGCAAGGACACAACCTTCAGAGGATATCACATCCCTAAGGTTTAGTATAAATGTCTTCTCAAACTTCTGATTCCATCAGCTTTTCATATAAACATTTTTAACCAATCTGTATGTTTCATAGCTAAGCACCTCAGAGAAACTTACCTTTGATGGAGGTCAGAAGGTCATTTGGTGATTGATAAAATCTCTCTTTATTCTGTATATTTATACTGTACTTGTATTTTCAGGGCACCATGGTGTTTCCAGTCCTGACCTCTGTCCTGAAAAGCCCCAAACAGTTCAGGAACCCAGAAGAGTTTGACCCTGGACACTTTCTTGATCACAATGGTTTCTTCAAGAAAAGTGAAGCCTCCATTCCATTCTCTACAGGTGAGATAATATTGTAGTCTATGGATGGAAACATTTTTTATATTAATCGTGAGCAAATAAAATGAACAGGAGGGACTCAACTCTTATTTGAGGAGGACAAAAAATCAGTTCGTCAACTTTTATTGATGGTCTTGGTCTCTGATATGATACTGCAACTGGAGGGAAGTTGACGACAATGTGAAAAAGATACAGTCATCATTCTGATAAAACATCCAACTTTATTTTTATTTATCGTTTACATAAAAATCGCCTGTTTTGTTGCCTTCTCTTTTTGTATAAACATGACCAGGCAATGACATAGTTCAGGGCACTAAGGGAAAAACTCTACTGTATCTTCTACCTGACCACCACCTAACTACCAATAATGACACAGACACATTTTTATTTGTTGGAAAGGTGAATCGTCACAGTTCTTTATTAACATCTTTAAATGATCTGTAAAACAAAAAACATCCGTCAAAATTATAACAAAATAATACATAACATTTTATAATCTGATAGCTGAGCTCTTGGCAATAACCCCAATTGGGATGATTTAACCATAAACCATTTGTCCTCTTACATTGTCTCCATACACCATAAACAGCACGCTCAGCGCACGAGGACCACACCCCCAGCTCCACTTAGCCGCCAACCTCCTAGCAAAGTGGCGTACGAAGATGTGGCCCTAGACCAACCTTATCAAACCTGGAGACAATGGAAAACCAACCATTCCTCCTGGATAACGTCCTAGGGGAAAAAACACCAACACCTCCTTAATATAACTCAACCTTCTTGTTGATTCGTGGCTATCTTTTTAAACCACTAATTTTGTTATGCCCACTCGCTGTTGCCAAGAGCCCGCCACCTTACAAAAGAACCCTAACTGCCTATCCTACCCCATACCTAGCAACAGAATTAATTCTACTTGTACACCTCCTCCCCAAAAACACATGCGTGTTCCCTAACAAACAAACTACGGGGAGGGTGGGTGGGACAATTTTTTCTGGCCAGAATGAGGCCCACCTCCCTGACCACTACCTATATAACAACTCCACCCCCAACTTTAAACCCCCCATCACCTATATTGTTATTCTCCACCCCCCAATCACTACCACCCAAGCATTCTAAGCCCTTCCCTGCCCAGCCTGTCATGCCCACTCTCCGCCTATCTGCGCAGGCTCCGCACTCCCATGATGAGTTACATCAATTACATGAAATAAGTGGCCTACTGTTGAATCAAGCAGTTATGGATAAAATGATTTCAGCTTTTACAAGTTCATTGAGGTAGGTCCTTAACCTGCTGTTCCCTCTGCATTTATTTCCATTATTCTGCGTGACTGCTGTAGTAGTCAAACAGAAGCCTCCTGTAGCTTTCACTTGATGGAAAAGGGCTATCAAGCAACTCAATGCAAAGAAACAAGCAAGGGTGGATTAAGACTGCCATGGGCCCTGGGCTGTATGAATATTACAGACCCTACAATGGGTCTGGAATTCACTTAGTACTTATGGTTCTAGAATCAGCTTCTTCATGTATGTGTCCCTTCCGCTTGTTTTAAATATGCGGTTTCAGGACCTATGTAGAATCTTTAAAAGTCCTGAAATGGATCTTGTATTCTTGTGTTTTGAGAGCAGGAACAGATGTACAAGGATTTTATAGGTGAAGGTCCTTATAAGTATTATAAATATAGAATTTGGTGGGTGGTTTGGGTGGCCATGGGCCCCCTAGAAGACTTGGGCCCCGGACTACTGCTCAAATGCTACTGCCCAAATAACCCACTACTGGAGTCAAGGGTGCCACAAGATGAGGACACATTCCCAGTGCACTTGGAGAATCTGGAAAATACAGTTTTGGTAGGACTTGTTCCCTTTTGAATTTCGGCTTCTTTTTTGCATTTTCCGTGTTTTGAAAAATAATGGATATTATTCAAACAGACGTCGGGACAGAATATTAATAGCAAAGCATCTATTTTTTTAATAGATACCTATAACAGACAGATGGATTTCTTGCTTTCCGTTATTGTTAGTTTCCGCTTTCATAATTTAATAGCAATATTTATTTTATTTTATTTTTTTGCCTTTGGCCTTTGGTATTTAAACTGTGAAATGTAAAATCAGAGCATGCTCAGTATCAAAAGGTGATGGATGAACTGATGGTACAAGCTGATGGATAACGGATGAATAATGGACCCGTTTTTTCCCAGTGATGTCTGTTAGTATCTGTTTTTACATCTTCCATTTGACTTTCTCAAAGGTTCTCTTTAAATTATGTATTTTACATCTTTTTAGATATTTAAAGGAATTTTTTAAATTAAAAAAAATTTTATATCAATTCGCTATGGTGGGTTCCAGCAATAAGTGTTCAGTCCTCCCATAGTGACCCACAAGGAAAATGAGGCCCTACATAAACCAGTGCCCATTGAAATCGTTCTTCATTTAGGTTTATAGTGACTGCTCAACAGGGAACCCTCCACATTCAGATTAAAACTTCAATTAAAAATTACAAAAAAGCAAATAGGAATGGGTTTTCTGAACAAGCCAACATGCTAAAGGGGTTTACCAGCAATTCTCAAAAAAACTTTGGGTATCGAGGCAGACCTGTAACCCGTGCACCAACAATGTCAGCCCAGGAGTAGCTTTCTAAAGTTGCAGAACTATCTGTGGCCTTAGTGTCCCAAGTGATTGATTGGCTGCAGTGGATCTATGGAGTGGAAGAATAGGTGAAAAGTGGGCATGAGTGATGCTGGATCTCAGAGACAGAGAAAGGTATGTATACTTTATTTTTTTTTCCTTACACCTGCCCCTCCCCCATTGGGTCTGACTTGACTTCATATTATGTTCTCTCTCTTTCAGGGAAACGGATATGTGCAGGAGAAGGCCTGGCCCGCATGGAGCTCTTCCTCTTCCTCACCACTGTACTGCAGAAGTTTACCTTGGAGCCCACTATAGACAGAAACACTTTGGACATAAGACCAGAACCCAAAACCAATGCATCAAGACCTCATACCTACCAGATGAAAGTTCTCTCTCGTTTTTAAAGTGAGCACACATTTTATTGCATATAACATTTTATTGCATTCTAAATCTCACCTAATTTATGAAAAAAAATATACAAACACTTAATATTAAAAGATTGACTATTTTGTATTTTATTTTTTAATATTTTCCTAACACTGGTATCACTTGACACATTGGGGTGGGGGAGTGTTATCACAACTCCAGTGGGCCGGAAGTGCATGTTTTTTTACCCCAAAAAGCTGCATGCCGGTAAATTGTGCCATTTTTCAAACCAAAATTGGAGCAACAATGGTGCAATTACGGACATGCTGCAATTTTCGCATGATTAAAAGGGCAATTACGGACATGGATATTTTTGAGTGCGCAAACATGCACATCAGATCCGACTATGATGGATCGTTAAGACTTCCGTTATTGTCATACACATATAATTCATCCAAAACCAAATAATAAAATATCTCTATTTGATTTGGTGCCTAAAAATCACTAGATTTGTAACAAATTTACGATTGTACATAGAAATTCTCTTATCTCTAATGTTTATTGTGATTGGTTTAGCAAATTATAGAAGACCAATAAGTTGATAGGACTGGATAGTATGTAGTAGCTAGGGATGACTGGAACGTTTCAAGTTTGGGTTTGAGCAAGTCCAGCCTGACACAAACCTGAAAGTTTAGTCTGGGTTTAGCTCCAGGTACCCGAATGTAATCATAACGCTCACCCCTACCAGTAAAACCTGTCAAAAGCTGCTGGCACTTAAACAACCATCTTCTCAAGGATCGCCTCTTACTGTGATGTCATCATGAACATCAATCAAAGAGTTAACACTCATGCCAACACTAACTGGTGTTACAAGTAGGGGAGGAAAAGGGGGTGATGAGCTGAACGCTAAAACTAAACTTCTTGCTGAAATCTGGGTTTGGGGACATAAATATCACAGGTGCTCCCACAAACCATATTGCGGGTTGTGGGCTCACTCGTGCCCCTTGCTGCCCGCCTAGCGCCACGCTTGCGCCACTTACCTGTACCTGCTCCGGCCCCAGCATCCCGGCGCGCGTCCCTGCCTCCTAGGGCACGCCTTCTCCGGCACTCAAAGATTTAAGGACCCACGCACCGCTGATTGGTGCTGGCCTTCCCCAGGAAATTGTATAAAAGCCGGTCCCTCCTAGCATTCCCCGCCGGATCTTCGTGCTCTATGCCGTTGAGAAAGCTTGTTTCCTTCCCTTGCACCAGTGTATTGATTTACCATTGTGACCCCGGATCTGTTCCCGTTTACGCTCCTCCACTGCCAGCCCTGACCTTTGCTCTGCCTCTGACATTAACACTGTGCCACCTGTCCTGACCTCCTGCCCATGACCACGAACCTGCCTTCCTTCCGGCATATAGATATGGGTATCCTTATAAATATTTGCACATCTATGCATAGCGCACATACAAGTGACGGCTATGTACAGACACTTGTAAATGGAGACCAAGTCCCCTGACATGCGCATCCACACCAACCTAATCGGATGCCTAACCAAAACGGTATACACACCAGGATCCTGTGTTTTCCTGCACTAAGTCGGTTGACATGCGCAGACCACGCCCCCTTGCATGATGTCACTGGCTGTGACTCCGGCTGGTGACTGACAGACGTGAGCCACACCTCCTAGTGCGACGTCACGGACTGCACACGCTGGCGATTGGTCTCCATAACCGGGCCTCTCGACTGTGGCTTCCTTTTTCATATTTTCCTAACACAGGTATCACTTGACACATTGGGGTGTGGGGGGTGGGGGGGGGAAGAATGTTATCACAACTCCAATGGGTTTTTTTTACCCCAAAAAGTTGCATGTCTGTAAATTGTTCCATTTTTCAAACCAAAATTGGAGCAACAATGGTGCAATTACGGACATGATGCAATTTTCGCACGATTAAAAGGGCAATTACGGACATGGATACTTTGAGTGTAGAAACATGCACATCAGATCCGACTTTGATGGATCCGTCAGACTTCCTTTATTGACATGTACACATAATTCATCCAAATCAAATTATAAGACCTTCTGTCTGTCCCCAACCACGAACCTGCCTTTCCCCAACCACGAACCTGCCTTCCGTTTCTGTACCTCGCCTTGGCTACCACCGCATACAAAGTTGCACCTGTGGAACGATCTGGTGGTACCACACCATAGCAAGTCCAACCCACTTTGCAGCGGGTGAAAAACAGGTACCACTTAGACTCCGGGTCCCAGGTGTCGGCTTACGTCATCGTCCGCGGTGGTCCAGTGGGTCCACTACCTCTGGAGCCTGACACTAAACCAGCAATGTTTGGTACAGAACCGAACATTGCTGTTTGGGTCCCCTCATCATCATTCACAACCAATTTGCTGTTTCCTGATAATTCTTCAATAGATGCAAAATAATTAATTGTGAAATAAAATAAAATCCTCAATTAGCTGTTATCTGTGGTGGATTCAAGAAATAATTGTTGAATCCTCCCTAGGACCCCTCTTTTTCCAACTCAGAATTGACTAAAAAAGGCAGTTAAAACGGAGTTTCTTAACCAAACAACCTGTCTTCCACGATTCTGGAAAACCACATGGGGAAAAAAAGGGTAGACACAACGCTCACCATGCAGTAGTATTTTTGCTGTAAAGGGAATAGGTAAGTGCTCACTTGGTGTGAACTTTAGTATAGGTAAGTTATAGCCATGAAGGGCGCTGCAACCCCCTGGGAAGTGATACTGCAATCACTGAGGAACACATTGGGGAATACTCAGTGTAGCAGCGGCAGCAGATGACATCATGGTCTGTGCAGAGGGACACCGAGCTGGAGCATCGCAAAGAAGAAGACCTGTGGGAAGGGGGGGCATCTGAAAGGTGAATACAGTGTTTTGTTTTTTTGTATAAGCCGAGTTAGGATTTTCAGCACATTTTTTTGTCATTTCATTTACCGAGTGGGTTCAATATTGGTTTAGATTTATTGTATGGATTAATACGAACACAGTGGGGCAGATTTACTTACCCGGCCCATTCGCGTTCCAGCGGCGCGTTCTCTGCGGTGGATTCGGGTCTTCCGGCGATTCACTAAGGTAGTTCCTCCGCCGTCCACCAGATGTCGTTGCTGCGCTGAAGAGCATCGGAACGCACTGGAGTACACCGAGCCGGGCTGAATGAAGGTAAGCGCGTACCGAGCGACACTTTTTTTTAAAAATGCGGCGGTTTTTCCGTATCCGTCGCGTTTTTGTTCGGCCACGCCCCCCGATTTCCGTCGCATGCATGCCAGTGCCAATGCGCAACAATCTGATCGCGTGTGCCAAAAACCCAGGGCAATAAAGGGAAAATCGGTGCAAATTGTAAATATTCGGGTAACACGTCGGGAAAACGCGAATCGGCCATTAGTAACTGACCCCCAGTGATACCAAATCTGTTTTTTGTGTTTGTGTGGTTTATATACTTTTTTTGGATTTTATATGCAACTGGGGTGATTAGGGGAAAATTTGGTTTATTTATTTAATTAATATTATAAAATGAGACCTTCATACGATTTCTTATCCGTTTACTTCACATTATCAATGTCAGACTGACCAAATTTTACCTGAATTCCGCTCTTTCCTACTATTCTTAAACCAGATCTTCTCAAACTTTTTAACCTGCAATGGAAGTCTAAACCATGAATCTGTAGTGGGAGGATCCATCAAAACCCATTTTTGAGCAAAATTGCTTAATTCATCAATTTAGTTATCAAATTTCTTTCCTGGGAGGATAGTCTTACATTTTCCCCCAGATTGAAAATAGCCATCAAGATTGACATTTATCTTGATGTAAGTAAAATAAAAATAAGTTCTAAGTCTTTGGGAAATTAAAAAAAGACAAAATAAAGAAATTGAGAAAACGGTTCAAAAGAAGAAAAACTTTATAAACAACATAGATGTGCATTGCTGTCATCATTTTAACCCAGAGAATACATGTATCGGGTTAGTTGCGTCACAAAGTACATTGGGGCTAATTTAAAAAAGAAAACAATGCAACATATTGTTTTTTTCCTTTTCCATTCTAGAAAGAGTTAAAAATCTGTGATTTCTACATACCTAAAAAAAAAGCAATCAGGCAGTGACCTTGATGAAAAAAAAAGAAAAAAAAAATGGGGATCCTTTGTGTTTGGCATTAATAAAAAAAAAAATGACAAAAGTGGCCTGGACATTATAGGGTTAAGGCATCCCTGAAGCCGTGAACTGTAGACACGCCCATCCGGCTCTTCCGGTTCTTCAATGCCTTCACATATATAACTACAGAGGAGCTCAGCACAGACAGAACTCTAGTCCCCGGGGCACAGAATGGCTCTGAGCATTGCAGCCACGCTTCTCCTGACCACTGGGGTCACCCTACTAATCTATCTTATAAAGTGGTGGCATGGGGTCAAGCAGAAGAACCTACCTCCAGGACCTACCCCTCTACCCATCCTGGGGAATCTCCTACAGATCAGCACCTCTGAGCTACCACAGTCTTTACTTAAGGTACGTTCTACCTGCTTACCTGAGGTTATGTACATTAATTACAAAATTTCATAGCAATTACTTTAATAAATATGTGATCCAATCAGCTGACATCTCGGGGCCACCCAGAACAAGGAAGATTTAGGGAATCTATATGCCCCAGAGCTGATGTTCTTATACTTTTTACGACAGCCTGTGACTGCTGCTGAATAGGGTCCGTATGAACCAGAATTTTAAAATCCTGTTTAGTTTCAGGTTACTGAATGCCAGCAGAATTTTTGGGGTCCTCAGGAAAAAGAGAAGTTCTCAAAAGACCTGCTCATTCAGACTGGAGCTATACAATGATTCTTAGTCTCAGCTACTGATCAATATAGACCAGAATCCAAAAAGCAGAGGCGTAACTGGGAGAGGCTGGGCCCCACAGCAGACTTCTGCATGGGGCCCCCCCCTTTCCCTTAAAAATAGACATATTTGTACACACATCTTAATTCAATCACACACATTTGTAAACTTACGGAATATACACACACATAAAGTTTTAGAATCACACAGTATGATAGCGGCAACGTCTCCCTTCGTTGTGCCGGATATATCAAGACGCTTAAGCCCCTTGATGCACCTGGTAGGCGGCCTGGCCGGCGAGCGACACTATGCCTGGTCGGACTCTTCTATGTGTTTGTTGAGTATATACTTTACAAACACATAGTAGAGTATATATACACTGAATATACATACATATGCAACATACAGCATACATATACACACATATAACATATAAACACATATATGGCATGTACACACACACAGCATATGCACTGCATACACACCATAAATACACATACAGCATATACACTGCATACTTGCAGGCCCCATAGTAGCCGCTACCAAAAAAAGTTTACTCATGTGAAAATGGGTTCAGGTCTTATTTATAAGTTGGGGTTACATACACCCTTCTAATATATTTTTTCTGCAGCTTGGTGAGAAGTATGGACCTGTTTACACTCTCCACATTGCAAACTTCAGAACAATAGTACTGATCGGCTACGATGCTGTGAAGGAAGCCCTGGTGGACCACAGTGACGCATTTACCGATAGGGGAGACATGGGAACAGGAGAGTTTTTTACTAAGGACTTTGGTAAGGTGATGAAGTAATAACTATAATAAAAATGAAAGGTAATGTTTAGGATTTCAATGTGCATTATTCTATGTATTATAAAGGCCATACATTTCTGGCGGACGTCATGATATCTGACTATATGGAAACATTATTTTAAGGATATTTCACCAAGTTCCACAACTTCAACTCTTTGCATCCTTTGACGAGTGCCACTCCACTGATTTAAGCATAATGTGAAATTTCAAATCAATGTCATCATTTTCAAATCTCTAGTGTCAGATGGGCGGAGCCAGGCCATCGGCTCCAGCCCAAGACCAACAATCTTACTGCAGAAAGACATATTAGCATAATGAGCATTCAAACTATGCAAATTAGGCTCACTACTTTGCCATTGGCGCTTTTGCTCAAGTAGAAACTATGGGACCTACCATCTGTAGAGATGAATGATTACTCCGGAGAAGTGGTGGGCATCAAAGAAATAACAACTATTCCAGCATCAGTAGAACAATGTCCATTAAACAAAAGATGTTTGATGCAAAAGAACTTATCTTAGAGTTTGGTAATTCAATCAAATTTCACGAGTTTCCATCATCTTCTAGGACTAAACACTATAATAGTGACCACTAGAGATAACAATGTGAATATAACCCGAGCATGTGGACAGTCATTATAACCCGGCTGGATTGTGCTCCAGTTTTTAAATAATTCTAATTTGTGGATATTTGTGTAAGAAGCTCTTTAACCACGTTTTTAATCCTACAGGGGTGCTTGCCAGCAATGGAGAGCGGTGGAAAATCCTTCGTCGATTTTCTCTGACAACTTTGAGAAATCTTGGAATGGGAAAGCAAAGCATTGAGGAAAGAATCCAAGAAGAAGCCCGATGTCTCGCTGAGAAATTGATGAAAGATAAAGGTGGTTGGAGATTCAAAAATATTTTTCTTTTGGGCTAAACTCTTGTATTCGAGTTCATCCTCAACTTGTTTTTCGGGCAATTGGTTTCAGTTTTTTTGGTCTTCCTCTGGATCAACATGGTAGAATTAGGAATTACCTTTTCTAACTACAATATGGAATTTTGTGTTACGGCATCCGGCTGTTTAACCAACCCAGTTTGACTTTGGGCTCTATTCCAGGGAGATGTCGAAGTGACCTCATCAGTCTCCAGCCTATACAAGGATCTGGGCTTCATTGAAATGGAATTACCAGATCTATGTGTCTCAGAGTAGTCATGGTACAGGTAGCAGCTGAACAAGGCAAGTTAAGAGACACAAAAAAAGGGAGTCAGGCAGAGGATGATCAAAGAAAGACTGAGATCAGAACCAGCAGCCTGCGTCACAATGGTTTTCACCAATGAATCACAAAGGTCAGAGACAGAATCTTGGGACAAGAACATGATAATAGCAGTAGAAAAGACACATATGAAGAGATTTATTAGAAGTGTCTGAGAGCAAAACTGTCCATTTGCCAATGGCAACCAATCAGAGATCAGCTTTTATTTTATAAACAGCGGTGGGAAAATGAAAGCTGATCTCTGATTGGCTGGTATGGGCTGCATTGTAGTCTTAATATTGTTCGCTATCTCACAGCCAGTGACTAGTACTAAGACTGGGGCTCTTCTAGTCAGAAAATGGCTAGCACTAACCCCAAATAATTACCCCAGCACTCACCGCCACCTAGAGTGTTGGGAATTCATGGGTGCTGTCGGTACTCAAGCATCTGAGGTGATGGTTGGGCACTAGGGCAGCAGGATTAGGCTGCCATTATTCAATGGCCATTACTTGAGACAGCCTAGTGCCTTCAGCTTGCTGCTGCTTGTTCTATTTGGCTGGAGAGGAAAAATAGGGGGGGGAGTCCACATTTTTTAAAAATAAATACATAATTTATTATGGTAATGTGTGGTGGATCTGGACATTAGATCAATGGCTGACGCAGCCAATATTAATTGTGTCCATTTTTGGTTCACAGATGCTAAGCACCAACAGCCCTTCCATGTATTAATCTTTATCATAGTCCTTATATTCCAAATATCTGAATAGTGTTACATAGTGAGAGCAGTGGGGCAGGTTTATAAAAGGTGTCCTAAGGTGAGACAGTGGAGATTTAGATGAGATATAGACTAGACCCTCTTATTCTACACCAGATTCATATAAGTGTCTGGTCCTGGGAGATAAATCTGGTCCAGTACAAGACTGTCTAGTCTGCACCTCCTTTTAGTTGGCTTTCTTTACGCCATAAAATTAGGACAAAATTCTGTCGGGTTAGCAGTATATTTAGGGCACTGACCTTTTTGTGTGAGACCACGCCCCCTTTTCATAGACAGCTCCACTTTTGTTGTGCTAGTCATAGCAGAACCAGAAAACTGTCTAAAACTCTTTATAAATGTGGTGCAGCCATTTTGTTTAGTGCAAACTATACAGAATTCTGCTGTAGACAGATTAATAAATCTCCCCCAATGACTTATTATCTCTTTGTATCTATTTATAGACAATCCAATAGACCCAACACATATATTGAGACTCGCTGTTTCCAATGTCATCTGCTCTGTTGTGTTCGGTGAGAGATTTGACTATGAAGACCAAAAGATTTTGACTCTTTTATCCCACATTCATGATCTTACCTTGGTCTTCAACACCAGTTCCGGGCAGGTACTTCATACAAAGTATCTAAAATGTGTAATGATAAAACATAACTAACATAATTAAATGAAAGATATTTCTTAACTTTTGCAACTTCAGCCCATGTGGTTGAATGGAAACCACCAACTGATGGCTGCAGCTATTGTATAGACAGGGAAGTAGCTTTATTTTTGTTTGATAACTTAACAAAAAGTGAATGACCAACATGAGCAGACTTAGACTACACAAGGTATCTTTGTAGTCTGTAACCATGGAAACACAGTGATCTGCATAGGACCTAAAAACAGAAGTAAAACTGCAAACTACAAACATCATGCAAAACTACATGAATCAAAAGTGCAGAAGATAATAGTAAATCTTTAAAGAAAATGCTTCTTTGCCCTTTTTCTTTTCCTTCTTTTCCGTCTACTTTGAGCATTGTGTCTAAATCACATTTACAGTGTAGATAATACACGTCACTCAACATTGGCTACACCGGGTGCTCAAGAAGGTCACAACACCATTTGGATTCATGCAGAAGAGACTTTGAAGCAATAGTTTTTTATTCAAGCGAGTAAGGAATGGCAATCAAAACAATAAATGCATCGTTTCACTCTATATACATCAGACCTTCATCAGGCACGGATTGCAAGGAAAAAGGAAACGAAAGAAGGAGCCCAGTGATATGAAGTAGTGTAAGGGGTGAGTGAAATTTGCGGGAACACTTCTCTGCCGGATGATCCACATATCTCATTCTCCAGTCGCACTACAGTGGTTATAGCTATAGCTAGAGATGAGCGAGCACTAAAATGCTCGAGTGGACGTTACTCGAGTCGAACTTTGTCCGATGCTCGAGTGCTCGTTTCGAATAACGAGCCCCATTGAAGTCAATGGGAGACTCATTCATTTTTCAAGGGGACCAAGGGGACCAATAAAATGTGTCATTTTATTGAGAAATAAGGAAGTCAGTCCTGTTTCTTGTTTTTTTTTTTATCCAATGGAATATTCATGGAACTTCAAAAAGGAGAATGACCCGTGTTAAACATCTGCAATGTATTCTTCACACATATTGTTCTTCACATACTATTGTGAAGAACACCTTTCTGCACTAATGTCTTCTGATAAGTTAGCAGATGTACGGAGACATCTGCAATGTGTTCTTCACTGTGTTCACTGTGTTCTTCACTGTTCTTCACTGTGTTTCCTTAAGTGAAAGCTCGTTCTAGAGCTGGCGAAATACTCGTCCGAGCAACGAGCCGTTTCAAATACCCTAATACTTGAACGAGCATCAAGCTCGGACGAGTATGCTCGCTCATCTCTAGTCATAGCACCACAGGCTCCTTCTTTCGCTTCCTCAAACCTTGCAATCCATGCCTGAAGGTCTGATGTTTATAGACTGAAACGTTGCATTTATTGTTTGGATTGCCATTCTTACTCGCTTGAATAAAAAAGTATTGCTTCAAAATGTTTTGAGGAGTGCCAAGTCTCTTCTACATAAATCACATTTACAGACCTTTACAGATCTGGACTTTAGGAGGCTTTCAGAAATATCTCTCACTGATTGAGAAGAAAGGAGAAAACAAATGGAACATAGAACCCTTTTTCCTTAATAAAGTCTGAGGATGCACTGATAGGGGCAGATTTACTTATCCATCCGAGTCGCGATCCCCGATCCAGACTGTCCGCCGGAATGCACAGCTGCCGCCATCCATGTAGATCCTGTGCCCGAGATCCTGCATGTGTCGCTCCCCACTCGGTTCGCCGGAGTTCACCATCTTCTTCCCGATGTATGTGACACAATTTTGAATGTTAAATCCCGCACTTAGTCCGAATCATGCCCCCCGATTTGTGTCGCATGAAAGTCGGCGCGATTACGCCAAAGATTCAATTGCGTGCGCAAAAACCCTGTGAATTGCGACACAAAAGGGAAATAGTTAGCAAACCCGAAATGGGGTCTGCAGACCATTAGTAAATCTGCCCCATTGTGTCATTTTTATTTTTCACTCTGACATTTCTGTTGTGAGCACTGATTTATGCTTCCCGGATGTCTGAATTGATTCTGCACCACATATTGGAGTCCCCTTCAGCTATGCCCTGGTTCACCTTCAGGATCAGGACCATGATTGTATTATAAGCTGCTCCTGATCAATTCTTTTAGGCTCCTGGCTTCTACGCGTTGTTTTTTCTAATCTCTGCATTTTGACCTTCTGCCTGTACTCAGACTGTTGTTCTGCCTTAAAATTTTGTACTACATAGCTCTCCTTGTTGTGACTGCCTCTAGTAATTATTTTGTATTTTTTTTTTTGTCTTTTCTTCTTCATCTTTTGCACATTGGCACAGGGAGAGAATGTCTTCTCATTGTCCCTTTTCCCTAGGGTTTGCGAGGCAATCAAGTTGGGAAGTGGCTTTAGTGTTAGGAGCCACTGTCTTTGTCTACTGATCCTATCTGTTTCCAGACCCTGCGCTACAGAAAGTATATAATTATAATCTGCACATTTAACCTCTAAAACTAAAAAAAGAGTTGTAATTTTTAATTCTTTTAATTGCATGCATTAAAACTTTTCAAAAATATTTCTGTCAAGGAGAAGATGTATTTAAAAGTTTAGAAATGTCAAGTATACAGTACAATGTATTTAATATGAAACTAAACTATAAGAATAATATTTATTTACCATCACTCTTTCACTTTTTTCCGGATAAGCTTTTGAACATGTTCCCGAAAATAATGACCCGCATTCCTGGCCCTCACCAGAAGATATTTACAATCATGAAGAAGCTGAAAGAATTCATAAAGGAGATGGTGAACACCCACCGAGCCACCCTGGATGAGAACTGCCCCCGAGACTTCATAGATTGCTTCCTCATAAAGATGAAACAGGTACATTTGTAGATAACCTTAGACTTTGTGACCTTTGCCCTTGTTTTTTCTGCTTTTATATCTATAATAGGTAGATATATAAACAAAACGTACATGGCACTTTGCTGATATTTTGGCAAATTTTAAAATTTTATTATTTTATTTTTTTTTAGGAAAAAAAGAATCCAGATACAGAATTTCATGAGAATAACTTAGAGGCAACAATATTGGATTTATTCTTTGCAGGAACAGAGACGACAAGTTTGACCCTGAGATATGGATTTCTTATTCTTCTGAAATATCCAGAAATACAAGGTAAGTGGCCTAATGTGTTTTTTATTATTATGTTTGTGTAATCATACACACTTTATTACATTTTGCTCAAAGGTGGTGAAGTAGTACACAATTCATGTCACCAAACATGGACACTAGCATTAAAAACATAAAAACATAGCAGGAGGATCTTTAGGGCGTTTTTTTGATTTTAGGACCAGGAACTTTAAACATATCTGAGTGCGAAGTCCAACAATATTTGAAGGCCTGGGGAAGCAGAGTGGATATCTTGTTTTATTAAGAGAACAATGTGAAAGTGTGTTTCAACATCAGAAAGGGGCAGATTTACTTACTCGGTCTGGTCGTGATCCCGCGGTGCATTGCCCGACGAGGATTCGGGTCTGCCACAATTCACTAAGCTCGTTTGCCCAATATCCAGCAGGTGTCGCTGCTGCGGCGAGGTCCGCCGGAGTTCACCTTCTTCTTACTGGTGCATGTGAGCGGTGATCTTGCGACACAATTCCTTTTTTAATTACTGTGGTGTGTCCGAATCCGTTGGGTTGTCTGACGACCCGCCCCCTGATTTCTGTCACGTGCAAGCCGGTGCCGATGCGCCAAAATCCGATCACATGCACCAAAATCCCAGGGCAATTCGGCGCAAAACGGAAATCGCCGGGAAACCCAATGAAAATGCGTCCAACGGACCCTTAATAAATTAGCCCCAAAGACTTCTTAAGGTGGGATATCCATCAGGTGATGAACCATTATAGCAAAACATACATAGGATTTCTTCACTAGTTAGGAGAAGGAGGTTGTCAAGTTTTCACACACCTTCCACAATGGATTTATCCCACCCATTTTTGGGATGGGGGGAGGGTTCAGTGGCAGCCAACAAACCATTGTACATCAATAATGGTTTGTCAATAAAGTCTACAGTAGTTGTGTCTCAACTACTATAACCCATTTGGTAAGTTTTTGTTTTGTCCAAATAAAAAGGGAAGGAGTGGCCTAAACCTGCTGCACCTCATCTGTGCACATTTCTTCTTCTCTCAGAGCAACTAGCACAATCATTTTTTGAGCTTTCTCTTTTGATTTAAAAAAAATACAACTGAAATATAATACTAGATTAAAAGAAAAAAAAACCTAACTCTGCTTTTGAAAACCTCAGAGAAGATCCACAAAGAGATTGACCAAGTGATCGGCAAGGATCGCTGTCCATCAATAGAAGACAGGAGTAAGATGCCCTACACAGACGCCGTGATCCACGAGATCCAGAGATTTGCTGATATTGTCCCTTCAGGAGCTCCTCATGCGGCCAGCAAGGACACAACCTTCCGAGGATATCACATCCCTAAGGTTCAGTATAGTGGTCTTCCCAACCTTCTGACTTCATAAGCTCTTCATCGACTTTTCTCTTGTTTTTAATCAGTGTGTATGTTTCATTGCTAAGTATCTCCGAGGAACTTACCTTTGGTGGAGGTCTGAAGGTGTGCTAAGTCCTCAAATCTTTCTCTTAACAAACAAACCCTTCTGCTTTCCTTTATACTGTACTTGTATTTTCAGGGAACCCTAGTGTTTCCAGTCTTGACCTCCGTCCTGAAAAGCCCCAAACACTTCAAGAACCCAGAAGAGTTTGACCCTGGACACTTTCTTGATGACAATGGTTGCTTTAAGAAAAGTGATTCATTTATTGCATTTTCCACAGGTGAGATAATAACATGCTGTAGTCTTTCGTTAAGTAGTAAAAATCAGAGTTCTATGGCTGAAGTAAATTTTCAGATTAATCTAGACAGGAGCGCACCACCCATGAGGCAACTTGAAAAAGCTGCCTTGGCAATGCCCCACACTGAATGATAGTGGGGGGGGGGGGGCAGCATCTTGGGGCAGTGCTACCTCACCTCCATAAATAATCCTGGACTGGCCTCGGTCCAAGAATGGGCTGTGGAAGGTCTGGTCCCAAACCATGGCCAAAGAACTCATACTTAAAAAGGATTCTATACTTACCTCCAACTTCTTCTGCCTGCGGTGGCAGTGCCCTGCACATACGCACACACTATGTTGTCACGCGGTGTCGCGTGCATAGTGTGTGCATGCCTGCAGGGGCTACCAGGAAATGAAGAAGACAGAGCCATGGGAAGAAGAAACTGAAGCTATGTATAAAGTTTATTTTTAGGGGGTCTCCGCATGGTAGAGGATGCAGGTGGTGGGATCCAGCAATAAGTGTCCATTCCTCTCTCATTGATCTACAGGGAAATCAGACATAACATAAACCTGTGCCCATTGAAATTTTCCTTCACTCTGGAATCCAACACTCAAAGGTGTAGCTAGAGGTTTAGCATAGGGGGGGGGCAAAACTCACCCAAGTGGGCCCCCAATCCAGGTGTACCAGTACTCCACTATACAGTGAGTATATACTGGTAGATACTGGATCTCGTCAGGCCTTCTTATTAATAATCATAGTATATAACAACGTAGTTTTCACGGGTGCCACTGCGACCCATTACTCGGATCGCAGTCGCACCTGTGAGCCCCTTTGTGTCACTTGCCTTGCCAAGTTTCAGCGCCGTCACCCGCGGCTTAGTGCGCACGCGAGCCGGCTCTGTAAAATTTAAAGGGCCAGTGCGCCGCTAATTGCTGGTGGCCAGCTGCCAGTTCTATTAAATAGCCAGCCTCTTCCTGTGTCCCCTGCCGGCTCTTCATGCTTTGTTCCATGCCCTGTGCTGTTTTTGTGATTTCTTGTTGTGACCCCGGTCCCGTTCCTGACTACGCTCCTTCGCTGCCTGCCTTGACCAATTGCTACGTCCCCAACTCTGATCCCATGCTGCCCGTCCTGACCTCCTGCCTGTCCCCGACTACGATTCTGCTCAACCTCTCCTTGGCTGCCACCACGTACAAAGTTGCACCTGTGGAACGACCTGGTGGTACCACGCCACAGCAAGTCCAACCCGCTTTGTGGCGGGCTCTGGTGAAAACCGGGTGCCACTTAGATTCTGGTCCCAGGTGTCGGCTTACTTCATCATCCGCGATGGTCCAGTGGGTCTCCCTCATTGGTTGGCCTTGACTTCTCTGCTCTCTCTCTTTCAGGAAAACGTATATGTCTGGGAGAAGGCCTGGCCCGCATGGAGCTCTTCCTCTTCCTCACCACCATACTGCAGAAGTTTACTTTAGAGCCCACCATAGACAGAAGGAATCTGAATATAACACCAGAACCCAACACCAATGCATCAAGACCTCGTACATACCAGATGAAAGTTGTCCCTCGTTTTTAAACTGAATACAATTGAAACTGAATACAAACTGAAGATTTTCTTGCATAAAACATGCTAACATGCTATACCTCAAATAATAATAATTTTTGAACAAAATCTAAAAGAAATCAAAGATTTATTTTTAGAAGATCAACTGTTTTATATTTTATTTTTATCAGATTCCTCACTTATGTATCACTTGACACATCCATGGATTTATCATAATTCCGACTGGTCTGATGTGTGTGTTCTCATGGTCAAAAAGTCCATAACTGTCCATTGTTTGTACAAAAATTGGACATTTTCAGACATGATGCAAAAAAGGAGAAATTACGGGCTTGGATCTTTTTGCATCAGACCAGTCAGAGTTGTGATAAATCCCCCCAATATGCTATTATTCATAACATATGTAATTATTTTATGTTTATAAAAACATTGAACCGTTCCTTGTCTCTTGTCATATTGTATGTCATATTTACTGGGACTTTTTTTGTGTGTTTAGGCTGTTAAAAATAATTTTTAGTTTTTCCTGCTGTAGGTTCCTCATTTTTCTTTCTTTTTCATGTAGCCTACGTTACTAATATTGGTTAATGGTTAAAACCAGTCTTCAAGCTCCCAAACTACCCCCTAGGAAACCAGCACTTTCTAAACTTTTCATACAAATATTTGATGTTCCCCAACAATCTGTAAATTTTTGGAGAAATTCAATATTTCTTGTGTTTGTTTTTATCCTGTAAATGAGCAACTTGTTAACCCCTTTTACCTATGGCTCGAGACATAGAAATGGAGTCCTGGAAATATTGTAATGAATACGGAGTCATTGGGAGTTATTTATCATGGTTTTTTTTGCTTTAAAATTCTTCAAAAAAGTTGCATTGAGTTTTTTTTGCAACTTTTCACGGCTAAAATGTCTCACAGGGCTGTTACTGCCACTTCACTTTTCTGGTGTGACCATAGAACTACTGCAAGTGCAAAGCTGTGAAAAGTCACACTTGAGACTTTTTGAAAAAGTCACAAAAAAGTCACTCCAGACCCCTGCTGGTGTATTTACTGGGACTTTTATGCATATTGCAACTTTTTGATAAAATAATCCCAGACAGCAAATCGAGCATAAGGACATTTAAAGGTCTAAAGCTGCTTTGATGAATCAGCTCCAAAGACAGACATAGAAGTGTCCCAAGGAGCCGCCTAACGCCAAAGAGTTTATGTCGTTCGAAAGTAGAATATCAAAATAAATGTTTTGCTGTAATCTTATTTTTTTTAATTATGTTACTGGGAAATTCATTATAAAGTTAAAGTCTAAAAAGAAACAGGATTCAATTGCAATTTTTTAATTTTTTTCTCTTAGTTAAAATTGCAACTTCAAAAAATAAGCCTTCATACGGTGATATTAATGAAAAAAAAATTTAGGCTACTTTGTATTTTGTAGTAGCAAAAATGTCAAAAGTGACCTGGTCACGAATGGGTTAAAGCATTTAGAGTCCATAATGCAGTGTGAACTCTAGACACAATCAGCCCGTTCTCTGGGACGTGTTTCCTGTTGCTCAATAACATAACATCTAGGAATACAGAGGAGCTCAGCACAGACAGAACTGTAAGGACCGGGGCACAGGATGGCTCTGAGCATTGCAGCGACGCTTCTCCTGACCACTGGGGTCACCCTACTAATCTATCTTATAAAGTGGTGGAACTGGGTGAAACACACAAACCTTCCCCCAGGGCCCACACCACTTCCTGGTATCGGGAATATCCTACAGATGGACACCTCTGAGCTACCACAGTGTTTAATTAAGGTATGTACCACATACTTACCTGATAGATTACCCTTTATTTTTTTGTTATGTCAAAAATGTAAAGAAGAGACATCCAGTTCATCACTATGCCATGTCCCACACAGATGCAGGGAGACGGAGCGCTGTACTTGGCAATCTTCGCAGGTCCATGGAGATGAATGGGGCAGCCCGGGCATGCACGTCCTGCTGCTCCACTCATATCGGGGAGCGACGAGGGGGTCCTACTAAAAATACATCAAACCCCTCATTCTTCTGATCTGTGGGGATCTCATCACTGAGACCCCCACCGATCAGCAAGTTAGGCCCTATCATGTGGGCAGGGCCTAACTTGTTTCGTGGCAATAATAATCTGAACAATGGACGTCAAGAATTAAGATAATTGTATGAATAAGAGAACAAGTTTAATGAATCCTTAATAAGCACCTTTTAACGCTACTGTGAGTGCTGGATCATCTCTATTTTTTGGATGTGACAATGGTGGCATAGCATTTGTCATAATATATCTGCAGTGGACTTAGCTCACCGGTCTAGGTAACCTAGAAAAGGGAAGATTTAGGAAATCTATATTTCCCAGAGCTGCTGTCGGGCTTTCTGGCAGGGATTCTGATTGATGTGTCCTATATAATGAGCGTGTGTGCACGGGCTCTCCCATTCATCTCTATGGAGCTGACGGAGATTGCCGAGTACCCCCATTATCATGATCGGTGGGGGTCCCATCACTGAGACCCCCAACGAATCAGTAAGTTAGGCCCTATACTGTATATAGGGCTTAACTTGCTTTGTGGGATCACCTCTTTAAGAAATCCAGAAGGCTTGTCCTAAGCCCTTACTGTAAGACTTTCTTGACTTTGTTCTAGATAGGATCCTTGTATCTAAGTAGTCAACTCCTGCTCGGGTAACAATTCCCTTGGGTCTTATTTTCAAGTTGGGGTTTTATGCACCAATCTCATTTATTTTCCCTCAGCTTGGTGAGAAGTATGGACCTGTCTTCACCCTCTACGTTGCAAGTTTTCGGGGGATAGTACTGATTGGGTACGATGCTGTGAAGGAAGCATTCTGCAGTGATGCATTTACCGACAAGGGAGACCTGGGAACCGGAGAGTTTTTTTACTAAGGGCTTTGGTGAGCTGATAATGTGATGATTATAATAAAAATTGACAGTTATACACATCCAGGCTCCCGAGGGTTAAAGTTCTCCAGGGTGCCTGAAGTAATACAAGTAGTATGTACAAAAAAAAAACATATTTAAAAAATTCTAATTCTAATCATGTATAGCGATGAATGCACTTGAAAAGCAATGTTACCAGTTTACACTTCCGCCCTGCTGCTAACACTCTCGATCTGTGTGGGCACCGATTGCAGGTGTTTACACTTCAAATGGGGAGCCCCAATTGTATGGAAAATTGTGTTTTTGCCGATGGCATTTAAAGGGTGATACCAGTTTTACCGTAGAGGTGAATGTTTGGGTTGAGTATCCAACCCTAAACCAGAACAGAACTTTCAGGTTCGCCCGAAGTCATCCGAACCCAAACTTGAACGGGTCAGCTCATCCCTAACCATAACCCGTTTAAAATCTCAATTTTCAGATGGGTGATTCCAGGCTGTTTGCTCTAGCAACCACCTATCTGAAGGACCACCTATCTGAAGTACCACCTATCTGAAGGTAGAGAGCCATATTAGCACACTGAGTATTCAAACTATGCTAATTAGGCTTTCTACTTTCACAGTATGTAGGTGGAAAGGAGTTTCTATGCCAGAGAAGATAGCCTGGTACCACCCATCTGACTGTAGAGATCATGTTTACTTTCTTTGTAACAGTGGTGGGTAGTGAGCAATTTCTAACTATGCCAGAACCAGAGAAACAATGGGGCAGATTTACTTACTCGGCCCATTCGCGATCCAGTGGCGCGTTCTCTGCACAGGATTCGGGTCCGGCCGGGATTTATGAATGCAGTTCCTCCGCCGTCCACCAGGTAGCGCTGCTGCGCTGAAAATCATAGGAACGCGCCTCAATGCACCACCTCGGACCAGGTGAAGGTGAGCGCTTGTCAAGCGACACATTTTCGGTTATTAAATGCGGCGGTTTTTCCGAATACGTTCGGCTACACCCCCCGATTTCCGTCGCGCGCATGCCGGTGCCGATGCGCCACAATCCGATCGCGTGCGCCAAAAACCCGGGGCAATTCATGTACAATCGGCGCAAATCGGAAATATTCGGGTAACACGTCGGGAAAACGCAAATCGGGCCCTTAGTAAATGACTCCCAATGTCTATTTAAAAATGAGCATTATGTAAAAAAAGTATGTAGTCAAATAGAGAATGCACCAAATACAAACAAATGTTTAGTGCAAAAAATTGATCTTTGTGGTTGTTAATTGGTTCATAGATTTAATATGTTACATTTATTGTATCCGTTTTTTAGGTTATTTTATAGGTTTAATGTAATTTGGGAATGCACACAATGATTATTACCTGACTAGATCATGATTTAGCTTACATATAATTCTATTTAAGTGAGAAACTATTTAACCACTTCCTTTAACCTTTAGGGATCGCTAACAGCAATGGAGAAAGGTGGAAAATCCTTCGTCGATTTTCTCTGACAACTTTGAGAAATTTTGGAATGGGAAAAAGAAGTATTGAAGAAAGAATCCAAGAAGAAGCCCGATGTCTAGCAGAAAAATTGATGAAGGATAAAAGTGAGTGAAGATTCCAAATTTTTTCTTCTTGGGGTAGGCTTTCATATTAGATAGCTGTAGAGTATTCCACTGTAGTTGCACTTGAGGGAATAGGCCGGTGTCTCACGTTTTTATGGCCGTCTTGGCTGGATAAAGTTTGGACTTTTAAAAAGACAAACAACATGAAAGTAATTGTGATGGGCATCAAGCTGGGTCGCCAAAGCAGTTTGACCTTGGGCTATTTCCAAAGAAATTGTCTAGGTCAATCCATCTCTCTAGGTCACTCTGTTTCAGAGTAGTCTTGGCATAGGTCGCAGCTGACCAAGGCAGATTTAGAAACGCTGATATGAAGCACCACGGAGTCATGCATAGGATGATTGAGTGAAGTCTGATGGGTGGGCAAGCGGCATAAGTCAAGCAAACTTTATCACTAGTGGATGAAAAGTGTCAGGAACATGGAAGATGAATAGCAGCAGAAAGGACACATATTGTATAGGACCTTCCTATCCTATGCATCATCCTATGGGGTTTCCCGAGGACCCTTTAAAGGGGTATTGAAATCTGGGCATTGACATTTTATTTAATACATATGTACATTTCTTCAATTGCATAAATGTTATAAAAAAAATAACCTGTCTGAAGATAATTTCCTATAAATGTAACAATGTTGTCCCCTAGAAACAAAATAGCTGTCCTCGGATACGACCATCCCTGCACTCAGGCAGCCATGGTCAGACATGCACAAATGAGTGCTGCTTGTTTGTTTGATCAATACCCCTTTAAGCAAATGTATGTTGACCCTTAAAGACCACCAGGGGACAGGAAGAGATGGTCATCAGGAGGCATTGCCGTTACACTATGTTGAATTGAGCTTGTCTTCTCTTCCCCAAACTTTGCAATTGGAAGGTCAACTTTTTCCATGCACCATACACCACATGAGCACAGTCTATATCTTCTAAATATATCATATCATATACTGTCGTAAAATCAATGTCTAACCACATCTTTGTATCTACTAACAGACAATCCAATTGACCCAACGTACATATTTCGACTTGCCGTTTCCAATGTCATCTGCTCCGTTGTGTTTGGTGAGAGATTCGAATATGAAGACCAAAAATTCTTGACTCTCTTGTCACATTTTCATAATCTTAACTTGATGTTCAACACCCGTTCGGGGCAGGTAGCTATTTCAAAATATCTCAAAGGTATAATGGTACCTAATGAGCATGGATTTACAAAATTGAAAGATATTTTTTGGTATTTCTATGTATAGGTTATGGTTCTCTTTGTATTGTATGCATGCAAGCAATAATTGTAAAGGTGGACATCCAACTTAAAGCCTAGAAACTGATAAGTATGCAGTATAATGGGGCAGATTACTTACCCGGCCCATTCGCGATCCAAGCGGCGCGGTTTCTCTGCACAGGATCCGGGTCCGGACGGAATTTATGAAGGTAGTTCCTGCTGCGCTGAAAATCATCTGAACGCGCCGATGCACCTGACAGGGCTGGACCAGGTGAAGGTAAGCGCTTCCCCAGCGACACTTTTTCGTTTTTTAAATGCGGCGGTTTTTTCCGAATATGTCGGGTTTTCGTTCGGAGCCCACGCCCCGATTTCCGTCGCGCGCATGCCAGCGCCAATGCGCCACAATCCGATCGCGTGCGCCAAAATCCCGGGGCAATTCAGGGAAATCGCGCAAATTGGAACTATTCCGGGTAACACGTCTGGAAACGTGAATTGGGGCCCTTAGTAAAACCCCCAATGTGTAGATATGGAACCAAACCCAAAGAAAAAAATGAATTTTCGATTAATTTTTTCCCATTAAGCTTTTTAACATGTTCCCAAAAATAATGCCCGCATCCTGGGCCGCACAGAAATCTTCACATTACGAACCAACTGAAAGAATTCATGAGGGAGATGTGAACCCCACCGAGCCACCGTGGATGAGAACTGCCCCCGAGACTTCATAGATTGCTTCCTCATAAAGATAAATGAGGTGCGTCTGTACATAACCGCAGATTTTAAGACACTTGCCCCTGATTTTACTGCTATTATATCTAGAAAAGGCAGATTTCTTATTGGCCTAAAAATTAATGACTTATTTTATTTATTTCAGGAAAAAAACAATCCAGACACAGAATTTCATGTGGAAAATTTAGAGGCAACAATATCGGATTTATTCTTTGCGGGAACAGAGACAACAAGTTTGACCCTGAGATATGGGTTTCTTATTCTCTTGAAATATCCAGAAATACAAGGTACATGACCTGATGTGGTGTTTCTGTTTGCTTTATGATAAATACTTTATCACACTTTCCACAAAAGAGATGTAAAAGTAGCAGTCACACATTGGGGGGATTTATCACCGTGTCATCCAGCTTCTTGTACCCCTTTTTGAGACTTTTATGTCTCCATTTAGACTTTTTATTGTCTCAGTTGAGACAAAAGTCTGAACTGAGACAAAAAAGTCTCATAGAACTAACAGAAAACAGACAATGGGGCTCATTTACTGAGGGTCCGAATCGCATTTTTACGCCGGGTTTCCTGAATTTTTCCGATTTGCGCCGAATTGCCACAGAAATCGGGGGGCATGGCCATCAGAAAACTCGGATTATGAAAAAACGCGGAATTAAAAAAAAAAATTGTGTTGCAAAAATAGCACTCACATACACCGAGACGGAGGACGTGAACTCCAGCGGACTTCAGCGCAGCAGCAACACCTGGTGGACATCGGGCGCATGACCTTAGTAAATCCTGGCAGAAACTGAATCCTCGTCGGAGAAAGCGCCGCGGGATCGCTAATGGACCGGGTAAGTAAATCTGCCCCATTGTGACAGTAAATTCTCCCCATTGACTTTTGTGTAATTAGGTTTTAAAAATTAGCAAGTGTTTCGAAGGGGAATATGTAGGATTTTTTTTATCTGATCCCAGGATCCATCAACATCTCTGTCAGGAATTGATATGAGAAAATCAAACAGATTTAATTAACTGAAGTGTTACCAAATTTATTGGAGGATTCCGTTTAGGTCTGGATTTATTCGGTTTGAATTAATTTTGATCCAAAAGTCCTAAAAATTAGTATATAGCCCACTTTAGTGAGCCTAACACGTGCTCTGCTCCTGCCTAGGCACACCAAGTAGAGTACAACATGGCTGATGCTGTAGGAGATGGATGAGTGTTCATGGAGAAAGTGTAGGAAAAAGTTGATGATTGCCATATGGGCTGGAATCCAGTCTGAAAAATTAGTGGAGGTACCAAAAGGACCTGGCCGCGTTGCTGGGGTCCTGCCTCACTAGTATAAACATTCAGCCAGTGGGCCGTTAGAGACGTGTATTGTAGTGAAGTCAAGACTTGTAGGGGCTATACTATTCATAGCCCATAGCAGTCTTAATTCAACCCTGGTCATATCTACCATAAGGAGAGCTGTGGATGTGGCCTCACATCTGCAGGAGTAGTTTTTCCAGTCCTAAATATAGATTTTGTTTTGGCTCTATAAAAAGAGTAGGCGTCGCGTAGACCTATTGCACAGAGACCTATCACTTATCGCTTAGACCTATCACATGTCCACTTTTTCTTTTCTTATAGCAAAAGTCTACCAAATGTTGAGTTTATTTTGCGGAAAACAGACAAACATTGTAATATAATATCAAAAAAAAATCTGTTCCATTTTTATGAAACGTCAGAGAAGATCCACCAAGAGATTGACATGTGATCGCAAGGATCGATGTCCCTCAAGTGAAGAACAATAGTAGAATGCCCTATACAGACGCCGTGATCAATGAGATCCAGAGATTTGCTGATATTATTCCAGTAGGCCCTCCCCACCGAGCAAGCAAGGACACAATCTTCAGAGGATATCACATTCCTAAGGTGCACATTTCTTCTGTCTTGTCGGACACAAAACTGGTGCAGACCCTTTCTAAATACATGTGTAAGCAGTTTGCACGTTCTTTTCAGACCAAAGTCAGACAGAAAACTTGAGTAAAGGCTTTAATAAATGTGGGCCTGTATGTTCCTGGCTAAGGTATGGAGTATGTTCCTGGCTAAGGTATGGAGCTACAGGAGGTCAAAAGTTGTAATGATTTGTCTTGGATCAACAACCAACCAGCCATGACTTTTAACTCTTCTGGTTTTCTAGATGTACATGATTTACTCTTGCATTTTCAGGGAACCTTGGTGCTTCCAGTCCTGTCCTCTGTCATGAAAGATCCCAAACAATTCAAGAACCCATATGAGTTTGATCCTGGAAACTTTCTTGATGACAACAATTGCTTTAAGAAAAATGAAACATTTATCCCATTCTCTACAGGTGAGGGAGGCTTCTTTATCCCTTCATTTCAGTGTTGTCCCCCCAACTTGACTCGTTATTGTGTTTGTTTGTTCTCTTCCTTTCAGGCAAACGTGTATGTATAGGAGAAGGCTTGGCCCGCATGGAAATCTTTCTCTTTCTAACCGCCATACTACAGAAATTTACCTTAGAGCCCACCATAGACAGAGACACTTTGGACATAAGACCGGAACCCTTGAGTAATGCAACTAGACCTTCTACTTACCAGATGAAAGTTCTTCCTCGTTTCTAAGCTGTGGACACGTTTTGTTTTCAAAAAGTAAACATTCTACAACTGAAAGCTCAAAATAATTTTGAACATAAATTCAAAGGGAGGGATCTATCATGTGATGTAAACTCCGCCCTCTACCCACACTGATTGTATCTAGAGACTCTGGCCTCCTGATCTATCTGGTGGCCGATATGCCGCCAGACAATCCTATTACGTAAAATTGCATTTGTAACCTGTGCCAAAATTTCTGACAATTTTAAGGCTTGAACATCAGAAAACTTTCGTACAAGCACTGCTAAATTCCCCCGAAAGACTTGTTTTTAGAAGATCTACTTTTATATTATTTTTAACATACATGAATCACTTTGCACAATCTACCAAACTTCTGCAATTATTTAATGCTAATAAAAACATTGGACTGAATTTTGTCACCTTGAGGCTGCATTTGCATTGGGTTTTTCCGTCGTTTTCAGGGATCGCACCACTGGGACAGGGATTTAGGAGGGGATTGTGTTGCATGTGATCGGATTTACTTTTTCAGTAAAAAATATAGAGTTTGGGATATACAGATACTTGCCGTACAAGACTACACCTCTTCCAATGCGTAAAAATAATGCTTTCAATTTCAATTAATTCAAAACTTTTGTACAAAAAATGAGAAAATGAGATGACGTTTTGTTGCCACCATTTTGAGGACTGTAAGGCCTTTTGATAAATTTTTGTTAAATTTTTTATGTGAAAGTGGACATCTGGAAGCTATTTTATGGGGTTAAACGGCAGAATAACTGTTATTAATTTGTTATAGATCAGACATTTTGGGACGTGGCGATACCTAACATGTTTATGTGTGCCCCTACATCAGCCAGAGTGCTCCAGACAGTAGCCATAGTGCCGCCTAGAGTAGCCACAGGGCTCCTACAGTTGCCACTGTGCCCTCCATGGAAGCCACAGTGCCCCCACAGCTGTTAGAGTGCCCACTAAAGTAGTCACAGTATCCCCCAGTGCAACCACAGTGCCCCCATATTATCCACAGTGTTCCCAGAGTAGCCACAGTCCCCACCACAGTGTCCCCCACAGCTGACATAATGTCCCCCCCAGCTGCCACAGTGCCCTCCACAGTAGTCACAGTGCCCCCACAGATGTTAGATTGCCCCCCTTCAGTGCAGCCACAGTGCCCCCCAAAGTATATTATACCTTTCCCTGCTCCCCCAAAGCAGCAGCCATTATCTTCTTTACTTCTGTGAATAATGGCTGTACACACCGGCTCTGAAGCCGATGATGTCATATCGAAGATGACATCCGCTGCTTTGGGGGAGTAGGGAAAGGTGAGTCACCCAAGCTGCCGGCGGTGATGAAAGAGTTAACACCTATGATAGGTGTTACAGGTGGGTGTTTGATACAGGGGGCCCCTTAACCTTAGTCCAGCGTATAAGATGACTCCCGGCTTCTGAAAAAATTTTCGGAGGATAAAAGGTCCTTTTATATGCTGGAAAATCTGGTATGTTTTAATCCACTAAAGGCAAGAGATGATGTCATGGAGATGAGTCCATGGAGTTAGAGTCCTGGAGATGAGAGTCCTGGAGATGAGTCCATGGAGACAGAGAATCCTGGAGATGAAGTCTTGGAGCCACCTGATGCTATAATACAGAAAATACATAGTAACAAGTATAGATTACTATAGTAACGAGCTGCACAAGGGCTGAACACATATAAACACCATATGATAAAGTATCTCCTCTAAGACTAAACTCCTTACTATCATTTCTACGTAACGTTCCCGTTTTGGTCTCAGAACTGCTTCAAACCAGTCTTCATTATTGCACAAGGCTAAGTTGCATGTCTCCTTTAATAGCTGAGTGTGAGACATAACATACACTGCTCTTACCACTCGCCCAGCCCTTTCCCTGAGATCACAGGCCATGCGGACGTCGCCCTCAGCCTCAGAGATATAGAAGGAAACCTTGTGTGACACTAGGATGGCTCTGAACATTGCAGCCACGCTTCTCCTGACCACTGGGGTCACCCTACTAATCTATCTCATTAAATGGTGGCATAGGGTCAACCAGAAGAACCTACCTCCAGGACCTACCCCTTTACCCATCCTGGGGAATCTCCTACAGATCAGCACCTCGGAGCTACCGCAGTCTTTAGTTAAGGTAGGTCAGCCCCGAGGCACATGTGGAATGGCTCGTATTGCTGTATTGTGATGTGAGCAGAAGTCATGGCCGTCAAAATCTGTAGATCTAAACACCACACACTAATAATAACAACTAGATGGGGGTCACGAAAAGTCAGTGCTGGCAGTGCAATAGTTAAAGCTTCTACTCATTAACCCTATGGGAGAATGTGTCTGACCTGCGCCAAGGAATATGTAGTGATAAGATAAGAAATAATGCAAAGTCAGACTGGAACCAGATAACAATGCTAAATTATTCCGAAAAATGTGTTTTTTTAATACTTTTTTATTACTAGAAATACTTAATGGTGACAGCGCTAACGAGTCTTTCCCTACTATGACCAGAAACTAGAACATTGAAGGTTAACGTTTCAAGGGAACCTGTCACCAGGTTTGACTCTACTAAACGACTAGTCAGGAAGACTATGAAATGTCCTTTCAAGAATTCCCACTTCTATAGGAAATGTCACCCATTTACTTATGAACAAATCTCATCCCGACGTCAGGCAAATATGACTCTTCTCACTTTATTTTCAAATGAGATAGGTCAAGTTTAGTGGTTGCAGGGGGAGAGTTATTCATCTTCTGTTCCATAGCACCTAGAAACATGTTGTTTGTGTTTTATTAAAGATAAGAATTTCATCTTTTAGATCTTGTCAAGCTTCTAAGGGCACATCCGCATGGCCGTCTGCGGGGACGTACATGCGGCCGCAAATTTGTGGCCGCATGTACGTCCCCATAGATGGCAATAGCGGCACGGCGGGGATACACGGGGAACCGGGCCGCACACCGCAAAAAGATAGAGCATGCTCTATCTTTCGGCGTGTGTGCGGCCATGCGCCGCTATCCTCTATGGAGGGAGGAGGGGTCACCTCCTCCTCCTCTCCAGCACACGGCGGTATGTCCGCACGGCGGGCATACTGCTGTGTGAATGTACCCTAAGAGCTACACAACTGGAAATATAGGCAGCTAAAAAATAGGTGGGCACTGGATCTTTATTCGCAGCTCGCATTTCCAACTATGGGGCTTATTTACTAAGGGTTGCGGATTGCACTTTCGTCAGATTTTCCTATGTTTTCTGGATTTGCGCCACTTTGACTTGTATTTAACTGGGGATTGTGTCGCACATTATCAGATTGTGGCGCAGCTGCGCTGCTTTCAGGTGACACAAATCGGAGGGAGGGCTGCTGGACGATCTGAAGGATTCGGACTGAGCGCGGGATTTAACATTTAAATTGTGTCGCAAGCCCAAGCACTTACATGCAGAAGGAAGAAGAAGGTGAACTCCGGGGACCTGAGCGGGGAAGCGACACATGCAGGATATCGGGCGCAGGATCTTAGTGACTCCCCGCACAGCGCATTATACACGGACAATGCACTTACATGCACCAGGAAGAAGAAGGTGAACTCCAGGGACCTGAGCGGGGAAGCGACACATGCAGGATATCGGGCGCAGGATCTTAGTGACTCCCTGCACAGCGCATTATACACGGACAATGCACTTACATGCACCAGGAAGGTGGTCGCTTCCCGCTCAGGTCCCCGGTATTCACATCCTTCTTCTTCTGGTGCATGTAAGTGCATTGTCCGTTTAAATGCCCTGTGCGGGGAGTCACTAAGATCATGTACCCGATATCCTGCATTGTCCGCTTCCCCTCTCAGGTCCCGGACTTCACCTTCTTCTTCCTGGTGCATGTAAGTGCATTGTCCGTGTATAATGCGCTGTGCGGGGAGTCCTAAGATCGTGCTCCCTATCCTGCATGTGTCGCTTCCCCGTCAGGTCCCCGAGTTCACCTTCTTCTGCCTGGTGCATGTAATTGCATTGTCCTGTAATGCGCTGTGCGGGGAGTCACTATATCGTGTGCCCGATATCCTGCATGTGTCGCTTCCCTGCTCAGGTCCCCGAGTTCACCTTCTTCTTCCTGGTGCATGTAAGTGCATTGTCCGTGTAAATGCGCGTGCTGAGTCACTAATATCCGCACCCGATATCCTGCATGTGTCGCTTCCCCGCTCAGGTCCCCGGAGTTCACCTTCTCTTCCTGGTGCATGTAAGTGCATGTGTCCGTTGTATATGCGCTGTGGCGGAGTCACTAAGATCGTGCACCCGATATCCTCATGTGTCGCTTCCCGCTCAGGTCTCTGGAGTTCACCTTCCTCTTCCTGGTGCATGTAAGTGCATTGTCCTTTATAATGCGCTGTGCGGGGAGTCACTAAGATCCTGCGCCCGTATCTGCAGTGTCGCTTCCCCGCTCAGTCCCCGGAGTTCACCTTCTTCTTCCTGGTGCATTTAAGTGCATTGTCCGTGTATAATGCTGTGCGGGGAGTCACTAAGATCCTGCACCCGATATCCAGCATGTGTCTCTTCCCCGCTCAGGTCCCCGGAGTTCACTTCTTTCCTGGTGCATAAGTGCATTGTCCGTGTATAATGCGCTGTGCGGGAGTCACTAAGATCCTGCGCCCGATATCTCATGTGTCACTTCCCCGCTCAGGTCCCCGGAGTTCACCTTCTTCTTCCTGGTGCATGTAAGTGCATTGTCCGTGTATAATGCGCTGTGCGGAGAGAGTCACTAAGATCGTGCACCCAATATCCTGCATGTGTCGCTTCTCTGCTCAGGTCCCCGGAGTTCACCATCTTCTCCCTGGTGCATGTAAGTGCATTGTCCGTGTATAATGCGCTGTGCTAGAGCCACTAAGATCATGCACCCGATATCCTGCATGTGTCGCTTCCCCGCTCAGGTCTCTGGAGTTCACCTTCCTCTTCCTGGTGCATGTAAGTGCATTGTCCGTGTATAATGCGCTGTGCTAGAGCACTAAGATCATGCACCCGATATCCGCATGTGTCGCTTCCCCGCTCAGGTCCTGGAGTTCACCTTCCTTTCCTGGTGCATGTAAGTGCATTGTCCGTGTATAATGCGCTGTGCGGGGAGTCACTAAGATCCTGCGCCCGATATCCTGCATGTGTCGCTTCCCCCTCAGGTCCCCGGAGTTCACCTTTTTCTTCCTGGTGCATTTAAGTGCATTGTCCGGTTAATGCGCTGTGCGGGGAGTCACTAAGATCCTGCACCCGATATCCAGCATGTGTTCTCTTCCCGCTCAGGTCCCTGGAGTTACACCTTCTTCTCCTGGTGCTGTAAGTGCATTGTCCGTGTATAATGCGCTGTGCGGGGAGTCACTAAGATCGTGCCCCGAATCCTGCATGTGTCGCTTCCCCGCTCAGGTCTCCGGAGTTCACCTTCTTCTTCTTCTGCATTAAGTGCATTGTCCGTGTATAATTGCGCTGTGGGGGAGTCACTAAGATCGTGTGCCCGATATCCTGCATGTGTCGTCTTCCCCGCTCAGGTCCCCGGAGTTCACCTTCTTCTCTGGTGCATGTAAGTGCATTGTCCGTGTAATGCGCTTTGCGGGGAGTCACTAAGATCCTGCGCCCGATATCCTGCATGTGTCGCTCCCCGCTCAGGTCCCCGGAGTTCACCTTCTTCTTCCTTCTGCATGTAAGTGCATTGTCCGTGTATAATGTGCTGTGCGGGGAGTCCAACTAAGATCTGCGCCCGATATCCTGCATGTGTCGCTCCCGCTCAGGTCCCCGGAGTTCACCTTCTTCTTCCTTCTGCATGTAAGTGCTTGGGCTGCGACACAATTTAAATGTTAAATCCCGCGCTCAGTCCGAATCCTTCAGATCGTCCAGCAGCCCTCCCTCCGATTGTGTCACCTGAAAGCAGCGCAGCTGGCGCCACAATCTGATAATGTGCGACACAAATCCCCAGTTAAATACAAGTCAAAGTGGCGCAAATCCAGAAAACATAGGAAAATCTGACGAAAGTGCAATCCGCAACCCTTAGTAAATAAGCCCCATAGTTGGAAATGCGAGCTGCGAATAAAGATCCAGTGCCCACCTATTTTTTAGCTGCCTATATTCCAGTTTGGTAGCTCTTAGGGTACATTCACACAGCTATGCCCGCCGTGCGGACCATACCGCCGTGTGTGGAGAGGAGGAGGAGGTGACCCCTCCCCTCCATAGAGGATAGCGGCCATGGCCGCACACACCGAAAGATAGAGCATGCTCTATCTTTTTGTCGGTGTGCGGCCCGGTTCCCCGTGTATCCCCGCCGTGCCGCTATTGCCATCTATGGGGACGTACATGCGGCCACAAATTTGCGCCGCATGTACGTCCCCGCAGACGGCCATGTGAATGAGCCCTTAGAAGCTTGACGAGATCTAAAAGATGAAATTCTTATCTTTAAATAAAACACAACACATGTTTCTAGGTGCTATGGAACAGAAGATGAATAACTCTCCCCCTGCAACCACTAACTGACCTATCTCATTGAAAATAAAGTGAGAAGAGTCATATTTGCCTGACGTCGGGATGAGATTGTTCATAAGTAAATGGGTGACATTTCCGATAGAAGTGGGATTCTTGAAAGGACCTTTCATAGTCTTCCTGACTAGTCGTTTAGTAGAGTCAACCTGGTGACAGGTTCCCTTGAAACGTTAACCTCAATGTTCTAGTTTCTGGTCATAGTAGGGAAAGACTCGTTAGCGCTGTCACCATTAAGTATTTCTAGTAATAAAACAGTATAAAAAAAACCATTTTTCGGAATAATTTTTCATTGTTCTCTGGTTCCAGTCTGACTTTGCATTATTTCTTATCTTATCACTACATATTCCTTGGCAGAGGTCAGACACGTTCTCTCATAGGGTTTATGAGTAGAAGCTTTAACTATTGCACTGCCAGCACTGACTTTTCGTGACCCCCATCTAGTTGTTATTATAGTGTGTGGTGTTTAGATCTACAGATTTTGACAGCCATGACTTCTGCTCACATTACAATACAGCAATACGAGCCATTCCACATGTGCCTCAGGTGATTACCTTGAGTAAAGACTGCGGTAGCTCAGTGGTGCTGATCTGCAGTATATTCCCCAGGATGGGTAGTGAGGGGTAGTCCTGGAGGTAGGTTCTTCTGGTTGACCCTATGCCACCACTTATAAGATAGATTAGTAGGGTGACCCCAGTGGCCAGGAGAAAGCGTCGCTGTAATGCTCAGAGCCATCTAGTGCCACACGAGGTTTCCTTCTATATCTCTGAGGCTGAGGGCGACGTCCGCATGGCCTGTGATCTCAGGGAAAGGGCTGGGCGAGTGTGTAAAAGCAGTGTATGTTATGTCTCACACTCAGCTTAAAGGAGACGTGCAACTTAGCCTTGTGCAATAATGAAGACTGGTTTGAAGCAGTTCTGAGACCAAACGGGAACGTTACGTAGAAATGATAGTGAGGATTTAGTCTTAGAGGAGATACGTAATCATATGGTGTTTATATGTACCGGCCGTTGTGCAGCTCGTTCTATACTATACTATACTTGTTACTATGTATTTTCTGTATTATAGCATCAGGTGGCTCAAGACTTCATCTCCAGGATTCTCTGTCTCCATGGACTCATCTCCAGGACTCTCATCTCCAGGACTCTAACTCCTGACATCATCTCCATGACATCATCTCTTGCCTTTAGTGGATTATAATATACCAGATTTTTCCAGCTATAAAACACCTTTTATCCTCCGAAAATTTTTCAGAAGTTGGGGGTCATCTAATACGCCGGACTAAGGTTAAGGGGCCCCTGTATCAAACACCCACCTGTAACAACCTATCATAGGTGTAACTCTTTCATCACCGCCGGCAGCTTGGGGTGACTCACCTTCCCCACCCCCAAAGCAGCGGATGTCATCTCGATATGAATCACGGCTGCAGAGCGGTGTGTACAGCCATTATTCACAGAAGTAAAGAAGAAAATGGCTGCTGCTTTGGGGAGCAGGGAAAGGTATAATATACTTTGGGGAGCACTGGCTGCACTGAAGGGGGGCAATCTAACAACTGTGGGGGCACTGTGACTACTGTGGAGGCACTGTGGCAGCTGAGGGGGACACTATGGCAGCTGTGGGGGACACTGTGGTGGGACTGTGGCTACTCTGGAACACTTGTGGATATATGGGGGCCTTGTGGTTGCACTGGGGGATACTGTGACTACTTTAGTGGGCACTCTAACAGCTTGGGGGCACTGTGGCTTCCATGGAGGGCACAGGGCAACTGTAGGAGCCCTGTGGCTACTCTAGCGGCACTATGGCTACTGTCTGGAGCACTCTGCTGATGTAGGGGCACACATAAACATTTAGTTCGCCACGCCCAAAATGTCTGATCTATAACAAATTAATAACAGTTATTCTGCCGTTTACCCCATAAAATAGCTTCCGATGTCCACTTTCACATAAATTTAACAAAAATTGATCAAAAGCCTTACAGTCCTCAAAATGGTGGCCAAAAACGTCATCTCATTTTCTCATTTTTGTACAAAAGTTTTGAATTAATAAAATTGAAAGCATTATTTTACGCATTGGAAGTGTTAGTCTTGTACGGCAAGTATCTGTATATACCCAAACTCTATATTTTTTACTGAAAAAGTAATCCGATCACATGCAAACACAATCCCCTCCTAAATCCCGTCCAGTGGTGCGATCCCGGAAACGACGGAAAAACCAATGGAAATCGGCTCAAGGTGACAAAATTCAGTCCAATGTTTTTATTAGCATTAAATAATTGCAGAAGTTTGGTAGATTGTGCAAAGTGATTCTGTATGGCGAATATGTTAAAAAATATAAAAGTAGATCTTCTAAAAACAAGTCTTCGGGGGAATTTAGCAGTGCTTGTACAAAAGTTTTCTGATGTTCAAGCCTTAAAATTGTTAGAAATTTTGGCACAGTGTACAAATGCAATTTTACGTAATAGGATTGTCTGGCGGCATCCCGCACCAGATAGATCAGGAGGCCAGAGTCTCTAGATATCCCATGTGGTGTAGAGGGCGAGTTTACATACATGATAGATCCCTCCCTTGAATTTATGTTCAAATTTTTTGTAGAATGTTTACTTTTTGAAAACAAAACTGTCCACAGCTTAGAAACGAGGAAGAAATCTTCATCTGTAAGTAGAAGGTCTAGTTGCATTACTCAAGGGTTCCGTCTTATGTCCAAAGTGTCTCTGTCTACGGTGGGCTCAAGATAATTTTCTGTAGTATGGTGGTTAGAAAAGAGAAAGATTTCCATGCGGGCCAGGCCTTTCTCCTATACATACACGTTTCCTGAAAGGAGAAGACAAACAAACACAATAACGAGTCAAGTTGGGGGGTACAACACTGAAATGAAGGATAAAAGAAGCCTCCCTCACCTGTAGAGAATGGGATAAATGTTCATTTTCTTAACCAACGTTGTCTCAAGAAAGTTTCAGGATCAAACTCATATGGGTTTCTGAATTGTTTGGTCTTTCCTGACAGAGGACAAGATGGAAGCACCAAGGTTCCCTAAAAATGCAAGAGTAAATCATGTACATCTAGAAAACCGAAGGGTTAAAGTCGTGGCTGGTTGGTTGTTGATCCAAGACAAATCATTCAACTTTTGACCTCCTGAAGCTCCATACCTGCCATGAACATACTCCATACCTTAGCCATGAACATACAGGCCCACATTTATTAAGCCTTTGCTGAGTTTTCTGTCTGACTTGGTCTGAAAAGACGTGCAAACTGCTGACTCATGTATTTATAAGGGTCTGCACAGTTTGTGTCCGAAAACAGAATAAATGTGCACCTTAGGATGTGATATCCTCTGAAGATTGTGTCCTTGCTTGCTCGGTGGGGAGGGCCTACTGGATAATATCTGCAAATCCTGGATCTCGTGGATCACGGCGTCTGTATAGGGCATCTTACTCTTGTCTTCAATTGATGACATCGATCTTGCCGATCACATTGTCAATCTCTCGGTGGATCTTCTCTGACATTTCCATAAAATGGAACAATGATTTTTTTTCTGAATTATATTACAATTGTTTGTCTGTTTTCAGCAAAAATAAACTCAACATTTGGTAGACTTAGTTGCTATAAGAAAAGAAAAAGTGGAACTGTGATGGTCTAGCGATAAGTGATAGTCTCTGTGCAATAGGTCTACGCGACGCCTACTCTTTTATAGAGCCAAAACAAAATCTATATTTAGGACTGAAAAAACTACTCCAGCAGATGTGAGGCCACACCCCCGCTCTCCTATGTAGATCTGACCAGGGTCGAATTAAGACGCTATGGGCTTTGGGATGTATGAATATTATAGCCCCTACAAGTCTTGACTTCACTACATACATGTCCTAAACGGCCCACTGGCTGAATGTTTATACTAGTAAGGCAGGACCCCAGCAACACGGCCAAGTCCTTTTGGTACCTCCACTAATTTTCAGCCTGGAATCCAGCCCTATGGCAATCACTCAACTTCTTCCTACACTTTCTCCATGAACACTCATCCATCTCCTACAGCATCAGCCATGTTGTACTCTACTTGGGCCTAGGCAGGAGCGCCATCAGGCGAGCAGTGTTAGGCTATAACTAATTATAGGACTTTTGGATCAACATTAATTCAAAACGAATAAATTCACCTAAACGGAATCCTCCAATAAATTTGTAACACTTCAGTGAATTAAATCTGTTTGATTTTCTCATATCAATTCCTGACATACAGAGATGTTGATGATCCTGGGATCAGATAAAAAAAATCCTACATTCCCCTTCGAAACACTAATTACACAAAAGTCAATGGGGAGTAATTACTGTCACAATGGGGCGAGATTACTTACCGCTCATTCGCGATCCCGCGGCGCTTTCTCCAACGAGGATTCGGGTTCTGCCAGGATTCACTAAGGTCATGCGCCGATTCCACCATCTGTTGCTGCTGCGCTGAAGTCCGCTGGAGGTCATGTCCTCCGCCTCGGTGTATGTGAGTGAATTTTTGCAACACAATTTTTTTTTAATTCTTCGTTTTTTCATAATCCGTCGAGTTTTCTGACGGCCATGCCCCCGATTTCTATGGCAATTACGCAAATCGGAAAATTCTGGAAACCCGCGGAAAAATGCGATTCGGACCCTCAGTATGAGCCCCATTCCTTTTTTTCTGTTAGTTCTATGGACATTTTTGTCTCAGTTCAGACTTTTGTCTCAACTGAGACAATAAAAAAGTCTAAATGGAACATAAATTTTCAAAAAGGGTACAAGAAGCGGAGGAGCATGGCGATAAATCCCCCAAATGTGTGACTGCTACCTTTACATCTCTTTTGTGGAAAGTGTGATAAAGTATTTATCATCAAGCAAAGAAACACCACATAAGGTCATGCACCTTGTATTTCTGGATATTTCAAGAGTAGAAACCCATATCTCAGGGTCAAAACTTGTATCTCTGTTCCCGCAAAGAATAAATCCGATATGTTGCCTCAAATTTTCCACATGAAATTCTGTGTCTGGATTGTTTTTTTCCTGAAATAAATAAAATAGTCATTCATTTTAGGCCAATAAGAAATCTGCCTTTTCTAGATATACTAGCTAAAATCAAGGAAAATTGTCTTAAAACTGGTTATGTACACGCACTCATTATCTTTATGAGAAGCAATCTATGAAGTCTCGGGGGCAGTTCTCATCCACGGTGGCTCGGTGGGTGTTGACCATCTCCTTCATGAATTCTTTCAGTTGGTTCGTAATTGTGAAGATTTTCTGGTGAGGCCCAGGTATGCGGGCCATTATTTTTGGGAACATGTTAAAAAGCTTAATGGGAAAAAATTTATAGAAAAATCTTTTTTCTTTGGGTTTGTTCCATATCTAACACATTGGGGTCATTTACTAAGGGCCAATCACGTTTCCGACGTGTTACCCGAATATTCCAATTTGCGCCGATTTCCCTGAATTCCCCGGGTTTTGGCGCACGCGATCGGATTGTGGCGCATTGGCGCTGGCTGCGCGCGAGGAAATCGGGGGGCGTGGCCGACGAAAACCCGACATATTCGGAAAACCGCGCATTTAAAAACCGAAAAAGTGTCGCTTGGGAAGCGCTTACCTTCACTGGACGCTCGAGTGCATTCCGCGTTCAGATGATTTTCAGCGCAGCAGGAACTACCTTCATAAATCCCGTCCGGACCCGGATCCTGTGCAGAGAACGCGCCGCTGGATCGCGAATGGGCCGGGTAAGTAAATCTGCCCCATACTGCATACTTATCATTTCTATGGCTTATTTGGATGTCCACCTTACAATTATTGCTTGCTGCATACAATCAAAGAAACCATAACCTATACATAGAAATACAAAAAATATCTTTCATTTTGTAAATCCATGTTCGTAGGTACCATTATACATTTGGGATATTTTGTAATAGACTACCTGCCCGAAGGGTGTTGAACATCAAGTTAAGATTGTGAAAATGTGACAAGAGAGTCAAGAATCTTTGGTCTTCATATTCAAATCTCTCACCAAACACAACGGAGCAGATGACATTGGAAACGGCAATCGAAATATGTACGTTGGGTCAATTGATTGTCTGTTAGTAGATACAAAGATGTGGTTAGACATTGATTTACTATATGATTGATATATTTAGAATATATGACTCATCTGATGTATTGTATGGTGTGTGGAAAAAGTTGACCTCCAATAGCAAAGTTTGGGAAGAGAAGACATGCATCATTTCAATAGTGTAACGGCAATGCCTTCTGATGACCATCTCTTCCTGTCCCTGGTGGTCTTTAGGGTCAAGTACATTTGCTTAAAGTGGTATTCTCATCTGCGTATTGACATTTATTCAACTCATTGCCATATTATATAATATATATAATATATATATAATATATAATTTCTTTAATTGACTGTTATCAAAAAATGTACCTGTTTAAGATAATTTACCATAAATGTAGTCTAATGGTCCCTTAGGAATTAGATTGCGTCCTTGGATATGACCACTGCTGCTGCAGTGGTTATCAACAAACACGCAGCACTCATTTGTGCATGTCTGACCATGGCTGCCTGAGTGCAGGGATGGTCGTATCGAGGACAGCTTATTGTTTCTAGGGGACAAAAATTGGTTACATTAGGAAATTATCTCAGACAGGTTATTTTTTTTAAACATTATGCAATTGAAAATGTACATATGTATTAAATAAATGTCAATGCCAGATTTCAATAACCCTTTAAAGGGTCCTCGGGAAACCCCATAGGATGATGCTCAGGATAGAAAGGTCTATACAGTATGTGTCCTTTCTGCGGCTATTACATCTTCCATGTTTCCTGACACTTTTCATCCACTAGTTATAGTTTGCTTGACTTATGCCTCTTGCCCACCCATCAGCCTTCACTCAATCATCCTCTGCATGATCCCGTGGTGCTTCATATCAGCGTTTCTAAATCGCCTTGTCAGCTGCACTATCCAAACTACTCTGAAACAAGTGACCTATAGAGATGGATTGACCTAGACAATTTCTTTGGAATAGCCCAAGGTCAAACTGCTTGGGCGACCCAGCTTGATGCCCATCACAATTACTTTCATGTTGTTTGTCTTTTAAAAGTACAACTTTATCCAGCCAAGACGGCCATAAAAACGGGAGACACCGGCCTATTCCCTCAAGTGCAACTACAGTGGAATACTTCTACAGCTATCTAATGAAAGCCTACCCAAGAAGAAAAAATTTGGAATCTTCACTCCTTTATCCTTCATCAATTTTTCTGCTAGACATCGGCTTCTCTTGGATTCTTCTTCAATACTCTTTTTCCCATCCAAAATTTCTCAAAGTTGTCAGGAAAATCGACGAAGGATTTCCACCTTTCTCCATTGCTGTTAGCGATCCCTAAAGGTTAAAGGAGTGGTTAAATTTTTTCTCACTTAAATAGAATTATATGTAAGCTAAATCATGATCTAGTCAAGTAATAATCATGTGGGCATTCCAAATTCTTAAACTATAAAATAACCTAAAAAACGATTTAATAAAATGAACATATTAATCTATGACCAATTAACAACCACAAAGATCAATTTTTTGCCTAAAACATTTGTTTGTATTTGGTGCATTCTCTATTGATACATACTTTTTTTACATATGCTCATTTTTAATAGACATTGGGGGTCATTACTAAGGGCCCATTCACGTTTTCCGACGTGTTACCCGAATATTTCCGATTTGCGCGATTGTACATGAATTGCCCCGTTTTTGGCGCCCGCGATGATTGTGGCACATCGGCGCCGGCATGCGCGCAGGAAATCGGGGGGGGGGAGGCGTGGCCGAACTATTCGAAAAACCGCCGCATTAATAACCGAAAATGGGTCGCTTGACAGCGCTCACCTTCACCTGGTCGAGGTGGTGCATTTAGGCGCGTTCCTATGATTTTCAGCGCACACGCTACCCTGGTGGACGGCGGAGGAACTGCATTCATAAATCCCGTCCGGAACCCGAATACTGGTGCAGAGAATGCGCCGCTGGATCGCGAATGGGCCGGGTAAGTAAAATCTGCCCCATTGTTTCCTCTGGTTCTGGCATAGTGAAATTGCTCACTACCCACCACTGTTACAAAGAAAGTAAACACTGATCTATACAGTCAGATGGTGGTACCAGGCTATCTTCTCGGCATAGAAACTCTTTCTCAACCTACATACTGTGAAAGTAGAAAGCTAATTAGCATAGTTTGAATACTCAGTGTGCTAATATGGCTCTATACTTCAGATAGTGGTACTTCAGATAGGTGGTCCTTCAGATAGGTGGTCCTTCAGATAGGTGGTTGCTAGAGCAAACAGCCTGGAATCACCCTCTAAAATTGAGATTTTAAACGGGTTATGGTTAGGGATGAGCCGACCCGTTCAAGTTTGGGTTTCGGATGACTTCGGGCGAACTGAAAGTTCTGTTCTGGTTTAGGTTGGATACTCAACCCAAACATTCACCTCTACGGTAAAACTGGTATCACCTTTAAATGCCATCAGCAAAAACACATTTTCCATACAATTGGGGCTCCCCATTTGAAGTTACCTGCAATCGGTGCCCACAGATCGAGAGTGTTAGCAGCAGGGCGGAAGTGTAAACTGGTAACATGCTTTAAGTACATTCATCGCTATACATGATTAGAATTAGAATTTTTAATATGTTTTTTTTTTGTACAAACTATTACTTCAGGCACCCTGGAGAACTTTAACCCTCGGAGCCTGGATGGTATAACTGTCAATTTTTATTATAATCATCACATTATCAGCTCACCAAAGCCCTTAGTAAAACTCTCCGGTTCCCAGGTCTCCCTTGTCGGTAAAGTGCTTCCTGCAGAATGCTTCCTTCAAGCATCGTACCAATCAGTACTATCCCCCGAAAACTTGCAACGTTAGAGGGTGAGACAGGTCCAAACTTCTCACCAAGTCTGAAAAATATATATATGGTGCATAAACCCCAACTTGTAAATAGGGACCCAAGGAATTGTTAACCTGACAGGAGTTGTACATTAGATACAAGGATCATATCTAGAACAAGTCAAGAAGTCTTACAGTAGGCTTAGGACAGCCTTCTGTATTCTTAAAGAGGTTGTCCCACAAAGCAGTTAAGCACTATATACAGTAGGGCATCAACTAACGATTCGTTGGGGGTCTCAGTGATGGGACCCCCACCATCATGATAATGGGGTACCTCGGCAATCTTCCGTCAGCTCCATAGAGATGAATGGGAGACCCGTGCACACATGTCATATATATACACATCAATCAATCCCTGCCAGAAGACCCGACGCAGCTCTGGAAATATGATGTCCTAAATCTCCCTTTTCTAGGTTACCTAGACCGGTGAGCTAGGTCAACTGCAGATATATATGACAATGCTATGCACACATTGTCACATCCAAAAAAATAGAGATGATCCAGCACTCCACAGCAGAGTTAAAAGGTGCTTATTAGGATTCATTAAACTTGTTCCTTATTCTACAATTATCTTAATTCTTGACGTCCATTGTCAGATTATATTGCCACAAACAAGTTAGGCCCTACCCACATGAAGGGCTAACTTGCTGATCGGTGGGGTCTCAGTGATCCCACATATCAGAAGAATGAGGGGTTTGATGTATTTTAGTAGGACCCTCGTCGCTCCCCGATATGAGTGGAGCAGCAGTACGCTGCCCGGGCTCCCCATTCATCTCCATGGACCTGCGAAGATTGCCAAGTACAGCCTCCGTCTCCCTGCATCTTTGGTGGGACATGGATAGTGATGAACTGATGTCCTTCTTTACATTTTGACATAACAAAAATACAAGGGTAATCTATCAGGTAAGTATGTGGTACATACCTAATTAAACCTGTGGTAGCTCAGAGGTGTCCATCTGTAGGATATTCCCGATACCAGGAATGGGTGGGGCCCTGGGGAAGGGTTTGTGTGTTTACCCATTTCCACCACTTTATAAGATAGATTAGTAGGGTGACCCCAGTGACCATGGAAGCGTCGCTGCAATGCTCGAGCACACCTGTGCCCCGGGGACTAGATTTCTGTCTGTGCTTGAGCTCCTCTGTATTCCTAGATGTTATGTTATTGAGCAACAGGAAACACGTCCTAGAGAACGGGCGATTGTGTCTAGAGTTCACCTGCATTATGGACTCTAAATGCTTTACCCATTCGTGACCAGGTCACTTTTTACATTTTTGCTACTACAAAATACAAAGTTAGCCTAAATTTTTTACATTAATATCACCGTGACGGTGTTTTTTGAGTTGCAATTTAACTAGAAAAAAATTAAAAACTGGCAATTGAATCCTGTTTCTTTTTAGACTTTAACTTTATAATATATTTCCCAGTAACCATAATTAAAAAAATAAGATTTACAGCAAAACATTTATTTGATATTCTACTTTCGAACGACATAACTCTTGGCGTTAGGCGGCTCCTTGGACACTCTATGTCTGCTTTGGCGTGATTCATCAAAGCACTTAGACCTTTAAATGTCCCTTATGCTCATTTGCTGTCTGGGATTATTTTCAAAAAGTTGCAATATGCATAAAAGTCCAGTCAATACACAGCAGGGGTCGGAGTGACTTTTTGTGACTTTTTCAAAAAGTCTCAAGTGTGACTTTTCACATCTTTGCACTTGCAGTAGTTCTATGGTCACACCAAAAAGTGAAGTGGCATTAACAGCCGCTGGAGATTCATTTTTTAGCTCAGTGAAAAAGTTCCGTATACAAAAAATCTCAATGACTTGTGTTAAGAATTTTAAGCAAAAAACAAAATAACCATTGATACAATAATACCAATGACTCCGTATTCATTGCCAATATATTTCCAGGTACTCCCTTTCTGATGTCCGAACCTAGGTGATACAGGGTGTTACAGTTGCTCATTTAGGATAAAAAAACAAAGACACACAAATATTGAATTCTCCAAAACGTTTACAGATTGTTTGCGGAACATACAAACGATGATTATGACAAGTTATTTCTAATAGTGTGGTGTTCCTAGGTGTTTTTAATTTGGGAGCTATGAAGATTGGGTTTAACCATTTAACCAATATAGTTTATCTGAGCCTTCATGAAAAAGAAATGAAATAATGAGCGATTCACCTACAGCCAGAAAAACTAAAAATTATTTTTTAACACGCCTATAAACCAAACAAAATTTGTTCCCATAAATAGACAGAATTAGAACACGAGACAAGTTAACGTGTTCAATGTTTTTAAAACATAAAATACTTACATATGTTATGAATCATGCATGGTGGGGGATTTACACAACTCTGATACTGGTGATGCAAAAAGACCATCCAGTCCGTTTAATGCTGCGCCTTTTTGTATGCTCTGTTCCCCTGAAAATGTCCAATCTGTGTACAAAACAATGGACATATGGACTTTTTGCACATTCCCTTCCCTCCCCTTCTTATGAGAACACACTCAGTTCAACCAGTCGGTTAATTCATGTGAAAAATCCATTTTGGATACGTGTAGCGGATACATATATGAGGACATCTGATCAAAAAACAAAATATAAAACACGTTGATCTTCTAAAAAGAATCTTTGAGTCTGTCTTTGTATGATTTTGTCAAAAATTATTATATTTGATTGGATACGCAGTTAGCTTGTTTTTAGGCAAGAACAATCTTCAGTTGGTACCGCATTCAGTTCCATGTTGTATTCACGGTTATAAAACGAGGGACAACATTCTATCTCGGTATGTATGGGTCTTGATTGCATTGTGTTGGGCCTGGTCTTATATTCAGATTAGTTCTTCTTTCTACGGTGGGCTTCTACAGTGTTAAAACTTCTGCAGGAATGGGTGGGAGTAGAGAAGAGTCAATACGGTGCCATGGCCTTCCCTAGACATAACGTTTCCTGAAAGACCTATGAGATGCAGAGAACGTCAAGGCCAACCATGAATGGAGACCCCTGACCACCGCAGACAATGACGTAAGTCCAACCCTGGACCAGACGCGAATTGGCATCCGTTTCACCATAGCCCGCCACAAGCGGTATTGGACTTGGCTTTTGGCGTGGTACCACCAGTCGTTCCACAGTGCGACTTTGTACTGGTGGCAGCCAATGATAGGTTGAGCAGAATCGTTAGTCGGGTACAGCAGGAGGTCAGGACGGGCAAGTTGGGGATCAGAGTTGGGGACGTAGCAAGAGGGCCCAAGCAGGCAGCGGAGGAGCATAGCCCGAACGATCCATGGTCAAAACGAGAAATCCAAAACGCACAGGGCATGGAACAAATCATGAAGCCCGGCAGGGACACGGAAATGGCTGGCTATTTTAACAATTGGGCAGCCTGCCACCGGCAAATTAGCGGCGCACTGCCCTTTAAAATTTTACAGAGCCAACTCAAATCGCGTGCTACCGCAGGTGACAGCACGGAATCTTACTAGCAGCGTGCATAAAGGGGCACGCAGTTCGACTTTTTACCCTAGAAATGGTCCTCAGGGCAACCCTTGACAACCGGTTGTTATATCATGATTATTAATACGAAGGCCTTACTAATCCTTATCTACCATTATATGCTCACTGTATAGTGGAGTACTCGCACTTGGTTGGGGGCCCACTTTCCTCCCCCCCGCTATGCTAAACCGCTATTTACACCTCACGTGGGGTTCCAGAGTGAAGAAAAGGGTTCAATGGGTACAAGTGAATGTTATGTCTGATTCCTGTATATCACTGAGAGAGGAATGGACATTATTGCTGGATCCCCCACGCATCCTCTACCATTTGGAGACCCCCTAAAAATCACTTTATACATAGCTTCATGTTTCTTCTTCCCATGCCTGTCTTCTTCATTTCCTGGTAGCCCCTGCAAGGCATGCACACACTATGCCGCGAACCCCGCGTACAACATAGTGTGTGCGCATGTGCAGGGCACCGCCACCGCAGGCAGAAGAATTTGGAGGTAGTATAGAATCCTTTTTAAATATGTTTCATTTGGCCATGGTTGGGACCGACTTTTCCCACACCCATTCTTGGACCTGGCCAGTCCAGGATTATTATGGAGGGGTGAGGTAACACTTCTTTTTATGCAAGCATTAACTCTCTGGCTTTAAAATATATGATGATACACTCTTCTTCTACTTACTACTTACCTACCTGTACTGCCCCAAGATGCCGCCCCCCTCCCCACTATCATTCAGCGTGTGCTTAACGAAAATTTACGTTACCCTAGACTCTTATTTTACTACTTAACTTAAACTATAGCTGTTTATTCTCTCACCTGTGGAACAAATGCAATAAAGAATCACTTTTGCTTAAGCCAAAAACCATTGTCAATAAATTGTCCAGGTCCAAACTCTTCTGGTTTCTTGAAGTGTTTGGGGCTTTTTCAGGACGGAGGTCAAGACGGAAACACCCAGGTTCCCTGAAATACAAGTACAGTATAAAGGAAAGCAATGGTTTGTTTTGTTGAAAGAAAGATTTTATGACTTAGCACACCTTCAGACTCCACATGTTACGCTCTTCTGAGATGCTTAGCAATGAACATACACACTGAGAAAAACAAGAGAAAAGTCGATGAAGCGCTGATGAGCAGAAGGTTTGAAGACCATATACTGAAACCTTAGGGATGTTATCCTCGGAAGGGGTTGTGTCCTTTCTGTCCAATGGGTAGCTCCTGAAGGTGACAATTATCAGCAAATCTCTGGACTCGTGGATTCACGGCGTCTGTATAGGGCATCTTCCCCTTTCTTCTATCGATGGACAGCGATCCTTGCCGATCACTTGGTCAATCTCTTTATGGATCTTCTCTGAGGTTTCAAAAGCAGAATTAGTTTTTTTTTTCTTTTATCTAGTATTATATTTCAGTTGTAGGTTTGTTTTATCAAAAGGAGAAACTCAAAAATTATTTGTGCTAGTTTTGCTCTGAGAGAAAAAGAAATGTGCACAGATGGAGGGGTGCAGCAGGTCAGGCCACTCCTCCCTTTTTATTAGACCGACAAAACTTACCAATTGTTATAGTAGTTGATACAGCAACTACTGTAGACTTTGGAAATTAGTGAAGTACAATGGTTGTTCGCATGCCCTGAACCTCCCACCATCCAAAATGTGGGTGGGATAAAAACCCTTGGAAAATTCTGAAAACTTACGACCTCCTGCGCCTAACTAGCGAAAAATCCTATGCATGTTTTTGCATAATGGTTCACCTGAGGGATATCCAGTTTAAAGAAGTCTTTGGGGCTCCTTTACTAGGGTCCGTTGAACGTCCTTTCTGTTGGGTTTCCCGCCGCTTTCCTTTTGCTGCAAATTGCCTCGGTTTTGCCACAATGCATCGGATTTTGGTGTGCATAGCACCGCTGCACGTGAGAAATCAGGTGCGGGTCATCAACACACGACGGATGCGTACAAACGGGAATTAAAAAGTAATTGGTTTGCAAGATCAGCACGCACTGGCACGCAGGAAAGAAGGCGACTCCGGCGGACCTCGCCGCCGCAAGCTACACCTTCTGATTTTGGGCCACGAGCTTAGTGAATCCGCAGCAGACACCGATCCTCATCGGACCACGCATCCGTGCAGATCACGACATAACCGGTAATACTCTGCCCCTTTCGATGTTGAACACCTTTCACATTGTTCTCTTAGAAATAAGATATCTTTCCCGTCCTATATATAGTAGACTTCGCACTCAGATATGTTAAAGTTCCTGGGCCAAATCAAAAACGCCCTAAAGACCTCCTGCTTGGTGTTTTTGTATGTTTTTAATGCTAGTGTCCCCATGTTGTATCATGGAATTGTGTATTACTCACACCTTTGAGCAAAATGTAAATAAAGTGTTTATAATTACACAAACATAATAATAAAAAACACATTAGGCAGTTACCTTGTATTCTGGATATTTCAGGACACTAAGAAATCCCTATCCAGGGTCCAACTTGTTCGTTTCTGTTCCTTGCAAAGAATAATCCAATATTGTAGCCTCTAATTATTCTCCATGTAAATTTCTGTATCTGGAGCTTTTTTCTAAAAAAATCAATAATAAATGTTTAGATTTGCCAAAAGATCACAAAGTCCATGTAGTTTCATGCAGGATATCGGGTGCACGATCTTAGTGACTCCCCGCACAGCGAATTATACACGGACAATGCACTTACATGCACCAGGAAGAAGAAGGTGAACTCCGGGGACCTGAGCGGGGAAGCGACACATGCAGGATATCGGGTGCAGGATCTTAGTGACTCCCCGCACAGCGCATTATACACGGACAATGCACTTACATGCACCAGGAAGAGGAAGGTGAACTCCAGAGACCTGAGCGGGGAAGCGACACATGCAGGATATCGGGTGCACGATCTTAGTGACTCCCCGCACAGCGCATTATACACGGACAATGCACTTACATGCACCAGGAAGAAGAAGGTGAACTCCGGGGACCTGAGCAGGAAGCGACACATGCAGGATACTCCCCGCAGAGTGCATTGCGGTCGGACAGTGCACTTCCGGGGGAACATGTCCGGACGGGTAAGTAAATGTGCCCCTGTGTCTTTACCTGCCTGTACTACTCGTTCTGAAGCCCATAAACCCTGATATGATCTGAATTATGAGATTTGTTTCTTTAATTTCACACGGAACAGAAGATAGGGCCTTCTGAAGGGACACTACACTGCAACCACTAAACTTGACTTATGTGAAGAGGAGGTGAGAAGAGTCATATTTACATGATTTTGGGGGAAATGTTTTCTAGGTAAATGGTTGAGATTTCACATAGAAGATGGAATTCTACAAAAGACATTTCATACCTGACCTGAAAGACTAATAGTTCAGTGCGGTAAATCCTGCTGACAAGTTCTCTTTACAAGCTTTTTACATTATATTTGCCTCAAAATCAATGATCATATTTTAAGGGGCTCCCTAGCTAAAATAATTGTGCACGTCTGTTCTCGATGCTAGGGTGCCCTCATAGTGTGCTTGCGGTAGGACCATAAAACCCAACATTTCTATTTCCACATTCCCTCTGGTATGTTCAAAGTCTCCACTTAATATTTCACTCTTCAAATGCCACTTCTCCAAGGTGAGTTCACCTACACCTCTCAGACTAAGGCTACATTCACACGATGTATGCCCGCCGTACCGTAGTACGGCGGGCATACATCGGCACTGCGGAGAGGAGCAGGGGATGAGCGCTGCTCACCCCCGCCCCTCTCCATAGGGAGATACAGCGCACGGCGCTGTAATACGGGAAAAGATAGGACATGTCCTATCTTTTCCCGTGCTACGGAGCGGTACGGTGCCGCATGTGTGCTGCACCGTACCGCTCCCGTACAGGGCCGTGAGCCCATAGGAGTGTATGGGGGACGTATATCGGCCGTATATACGTCGGCCGTATATATGTCCCCCATACGTTAGTGTGAATGTAGCCTAAGTCAGTAAAACCAGGTTCTGGGGTCCTGGACTCTGTCCACCTACCTCCTTCCAATACCTTAGATCCTGGAATTCTAACCAGGGGCTGCGAACACTGACCGGTCACGTCACTTGCTGACTTCAAAGTTGAAAAGGGAAGACCTGGGATTATGATACAAAACCATTTTGGGCCCCGTGGGCGCTTTCTGCTTTGACTGCACTTATTATTTTATTATTTATAGAGCACCATTAATATCATGGTCTTCTACATTCAATTTCAATATAGTCCAAATTTATTTGGACCATGTCGAAGGTGATGGCCATTGAAAATGTATCTCAAACTGCTCCGCCAACTGCTCCCACCATTTCTACTAAATGTTCCTATAGAAATTAGACAACTAAAAATGTTGAAGTCATTCATCTATCAGCGATCTCCAGCTAATCCTTCATACACATACGATAGTCTTGGCTGAAAGTGCGTGTGTAATGAATGGAGATGGTTGGCAGCAATGGATATTCAGGGAAGACTGGTAGGGGCTTATTTCTCCAAAAAAAAAGAAACTTACCCCATGTTTATATCCCCCATTATCTGATATCAGTGGTGGCCCCAAACACAATACATGGTCAGCCAAACCCACCAGAATGGACAAACCTGGACAACGTTCATATATTGGGGCTTATTTACTTATGTCCCGCGGCCGCATTTCCGTCAGGTTTTCCGACCTTTTTGGTGGATCGCACCGGGGATTGCGTCGCAATTGCACCAGCTTTCACGCGACACAAAGCGGGGCGCGGGCCGATGGACGATCCGATGGATTCAGACGACGCGCGGGATTTAAAAAATCTATTTGTGTCGCATCCAATACACTTTCATACACTGGGAGGGGATCGTGCAGGGACCAGGTAAGTAAATCTGCCCCATTGGGTCTGAATCGCTCTTTTTCATCGGGTTTCCCGAAAACAACCAGTTTGCGCCGAATTGCCCCGGGTTTTTGGCGCACGTGAACGGATTGTGGCGCATCGGCACCGGCATGCATGTGACGGAAATGGGGGGCGATTCGGGGTCGTCTTCCGGCGGATGATTCACTAAGGTTGTGTGCCCGCTGTCCACAGGGTTGCTGCTGCGCTCTTAAGTCGCGAGGTTTAGTGTTCGCCGGAAGGGAGTGCACCATCCTATTCATGAATGAAGTAAGCGGCTGTAAGCGAACATTTTTTAAAAAAAAAAAATACGCAGTTTTAGTTTTTCCCGTATTCGTTGGGTTTTTCTAAACAGCCTTACGGCGAACCTCGGCGGACTTCAGCGCAGCAGCGACACCTGGTGGACAGCGGGCACACGACCTTAGTGAATCGCCGGAAGACCCGAATCCTCTACGGAGAACGCGCCGCTGGATCGCGACTGGACCGGGTAATTAAATGACCCCCATTGTGTATAAATCTTCCCAGAATTTTCTATACAAGCCTCAGATACAACTTAACGACTCATCAAATAATATATTCTATATCACATGACATATTTCTCCATTTAGCTGAGTGAGAAGCACGGACTAATAGTTCAGTGGGGTAAAACCTGCTGACAAGTTCTCTTTACAGGCTTTTTACATTATATTTGCCTCAAAATCATTGATCATATTTTGAGGGGCTCCCTAGCTAGAATAGTTGTGAGCCTCTGCTCTAGATGCCATGGTGCCCTCATACTTTCAGTAGGCCCATAAAACCCAACATTCCAATTTCTACATTCCCTTTGGTTATGTTCAAAGTCTCCACTTGATATTTCACTCTTCAAATGCCACTTCTCCAAGGTGAGTTCACCGACCCCTCTCAGTTCTGCAGACTGAGTCAGTAAAACAAGGTTCCAGTCACCCTGGGGTCCTGGACTCTGTCCACCTACCCTCCTCCCAATACCTTAGATCAGTGGTGGCGAACCTATGGCACTGGTGCCACAGGCGGCACTCGGAGCCCTTTCTGTGGGCACCCAGGCCACCACCCCAGAATGAAGTTCACCAGACAGGACTCAAAGAATCTTCCTGCAATGATAGGCGAAGTTGCCCTCCTCCTTTCAACTGCATTGGTGTCTTTAGGAGACTGAACGACTGAAAGTTGTCAAAGAACAAGGAGAAATAAATTACTGCTAAAAATGCTATGCTGGCACTTTGCAATAAATAAGCGGCTTTTGGTTGAAGTTTGGGCACTCAGGCTCTAAAAGGTTAGCCATCACTGCCTTAGATCCTGGAATTCTAACCATTGGCTGCGAATATTGACCGGTCACGTCACTTGCTGACTTGAAAGCTGAAAGGGGAAGACCTGAGATTATCATACAAAACCATTTTGGGCCCCGTGGGCGCTTTCTGTTCTGACTGCATTTATTGTTTTATTATTTATAGAGCACCATTAAAATTATGGTCTTCTACATTCAATTTCAATATAGTCCAAATTTATTTGGATCATGTCGAAGGTGATGGCCATTGAAAATGTATCTCAAACTGCTCCTCATCCCACCATTGCTATTAAATGTTCCTATACAAATAGGACAACTAAAAATCTTGAAGTCATCCATCATTCATCTATCAGCGATCTCCAGCTTGGCTGTGATTGTCTTGGCTGAAAGTGTGTGTGTAATGAATGGAGATGGTTGGCGGCAATGGAGATCCGTGCAAGACTGATAGGGGCTTATTTCTCCAAAGTAAAAGAAACTTAACCCATGCTTATCACCCCCATTATCTGATATCAGTGGTAGCCCCAAACACAATACATGGTCAGCCAAACCCACCAGAATGGACAAACCTGGACAACGTTCATATATTGGGGGTCATTTACTAAGGGCACGAATAGCACGAATTTGAGCCTATTTTACCTGAATTGCCCCGGGATTTTGGCACACGCGATCGGATTGTGGCGCATCGACACCGGCATGCACGCAACGGAAATCGGGGGGCGTGGGCGTCGGAAAACCCGTCGGATTCCGAGAAACTGCCGTATTTAAAAAAAAAAATGTGTCGATGGATACACCCTTACCTGCACCCAGCCTGGCTTGGTATACTTTAGTGCACTCCGACGAACTTCAGTGCAGTAGCGACACCTGGTGGACATGGGGGGAACTACCTTAGTGAATCGCCAGAAGACCCGAATCCTCCGCAGAGAACCCGCCACTGGATCGCGAATGGACCAGGTAAGTAAATCTGCCCCATTGTGTATAAATCTTCCCAGAATTTTCTATATAATTGTACTCCACAAGCCTCAGATACAACTTAACTTCTCATCAAATAATATATTCCATATCACATGACATATTTCTCCATTTAGCTGAGTGAGAAGCACGGACCTGTGTACACCATCTACCTCGCCAGCCAACGGGCCGTCATAATAACTGGCTACGACGCTGTTAAGGAGGCGCTGGTTGACCGCAGTGATGCCTTCAGTAATAGGGCGGAAGTCAAGTTTACCGATCTATTTTTTAAGGATTATGGTAAGACATCTTGGATAAAACCTTATATTAGACCTTAACATTTTATTGTATAATAGATGTTATTGCTATCATAGTGCAGATCTTTCTGGCTATGTCTGATCAACACGGGCACACAGTTACAGGCAGTCCCCGGGTTACGTACAAGATAGGTTCTTTAGGTATGCTCTTAAGTTGAGTTTGTATGTAAGTCAGAACTGTATATTTTATAATTGTAACCCCAGCAAAAAAAATTTTTTGTCTCTGTGGCAGAATGTTGGGTTGTCATAAGAACCAGGATTTACTATTAAACTTCATTGCAGACGCCTGTGATAACTGTTATAGCTGTTTATCGTAGCCTAGGGCTTAAGTACAGGAAATTACCAACATCCAGAGGTCCGTTTGTAACTAGGGGTCATTTGTAAGTCGGGTGTTCTTAAGTAGGGGACTGCCTGTATTTCCCATCACCAAAAATGTGTAAGCTATTAGGCCTTCTCCTTCCATGGAATCTCTTCCCTTTTCCTCCTGCTTGAAACTGTTTACATTCTTGGATAATGAAAAAAAAAGTATTCAAAGGAATGTAAATCGGAATCTCCAGATCTATGAATCTCTCGACATATGAATGCTGAGCAGAATGGGAGATATATACGAGAAGATATTGGGGGTCATTTGCTAAGGGCCCGATTCGCGTTTTCCCGACTTGTTACCTGAATATTTCCGATTTGCGCCGAATTTCCCTGTATTGCCCCGGGATTTTGGCGCACGCGATCGGATTGTGGCGCATCGGCGCTGGCATGCACGTGACAGAAATCGGGGGCGTGGCCGAACGATAACCCGACGGATTCAGAAAAACCGACGCATTAAAAAAAAAAAAAAGTGTCGCGGGACTCGCGCTTACCTTCACTAGGAATAGGCCGGTGAACTTCAGTGCATTTCGGCGGGCCTCTGGGAACTTCAGCGCAGCAGCGCCACCTGGTGGATGTCGGAGGAACTACCTTAATGAATCCCGGCCGGACCCGAATCCACCGCAGAGAACGCGCCACTGGATCGCGAATGGGCCGGGTAAGTAAATCTGCCCCATTGTACACCAATGCAAGCAAATATATGTAGAAACTAAAGAGAAACTGATCCAGATCGGATTTCCACTGTAGTCCCATTGCAGGTTACATGTAGCACTAACAATTCAGATTTGGTGCCATATCCATTAATTGTGTGGGCAAATAATAGAGAATATGAGCTGCCATGTATGTATGGACCCAGAACTTTTTCAACCCATTGATGGGTCTAGTGTAGGGGTTTATAGGTGGCCTCCCAACTCACATATAACGACAAAAATATCCAACAAGGCGACATTCAGATCGTAATATGGCAAGTTTTCCACCAGCTTTGCAACCCCCCCCCCCACACATAGTAATATTATTATATAAGAATTTGCCATATCTCCCCAATGAAAAGTATGATACCCCTATAACAGCTCCCGTCTTAAAATAATCCTTTATTTCCTTGTATATGAAAAACATTGTAATCTTTCTAAATTGAACTTTTAGGAATCCTCATGAGCAATGGAGAAAGATGGAAGACTCTCCGTCGCTTTTCTCTTATGACTTTGAGAGATTTTGGAATGGGCAAAAGGAGCATTGAAGAGAGAATCCAAGAAGAAGCCCAATTTCTTAAAGAACGATTTATGGAAAGTAAAGGTAGGGATCCACACATTGGGGGGGATTTAACAATGTGTCTCAGATTCTGTCAATTTCTAGTTGGAAAACACTTTCTCTGCTCCAGATTTATCACTGTGATGATGAATTCTGGTGCAGGATAAGACTGTTGGCTACTACATTAGACATACTATTAGTTGGTCTAAACCGTGTGCCAGAAATTTGCAGATTCTCCGCAAGCCATGCCCCTTTCTCGTGAGGCCACTCCCCCTTAATCGGACAAGTCGGGAAAGTGGCAAAAAAAATTTAAAAGCCTTGATAAATGTAAATCTAAAATTACGCACAAATGTCTAAAGTCACTTCTTTCCATTTTTTAAGTTTTCCTTAAGTATGATTTGCTCTGGAGTTTTTGCGCCCAAAAATGTAGCAAATTTTAGGCAATTTGAAATGCTAAATTTCATTTGCGACATTTAGCACATCTGGAATAGAAGATAAATGTGTCTTACTGATGAAAAACAAATGTACGGAGGATATTTCAAAATGGGGCAGATTTATCAAGCTGTCTGAAAGTCAGAATATTAAGAGTTGCCCATGGCAACCAATCACAGCCTCCTTTTAAAATATTCATGAGCACTGGTAAAATGAAAGCTGAGCTGTGATTGGTTGCCGTGGGTAACTAGAAATATTCTGACTTTCAGACAACTTGATAAATCTGCCCCATTGTGTCCAAAAAGGTGCAAAAAAATGTCTAAAAAAAACAGACAAAACAGGAAGAAAATCAAAGATAAACGACCCCCATAGACTTGAGACCAGTCCCGAAGCTGCACATCAGTAAGAAATTCAGCTTTCGCCTCGCCTTTAACACCTGTGACTGGCAATCTTTGGCACAATCCTTGAGAGAAAACCAGCAGTAACGTAAGGGTAACGTAACGTGTGTAGACTGTTCCATTTAAAGGTTACCTGTACAATACCCAAACCTTAACAGGTCAGTTATCCCTACTGAAGACAAAGAAGACAGAGAAAGATTTTGTCCACGATGTCCACCTTAGGGTCAGAACATTCGAAAGTTGTAACCACTTCCTTAGAGTCAAATGTTTGGTTATATTGGGTTATGCTTCGAGTTAGAATTAGGGAATGCTGGGAATGGAAGTTAGAGAACCATAGGTTGAAGACCAACGCTATAAAGAAAATATAGTAAACATGTGCACGACAAAGCAGCAGGCGATTGTATCATTTGAATACAAGTCCCACGTGTTGTTAGACCGGTTGGATGACCTTGTGGGCAGATCTAAGTTTATAGTATAAGATCTCACACTACATACACACAACACTGGAAACCTAAGCTTAATGCACAGGGCATTGGTCTGGTAATCTGTCTCATATTTACTAATCATTTAGAACTTGCTCTTTTGTTTGAGGCTGCTGGGACACGAAGTAGCTGGGACTGAAGCTACAGGGCGAGGCTACTCCACGACCCCACAGCCTCTTTCAATTCTCCACCATCTTCAGCATGCAGCTCCTTGTAGCCGCGCACACTTATCTGTGCTTTGCATCTATACAGAGCTGGCGGAAGCCCAATCTTGGCTCCATAGGCAGAGTGGACTCCAGCTTTGTGAATGATTGCATGCAGCTCCTCGTAGCTGAAGATGTCTTGTTAGGAGGGTCGAATGAGGCTACAGGGGCATTGAGTATCCGCGCCGTGTAGCTACAGCTCTGGCTACTCCACACCCCAGTAGCCTCTTTCAGACATTTTACAATAAAACATTATAAAAATTCCTGTGACCCCTGCCGGATCTTTGTGCTTCTATGCCTAAGAAAAAGCTTTGTTCCATGCCCATTGTGTTTATCCTGATTTCCCATTGTGACCTCGATTCCCTTCCTGACTCTGACCCCGTTTGCCAGTCCTGACCTACCGCTAAGTCCCCGACTCTGATCCTTTGCTGCCTGTCTCGACCTCCTGCCTGTCCCTGACTTGCCTTACGATTCTGTACTATGCCTTGGCCGCCAACACGGACAAAGTGGCGCCTGTGGAACAACCTAGTGGTACCACGGCTTTGTGGCAGGCTCTGGTGAAAACCAAGTACCACTTACACTCCTGTCCCAGGTGTCCATCGTCCGTGACCAGTGGGTCCACTACCCCTGGTTCCTGACAAGTGACTGTGATCATGTAACTTCTTCATCTAATCAAAAGCCACAAGAAAACTGCAAGAAAACGGAGTCTTTCTTATTGACTGTGCCAAAAATTCTAGCATCCAGATGTGTCAACAAAGTGTACTGAGGTACCAGGAGATGGGGAGACTGAAGCTGGATAACTACAAGTATTTTTTATATTTGTTGTCATTTTTCCCAGTCCCTACCCAGAATGCTTAATAGAGCTTAGATGCATCAGATTTCTACAACTCATACATATGCATACATATGAATATAGAATATTATCAGTGTTTTTATGAGGTTAAACAAAAACATAACCTACAGTTACTGGATTACAAAAAAGAATCCATGAATTTTCCCAAAATAACTCCACCCTTTTAAATGAATCCCATTCACTGTCCCAGTCAGTTAGCTAAAAAAGTTGACCACAAATCTATCTTTTTACAGATTCTCCGATTGATCCAACCAATCCATTGCGTCTCGCAGTTTCTAATGTTATCTGCTCTGTTGTGTTTGGTGAAAGATACGAATATGAGGACGAAAAGCTAATATCTCTACTATCAAATTTTCGTGATTTTGTGAAGGTGTTTAACACCGTTTGGGGCCAGGTAAGTGATTAAAAGTATAGTTGTATATATTGTATTAGACAACGTGCCGTGTGCTAGCCGTACAAATGGCAGCTAAGATACGACTGCGATAGGAGTTGCTTGAAAATAGTGCGTGCTATATCTTTTGCCGTACATATGACCCGGCACCACATGTCCCTATGGAGAGGGGAGGGGGTGAGAAGAACTTACCCCTCCATCACTCCAGCTGAATGTATGCTACACCAGGGTCCTAAACCCAGGCGTAGCATTAATTTTTTTGTAAAAGCCGCCTAAGGGCTATTGTTTGTATGAGAAAGTAACAGTAATTTTTATACATTTTTATGTAAGATTTTCTCTACTAATTATTTCTGTAAGCGGGCCTAAACATGGTGGCCCTGCCTGGTGTAAAATTGTGCTATAACTTGTGCTGGGTGCAGGCACCTGGTGCTCCACGGCAGGGCATGGCCCCCTTTACACCTGTCCCATGCCCATTTTGCATGAAAGTGCATAAGCGAGTAAAAAACCACACCCTATTTCTAGACATGTACGGCGAGCAGTGTGAAGAGGTTCAACTTCTTGCAGACTGATAATGCAAGTTACTGGATCTTCTTATAGTTTTGGGATTTATCTAGCACATATTTGTAATATGTAATATTTTTTTCTGTTTATCAAATTTAGCTCTTTAGCTTCTTCCCAAACTTAATGGCTCGTGTCCCAGGACCTCACCAAACTATTTTCCACATTTTTGAAAAGTTGAAAGAATTTATGAGGACAGAGATGAAAGCCCACCAGGACACCTTGGATGAGAACTGTCCCAGAGACCTAATAGACTGCTTCCTCATCAGGATGAATGAGGTGAGTTTGTGGACAATGGGGGTCATTTACTAAGGGCCAGAATCGCGTTTTTACGTTGGGTTGGCTGAAAATTACCATTTTGCGCCAAATTGTGCCGGGTTTTTGCCGCATGCAATCGGATTGTGGCGCATCGTTGCCGGCATGCACGCAACAGAAATCGGGGGGCGTGGCCATCGGAAAACCTGTCGGATTCGCAAAAAAAGCCGTATTTTTTTAAAAAAATGTTTCGCTTGACACGCACTTACCTGCACCCAGCCTAACTTGGTGAACTCCGGAGGACCTCAGCGGACTTCAGCGCAGCTGCGACACCTGGTGGATATCGGGCGCACTACCTTAGTGAATCCCCGGAAGACACGAAACAGCGCCGGAGAACCCGCTGCTGGATCGCGAATGGACCGGGTAAGTAAATCTGTCCCAATATGTACTGGAGACCAATTGATAGCTCAAACTGCTTGTGTGCTGCTTCCACTGTCTTGGCTTCAGTGCAATATATGACTCCATGGTTGTGACACCAGAAGCAGTCACACCAAAACCTAATTTCCTAATCGGATCCAAAGTTCTGATTGATTCATATGAAGATAAAAAATGTTAAATGCTACATAGTAGTTTTTCCACTTGACATATGTCCTCTGGTAACTACCATTGCAAATCACACGGCTCTATTGTAGATCTACATGCCATATGTGGTGTAGCCACTGGTACACCTATGACCGGCCTCAGAAGGGACCTCTGCAAGTAGGACACATCACTGCCGTCAGCCAATCATGGGCCATTCATGTGGAGATCTTTACTGAAGCCACTAGTTGGTCTATTGGTCCCCTGCCCACCAATGACACATGGTTCAGAAGACCCTCACGGGAATGGGCGTGCATGTTTCATTGCTTATTCTTGTAATGAAAAGTATCTTTTTAGGAGAGAAATAATCCAAACACGGAATTTCATGAGGAGAACCTACAGGGAACAATTAATGACTTATTCTTTGCGGGAACAGAGACTACAAGTTTGACTCTGAGATATGGCTTTCTCATATTGATGAAATATCCCGAAATACAAGGTAATGCTAAGTAAAGGTCCAAAAAAAATAACTTTGAAAAATTTTTTAAATGACAGGATGCTAAATATTTAAATGATATTGAAAAAGCCACTCATCTTGGAGTCCCGGACACAAGGAATTAGGAGCCTGGCCCCACACTACAAATGGCTGTGGCTATATTCTCTTCATTGATAATTTATGCATCTTATAAATGTAGTTCTTGGATACTCCATTCATGGATGGTATCTGTAGAATGTTCCTCACAGGACATTAGTAAATCATTAAAGCCAGCCCTGTAGACAATAAAACCATATGCCTATGTATTTGTATTTCAGACAGAGTACACAAGGAGATTGACAATGTGATCGGCAGAGATCGCTGTCCATCAATGGATGACAAGAGTAAAATGCCCTATACAGACGCCGTGATCCACGAGATCCAGAGATTTGCAGATATTATCCCTGCCGGCCTCGCTCATGCTACAAGCAAAGACACAACATTCAGGGGGTACCACATTCCAAAAGTAAGTTAAACTTTTTAACTTCCGATTATTTTTTCTCTAAAATTTCTAAGGGTCTCTTTGTGCTTTACCAAACAGCTTCACTTTTGTCTGTGTGTATTCAAAACCCTGGCACTTTATGTTTGGGTCAAATATGATGGGTGTCACTGGTGTCCCTGCATTCCATGCCTTGGATTGCAGGCAAACCAGTGCTCATCTCCGTGGTGGCGCTGCCCTGCACCCTGGCCTGCACTCACCTCTCTCAACGGTCCTGCTCCTGTCCCAGCTAGGCCACCTTTGGGAGCAGGGACGCACGATCACTGATTGGCGATAACACTTCTTCGTTTCCCATAAAGACCGGTGGCTCCCTTCACTCCCCGCCAGATCTTTGCGCTCATTAGCCATTGTGAAAGTCTTCCTGCGTTGTTCCTGTTTCTCGTTCCTACGTTGATCTCCTGTTGTAACCTCTAACCTGACCTTTTACCTCTGCATCTCTGCTGCCAGCCCTCACTGTCTGCCTGTGCCCAACCACGAGCCTGGACTCTGATTCTGTACCGTGACCTTGGCTGCCACAGCAGGCTAGTCGCACCTGTGGAATGACCTGGTGGAACCCTGCTGCAGCAAGACCATCTGGTGAAGACCAAGCGCCACTTTCTCGAGTGGGAATCTGTGTAGATGTGAAGGATGGGTGGGTGTCTGGATTGCATAGCATAACAATGAGCATAGCATCCAGTGCCAGCTGATCCAACAACCCCCTTTGCCTTCATGCCTGCGCAGATCCCCACTTGTGAAAGGCCATTTTGGACTGAAGTATTGAAGAAACAACTGTGAGGAACCATGTTATCCAGAGTTTACCAGCAGCGCAGAGCGATTGTAGACTGCCAGATGTCAACTTCCACCAGAACTGGTAGTCAGGTCAGTCAGCTTCCTCAAGTCTACAATGAGGAGTGGACGTGGATGTCTGATATCTGTCAGGTGCTGAGTAACTTTGAGGAGTCAACACAGATGGTCAGTGGCGATGCCGCCATCATCAGCCTCACCATCCCGCTGCTTGGCCTGTTGAAAAACTCTCTGGTCAGCATGAAGTCGGAAGCTTTGCGCTCGTCACAAGAGACGGGGGAAGAATATTCCCTTGTTGATAGCCAAAGCACCCTGAGGTCTGTTTCTCAGCGCATATCGGAGGAGGTGGAGGTGGAGGAGGATGAGGAGGAAGAGGAGGAGAATGTTGGCGAGACACAAGAGGGGACCATTGTTGAGTCCTTCACTGTTCAGCGTGTATGGGCAGAAGAAGAGGAGTTGGAGGAGTTGGAGGAGGAGGAAATGGACAGTCAGGCCAGTGAGGGGAGTGAATTCTTACGCGTTGGTACTCTGGCGCATATGGCAGATTTCATGCTAGGCTGCCTATCCCGTGACCCTCGCGTTCAAAGAATTTATTCCAGCACCGATTACTGGGTGTTCACTCTCCTGGACCCACGGTACAAGCAAAATCTTCCCACTCTCATCCCTGGAGAGGAAAGGAGTGTGAGAATGCATGAATACCAGCAGGCCCTGGTGCACAAGCTGAAACAGTATTTCCCTTCTGACAGCGCTAGCGGCAGAGTGCGTAGTTCTGCGGGACAAGTAGCGAGGGAGAGTAGGCGAGCAGGCAGCTTGTCCAGCACTGGCAAGGGTACGCTTTACAAGGCTTTTGCCAGCTTTATGTCACCCCAGCAAGACACTGTCACCTGTCCCCAGTCTCGGCAGAGTAGGGCTGATCTTTACAGAAAGATGGTGAGGGAGTACGTAGCTGACCATACCATCGTCCTAAATGATCACACAGCTCCCTACAACTACTGGGTTTCAAAGCTGGACATGTGGCACGAACTGGCGCTGTACGCCTTGGAGGTTCTTGCCTGCCCTGCCGCTAGCGTGTTGTCCGAGCGGGTTTTCAGTGCAGCTGGTGGCATCATCACCGATAAGCGTACACGCCTGTCGACTGACAGCGCTGACAGGCTGACGCTTATTAAAATGAATAAAGGCTGGATTTCTCAGAATTTCCAATCTCCACCAGGTGAAGGAAGCTCAACCTGAATAATTGATCCACTCCTCCTCCTCCTCCTCATTTTCCTCCTTCTCCTCCTCTTTGTACAGTAAAGCAGAGGAAAATGGCTATTTTTTGACAGGGCCCACTGGCTCTTGCTATAGTACTTCATCGTTCACCTCCGGCCGTGCACACCACTGCTCCTTCCCCTGTGTCAGCTGATAGTCAGCCCCCTGCCCAGGACCCTGCCACAAAAACCCCATCGTCGCCTCCACGATCCTCCACAGCATCCACCAGCGTTCAGCTCTCCATACCCCAGACGCTGGAGCGGAAACGCAAATATAGTGCAACCCACCCGCACGCCCAAGCCTTTAATGTCCACATCTCCAGATTGCTTAGCCTGGAGATGCTGCCCTATAGGCTAGTAGAGACCGAGGCCTTTCGCAACCTCATGGCGGCGGCCGCCCCTCGGTATTCGGTCCCCAGCCGCCACTACTTTTCCCGATGTGCCGTCCCAGCCCTGCACCAGCACGTGTCAGACAACATCATCCGTGCCCTGACCAACGCCGTTTCTGACAAGGTCCACCTGACCACGGACACGTGGACGAGTGCTGCCGGGCAGGGCCACTATATATCGCTGACGGCACATTGGGTTAACTTGGTGGAGGCTGGGACCGAGTCTGACCCTGGGGCTGGTCATATACTGCCGACGCCGAGGATTGCGGGGCCTACCTCGGTCCAGGTCTCAAAGGCCTACTATGCCTCCTCCTCCTCCCACCCCTCCTCCACCTCCTCCTCCGAACTACCATCCGTGGGCATGGCGCCATCAGTCGCTAGCTCTAGGCACAGCAGCAGTGCCGTCGCTAAGCGACAGCAGGCGGTGCTCAAACTGCTGAGCCTAGGCGATAAAAGGCACACCGCCCAAGAACTATTACAGGGCATTCCACATCAAAGTTGTTAACTTTGTCGCCACCCTGCTGTGTTATCCACAAAATATACTGGCAAACTTTTATGATTAACCGATATTATTTCAGCGCTTCTTGCGCATCTGTTTACATTCCCCTCACCCGCCATATCCCAAACTTATAAGAACGCTACTACACTTGATCTTATACAATAGGTTCTTAGAAGTGCTGTTTGGGGAGTAGCCTAGAGACAGGGGCTTGGATTGGCGAAAGCTCGCCTGGCAGCGGAGCGCCAGCTCCATGCCAAGATCCAACTAACATAGTTTTAACTGCAGCACCTTTAATCTACTACTAGTTCACTGCCTCCATACATGGTCCCCTTATCAAACGAGCTGTGTCAGGCAGAATTTTGGGTTGTTTTCATGGCTTCCATGTTAACTTTGTCGCCACCCTGCTGTGTAATCCACAAAATATACTGGCAAACTTTTATCATGTACCGATATTATTTGAGCGCTTCTTGCTCACCTCCTTTGGTTCCTCTCTGCCACCCATTGGTTTGAAGCCTGAGTCCATTTAGGGTATGTCGCCATGACACTCTCTAGCCTGCTGCCGCTGCCTCTGCATGCCGTCCCCTATAGTGTCAGGGTCAATTATTGGATGTTTTAGATGCTATCTAGCTTCATTCTGTCACTCTGTCATGGCCATGCTGTTGCCCATAATTTTGGCATAATGGTGCGATTATGCAGCCTCAGAGGCATCCATGCATGCTGCCCCTGCTGTTTCCTGTCCATTTCCGTGGTGTTTCCATCCTTTTCTGAGGTTCCCAGGTGTTTGGCCAAGCTTCCCTGTGCAGAGCCTTGGTCCCCTTGAAAAATGCTCGAGTCTCCCATTGACTTCAATGGGGTTCGTTATTCGAGACGAGCACTCGAGCATCGGGAAAAGTTCGTCTCGACATACATGGTCCCCTTATCAAACGAGCTGTGTCAGGCAGAATTTTGGGTTGTTTTCATGGCTTCCATGTTAACTTTGTCGCCACCCTGCTGTGTAATCCACAAAATATACTGGCAAACTTTTATCATGTACCGATATTATTTGAGCGCTTCTTGCTCACCTCCTTTGGTTCCTCTCTGCCACCCATTGGTTTGAAGCCTGAGTCCATTTAGGGTATGTCGCCATGACACTCTCTAGCCTGCTGCCGCTGCCTCTGCATGCCGTCCCCTATAGTGTCAGGGTCAATTATTGGATGTTTTAGATGCTATCTAGCTTCATTCTGTCACTCTGTCATGGCCATGCTGTTGCCCATAATTTTGGCATAATGGTGCGATTAGGCAGCCTCAGAGGCATCCATGCATGCTGCCCCTGCTGTTTCCTGTCCATTTCCGTGGTGTTTCCATCCTTTTCTGAGGTTCCCAGGTGTTTGGCCAAGCTTCCCTGTGCAGAGCCTTGGTCCCCTTGAAAAATGCTCGAGTCTCCCATTGACTTCAATGGGGTTCGTTATTCGAGACGAGCACTCGAGCATCGGGAAAAGTTCGTCTCGAATAACGAGTACCCGAGCATTTTAGTGTTCGCTCATCTCTAATCTAGACCCTTCTTGAAGCTCTCTGCTGTCCCTGCTGTGATCAGCGCCTGAGCTCGGCTATTCCACAGATTGACAGTTCTCATAGTAAAAAAGCCCTGTCACTTCTCATGATTAAACCTTGTTTTCTCCAGAGGCCAACTAATTAAAAAAAGACATCTGAACAATCTTCTTAAGATATTTGGTTAAGGCCTATATTCAGGACACTGGATATATATAGGAAACTGCACCGCAGCCATCTTCCAGTGAACAGAGAAGTGATTGGATCCCCAGTATTTAGCAAGAGAACAAATATTCTAGTAGTAAGCCCCAACTTTATATAAACCCACAAGCCTTTAAGAGGTAAAGCCCCTGATGGCCTACAGAAGTATCAGAGTTTACCTCGATTCAAAGGGTACCTCAACTTTCAAAGACTTTGTCTGCATCAATAATACATAGATTGTACAAGAGGTAGAACACAATTGTCCATTATATGGCAAGTTATCAGCATTTTCTGGCCATTTTAACCTCTGCAAGCTCAAGTGTGACTTTTAATATTCTCTGAGCAGCTGGATGAAGATCTAGCTGTTGCTAATCAGATACTGGTTATCCCGCCCTCACATCTACATAGAATTTCTATGACATTTGACACCCCAGTAAGTAGTAAAATGTGTATCCAAAATGAACTATATAAACATATACTGTATGTATTTACTGTAACTGTACAGGAAAAGTCCAGGAGGAGATTGACAATGTGGTTGGACAAAGTCGATGTCCCTCAGTGGAGGACCGTACCAAGATGCCATATACTGAAGCCGTCGTTCATGAGATCCAGAGATTTGCTGATATCACACCCCTGGGTGTACCCCATGCTACGAGCAAGGATACAGTATTCAGAGGATACAATATTCCTAAGGTCAGAATGTTAAGATATTAAAGGAGTGGCGCAGGATTTGAAGATTATTATGCTTTGACACTTTCTTCCATGTACAGTTCCATGCGTTCCAGTTTGTGGGCTGCGTCTGGTGTTTCAGTCCAATCCTATTCAATTACTGCGAGATAGCCCATTATCAATAGCATTCCGAATTTTGGAAGACAGAAGTAATGTGTTTTTTCGACCACTGTCCAAACACTATCAAATTTCCTTGTTACTCACCAAAATTAAATCAAATACTCCCGACTTTCTCCTTCCAGACTTCAACAGATGTGCCATAGATAATGGGGCGCATTTATTAAGGGTTGCCCCTTAGTACTTTTTTGTAGGACTTTGCACCTTCTTTTAGGGGCAAACTACATGCACAGGTATTCAAGAAGTGCCCACACCAAGCCACATTTATCATGAAAGTCCAACAAAATTGTGTTGCACGCCCTATAATAAAGGTGCACCAACAAAAAAGTGGTGCACTCTTTCGGAGCATGAAGACTTGAGCTCGGACTTGCCAACATAAATGTGGCCGCCTGGGAGAGTACGCACCGGAACGGCCCTTTTTGTGCACAGAATACAAGCGCAGACACTTCACAAATACATGTGCCACCAGTTTTCAAGCTGTTGCAAGACCTTGACTCCGAGCTTGTGGTCTGCAACAGCTTGAGATCCACAATGGGACACCGAGCTTAAAGCACAATCGAAAACTTCAATCTATCACAATTTAATAATTCTACCTAGATAAAATATTCTAAAATATTGTCAGAACACTAAAAGCTCTAAATTATTTTCAAGAATTTTTAACCCAATAGATACTGTATATAATTGATTACTTTTGTCTTCTGTTAATGACTACATTATTATAATTAATTCGAATTATCATTATTATTTTTATTTATACTATTATATAATTATGCTACTATCCCTAGGACACAATCGTTTCTTCATTGCTGACTTCAGTATTAAAGGATCCCAAATATTTCAAGAATCCTCAACAATTTGATCCAAACCACTTCCTGGATGAAGACGGGTCTTTAAAGAACAATGAGGCCTTCTTACCATTTTCTATTGGTAATAACATAGTAGGATTGAGAGCGTAATTCCATGGGGTATTGTGTGTAGATACCGTACTTTCTTTATTGCATCAGTCCAAATATGTGTACTTTATGTCCTTAAAGGGATTCTATACTAAGGAAACTACTTACTTGTTAGGAAGGGCCTTGGCAAAAGGCAGATCATAACATTCATCCCATTGATGGGCCCATCATGTGCCATAGGGTGCAAAGAGATTGTGGGTCTTTCTAACTGTCTATAGTATACAAATTCTCTGAAGTGAACATGGGAACAGTTTCAAAATCAGCCACAGTTCCCCCAAAGTAGAAATTACAGTAACAGTGCCCAACAGTAGCCAATAGTCACAGTACAGCCAGTAGTGAGCTGTCACTGTGCCGAGACAATGTTACTCACAATGCCCCATAGTAGCCTATATTCACAATTCCCTCACAGTAGCAAATAGACACAGTGAAACCACTAGCCAACAGCCACAGTGCCGCCACAGAAGTCAATGGGGCTTCCAGTTAGCAACAGTCAGAATGCCCCGTAGTAGAATATGGTCACAGCCCCAGTACTAGTCATAGTGCCTCCAGTACTCCATAATCATATCATAGTGTCCACACAGAAACACATAGATACAGTACTAGCACAGTAACAATAGTCTTAGAGCCCCACAGTAGCTAGTGCCTCCACAGTTGGCAACAGTCATAGTGCCTTATAGTAGCTAACAGTCACAGTGTACAAGAGTAGTCAATACTCACAGGGCAACCACAGTAGCCAATAGTAACAGTTACTCAAGAAGTCAATACTTGGTGAACCTGACCATAAATGGTCAGCCGACAGGGGGACTCAAATGTTACAGATTTGCACAAATAAAAAAGGGGTCTAAAAAGACTGCCGACACCTTTATAAGGGCTTCTAGAACATATTTTGTTCAACTTGTCCGACAAAGGGGGAATAACTATATGGTAAATACCAAATAATTAAAGAAGGTGCGCCAAAATGTAGCACACAGTTTAGACCTACTAAAACAATGGGGCTCATTTACCAAGGGTACGACCGCCGCAATTTCATCGGTTTTCCCGAATATTTCCTTTTTGTGCCAAATTGCCGCTGGATTTTGGCACACGGGATCAGATTGTGGTGCATCGGCGCCGGCTTTCACGCGACAGAAATCAGGGGGCGTGTCTGCCAGACAACTCGACAGATTCGGAAAAAACGCGGAATTTAAAAAACAATTTGTGTCGCAAGATCAGCACTCACATGCACCGGGAAGAAGCAGGTGAACACCGGCGGACCTCGGCACAGCAGCGACACCTGCTGGATTTCGGGCGCACGACCTTAGTAAATCCCGGCAGACTCAAATCCTTGTCGGTCACGACTGGACCTGGTAAGTAAATGTGCCCCAATGTCTAAAAGAAGAACTTGATGGTCTTATACTGCAACAGATTGGTTAGCACAATGATGAATCTGGTGCAGCTCTGAGACGCATTAGTGAATTCCACCAAATGTTTTCAAAACCTTTGTTCTATGGATAATAAATGCACTGCAATACTTCCTGTTGCTATATTTTACTATACCATAAACAGTAAATGCACAAAGATGGCAGGAGCTTAAAGCCTACAAGTAGCCCGTGGCAAAAGCTTGGCACCCCACAATTTTAACATGCAGGTCAGGGGATGGGGATCTGAGTATGGACTGAAACTCCTCCCCCTACTACTCGGCTCCTGCAGGTGCTATTGACTATGGCACCTACAGAGTAAAATTTTTGGGATTGGAATCAGTTCCGATTCCAGAATCTGTCAGTAGGTGTCTGTTATATCAAAGCCAGCACCTTATTAACCTGGGGCATGTTCAGCTCTGAAGCTCACTAAATACATCAAACAGGATATTAAGCCAGTAAAATACTTTCCTAACAGTAGGTAAAGGAATGAAGATGAGTTTTCTAATTTGAAAGCCCTTGAAGGGTGTTTCCACATTGACAAACTTTGTGAATTTACCTAAAGCTTTTACTGTGGATTTTACTCTCTGAATTGCTAAATCCACACAAATGCTTGTACCGTGGTAGATTTAGGCCCCATGCACACAAATGTATTGCTCATCCGGGCTACAGCTGGGTGCATGAGTGAGCGCTCCTCAACCCTCCTCTCTCCATTGAAAGCCGAGCCGCCGGTGCCGTAAGAAAGCAAAATATAAGACATGTCCTATATTTTGCCATGCAGTTGCCCCACTTGGCCCCGCAGGGAGGAGCATGACTCATTTTCATTATATTCCTAGAGTCATGCTCCTCCCTTCAGGCCTTGCACAAGGTATAATTCAATGAACTGCTGTGACTGGAGTGTTCCTTTAACATTGGCACCAAATCTCCATGTTTGGAAGAGCACAAAGTAAATTCAATAAGAAAGAAGTGAGAGCAATGAAACTCACTTCTTATCGTTTGTCCTTTTTATGATACATTTGTAAACACTGGTAATTTTTTGGACCTCGGACAAAGATATGTCTGGGGTTCCCTAGTCCATAGCTTCACTCCAATGGTAGAGCTAGAAGTCTAATTCAATGTTATGTCATATCATTAATCGGCATTTGCAGGCTCGGGATGGGACCTCTTAGCCAATCTTTGATACTCAAGCAATAGTTGGTTTGTTTTATGGATAAATCTGTCCTGATAATAAATATATTTAACCTGTTGATCAGTCAGTTGAGTCAATTGTCCATTTTGTTTTCCCCAGGAAAGAGGAGCTGTCTTGGAGAAGGGCTTGCACGAATGGAGATCTTCCTCATGGTGACCACCATACTACAGAAGTTCAACCTGAAGTCTAATAAGGCTCCAGGAGATCTGGATATAACCCCCGAACCTGGAAAAAATGGAGCAGTAGCTAGAGATTATCAGCTCCACGTGGAAGCTCGATGATGACGACATTACAAATATATCCATAATAAAGATTTTTTTACTTGTTGCAACATACAGTATGTAGGATGAACCAACCCAGCGTCTCAACACATGAGATCTGCTGCCAATTCTTTCGTCGGTTATATTACAGACTAAGGTCTCAAGACCCCTTTTTGCTTTATTATCCTTTCCTGTTCCCCACCTCAAAGCAAATTTTATTTATCATATATCCCATATAGTAAAAAAAAAGCATAAATCTGGATCACACTTGCCATCAATAATAACTCACACCTTAAAAAATTACCCCTAATGCAGCTCCGTACACATACATGTAAAAGTGATGATTGTGTGAATAGGCACAAAAAAAATAATAATAAGTTTTAAACAATGAAAATTGAAACCCAGAAAAACTTAGACTGCAAAAAATTAAATGGTGCCATGCGCTACACAGAGCAGACAGCGGGAGCTCAGGGAGTTAAATGCATGGCTCAGATCCTGGTGTAGAGCAGAGGGATTTGGGTTCCTAGAGCATTGGGCTGACTTTTCACTGGGGTACAAGCTGTTTTCTGCAGATAACTTGCACCTAAGTGGAAGGGGGGCTGCTGTGCTGGGGGAGAAGATCCTAGCAGGGGTGGCGGAGTATTTAAACTAGGTTCGGGGGAGGAGGAAAAGGAAGACACTGGGGTAGACAGGTCAGAGAGGGGGCAGGTTATGTTGGTGGGTGGTGAGGTGGGCGGTGTATGGGGGCCTAAGGCAGTGGATAAGGAGATCCACAAGTTACAGAACAGTGGTGAGGATATATGTGCCAGTAAAATTACTTTAAATCAGATAAATAACTGTGGAAAATTAAAGTGTATGTTCACAAATGCCAGAAGTATCACAGGCAAAATGGGCGAGCTTGAGGCTCTGATATTAGAGGAACAGTTAGATGTTGTTGGTGTAGTAGAGACATGGCTTGATGCATCGCATGATTGGGTTGTTAATATTCAAGGTTTTACACTCTTTCGGAAAGACAGGGCAAATAGGAGGGGAGGTGGTGTATGTCTGTATGTCAGAAGAGGCTTAAAAGCGATTGTGAATGCGTCAGTGGTCTCAGAGTGTGAGGAGGCAGAAACTTTGTGGGTTGAAATTCAAAGCCAAGAGAGCTTTGAAAAAATTATTTTGGGTGTAATTTATAGACCCCCCTAACATCTCTGAGGAAATAGAGGGTCACCTACATAAACAGATGGAGCGGGCTGCACAGGAGGGGACCGTAGTGATAATGGGAGACTTTAACTTTCCAAATATAAATTGGGGTCAGGGCTCGTCTTCATCTATGAAGGGGAGACATTTTATGAACATTCTTCAGGATAATTTTATGGTGCAGATTGTAGAAGATCCCACAAGAGGTGACGCATTGTTGGACCTTGTGATTTCCAACAATGAGGAGATTGTCCAAAATGTCAGTATCCGGGAACCCCTTGGGAACAGCGATCATAATATAATTATTTTCCTCTTAAACTTTAAAAAGCAGAAACAGGTAGGAAAATCGAAAACTTTGAATTTTAAGAGGGCTAATTTCCAAAAATTCAGGGCTGCAATACAGGATATAGACTGGGATCAGATACTGTCACATGGTGATACTAATGTTAAATGGGAGAAATTCAAATCTATCCTGGGTTTTTATACTTCTAAATTCATTCCAATAGGCAACAAGTATAGACGGGCTAGATTACACCCCTTGTGGCTTACAGCTACAGTTAAAAGGGCAATTAATGAGAAAAAGAGGGCATTTAAAAAATACAAATCTGACGGGTCACCAGAGGCTTTCAATACTTACAAAAAACTTACCAAAATCTGTAAGAAGGAAATCAAATCAGCCAAAATACAAAATGAAAGACAGGTAGCTAAAGATAGCAAAACAAATCCCAAGAAATTTTTTAGGTATATCAATGCAAAAAAAATTGGGTCAGAACAGGTTGGACATCGGGAAAAGTTCGTCTCGAATAACGAGTACCCGAGCATTTTAGTGTTCGCTCATCTCTAGTCAAGACCCCTTTTCCTTTATTATCCTTTCCTGTTCCCCACCTCAAAGCAAAGTTTATAAATGTTACTTAATAAATTATATTTACACAAAGCAAAAATACCTAATCACCCCACAAAAAACAAGTCTCCATACACCAATGTTGATGGTAAAACAAAAGAAGTATGGATTTGGAATAGCAGCAATTAAAAATCATTTAATTCTTAAAATTTATAAATATTTATCATGTATTCCCCCAAAAAAGCATAAATCAGTTCCATACACATACATGTAAAAGTTATGATTGTATGAATATGCACAAAAAGATATTTTTCACTGTTTGGGGACACTCATGCCCTCTCACTGCTCCGCCACACTTACTGTAGTCATAGGGACTGATGGATCTGCCAGACTAAGGCTTTGGCAGGGGGTGAGGAGTGATGAGGAAGGACATGTCCCCAAACAGTTAGAGAAGGGGAAGGCATTGAGGTGTGGTGTCCGAGGTGTTTGGTCAACACCCCATGTGCATGATCTCACACACAGCTTCTAGGATTTTTTTTATAATTCCAGGACTGCCTCCCAGCATACAGGTAAATATGGCTGATGCCTTGGGGATTCTGTTATATGGTTAAGATAAATGTTTAAAGCAGGGATGTACATTTCAAGTCAACATTCCCCATTACATTACATTATATACCCCGTATATGAGGAAGCAGCTAGCAAAACGCACGTCGGGGCGAGGTGACACTGACAGCTGATTGCAGAGGTAATGAATTCTGTGCCAGTAGTATATATTAAGTGATGAATTTACACATAATGGGGCACATTTACTTACCTGTCCCTGCGCGATCCCCGAGGTGCGTTCCCCGACGAGAATGCACAGCTGCCAGGATTCACTACGAGCGAGCGCCCAATATCTTGCATCTGTCGCTTCCCCACTCAGGTCCGCCGGAGTTCACCTTCCTCTTCCCGGTGCATGTAAGTTCTTGGCTTGCGACACAATTTAAATGTTAAGTCCCGCGCTCAGTCCAAATCAGTTGGATTAGCCGACGGCTGCCCCCGATTCGCGTTGCATGAAAGCGGGCACCGATTTGGCAAAATCTGATCACGTGCATCAAAATCCCCAGTTAAATGCAGCGCACATTGGAAATCGTTGAAATATGCAACGATAGTGCAGTCCCCGACCATTAATAAATGAGCCACAATTTGTTTCCAAATGTGGAATTTTCCAAGAAAACGTAGAATCATGTACAGGAAACGTATCATAATGGGGCTCATTTAATAAGGGTCCGAATCGCGTATTTTCGTGGCATATTTCTGGTTTGCGCCAAATTGCCCTGGGATTTTGGTGCACCCAATCTGATTGTGGCGCATCGGCGCCGGCTTTCACGCGACAGAAATTGGGGGCCTGGACTTGGGAAAACCCGATGGATTCGGAAAAAACGCAGAATTTAAAAAAAAAAAATTTGTGTCGCAAGAATAGCACTCACATACACCGAGGAGAAGAAGGTGAACTCCGGCGGATCTCAGAGCAGCAGCAACACCTGCTGGATATCGGGCGTCAGACAACGCGCCGCGGGATCGCAAATGGAGCGGATAAGTAAATGAGCCCCATTGCGTCCTCTTGCAACAGTCTGGTCCACTCCTCAAAATTTGGAACCATTTTTACGGAGTATATAATGTAATATTTTTTAAAAAATATATGAAATAAATGTTTCGAATTTTTATTAAGAGGTTGAGTTCCTTATATTGTGGTGATTTGTAATATGCGGTGGGGACTACCAAGAAATGGATAGGAGCGGGACGGAAATTAACTTTGGTGATATTCTAGAGAAAGGTAACATAATAGAAAGAATTTGTTATCGCAAAGACATTTCAGCCAAAAAAAAAAAAAAAAATACAAACAAATATTTTGCATAAAAAAACAAAACTATAAATATAAATGTATATGATCTCACATTTATGATAGGATCTACCACAATGGTTGCTTAGCACTAAAGGGGTTAATAAAACCTAGAAAGAGCAGCTAAACAGGAAACCCTAGAGAATGAGACGGCCTACAGAAATGCCTTGAGGGTATCACGTGACGTGATGTAATGTTATATGCTGAGCAGCTTGTGTAACTCACGGAAGGGAATGAAAGGCTCGGAGATACGGGAGATCTTCCCGCTGTATACACATAATATATAGAGCGTCACCTGGATTGTCCAACGCTCTAGAGATGGAGCTGGGCGTCTCCGGGACTCTATTACTGGCCGTCTGTGTCAGTCTCGTCTTGTATTTTTTCCAATGGAGGAAGAAATTGAGGAGGAAAAACTTGCCCCCTGGACCCTCCCCCCTACCTGTTCTGGGCACCATGCTACACATGAGTCCCAGCGAATTACCCAAGTCCTTGGTCAAGGTGAGAATCTTTGTGTTTTTTTACACCCCAATAATCAGGATCTGCTCAGACTTGTCGTCTCTTTCAGATGAGTGAGGAGTATGGGCCGGTGTTCACCATCTACATGGCCCATAGCCCAGTGGTGATCTTAGCGGGTTATGACTGCGTGAAGGAGGCCTTAGTGGATCGCAGTGATGCTTTCAGTAAGAGAGCGGTCACAGACCTGGGGCAATTCGTGTTTAAAGATTTTGGTAAGTCATATCATAATAATAATGATAATAATAATAATAATTCTATTAAAAAAGCACCTACAGATTACGCAGCACTGCACAGAGTTTGCCAAATCAGTCCCTGTCCCCAATGGGGCTCACAATCTAATCAACCTACCAGTATGTTTTGGAGTGTGGGAGGAAACCGGAGGACCCGGAGGAAACCCACACAAACACAGACAGACAGAGAACAGACAAACTCTTTGCAGATGTTAACCGTGGGACTTGAACCCAGGACTCCAGCTCTATTTATATATCTTCATATTATATCTTCAAAAATACTTCTATGAACTATTATGATTCAGTTTCTGTAAACTTTTTATGTTTGTTTCTATAAAGTTTATGTTTGTTTGTTATTATGTTTATGTGTGAGATGGGATCTCTTTTTCTAGGCTTCTATACAGGGTCAGTCATTTAAGGGGTGTATTGAAAAGTTATACAGTTTTCCAAAATACTTTCTGTAATTATTCCTAATGGTTTTCTAGATCTCTGCTTGCTGTCATTCTATAGAAAGCTTCATTGTTTATTTCCAGTGGACAGAAATCTGACCATGGTCACACAGGTGCACGGCTCATTATATCCCTGGTCATGTGATGTCACACAGGTGCACGGCTCGTTATATCCCTGGTCATGTGATGTCACACAGGTGCACGGCTCATTTGCCGAAATGAGAAAACCCCTTTAACTTACAGAACAGCTACCTATACTTGACTACCTATAAATTGGCAATTTTGTGAATCCTGTTTTGCCATCTCATTTTAGGAACCCAGGTAACGAAGGTAGAAACTGCAGATACCCGTGAAGGGAGGATGAGGCAGTGGACCGGCGCTCAGACGTCCAATGAATTGCTGGAGCCTCGTCCATATTGCGATGCTTTATTGGGGATAAGCGATGCGTTTCAGCTCCCAACTGTAGCCTTCATCAGGCGCCTGGCCACTCCCTCATCCTCCCTTCAAGGGTATCTGCAGTAGATAGTTGAAGAGATAACGTATTATTATTCCCCAATATTTGTTCTCGGGAAACATCACAGAACTACTTTTCTTTAATTATCACTTTTACATGTTATTGCCGAAAAGGTTTGGTCCTGAGTAATGGAGAGCGCTGGAGAATATTGCGTCGCTTTTCCCTCACCACACTGAGGAATTTTGGAATGGGAAAAAGAGGTATTGAAGAGAGAATCCAGGAAGAGGCCCAATGCCTGGGGGAGGAATTCATAAAAAATGGAGGTGAGCAAAACCTTGAAAATCCTTTGATTAACTCGGAAATCAAAGGTGCGCCTTATAATGCGGTGCGTCTTATATATGAACCGTACTTACAGACAACAGCTGCCTTGTACTGTGCACAGGTCTGCCACCTGCTGGTCGTTCATCCTTATAATCAGGTGCGCCTTATAATCTGGTGCACCTTATACATGAACCTAGAAATTTTAGCAGGCATTTATTGATGGTGCGCCTTATAATCCGGTGCACCTTATAGTCCGAAAAATATGATAGGTTCCCCAAATATCCCTTCACAGTTTTTACTACACTACACTTCACACTAGAGCTCTGTTCAGACGGCTGACTAAGAGAACCATATAAAAGTTAAGCCTACCCTGACAGTATAACCTGAAGAAGACTCTGACACAGTCCGTCTGTAACTGTTATAACTGTTATGTAGCAACTTCAAGTCAAGTAACCACAAATGTTTGATACAAATGTCTCCCCAGACACTCCTTTTGATCCAACCGATCTGCTACGTCTGGCCGTCTCCAATGTGATTTGCTCCATTGTGTTTGGAGAGCGGTTCGATTACGAGGATGAGAAGTTTAGGACATTGCTTTACCTGCTGAAGGAACTCTTCCTTACACTTTCTACTCCGCTGGGTTTTGTGAGTACGAAATTTTGCCCCTTTTTTACAGATGTCTCTAGTCCTTTATTTCTGTCAATGTCAATAAAGATTTCACAGCACAAATTCAAATCACACATTGGGGCACATTTACTAAGGCTCCAAACGCCGCATTTTTGGCGGGTTTTACGTTTTTTTTTTCCGTTTTAAGCTGAATTGCCCCGGGTTTTTGGCGCATGCAATCGTACAATCGTCGCTGGCTTGCATGCGAAACAAAACGGGGGCGTGGACTTCGGACAACCCTGATTCGGACAAACCGCGAAATTTAAAAAGCAAATTGTGTTGCAAGATCAGCACTTACATGCACCGGGAAGAAGAAGGTGAACTTCGGCGGACCTCAGCGGGGAAGCGACACATGCAGGAAATTGGACACATGGGGGGTCATTTACTAAGGGCCGATGTTTTCCCGATGTGTTACCCGAATATTTCCGATTTGCGCCGATTTTCCCTGTATTGCCCCGGGATTTTGGCGCACGTAATCGGATTTTGGCGCATCGGCGCCGGCATGCATGCAACCGAAATCGGGGGGCGTGGCCAAACGAAAACCCGACGGATTCAGAAATACCGCCGCATTAAAAAAAAAAATGTGTGCCGAAACTTGCACTTACCTTCACCAGGTATAGGCCGGTGAATTTCAGGGCATTCCGGTGGGCCACGGGGAACTTAGCGCAGCAGCGACATCTGGTGGATGGCGGAGGAACTACCTTAGTGAATCGCCGGAAGACCCGAATCTACCGCAGAGAACGTGCTGCTGGATCGCGAATGGGCCGGGTAAGTAAATCTGCCCCATGATCTTAGTGAATCAATGCAGCTCCGAATCCTTGTCAGACAACGCACGGTGGGGATCGCGAAGGGACCGGTAAGTAAATGTGCCCCAATGTATGATTTGACTTTCAAAAGGATTCAGCTCACATAGCAACCACATAAAATATAAATAACTGTTGTCGGAATATTGAAAATCATGTTTTGAAAGCTGCTCATCTCAAACTACTGTAGATAATCTGAGTCAGTATTTATGAATTAACTGAAATTTTTTACTAAATTTGGGCACAAATTAAATTACTGTGGGCTCTGTGGGCTTGTGGGGGGTTCCTCGTTGTGGTTTAGGCGGTGCCGTGTGGATAAACCATTATGTGTGAGGCCTCTTCGAAGCACTAACCTGGACTTCTTTCCACAGCTCCTTAATTTCTTCCCCAAAACCCTGTCTTACATCCCAGGTCCTCACCAGAAGGTTTTTATAAATGTCAAAAAATTGAAAGCTTTTGTCCTGGAGTCAGTGGAAAACCATAAGAAGACAATTGACTACAACTGTCCAAGGGACTTCATTGACAGCTTCCTGATCAAGATGGAGGAGGTAGAGAGGTCCATGTCCACTTGGCTAAACTCTACGTCAGAGGGATATTTCTGTAGAGTAGATTTAGCAAGACTTTATCTCCCATTACTTTCTACAGGAAAAGGACAACCCACAGAGTGAATTCCACTTTGAGAATTTATTTGGCACGGTCATTGATCTGTTTTTTGCTGGAGTAGAAACCACCAGCTCAACCCTGAAGTACGCCTTCCTCATCCTGCTGAAGCACACAGAAGTGACAAGTAAGCTATTACAATCTCGGTGAGTTATTAGAGGGATGCAGGGTTCTGTCTCTTCCTCTTGCGGGAGTACCTCTATGTCCAGGACTTTCACTCAACTTTCTCAACCTAGCCATCAACTGCTCATCTGCACCGGCGCTGGCCACGTAGTCTTCTGCACAAGACTAAGATATTGTTGAACCCAGGAGGGACATACCAGAGGTAGGAAGATTGTGCTGGGAGATGAAGTGATGTTTTTGCAGAGGAGCCCTGTAGTACTCTGCTAATGCCCCCCCCCCCCCCCCAATGGCTGAGATATGTGTACACAGCCCTATCTAACATCGCAGAGTATCATTGTTTTTACGGTTGAAAAAAGAAAAAAGACACTTGTCCATCAAGTTCAACCAAGGAAGGGAAGGGATTGGATGAGGAAGGGATTTAGGGGAAACAATTCTATATAACATAACCATCAATGTTATTTAGGTGTAAAAAGGCATCTAGACCCTTCTTGAAGCTCTCTGCTGTCCCTGCTGTGACCAGCGCCTGAGCTCTCTGCTGTCCCTGCTGTGACCAGCGCCTGAGCTCTAGTGACTCCCCGCACAGCACATTATACACGGACAATGCACTTACATACACTGGGAAGAAGAAGGTGCACTCCGGTGGACCTGAGACGGGGAAGCGACACATGCAGGATATTGGGTGCATGATCTTAGTGAATAGCGGCACAGTGCAATATACACGGACATTGTACTTTCGGTGAACTCCTCCGGACGGGTAAGTAGATGTGCCCCTCTGTTGCTGATGCTGTCTAGTTACCCACCAGCCCGCACTTTATGGTATAGTCATTGCATACTCAACAAGTGCACTCAAAGTGCAGTGTGGTAGAGGACCGGGCAGCACCAGGGATGGGGCAGCAGGGGGTCTTTCCAGAGAGTGTGTAATTTTACACTTAATAATGTAATTTGATAATTTGGATTATTTTAAATATAATTTTATGTCAATGGATAACACCATTCACTGTAACATTTTGTGGACGATAACCAATTGAAATATTGAAATCTACAGGAGAAGGACAAACCAAACACTGAATTTCACTTTGAGAACTTGTTTGGATCAGTAATGGATCTTTTCACTGCCGGAATTGAAACCACCAGTACAACTCTGAAATATGCCCTCCTTATCCTGCTAAAATATCCAGATGAGGCAAGTAAGTAAAGTCCAGAGATACGGAACCATATGAAGTAAAACACCAGCTCACCTTCCCATATTATGCCACATGTGTCGGATCCGGCACGGGCCACCTTCCTGCCAAGGCATGTAGAATCTGAAGAATATAATCATGGTCCAGCCAGGTTCCCGGTGGGAACCTGACTAGACCATGATTATAGTCTTCAGATATCTAACCATATACTTGGTTTACTCAATCAAGGATAAAACTAATATGTAATTCTATTTTAGAAAAAGAATTAGCAAATTGGACACCATTTTACATTAGTTATTAATATTAGGTGACTTTTTTTGACGGGAGCTAGTAGAGACAGACAAAAGCTATAGTTGTATCTATGGAGGAGGGTTAAACCGTTGAATTTGGGTTGACTGGAGGTGGAACCACTTTTCATCAGGACATTGTAGGGTTTCTAAAGGGAGGGGGGGTACTTTTTGCTGCCACCTATAATGAATAAAGCATAATTTCGAAATTTACTTGCAATTATTCAATTTCTACGTAAAGTAGTATAAATGTTTAGATAAAAGACTCCACAGAGAAAGAGCAATGGTTTGATCTAGATCCTATTTATAATAAGAAAGTATGTTTTGATATTTGAGTTTATTTAGGACTTTATCTGAGAACTTGGTTCTTTCACTGAAATTGTGTACATCTCCCTCCACTATCAATGTCCTAATCACTATTCTGTACAATCCATTGGTTAGAAATTAGGGTATGTGTTTGCAGATGGAGTAAGAGTTTACCTTTGCTGTTCGGGGCACAAAATGTCTACCCCCAATCCCGGAAGGCATTAATGTTGACATATGATAAAAGTACACGACTCCATAGGAGCCTAGTAGTTTTGTTCTGGGTTAATGATATGTACTATATATTTGCCTGCAGGGAAGATGCAAGCCGAAATAGACAAAGTGATTGGACAGAGCCGATCCCCTGCTATGGAGGATCGGAGTAATATGCCATATACCAACGCAGTCATTCACGAGATTCAGAGATTTGCTGACATAATCCCTCTGGGACTTGCACATGCGGCCAGCAAGGATACAGTATTCAGAGGATACAACATCCCAAAGGTCAGTAAAGGACAATAAAGGATCCCTTAACTAATTTATAATCTGGAATTTACTACATCTAGTAAATTATACAATTACAATTATACAATTATCAATGTATACAATGAATCAATATCCAAAAATTAACAGAAAAAAACTAAGAAATTGTCTACAATTGGAGGAGTCGTGACGCATCCAAACTTTTCCAACTTTGCAGAATCTTAGAAACCCGTTATAAAATAAGATTCTTCGTCTTATATTTCACCTTTTAGGATACAATTGTGTCCCCATTGTTGACATCCATTCTGAAGGATCCCAAGTATTTTGAGCAACCAGAAGTATTTGACCCAGCACATTTCTTGGATGAAAATGGCCACTTCAAGAACAATGAGGCTTTTCTTCCCTTCTCTACTGGTAATATTTTTATGTACAAGTTAGAGGGGTTGTATCTACCAGCGATAGTTACACCTAATCAGGGTCTGTGTCGAGAATCGGGTGGTACCAGCACATAACATGGTGACCATGATGCAACAAGATTGTTACTATTGTAGGGTTTATTTACATTGATTATTCCATTTTAGCAGGACACTGATGGTTCATTAAAAGACCTTAAACCTTAAAGACCTATGATGGATGGATTTTTGGACATTTGTTTAGACTAAGCAGTATATCTACGCAGGCATGAATAATACCAACTGCCCTTGGGATTATCTTCTCATCCAGCATATGTTTGTCAGGATCAGTGGTAGTGGATCCTCTGTAGCAACGTGGATGGTGACATAAGTCGACACCTGGGACCGGAGTCTAAGTGGTACCTGGTTTTCACCAGAGCCCCCCGCAAAGCAGGTTGTTGAGCACTTGTTGAGGTGTGGTACCACCAGGTCGTTCCACAGGCGCGACTTTGTCCGCCGTGGTGGCCAAGACTAAGTACAGAATCATCAGGCAAAGTCATGGTTTGGAACAGGCAGGAGGTTGAGACAGGCAGCACAGGATCAGAGTCGGGGACGTAGCAGAAGGTCAGGACAGGTAGCACGGTGTCAGAGTCAATAACCGAATCGGGGTCACACTTCGGGAATTCAGAAACACAGCAAAATACATGGAAAAGCTTTCTCAGTGGCACTAGGCACAAGGATCCGGAGGGGAATGCTAGGAGAGGCCGGCTTTTATGAGTTTCCTGGAAATGCCCAGCACCAATTAGCTGTGCACTGGGCCTTTAAATCCTCCAGTGCCGGGGCATGGGTCATGGGTCGCGGGGGCATCCGCACAGGGAGGGGCACGTTCCGGGTCGCAAGGGCACCCATGACAATGTTTACATTGGACAATGATTGAGAATACAAATTCCTACAAATATTAAGTTTCCTAATTATCTGGCCATACAAAGACTGAATGAGCACTAACACTTTGTTTAATATTATCCACAGGAAAGAGGAGCTGTCTAGGAGAGGGACTTGCACGCATGGAGATCTTCCTCATGTTGACCGCCCTATTACAGAATTTTAACTTGAAATCCAACAAAGCTCCAGAAGATCTTGAAGTTTCCCCTGAACCTGGGACTGGTGGACTTGTGGCTCGAAAATATCAGCTCTATGTGGAACGAATAACGAGTACCCGAGCATTTTAGTGCTCGCTCATCTCTACAATTCGGGTTTGATGAAAAACTCAGCCGAACTCGAATTTCATTGGGTCCGTTCATCACGTGGATCAACATGAAAAAGAAATGATAAACACATTACTTATCTGCTTATGTTCTATTTTCATGCACTTACGTGTAAGCCGAAATAATTCCATAAATATGAAATCAGGAAATATAAGAAAAAACACCATTCATAAGGATGCGTGGCATAACAAAGACCAACACCCTTATTCATTGGATAAGTGCTTTGGTATGAATTGCATCCCCACATTCACCCCATGGATAGGGGGGTGGGGGGGGGGGGGTCTGTGGGCAATCCATGGACCGGTATTAAAATAAATTATGTGAAATATTGCCATTGCAAATCTAATACATAATAATCATTATTCGTATTTTTATATAATTTTTAGGACACAGCTATTTTTCCATTACTGACGTCTGTATTAAAGGATCCGATGTATTTCAAGAACCCAAAGCTATTTGACCCAAACCACTTTCTGGATGATGAAGGTTGTTTTAAAAGCAATGAGGCCTTCCTGCCATTCTCCATTGGTAATAGCTTCCTTGTAGCCTTATCCGTATTTGCATTGTGCTCTTCAAATGGAATTGTCAGGTTTTTTTTTTATTATACATGGTAGGGGGTTATTTAAACAATGTGGCACATTTACTTACCCGGTCAATTCGCGTTCCAGCGGCAGCTTCTCGGACGAGCGTTCGGGTCTTCCGGCGATTCATGAAGGTCCTGCACCCAATGTCCACCAGGTGTCGCTGCTGCGCCGAGGTCCGCCTGGTCTCTTCCTGGTGCATGTAAGTATGGCGCGTGCAACCAATTTTTTGTCTTAAATGCGGCGGTTTTTCCGAATCCGTCCGGTTTTCGTTCGGCCATGCCCCCCGATTTCCGTTGCGTGCATGCCAGCCCCGATGCGTCACAATCCGATCGCGTGCGCCAAAAACCCTGGGCAACTCACGGAAAATCGGCACAAATCGGAAATATTCGGGTAACACGTCGGGAAAACGCGAATCGGGCCCTTAGTAAATGACCCCCATTAAATCTACACCTCTGATGCTCCCAATCACTAATGACATCACCCATCTGTGACCAATCTCTGAATACAGCGGCTTTAGGTGTCTTCCCGACCAACATACATTTCAGGCTATAGCAGACACACAGAAAATTTTTTTTAAATCCAGGAAAATCCCATCAAACTGGATTTCATATTCATGGATTTAAGAGTTTAAATTGTTACCAAATAGATGTAAGAAATGATTTAGCTAGACCTGATTTATCTAAAGTAAAGTAGACGTACAATAGATCTACCGACGGGGCGTCTACTGACTACAAGTGTCATTCATAAATGCAAAGAACATTCCCTCCCCAGCATTTTCAAGACAGAAGTACTCCAGATGACTAGATGAAGCTTGCTGATTTATAAAGGGGTTGTCTAAAAAAACAATACTACATTACATGCCTCATTAAGAAACACAAAAAAGGAAATAATAAAAGTCTCTGACTTGGGACCTCTTCTATTATCCAAAGATAAATTCTGCTAATGGAAACCACCATTTGCTCTGGTGGACCTGTTGTATCCATGTTTTTGGCCATAAATGGGTACACTCAGAAATCTTATATTTAGGTATAATGGATATAAGTTACGGCATTCACACAGCCAAACCAGTTCCCTACACTGTATTGAACAGATGCAACCACGTTGAAACAGCGCTGTCTACCGTTGGGAGTCTGTTCCTTCTGGAATCGATAGACTGGTTAGGCTTCCTGAAAGTCATGCTTAATGTTAAGGAGGCTTCCTTTGAAGGTAGCAAAAAGAGGTGTGGTTTTCCTTGTCTCATCCTGGAAATCTGATTTGTATATTGTATAATGATCACACATTGTCTATTCTCCCAGGAAAGAGGAGCTGTCTAGGAGAAGGACTTGCACGAATGGAGATCTTTCTCATGGTCACCACCATAGTCCAGAAGTTTAATCTGAAATCTATCAAGGCTCCTGAAGATCTGGATATAACCCCCGAACCTGGCAAAAATGGAGGCGTATCAAGAAATTATCATCTCTATGTTCAACCTCGATGATGACAATTTTACTGCTTGAATAAAGCGCATTATATTAATTTGAATCACTTGTTTGGGTCTTGGATAGTGAACCAACAAATCTAATGGTTGGTATATAGATTCAGTGCAAATCTGACATTTTTCAGGCAACAAATTGAATCTGAATTGTTTTTGCCTCGCTAGGAAAATACTAAAGTGGATGGACTTCCAATGGCTTCCTTGTCTTTTTTTAACACTTCCATTAGGCTTCTGTTATTATTATTGTTTAGTGATTATAAAAACTGTTGTAAAATAAATGTTTGTTTGAGTTTTTCCTAAAAATGGTGGCTACAAATAACACCTGCGATAGGTGGTGGCACTGATGGTGAGTGTTACTAGTAGGAGTTTGGGTCTGATTTTGTTACCTGGACCTGAACAGATTTTTAAAATTCGTGTTCAGTCAAACCTCGGGCGAACTTGAGATTAACAGCTCTGCTAATCACTAATCCCATCTAAAAGTTGTATCGGCCCCACTCCTCCCCCACTATAATGTGACATAGCTTCCAATATGGACCCCTAAGGCAACTGCGCCCTCTCTAACCCTGCTGAGAAGTACGATGCCTTTCACCAGCAACAATAAACATGTTTGGAACCATTTAAGGTAACGCAGCCACTTACAATTTCTATATTTGGCTTGATATGTAGAAGGAAGTTAAACCAGCGTAAATGTCCTTACACGGTGTTTATTACACCTGTTCTCTACATGTGCTTCATCATTATACCTTGTATTACTGACATTCCTGATAAGAACAAGCCAAGTCAGCTCTACCTACACACATTACATGTATCCTGAGCTCAGGTGCTCGCAATAGCATAGGAAACACTTCCATATATAGTTAAAAGGATGGCAGAAGTAATGATCAGAAATCTACTAAAACCTACAAGCCCCACTGCTACCATAGTGACCACTGACCCCATCGCATCTTCAGGGAGGTCCAGATGGAGGCTCTCCGGTGACATAGCGAGAGTGCTTGCGGCTCGTATACAGTACAGACCAAAAGTTTGGACACACCTTCTCATTCAAAGAGTTTTCTATATTTTCATGACTATAAAAATTATAGATTCACACTGAAGGCATCAAGACTATGAACTAACACATGTGGAATAATATACTTAATAAGAAAAGACTGAAACAACTGAAAATATGACTTATATTTTAGGTTCTTCAAAGAAGAGGTAGTCACCAGAAAAGTTTTTCACATCTCAGGTGCCCTGTCAGGGGTAATAAGTGGGATTTCTTGCCTTATAAATGGGGTTGGGACCATCAGTTGTTTTGGGCAGAAGTCTGGTGGATACACGGCTGATCGTCCTACTGAATAGATTGTTAGAATTTGTATTATGGCTAGAAAAAAACAGCTAAGTAAAGAACAATGAGCTGCCATCATTACTTTAAGAAATGAAGGTAAGTCAGTCCAAAAAATTGGGAAAACTTTGAAAGTGTCCCCAAGAGCAGTTGCAAAAACCATCAAGCGCTACAAAAAAAACTGTCTCACATGAGGACCGCTCAATGAAGAGTCTCCTGCTGTGGAGGATAAGTTCATCCGAGTCACCAGCCTCAGAAATCGCAGGTTATCAGCAGCATTAGAGAGCATATCACTGCCACACAGAGGTCTAGCAGCAGACACATCTCTACAATATTTGTTAAGAGGAGACTGTGTGCAGCAGCCTTCATGGTAAAATAGCTGCTAGGAAACCTCTGCTAAGGACAGGCAACAGGCAGAAGAGACTTGTGTGGGCTAAAGAACACAAGGAATGGACAGTAGACCAGTGGGAATCTGTGCTTTGATCCGATGAGTCCAAATTTGAGATCTTTGGTTGTCTTTGTGCAATACAGAAAAGGTGAACGAATGGACTCTACATATCTGGTTCCCACAGTGAAGCATGGAGGAGGAGGTGTGATGGTGTGGGGGTGCTTAGCTGGTGACACTGTTGTGGATTTATTCAAAATTGAGGGTATACTGAGCCAGCCTGGTTACCACAGCATCTTGCAGCGGCTGCTATAACATCCGGTTTACATTTAGTCAGACCATCATTTATTTTTCAACAGGGAAAGGAGCCAAAACACCTCCAGGCTGTGTAAGGGCTATTTGAGCAAGAAGGAGAGTGATGGTGGCTACACCAGATGACCTGGCCTCCACAGTCACCAGACCTGCACCCAATTCAGAAAGTTTGTGGTGAGCTGGACTGCAGAGTGAAGGCAAAAGGGTCAACGAGTGCTAAGCATCTCTGGGAACTCCTTCAAGACTGTTGGGAGACTATTTTAGGTGACTACCTCTTGTATCTCATCAAGAGGAGCCAAGACTGTGCAAAGCAGTAATCGAAGCAAGAAGTGGCTACTTTGAAGAACCTAGAATACAAGACATATTTACATTTGTTTCACCCTTTATTGTTAAGTATATAATTCCACATGTGTTAATTTATAGTTTTGATGCCTTCAGTGTGAATCTAAAATTTTTATAGTCAAGAAAATACAGAAAACTCTTTGAATGAAATGGTGTATCCTTCCTTTTGGTCTTTACTGTATCTATTTTAATAAAGACATTTTCTTCCCTAATACGAACATCCCTAACGATAATATAGAAGTTTATATCTCCTAGAATAAAGGACGGGGACAGGGGACGGGGACATTTACCATCATGAACCCGACCTGACGGTAGATGTCGTTTAATATAATGGGGAATATTTTCCAATCACATGATACATCCATCAAAATGAAATGGCACACAGTTCCATAGGATGAGTGGAGTTGGACATCAGATGTCCTCGGAGCTTTAATAAGTTATCGGTCACCTCTAATCACTGGGGTCCTGAGGATATTTACTCCATCAAAACCATCTCTTGTGTCATGAAGTAGACATTTACCCGTCACTTATATATCACTAACTTGTAGGATGCATTTTCATCCTGGTCACTTGTTCACATCTCATTTTGTTCCTATATAATGCTGTATTTTCTTTCTATTGCTCAGCCACATCTTCTTGCATATCTAACGCTGGTTGCCTCCATGTGACTCCATGTGTTGATCTCCTATTATTTCTCTACCCGATGCTCTCAAACCTTTGTCAATGCACATTTCCTGAATTGGTTGCGTCATCTGCTATTCCTTTGGAGCTAACCACTTTGTATCAAGACATGGTTACTGGTATTTGTGACCCTTGGCTATCTTAACTTAATTCTAAACTTCACCACAGATAACGGGGGTGGGGGGGTGTATTAAAATTACCATGGGCTCTGGGGGGCACATTCTTTTTTTCTTAACAGTTTGACATAATCTCCCTACTGTAACACTGGGGACGGATTCCACCCATGGACACATTTCCCGTCAGCAGTTTTCCTTCAGCCACTGTGTCCGGCCATGCTCCAGCTCCCATACAGCGTGGGAGGAGCCTCTCTCTCCTTCTTAAAGGAGCAAGGCATTTCCCAGACTATCAACGTACACTTCCAGTCTTATAGCCCAGCATGCCCTGCTTCCCGCACCTGAGCAAAGGTTCCTATCTTGCTCGTCCTGCTGTATGGTATCTGGGGCGATTTGTCTTCCTGTCTGTGACCCTGGCCTGTTCTCTGACTCTGTTCCTGTTCTGTGCTCCCTGGTAACTGACCGCCATTTGTTTCATCCATCCTGTGCTGGAAGCCATGACCTTCCGCCTATTCCCAACACTGCTTGTATGCCGCCTGCCCCGACTTTGGACTGACTCTGACTACCCGCTTTGCCTGACCCCTTGGTAACATGTACCGGAGTCTCTGTGCCCGCTGGCCCAGCTGCTATCTATACTGGGACCACCACAAGAGGTAATCTTCCACAGTCCAAAATTTGTATGAGTCAAAGGGTGAATACCAGAGAGGTCCAAGTATAACATCCTTAGTGTGTGGCCCAAAGCCAAACCATCTAGATAGCACAGTGGATTCACCTACATATGTTACTATAGAAAAAGAAGGGGGTCCTTCTTCTGTCCATTTTCATTTCTGTAGTTTCTGTAGTTGAAGAACCTATGGAAGACCTTCAAAGGTCCTCAAAGGACTCTGGTATACATGTCTGTTGAGATCCGGAATACTAGATCGTTTTTTTTATGGTTGGAAACCCCTATCTTTAGTACATCTTTACGGTTCAACTTGGTGGGTGGTTTGAGACACTGGGAACCCCATAAAAATCTAGGACCCCGAGCTTCCCCTCAAACTGCTCATATTACAATCTGCTAATGTGTGTTGATGACCTTCGTTTACCATGTTCTGCCTCTGTATCCCTGTGTTTCTGTGTCGATGTTGATGTATTACTGATACAGAACCATTTTCATGTATGTAGCCCTGATTAAGCGGCATGTGCAGAGCACATACTCCTTATATGGACATCTGGACTTTCTTAGCTCTAAACTCCTCACACAATTGATTGAGAGCTTCTTATCATCGCATGTAAACACTATCCACCGGTAGGTAACTACGTAAAAATGTGCTGCCCTTAAACCTATGCAGATCTTGCACATTGGACTCAGGTGCCTATGAATAATAGGCTGCGGATAACACGCCCCAGGAGCTCGGAGCCGGCTGCTATTGTGTATATAAAGCACTTCCGAGATTGCTATTTACAGTGTACAGTGACAATGGAGCTGGGTGTAACAGGGACAATCCTACTGGCGTTGTGTGTCACTGTAGTCCTGTACGTCTTCACATGGAGAAGAAAAGTAAGGAGCAAGAACTTACCTCCTGGACCTCCTACCCTTCCGGTATTGGGAACTCTTTTGCATGTGAGCGTTACTGAGCTCCCCAAGTCTTTGGTGCAGGTGAGTAGTAATCAGCTCCATCAGACATAATGTATACACTGCACTATAACCTCCTACTTCAGGCCTACAGAAGGGTTTTCCACTGTCAATATGGCTGTCTAGGGTAACGTGTGCGCAATAATTATTAGGGTTTTGTGTGCGATGGGTCCTTTGCATGGACAGGAATCCTTAGGTTATTATTTGGTCTCTGTGGATCCATGCTTGTAAAAAAAATTAGAGTAACCAGAGTTGATGTTCCTCAGGATCATATCTTGATGAAGAAGATGTTGCTACATGATTTTTCCAGTAGCATCTACCTTTATCTAGTCAACACATATACCTCACTGTTGCAAGGTAGAACATGGTCTTATGGGAACAGCAAGCACAATGGTAGAACATCCACAACAATGCAGCGAACAAGTGCAAAGCCATGCCGTGATCTCAAATTCTAAAATGAATCTTTGTGATGACCTATGTCATCTGCAGGGCTTTGTTCAAGACTGAGAAATGAGATGGAGGAACAGCTTCATTCTCTATGTAGTGGCCAGGCTGAAGATAGATAGGGTTACGTACAAGATAGGTTCCCTTGGTTTGTTCTTAAGTTGAATTTGTATGTAAGCCGAAACTGTATATTTTATAATGATAGCTCCAGACGCAACATTTTTTTGCCCCAGTGACTATTGGGAGTTTCAACATTTTTTGCTGTAATGGGACCAAGGATTATCAATAAATCTTCATTACGGACACCTTACAGCTGATCATTGCAGCCTGGGACTATAGTAACATCCAGAGAGGTCACCAGAGGTCACATGGAGCAGAGTTGTCCGCCTGTAACTAGGGGTCATCTGTAAGTTGGGTGTCCGTAAGTAGGGGACCGCCTGTATATCTAATTATATACCTGTACACATAAAGACTGGTTTTATCTCACCCCCCACAACATTCGTGCTGCTAAAAAAGCTTGAAAAAAAGACAGCATAACCCAAACATTCTGCATCGTTTATAGTCTTATAGACTTCCCTAGGCTCTTGGGTGAAGTTAATATTGCAATTTCTAACAGCCCTCTCTCCCCCCCCCCCCTGTCAAAGAAGGATAATCTATAACTTTTTACTTATTACAATGTCATATGACTATTGCACTTGTCTACTCTTATCTTTTCAGCTTAGTAAGACGTATGGTCCGGTCTTTACAATATTTATTGGCAATACCCCGATGGTGGTCCTTGCTGGCTATGACTGTGTGAAAGAAGCCTTGGTGGACCACAGTGATGTCTTCAGCGCAAGAGGAAATGCCTTTTTTTCAAGTGCGGTTTTCAAAGATTATGGTGAGTAGTGATAGTAGTGAGTAGTGGTGTTATTATACAAGTCTGGGGCTAGGACAGCGAATACTCAGGAGCAGGGAATAGACAACACAAGGCAATGTCAGAATGGGGGTCTTTTACTAAGGGCCCAATTTGCGTTTTCCCGACGTGTTACCCGAATATTTCCGATTTGCGCCAATTTTCCCTGTATTGCCCCGGGATTTTGGCGCACACGAACGGATTGTGGCGCATCGGCGCTGACATGCACGTGACGGAAATCGGGGGGCATGGCCGAACGAAAACCCGACGGATTCGGAAAAACCGCTGCATTTATTAAAAAAAAAGTGTAGCGGGGCTCGCGCTTACCTTCACTAGGAATAGGCCGGTGTACATGAAAGCATTCCGGGGAACTTCAGCGCAGCAGCGCCACCTGGTGGACGTCGGAGGAACTACCTTAATGAATCCCGGCCAGACCCGAATCCACAGCAGAGAACGCACCGCTGGATCGCGAATGGACTGGGTAAGTAAATCTGCCCCAGTGTCTACCAAACAATGGAACTCCAAGTCAAGGAGACAAAATCAGTGAACATTCTGTAGACATCAGGCGAAGGAGTGCAAAATACTAGGCAGCCACCAATGTGAAACTCCCAACCAATAAAAATGAAGGAAAATGGGGTTAGATTAGTGGACAGTAGCCTGCAACCCATTTGCACACATTGGGGCTCATTTACTAAGGGCTCCGCGGCCGCACTTTTGTCGGGTTTCCCGACTTTTTCCGTTTTGTGCCAAATTCCGCCGGGGGCGTGGTCGTCGGAAAACCCGACGGATTCGGAAAAAAACGCGGTATTTAAAAAATGAATTGTGTCGCAAAATCAATCACTCACATGCACCAGGAATAGGTTGGTGAACCTCGACCTTAGTGAATCCCGGCAGAACCCGAATCAGCATCAGAGAACGCGCCACTGGATCGTGACTGGACCGAGTAAGTAAATCTGCCCCTATGTCATAGTAGAACTCAAATACATTGGATAAATATTGTGAATTTTTGGTATCTTGACCCCCCTCTCCCCCCCTTTTAAAATAAGTGGAGACATCTTGGATCAACAGGTGTTCAAAACCACCACACGGAACATTTGTCGTAGTGAATTATAATAGACAACTTACCATAAAAGGTTCAATCTACTGGTTTTTATGTTAATTATTTACTATTTACTATTGATAGGGATCGCGCTAAGCAATGGCGATCGCTGGAAACAGTTACGTCGATTCTCACTGACCACCCTGAGAAACTTTGGAATGGGAAGAAGAGGCATTGAGGAGCGAATCCAAGAAGAGGCCCGTTTTCTGGTGGAAAGGTTCAGAAATAATGGAGGTGAGAACCATTCCATTTATGAATGTACTAATATCTTGTTGTGGTGTGTATTATTATTTACTCCTGATATTTGTTAAATATTGGAAAAGTGGTATTTTAAGATTGAGAATGCAGGAGAACCTCTATTATAGAGATTGATAGTTTGGGGGCGATTTATCAAAGTAGCCCACCCCATAATCTGGCCCTGTGTCTGTAAGCAAAAGTGTTTTGTTTCTCATGGCAACCATTCAGAGCTCAGCTTTCATTTTATAAACTGCTGTGGGAAAATTAAAGCTGAACTCTGTTTGGTTGCCATGAGCAACTAGAACAGTTTTTCTCTCAGGCGCAGGGCTGGATTATGGGGTCGGCTCCTGGAACATGCTTCTGGAGCCCCCACCACTTTGCTCCTAAGGGGGCCCCCACCAATGGTGGTTACATGGCCCCCTGCATCCCCCACTAGATGTGGGCTGTAACACCTAGCTAGCTAGATTTGCGTTTATGGCAGAGCAAGGGAACAACATTCCCTGCTTTGCCATTGATAGAGGTGTGTGCAGGATGTCATTGTCCTGGTGCACCCACCACAGTGACGTCACACAAGTGACATGAGAGGAGGTTGTTGATCCACGCAGTGGGGGAGTGGGAGAAGGTAAGTAAAGTATTAATATTTTACTAAGAGGAGTATATAGTTATTACTGGGGACTGTATATAGTGATTACTAGGGTCTATATATGGTTATTGCTGGGAGAGCTGTATATAGTTATTTCTGGGAGTGCTGTATATAGTTATTACTGGGGGTTGTATATAGTTTTTACTGGGGATTGTATATAGTTATTGCTGGGAGCGTTGTATATAGTTATTGCTGGGGGGCTGTATATAGTGATTGCTGGGGAAAGCTGTATGTAGTTATTACAGGGGGCTGCATATAGTTATCACTGGGAACTGTATATAGCTATTACGGAGGTCTGTATATAGTGATTACTGGGGGCTGTATATAATGATTGCTAGGGAAGGCCGTTTGTAGTGATTACTGGGGGCTGTATATAGTTATTACTGGGGAGGCTGTATATAGTGATTACTGAGGGTTGGGGGGTTGCATATAGTTATTGTTGGGGGGTGTATATAGTCAGTGTTGGGGAATGTATGTAGGGCCTCCACCAGATTTTGCACCCAGGGGCCCCAACCAACCTTAAACTGACCCTGCTCAGACCTTCCCCATAGTCCACATAATAATTCATATTGTAATTATTAATAATTCATATTATAATTGTAGCACTATTAACATCATTGTACTGGGCATAATAAAATCGACAATATGAATACTAAAACCATTTCGAGATGAAAAATTGGGCATTTTAGAGCTTGCACCAGTTTACATCTATGTATTATGTCATTACACAGAACATCTGTTTGACCCAAGTGACTCTTTGCGTTTGGCTGTGTCTAATGTCATCTGCTCCATTGTGTTCGGAGAACGTTTCGACTATGAAGATGAGAAATTCATGACCCTATTGTCCCTACTGCAAGAACAGTCGACTATTCTGGCCTCAGCGTCTGGAATTGTAAGGAAACACAACAGATTTTTTTCAAGAATTGAAGCTCCAACTAATAAGTTGACTAATAAAATGATTTGCTTTTACAGATACTCAATCTATTACCAAGTGCATCAAAGTTCATCCCAGGACCTCATAGAAAGGTCTTCACAAACATAGATAATCTAAAAGGTTTCATCCGGCAAGCTGTTGAGAACCACAAGAAGAGCATCGATGCCAACTGCCCTCGAGACTTCATTGATAGTTTCCTTATAAAGATGGAGGAGGTAATATCAAAGAATTTGGTATTTTCTTGAAGATCAAAGATTTGAATAGAATCGATTCTCGTTATTTATCTCCAGTTGTGTGGTTAATCTATCAATTTTCAGATTTAATGTATCATCCAAATATTTTGCTTCTCAGCTATATGAATTTCTATTGAAACTTAGGTAGGAGGAGAACTTAGCTACTTCCTCTCTCGCTTCCGCCAAGATTGAACTCCAAATTCTAGCAATTTTTAGTATAAATTTTTCGGGAGATGGCAATGGCCATCATCATAAATCTAAGAACAGTTTTTAAACAACCAATTGCCAAAAATTTCCCCAATTTAATTTCATGTCTTGCAAAAGTTAATAAGTGCGTTACAAAACGTTTGTGTCACAGGAAATAAATCTAGAAGTCTGGAAGTTGAAGGCTATAAGAAAAATATTGATCCCCCTATACTGTGCATAAGGATTCAAGAGCAAAGAGTAAATGGTTATTTATTGTGTCGATAGTATTTACAAGGTTTTCTCAAAAAATTATCAAACACACCTCAATCCAAGATACTCTTATTTACTAAGGGTCTCCGAACGCACTTTCGACAAAATTTCTGATGTTTTTGTGTGTCGCACGATGTGTCAGATTGTGTCGCACAATCAGATTATGGTGCACCGGCTTCCATGCGACAAAAATTGGGGGATGGCCATTGGATGATCCGATGGATTCGGACTGAGTGGGGGATTTAACTTTAAATTGTGTCGCAAGATCAAGCACTTACATTCACCAGGAAGAAGAAGGTGAACTCCGGGGACCTCAGTGGGGAAGCGACACATGAAGGAAATTGGACGCACGATCTTAGTGACTCCCCTGCACAGCGCATTATACACGGACAATGCACTTACATGCACCAGGAAGAAGAAGGTGAACTCCGGGGACCTGAGCGGGGAAGCCACACATGCAGGATATCGGGCGCACGATCTTAGTGACTCCCCGCACAGCGCATTATACACGGACAATGCACTTACATGCACCAGGAAGAAGAAGGTGAACTCCGGGGACCTGAGCGGGGAAGTGACACATGCGGGATATCGGACGCATGATCTTAGTGACTCACTGCAGAGCGCATTATACACGGACAATGCACTTACATGCACCAGGAAGAAGATGGTGAACTCTGGGGACCTGAGCGGGGAAGCGACACATGCAGGATATTGGACGCATGATCTTAGTGAATAGCGGCACAGTGCAATATATACGGACAATGAACTTTCGGTGAACTCCTCCGGACGGGCAAGTAAATGTGCCCCTTTGTTTCTGATGCTGTCTAGTTACCCACCAGCCCGCATTTTATGGTATAGTTATAGCATACTCAACAAGTGCACTCAAAGTGCAGTGTGGCAGAGGATCAGGCAGCACCAGGGATGGGGCAGCAGGGGTCTTTCTGGAGAGTGTGTAATTTTACACTTCATACGATAATTTGGATTATTTTAAATATAATTTTATGTCAATGGATAACACCATTCACTGTAACATTTTGTGGACGATAACCAATTGAAATATTGACCTCTACAGGAGAAGGACAAACCAAACACTGAATTTCACTTTGAGAACTTGTTTGGATCAGTAATGGATCTTTTCACTGCCGGAATTGAAACCACCAGTACAACTCTGAAATATGCCCTCCTTATCCTGCTAAAATATCCAGATGAGGCAAGTAAGTAAAGTCCTGAGATACGGAACCATATGGAGTAAAACACCAGCTCACCTTCCCATATTATGCCACATTTGTCGGATCCGGCACGGGCCACCTTCCTGCCAAGGCATGTAGAATCTGAAGAACATAATCAGGGTCCAGTCAGGTTCCTGGCGGGAACCTGACTGGACCGTGATTATATTCTTCAGATACGTAACCATATACTTGGTTTACTCAATGAAGGATAACACAAATATGTAATTCTATTTTACAAAAAGAAATAGCAAATTGGACTCCATTTTACATTAGTTGGTGCTATTAGGTGACTCTTTTTGACGGGAGCAAGTAGTGTATCTATGAGGAAGGAGTAATCCATTGAATTGGGGTCGAGTGGTAGTGGAACCACTTTTGATCAGGACAATGTAGGGTTTCTAAAGGGAAGGGGGTCATTTTTGCTGCCACCCGTAATAAAGAAAGCACAATTTCCAATTTACTTGGAATTATTCCACTTCTATGTAAATTAGTTTAATGATTTAGATCCAAAAGAGGAAGAATGATGGTTTGATCTAAAGCCTATTTATAATAAGAAAGTATGTTTTGATATTTGAGTTTATTTAGGACCTTATCTGAGAACCTGGCTCTTTCACTGAAATTCTGTAAATCCCCCCCCCCCCACTATCAATGTCCCAATCACTATTCTGTACAATCCATTGTTTAGAAATCAGTGTATGTGTTTGGAGATGGAGTCAGAGTTTACCTTTGCTGTTCGGGGCACAAAATGTCCACCCCCAAACCCGGAAGGCAATAATGTTGACATATAATAAAAGTACACGACTCCATAGGAGCCTAGTAGTCTTGTTCTTGGTTAATGATGTGTACTTTATATTTGCCTGCAGGGAAGATGCAAGCCGAAATAGACAAAGTGATTGGACAGAGCCGATGCCCTGCTATGGAGGATCGGAGTAATATGCCATATACCAACGCAGCCATTCACGAGATTCAGAGATTTGCTGACATAATCCCTCTGGGACTTGCACATGCGGCCAGCAAGGATACAGTATTCAGAGGATACAACATCCCAAAGGTCAGTAAAGGACAATAAAGGATCCCTTAACTGATTTATAATCTGGAATTTACTACATCTAGTAAATATGTATACAATGAATCAATATCCAAAAATTAACAGAAAAAATAAGAAATTGGGGTTCATTTACTAAGGGTCCGATTCACGTTTTCCCGACGTGTTACCCGAATATTTCCGATTTGCACCGATTTTCCCTGTATTGCCCCGGGTTTTTGGCGCACGCGATCAGATTGTGGCGCATCGGCGCCGGCATGCACGCAACAGAAATGGGGGGGGCGTGGCCGAACGAAAACCCGACGGATTCGGAGAAACCGCCGCATTTAAAAAAAAAAAAGTGCCGCGGAACACGCACTTACCTTCACCTAGGATAGGGTTGTGAACTCCGGCAGACCTCGGGGAACTTCAGCGCAGCAGCGACACCTGGGGGACGTCGGAGGAACTGCCTTAGTGAATCCCGTCCGGACCCGAATCCCCCGCAGAGAAGGCACCGCTGGATCGCGAATGGACCGGGTAAGTAAATCTGCCCCATTGTCTACAATTGGAGGAGTCATGACGCATCCAAACTTTTCCAACTTTACAGAATCTTCTGACAAATGTCCTTTAAAGTAGAATTTAGAAACCAGTTAAATAATAAGATTCTTTTTGTTGATTCCTTCTTCGACTTGTATTTCACCTTTTAGGATACAATTGTGTCCCCATTGTTGACATCCATTCTGAAGGATCCCAAGTATTTTGAGCAACCAGAAGTATTTGACCCAGCACATTTCCTGGATGAAAATGGCCACTTCAAGAACAATGAGGCTTTTCTTCCCTTCTCCACTGGTAATATTTTCATGTCCAAGTTAGAGGGGTTGTATCTACCAGCGATAGTTACACCTAATCAGGGTCTGTGTCAAGAATCGGGTGGTAGCAGCACATAACATGGTGACCATGATGCAACATGATTGTTACTATTGTAGGGTTGATTCACATTGATTTATTCCATTTTAGCAGGACAGTGATGGTTCATTTAATGACCTTCACCACTTATGATGGATGGATTTTTGGTCATTTGTTTAGACTGATCAGTATATCTATGCTGGCATAAATAATACCAACTGCCCTTGGGATTATCTTCTCACCAGAGATATGTTTGTCAGGATCAGTGGTAGTGGATCCTCTGTACCACCTCGGATGATGACATAAGCCGACACCTGGGACCTGAGTCTAAGTGGTACCCGGTTTTCACCCGAGCCACCACAAAGCAGTTTGGACTAGTTGTGGTGTGGTACCACCAGTTCGTTCCACAGGTGCGACTTTGTCCGTGGTGGCGGCCAAAACGAAGTACAGAATCATTAGGCAAACTCGTGGTTTGGGACAGGCAGGAGGTTGAGACAGGCAGCACAGCATCAGAGTCAATTAGCGAACCGGGTCACGGTTCAGAAATTTGGAAACACAGTAAAATGCATGGAATAAATTTCTCAGTGGCACTAGACACAAAGAGGGAATGCTGGGAGAGGCCGACTTTAATGAGTTTCCTGGAAATGGACAGCATCAATTAGCCGTGCGCTGGGCCTTTAAATCCTCGAGTGCCGCGGGACGGGTCACGAGGGGCACCCGCACAGGGAGGGGCACGTTCCGGGTTGCGGGGGCACCCGTGACAATGTTTACATTGGGCAATGATTGAGAATACAAATTCCTACATAAATGGAGCGGCAAGCAAAGAAATGAAGGTAACAGGGGCACTACCGCAACTCCCTATAGACCAGCAGTTTGTGTGTATCTTCGGAGATGGTATAAAAATTGTAAACATCCGTGAGTGTGGTGCTCAGCGTAAAGGGTACAGGTATCATAGAATGGTACAAAAAAGACATTCGAAGTTTTCTTTATTGCGATTTCACATAAAATCAGTCCAACATGATTCAGCCAAAGTAGGGCAGAGGTAGGAGCAGGGGGTCAAGCAAGGCGATAGCCATTTCGCGCCGACCGGCGCTTTCTCTAGCCTGACTCTCTAGCCTGACTCTGTAGCCTGACTCTGTAGCCTGACTCTCTAGCCTGACTCTCTAGCCTGACTCTCTAGCCTGACTCTCTAGCCAGGCTACATAAAATAAGTTTCCTAATTATCAGGCCATACAGAGACTGAATGACTTCTAATACTTGTTTAATATTATCCACAGGAAAGAGGAGCTGTCTAGGAGAGGGACTTGCACGCATGGAGATCTTCCTCATGTTGACCGCCCTATTACAGAATTTTAACCTAAAATCCAACAAAGCTCCAGAAGATCTTGAAGTTTCCCCTGAACCTGGGACTGGTGGACTTGTGGCTCGAAAATATCAGCTCTATGTGGAAGCTAGATGACAAAAAAAAACTATTGACTCACCTTCTCTGGAAAGACCATATGTTTTATATTTTAATTGTCAAATCCATCAGGACACAACAGAAAGTCCACACGTAGTGGTGAATGTCTCTGTATCTTCTTAAGATTTTCTTAGCTATCATCTATAAAAATATTCTGGTAGGGTCTGGGCTTTTAGCCCCCTGGTTGCATGTTTTTTTTTGTTCAAGCTTGCATTTAATTATCCAGAAGTTTTGGCTACATACAACCATTGACATAACTGCTGAGGTTTTTTCTTTTTTTTGTGGTTTTCTGCTGTAATTAAGACTCCAAAATAAGATAACATTTATGTTTAACATTGACTGTCTTCATTTTACAACTGTAGACTTTTTCTGTACCGAGGTGAGGATCTCGTGGCTACAAAGTAAAACGCCGGCTGCTGTAGAAGCAATCTCGAATCCAGTGATAGGGGCAACTTTCTGTTACAAAATGCACCTGTTGTGACCTGGTGACCTGGTCATGTATCTTGGGTAGGCCTTGTGATAGAAGAACACTTTCAACTGGGAACTTTATTCTTCTTCGATAAAGTCCAAAAAAAATTGACCTCGACATTGGCAACAACCGCTGTCCGTTGTGGAGGATCGGAGTAAAACATGCCTTTTCACAGATGCTGTAATTCATGAGATACAGATTTGCAGATATCTTACCTTTTAGTGTTCACATGCATCAGTGAAAACACGTGTTTCATTGCTTGACCTCAGGTTGAAGATATAAATACTTTCAAAATCCAGAGAAGTTTGATCTGGTCATTTTGGATACAAGGGACGGTTTAAGAAGACAGAAGCATTCTACCATTTTCAACAGATACTGAGAAGTCAGAAAGTAGACATCTAGAGTTTTGATGGAGCTCAGAAGCCTGAGGTTAAGGCTGTGCAGCACATAGCAGGTGCCATAATATGGGGCGCAAACAATGTTGGTAAGTCCACAACCTTGTGAATGAGCAAATGTACAGTTAACACACGTCTGAATAAATGTTATGGAAATGACTCCGAAGATTGTTTAAAAAACTATAATATGACCATTCATACGGAATATTGAGGTATTTTGGATGATGGTAAATCAATCACGACCTAGTTTATGTTCCACTATAATCGGTGTGGTCAATGTGAAAGTATCTAATGTTTGTCCATTCTTTTATCCATTTCTATGTCTCCTAACAAACACATGAGGACAGGTCTAGCCGAGCAAGATGAAGGTTGGGAAGTCTCACATACAATAGATAATGAGCCAGGCTCACCAAAATAGCATGGGAACAAACTACATAAGTAAGCTATTAGAGGGTTGTTCAGCAAAGCAAGTTATGACCTATCCACAGAACCTACTTACTGATTGGTGGTGGTCTGAACTCTGGAACCCGAACGATCCAGTGAACTTTGATGAAACAAGGGGCTCTAGGATCACCTGATGTGGACCAGGAAAAAGATGGAAGTCTGAGCGGCTCTGGCTATAATATTCAAAAGTCCATAATTTTCTTGGTCCGGTTCAGATTTGCGATTCGTAGCCCCTTGGATTCACTATGTTGAAATCCGGGGATTTTCCCACCAGTTCGGACAGAGGCTGCAGCAAAAGGGAATTACAGACTTCTGCCTGCCAGCCCAACTCTATAAGGTGAGCATAACACCACTACCGATTGATACCTGTGTCCACACGGATAATTTTGTTCCTCAATCCTCTTTTCTGATTCAGTGAACTGTGTCCCTCTGTGAAGAGCAAATCACAATGCCCAGTGTGCTCCTATCAATCTATATGGATTAGTGGAGGACTGGCTAACTCTATCATAGAGCATGAACGCAGCAGAAATGTCCCCCCCCACCTTACCTAAACCTGAGCAAAAAACAGGTTTTGACCTATACTATTGTTAACCTGAGTCCAATTTTGGACATTGAAAATATCTGAACCTCATGTTGCCAGATATGTCAAAGATATTCCAGTTTGCTCCACGTGCTACTATGTAACTGTTTAGTAAACTCTAAACATGACTTGTATCACCCATTCTTCCCTTCGATCAACCCATAACACCCATTTACCAAAGGTCTCAGAATAAAGATAGTTGGGTGGGGTCTTTCATATCTCCTTAGTTAAGCAAGCAGTGTTTGTGTCTTTGTTATTAGCAATGCATTATTCTCATTACTCTCTACCTTCAAAAATAACTGCCCAAACATAATCTAAACATCCAACACTTCCTTTCTCTACCCTATAGGAAAAGAAATCTGTTAGTGTAGGACTACAGTATATGCAAGTTTATACAAATGGTTCTACACCTTATGTCTTATGTTGGTAAGCCCACCCCCTTGTCTGTCTTGATTGAAAGGACTTATGGACCTTATATAGCCCAAAGCAAGGGCTAGAAAGGGAGAAACTCCTAGTTGGTACCAAGAGTCTCCATGGGCCTGGGGCAAAAAAAAACAGTACCCTACAGGCCACACTGAGTTCCTACTTATGACAATAAAATCTGGTCATGAAACTATCTGCAACTGCACGTCCGTAATGTGGCCTGATCCTATGGGCAGTACACAGAGCAGCAATGGAGTCCTTGCCACTGTACAGATGCTGGGTGCATACATGCCGGACTCGTCTGCTGCTTGGTGTACTGCCCATAGGCAGTACATGTTTACACTTACACTTGTGGTGGAGGCAGAAGATCCAGGAAGATAAGATCATCACTTGTTGGGTAGGAATGTTTTTCCCTCTGGATGCTTATTTGTGGCTCTCAGAATAATGATGATTATACTGAGAAGAAATGGTTGGAGATACACACAGCTCAGTACAGAACTCAGAGACAACCAGGTTGGCCAAAAAAGCCTCAACCCTCATGTGATAAATTGTGATGCTACACCGCTGCATGTTGCTCTATAATAAGATGTAGAACAAGGATTCTGGTGTTTTCTATAATTAAATTCCTGGCATAATTAGAAAAGATCGCACGCAACATTTCATGGACAATACAACGAAGCAAGGTCTCCACCAATCGTCCATATTTATGAAGGGTCTTCATCTTTGCAGCCACAATTCAACAAAAAAATTGTAGTCCGGTATAACGGATCATCTCTTTGTATTATCCCAAGAGGGTTACCCACATGTCCCCATTCATTTTTACCCATTTAACCCGGGTTAAATCTGGACCTCACTTTGATGGGGATAGCACCACAGGTCAGGTAGAGAATAGTGAGACAGACCAAGCTCCTCTGAAGAATTCGAGGTATATCTGATCAAATCTATGGTCAAGCCAAGTCAAGTCATCTCGAAGAAAGAATCTGGGTCAGAAACTCAGAATTAGACCATAATAGCTAAGTCCACCTTTGTACACCAGAATTCTCAGAGATCTCGGACTGTACTGTACTGCACACCTTGTCCTTCAATACAGGTGCACTTGGTAATTGTGTGACAGACACTGCTAATCACGCCACGGCCTCTCTACCTTGTCTCGCATGTTATGGTTCTTCTCCGGTTATCTCTATCAGGCTCCAAGGAGATAGAGGAGGAGAACATCCAACCATGCACTACTACTCTCCTCTCGTCTGGTAGGGCTAAGGCGCAACATCTGTTCCAAGACCCACCGAGGCCAACGGTTCTTCTGTCACTAGCCGCTCTATTGATTTACAGGGTCTCATCTTTGATGTCAGTGGCTGAGACTGTATTAGGCCATGGTGCATTGCATTATCTATGTGAGGTCACCACGGATTCTCCATATACAAACAGAGTCCTGGGTTACGAAGATGCCACAAAGACTCATGTAAAACTGAGGTAGTTTTTTCGTATTTTTTTCAAATCGAAAGCCACAATAAAATGCCTCCAAGACAACTTCTGTAATAAGGTGGGCGAGCTGGGTGTTCAAAGTGTTATTGCCTGGATGTGAAAGGACGACCGTCACAACTCAGTGGGGTCATTTACTAAGGGCCCGATTCGCGTTTTCCCAAGTGTTACCGCGAATATTCTGATTTGCGGCGATTTCCCCTGAAGGCCCCGGGATTTTGGCGCACGCGATCGGATTGTGGGCATTGGCGCTGTCATGCACGCGACGGAAATGGGGGGCGCTGTGCACGACGAAAACCCGCAGGATTCGGAAAAAACGCCGATTTAAAAAAAAAATTGTGTCGCGGAGCTTGCACTACCTCACTCAGCCCGGCTCGATGTTTCCAGTGTGTCCAAGGAACTTCATTGCAGCCTTAATAAATCCGGACAGACCCGAATCCAGCACAGAGAACGCGCCGCGGATCGCGAATGGACCGGGTAAGTAATCTGCCCAGTGTTCAATGAATTTCATTGAAAGAGTAAGATATGGGGGTCATTATTCTCTACTCTGTTTGTTTTGGCTTGTTTCTGTCTAGCCTATCTACTTGGTCATTTATTCATTTTTCCTTGAAATGTTCTCCTTTTTGTGACTTTGTTACAAATGTCTCAAAAATGTCGCACAAAAGTCTCAAGTCATTTCTTTCTATTTCCTAAGTTTTCCTTTAGTATGGTTTTGTTGGAGCCGAAAAATGTTACAATTGAAAAGATAAAGTCATTTGTGACATTAGCAAATCTGGAATAGAAGATAAATGTGACGATAAACTATGTCCGGCGGACTTCAATTCACCTTTCAAAAAATTCTCCAAAAAGGCGCAAAAAATGCAATGTGCCAAAAAAAGTCTCTTAAGCGAGGAAAAAAGGGGAGAAAATGAAGTTAAATGACCCACAATGCATTTCGAAAAATTCCATGAATTGTAATGAGGCCCGATGAGACGTCTTCCCAACATCACAACTTTCCTCCATAAAACTAATTGGAAACCTTTGAGTGTGCATACACGATACGTTGCGTTTTTTGATGCATTTTTACGCATTCCAAAGGCCTTCAACTATGATTACATGTTGAAGTGACATTGAGGCACATTTACTTACCCATTCCCTGAGCACTCCTGATCCGGACTGACCGAGGGATGAACTTGAATCATTCACTAAGATCGTGCGCCCGATATCCGAATCTGTCGCTTCGCTAATCAGGTCCGTAAGGTTCACCATCTTTTCCCAGTGCAGTTAGATGCGACACAAATTTAAATGTTAAATCCTGCGCATAGTCCGAATCTGACGGATCGTCCGTGGCCCGCCCTCCGATTTGATCCGTGCGACACAATCCCGGCGCGATCCCCAAAAAGTCGGCAAAAACCGACAAAAGCATCCGTGGGACCTAGTAAATAACATTGTGTTTCCATGCATTTGCTAAAACTGTTACTTCAGCATGTGATCAAGGCTGCAGCCTTGGAATGCGTCAAAAAATACATCAAAAAAAGAAACGCAACGGATCGGTGAATGCACCCTTACACAGAGGCAGCAACAACTACACAACCTGCTTTCAGGGACCATCTACAACTGATTGATCTGACCCGATCTGAGAGAAGGGAAGGAGACGAGACAGTAAAGAAAAAAGATGACATCACAATTCTGGAGGTTCCTGTCTCTCGTCTCACAAATCCATTTATCTGACTTGACCCAATTAGGTGGAGAGACATTTTCTACGTTACATGCAATGTGCTGGCTCTTTTTTACTCTGAGCCACTCAGGGGTTACTGTAGACATATATTTCACAGGCCGACCTATGACACAGCAAATAATTATCACAATGCTGCAGATTGTATGGAAGGGGAGGAGATGGACGTTGTGTTGTAGACCCATTACACGTGGGGGAGGTGTTGTGTAACCGGTGGACGCTGGTATTGTGGGTGTCCATAAAACAGGACAAGGTAAGTGACACGGAGAGGAACTGGGTGTCCTCAAGGTGGGTGACACTGAGAGAGGAACCTGGGGGGGCTCAAGGCAAGTGACCCTAGAGGAACCTAGGGGGGCTAAGGTAAGTGATCGAGAGGAACCTGGGTGTGCCTCAAGGTGGGTGACACTGAGAGGAGGAACCTGGGGGTGTCTCAAGGTAAGTGACATGGAGAGGAACCTAGGGGGTGCTCAAGGTGGGTGACCCGGAGAGGAACCTAGGGGGGCCTCAAGGTGGGTGATCGGAGAGGAACCTAGGGGGGCTAGGTAAGTGACACGGAGAGGAACCTGGATGTGCCTCAAGGTAAAAGTTGATGTCTTTTTCTGTCTTTAAGTCCTGACTTCTGAAGATATCTCTGGAATGTTGTTCCCTGTATGGAATAAACTTAATAATAGGCCCCATATGTTCAGGGGTATAACACGAGGTGACTCAGGGGCCTCAGGGGGCCTGGTTGCCCCAGACGTATACACATATGAGACCAGTTACTATTACAATACACTGTATCAGGAGAACCTCGGACCACTTTCATGGATACCGTGAAGTTCACTAATTCGGATTATGTAGTTAGGAATTCTGCAAAAACGACACGGCTCAGAAGTTTGGACTGTGTCGCCCCTTGTGCTGTGTTCACCTCTGCAGCTCCACAGCTCTTTTCAGTAGTGAACAGTTTATTAAATTTCTACTGTCTGCAAAATTTTAGAAAAGGTCCCAAAAATATATTATGATTTTGAGTGTGAACAAATAAAAGAAGAGAAAAGAATAAATAAGCAGGAAAATCAGGGGTTAAGTTAAGAAAAAAATGACAAACGGCGGTAATCCCAGGTTATATAATCTCAGCGCGTCCTCGCATCAGGTTGTGGAGTTGTTAAGGAAAGGTGCAGGTAATGAAAATCAGTTTGTCTTTAAGGCCGCGTTCACATTGGCTTTTTGATGCTTGTTTTGAAACACATTACAACAGCGAGGAGACGGGATTCACCTGCCTGATACATTACTGGTACATTTGTTAATGGAATGTGAACACATTTGTCAAAAAAAAGTGTTAACCTCACATTTACAATGTGTTTGTTAAATGCAAATGTTAACAGTAATGTATGGGGCAAATTACCCCTTCAATTTATCTGCCCACCACCACAGTTTTGTTGGCCATCCGTCTGGAGATGACATCAGTAACGCAAAATGTGGAAGTCCCTATGGGTGGAGATGATAGAGGAGGGAAAAGAATAATAAAATATACTAGGGGTGTGTATAAGGCTCCAAATATAATGGAGGCAGCAGAGGAAATGCTGATAAGTGAAAGGGATGCGGCTTAAAGCATGGTGAAGTACTTATCATGGGGGACTTCAATTACCCAGTATTGATGGGGGGCAGAAACCTGCAGGTCCTTCAAAGGTAGCAGGTTCTTGTCAACAACAAAAGACAAGTACGTCGCAAATAGTCTGGAGCCAACAAGAGGGGGGGCACTGCTGGACCTTATTCCTACCAAACAGACCTGATAGGGTATCAAAACTACAGGTTGGGGGGAACCTGGGGAATGTGATCATATATCATTGATTTTGTATTGCCTTTACTAAGGTCGTTAGTGAGGGGCAACCAACACTCTAAACTTCAGGAGGGCAAATTTTCATCAACTAAGGGAAGACTTTAAAGGCAAGACTGGGATAATGCCTCCAAGACAAAAGCCCCCCCCAAAAATGGGACTTTTTTCTCATATATCTGAAAAAGTCCTGTGGAAAACACATACCTTATGGGAAAAGCATAAAAGGAACAAGAAAACCTATGTGGCTAACTAGTCTGTAAGGAAAGCAATAAGAGGAGAAGAATAAAGCGTTTAAGGTGCTTAAACGTGAAAGGTTAGCGATGAGACATTAAAGGATTATAGAGTAAAAATAAATCCTGTAAAAATGCAGATAAAGGCCGCAAAAAAGAGACTGAGGAGAAATATTGCCCGGGGAGCAAAATATCCCAAATTATTTTTCAAGTATATATGATAAGAACTAAAAACAGAGAGTGTGGTTCCCTTAGAATAACATGGGGGTCACGGGTGGAAGGAGATGAGGAAGGGCCAATCTACTGAATGTTCGCCTTCTCAACTGCTTTCCCAGGAAACTCCCCTGGTGGAAGACCACTGAGGAATAATGTAAATTCTTTTTATAATGTCAACAGTTTAACCCAGGAAGAGGTACGGCGCCGCCTGCGCACACTAAGATGTAAATCACCTGGGCCAGTGGCATACACCCCGGGTGCTGCATTGATATCGGTACAGGTGATAGACCCAACCGTTATTTTAATATTGAAGATTCACGAGGATGTTAATTCACAGATGGCGCATAGCCAGGAATGTGGTAGTCCACAATATACAAAAAGGATCCAAAGTAGCGATCCGGCAACTACAGACCCGTGAGTCTAACTGCTGTGGTGGGGCCACATATTGCGGGGTTTATTTATAGGAGCTGCTATCCTGGAGTATGTTCGTGAACTGTGTTCATAACCGTTTTTGATAAACACTTTTAGTCGTTACTCGCTAGGAGGTTTAGTGATTTTTAGGAAGATCGTAGAATCCTGTCCAGCCTCATTGCTTGGTTTCGAGGCGGGCCGTTCCAGCTGGCTCTGGGGGCCGCTGTGGATGTGTATCTGACTTTCCAACGCATTGGACCCCCGTGCCCCCCTAAAAGGTTGGTATCACACCCCCCAAACCATGAGACTGCTGGGGCTAGGCGCACAACTGTATATTGGGTAAGTAATTGGCTTAGTGCTCGCAAAACCCGAGGGTGTGGTCAGCATGCGCCACCACTCTCTGACCGCTTGGGATGTTGATGTGTCCTGGTTGATGTACCCGTGGCGGCCCCGGGGGCCGTCTTGGGGCCCCTTCTTTTTACTATGGTCTCTACTCATGAATTTGCTGTATGATGTGGGATGTTACCAGCGTCATCTCATCTGGCATAGCAGTGTGCTTTCATACTTGGCTAGAAAATAGCCATAGCAATAGGATAGCATTGTTTGGTTTTAAAAAACTAAAAACCACAAAAAAAACTAAAAAACACAAAAAAACACAAAAAAAAGTTAAAAAAAAAATTATAGTTATATAACTTTCATTTTCAAAATGTTTAACCCGAGGGCTAGGGGTAGAGGACGAGGACGAGGGTGGGGACGTGGGCGTCCATCTACTGCAGGGGTCAGAGGCCGTGGTCCTCCGAGGTGAGGATCTCGTGGCTACAAAGTAAAACGCCGGCTGCTGTACCAGCTATCTCTAATCCAGTGAATAGGGGACAACTTTCTGTTACCAGAATTCACCTTGTTGACCTGGTGACCTGGTCATGTATCTTGGTTTAGGCCTTGTGATAGAAGAACACTTTCAACTGGGAACTTTATTCTTCTTCAATAAAGTCCAAAAACAAATTGACCTCAACATTGGAAACAACCGCTGTCCGTCTGTGGAGGATCGGAGTAAAATGCCTTTCACAGATGCTGTAATTCATGAGATACAGAGATTTGCAGATATCTTACCTTTTAGTGTTCCACATGCATCAGCTGAAACCACCGTGTTTCATTGCTTGACCTCAGTGTTGAAGTTTCCTAAATATTTTCAAAATCCAGAGAAGTTTGATCCTGGTCATTTTGGATAACAAGGGACGGTTCAAGAAGACAGAGGCATTTCTACTTGATGGAGCTCAGAAGCTTGAGGTTAAGGCTGCAGGCACATAGCAGGTGCCATAATATGGGGCGCAAACAAAGGTCACACACAATCCACAACCTTGTGAATGAGCAAATGTACAGTTAACACACGTCTGAAATAAATGTTTATGGAAATGACTCCGAAGATTGTTTAAAAAATCTATATATTCAAAAGTCCATCATTTTCTTGGTCCGCTTCAGGCGATTCGTAGCCCCTTGGATTTCATCTATGTTGACATCTGGGGGATTTTCCCATCAGTTCGGTAAGGTGAGCATAACACCGTGTCCACAGGATTTTAATTTGCAGAGGATGCGTTTTTTTCCTAAATTACTATTTTAATGATTCAGTTAAACTGTGGTCCCTCACAAAGGGATTAGTGGAGGACTGGCTAACTCTATCATAGAGCACGAACGCAGCAGAAATGTCCCCCCCCCCCCCACCTTACCTAAACCTGAACAAAAAACTGCTTTTGACCTATACTATTGTTAACCTGAAGTCCAATTTTGGACATTGAAAATATCTGAACCTCATGTTGCCAGATATGTCAAAGATATTTCCAGTTTGCTTCCACGTGCTACTATGTAACCTGTTACATAAACTCTAATATGACTTGTATCACCCATTCTTCCCTTCGTATCAACCCATTAACACCCATTTACCAAAAGTCTCAGAATAAAGATAGTTGGGTGGGGTCTTTCATATCTCCTTAGTTACAGCAAGCGGTGTTTGTGTCTTTGTTATTAGCCAATGCATTTATTCCATCATTTACTCTCTACCTGCCAAAAATAACTGCCCAAACATTACTAAAACATCCAACACTTCCTTTCTCTACCCTATAGGAAAGAGAATCTGGTAGTAGGTACTACGGTATATGCAAGTTTATAACAAATGGTTCTACCCTTATGTCTTATGTTGGTAAGCCCCACCCCCTTGCCTGTCTTGATTGAAAGGACTTATAGGACCTTATATAGCCCAAAGCAAGGGCTAGAAAGTGGAGAACTCAGTAGTGTACCAAGAGTCCACTGGGCCCTGGGGAAAAAAAAAACAGTACCCTACACACTGAGTTCCTACTTTATGACAATAAAATCTGGTCATGAAACTTACCTGCAACTGCACGTCCGTAATGTGGCCTGATCCTGTGGGCAGTACACAGAGCAGCAGATGGGAGTCCTTGCCACTGTTAGTACAGACGCTGGGGCTGCATAATGCACGGACTCCTGTCTGCTGCTCTGTGTACTGCCCATAGGCAGTACATGTTATACACTTACACTCTATAAACTCACTACTTGTGGTGGAGGCAGAAGATCCAGGAAGATAAGATCATCACTTCTTGGGTCAGGAATGTTTTTTCCCACTGGATGCTTTATTTGTGGCTCTCAGAATAATGATGATTATTACTGATAAGAAATGGTGGAGATATCACACAGCTCAGTACAGAACTCAGATACAACCAGGTTTGGCCAAAAAGCCTCAACCCTCAATGTTACATGTGATAAATTGGTGATGCTACACCGCTGCATGTTGCTCTAATAATAAAGATGTAGAACAATGGATTCTGGTGTTTTCTATAATGAAATTCCTGGCATAATTAGAAATGATCGCACTAAAACAGAAGCCAGAGTCTCCACCAATCGTCCATATTTATTGAAGGGTCTTCATCTTTGCAGCCACAATTCAACAAAAAAATTGTAGTCTCGGTATAACGGATCTATCTCTTTGTATTATCCCAAGAGGGTTACCCACATGTCCACATTCATTTTTACCATTTAACCCCGGTTAAATCTGGACCTCACTTTGATGGGGATCGAAGCACCACAGGTCAGGTAGAGAATAGTGAATGACAGACCAAGCTCCATCTGAAGAATTCGAGGTATATCCTGATTCAAATCTATGATCAAGCCAAGTCAAGGTCATCTCCGAAGAAAGAATCTGGGTCAAGAACTCAGGAAATTAGACCATAATAGCTAAGTGCACCTTTGTACACCAGAATTCTTCAGAGATCTCTGGACTGTACTGTACTGCACACCTTGTCCTTCAATACAGGTGCACTTGGTACTTGATGTTGACAGACCACTGCTAGATCACTGCCACGGCCTCTCTACCTTGTCTCGCCATGTTTATGGTTCTTCTCCGGTTATCTCTATTCTTCAGGCTCCAAGGAGATAGAGGAGAGAACATCCAACCATGCACACTACCTGTACTCTCCTCTCGTCTGGTAGGGCTAAGGCGCCAACATCTGTTCCAAGACCCACCGAGGCCCAACGGTTCTTTCTGTCACTAGCCGTCTCTATTGATTTACAGGGTCTCATCTTTGATGTCAGTGGCTGAAGACTGTATTAGGCCATGGTGCATTTGCATTATCTATGTGAGGTCACCACGGTATCTCCATATACCAACAGAGTCCTTGGGGTGACAGAAGATGCCACAATAGACTCCATGTAAAACCTGAGGTAAGTTTTTTAGTATTTTTTCAACATCGAAAGCCACCAATAAAAATGCTCCAAGACAACTTCTGTAATAAGGCTGGGCGAGCTGGGTGTTCAAAGTGTTATTGCCTGGATGTGAAAGGACGACCCGTCACAACTCAGTGGGGGTCATTTACTAAGGGCCCGATTCGCGTTTTCCCAACGTGTTACCCGAATATTTCTGATTTGCGGCGATTTCCCCTGAATTGCCCCGGGATTTTGGCGCACGCGATCGGATTGTGGCGCATTGGCGCTGTCATGCACGCGACGGAAATCGGGGGGCGTGGCCGAACGAAAACCCGACGGATTCGGAAAAACCGCCGCATTTTTTAAAAAAATTGTGTCGCGGAGCTTGCACTTACCTTCACTCAGCCCGGCTCGATGTATTCCAGTGTGTTCCAAGGAACTTCAGTGCAGCCTTAATAAATCCCGGACAGACCCGAATCCAGCACAGAGAACGCGCCGCTGGATCGCGAATGGACCGGGTAAGTAAATCTGCCCCAGTGTCTCAATGAATTTCATTGAAAGAGTAAGATAATGGGGGTCATTTATCTTCTCTCTGTTTGTTTTGGCTTGTTTCTGTCTTAGCCTCATCTACTTTGGTCATTTATTCATTTTTTCCTTGAAAAGTTCTCTTTTTGTGACATTTGTTACAAATGTCTCAAAAATGTCGCACAAATGTCTCAAGTCATTTCTTTCTATTTCCTAAGTTTTCCTTTAATATGGTTTTGTCTGGAGCCAGAAAATGTTACAATTTGAAAAGATAAAGGTCATTTGTGACATTAAGCAAATCTGGAATAGAAGATAAATGTGACGATAAACTAATGTCCGGCGGACTTCAATTCACCTTTCAAAAATTCTCCAAAAAGGCGCAAAAATTGCAATGTGCCAAAAAAAAGTCTCTTAAAGCGAGGAAAAAAGGGGAGAAAATGAAGTTAAATGACCCACAATGCATTTCGAAATTCCATGAATTGTAATGAGGCCCGATGAAGACGTCTTCCCAACATCACATCATGTTTTCCTCCGTAAAACCTAATTGGAAACCTTTGAGTGTGCATTCACACGATACGTTGCGTTTTTTGATGCATTTTTTACGCATTCCAAAGGCTTCAACTATGATTACATGTTGAATTGACATTGAGGCACATTTACTTACCCATTCCCTGAGCAATCCCTGATCCGGACTGACCGACGTGGATGAACTCTGAATCAATTCACTAAGATCGTGCGCCCGATATCCTGAATCTGTCGCTTCGCTAATCAGGTCCGTAAGAGTTCACCATCTTATTCCCAGTGCATGTTAGTGCATTGGATGCGACACAAATTTAAATGTTAAATCCTGCGCATAGTCCGAATCTGACGGATCGTCCGTTGGCCCGCCCTCCGATTTGATCCGTGCGACACAATCCCCGGCGCGATCCCCAAAAAGTCGGCAAAACTGACGAAAATGCATCCGTGGGACCCTTAGTAAATAAGCCCCATTGTGTTTCCATTGCATTTGCTAAAACATGTTACTTCAGCATGTGATCAAGGCTGCAGCCTTTGGAATGCGTCAAAAATACATCAAAAAACGCAACGCAACGTATCGTGTGAATGCACCCTTACACAGAGGCAGCAACACTTTACACAACCTGCTTTCAGGGACCATCTACAACTGATTGATCTGACCCGATCTGAGAGAAGGGAAGGAGACGGAAACAGTAAAGAAACCAGGTGACATCACAATTCCTGGAGATTCCTGTCTCTCGTCTCACAAATCCATTTATCTGACTTGACCCAATTAATAGGTGGAAGAGACATGTTCCTACGTTACATCACATGTGCCGTCTCTTTTTTTACTCTGAGCCACTCAGGGGTTAACTGTAGCATATATTTTCCACAGGCCGACCTATGACACAGCAAATAAGTATCACAATGCTGCAGATTGTATGGAAGGGGAGGAGATGGACGTTGTGTTGTAGACCATTACACGGTGGGGGAGGTGTAACTGGGCTGGACGCTGTATTGTGGTGTCCATAAACAGGTTGTGGCGTCCGGGCCAGCGGACAAGGTAAGTGACACGGAGAGGAACCTGGGTGTGCCTCAAGGTGGGTGACACTGAGAGGAACCTAGGGGGTGCTCAAGGTGGGTGACCCGGAGAGGAACCTAGGGGGGCCTCAAGGTGGGTGACTCGGAGAGGAACCTAGGGGGGCTCAAGGTAAGTGACACGGAGAGGAACCTGGATGTGCCTCAAGGTAAAAGTTAGATGTCTTTTTCTGTTCTTTAAGTCCTGACTTCTCTGAATGAATATTCTCTGGAATGTTGTTCCCTGTATGGAATAAACCTTAACTAATAGGCCCCATATGTTCAGGGGTATAACACGAGCGGGTGCTCAGGGGCCTCAGGGGGCCTGGTGCCCCAGACGTATACAATGAGACCAGTACTATATACAATACACTGTAATCAGGAGACCTCGGACACTTTCCATGGATACAGTGAAGTTCACTTAATTCGGGATTATGTAGCTTAGGAATTCTGCAAAACACAACGGCTCAGAAGTTTGGACTTGTGTCGCCCCCTTGTGCTGCTGTTCACCTCTGCAGCTCCACAGCTCTTTTCAGTAGTGAACCAGTTAAAATTTCTACTTTCTGTAAAAATTTTAGAAAAGGTCCCAAAAATATATTATGATTTTGAGTGTGAACAAATGAAAGAAGAGAAAAGAAATTAATAAGCAGGAACATCAGGGGTTAAGTTAAGAAACAAACCTGACACACGGCGGTAATCCCAGGTTATATAATCTCAGCGCGTCCTCGCATCAGGTTGTGGAGTTGTTAAGGAAAGGTGCAGGTAATGGCAAATCAGTTTGTCTTTAAGGCCGCGTTCACATGTTGCATTTTGATTGCGTTTTGAAACACATTACAACAGCGGAGGAGACGGGATTCACCTGATTACATTACTGTTTACATTTGTTAATGGAATGTTAACACATTTGTCAAAAAACACGTGTTAACCTCACATTTACAATGTGTTTTGTAAATGCAAATGTTAACAGTAATGTAATTGGGCAAATTACCCCTTCAATTTATCTGCCCACCACCACAGTTTTTGTTGGCCATCCCATGCCTTTTACTGGAGGTGTAGATGTGATCTGGCCAAGCCCCTCCCCCTGGCATTTGGATTGTGTTTGGAAACTCCATGTGTGAAAGCACCCTTAAAGGAAGCCTACCACTACAGATCTACCTATTAAGGTGGTAGGTGCATCTAACCTATGTAAGGATAGCCCTTTTTAGGGCTAATCCTTTACTCCCCTCTATCTTTTCTAATCTTTAATCTGGGTAATATGCAAATTTTCTAAAGAGGCTACTGGGGCGTGGAGTAGGCGGAGCTGAGGCTACTCCGCACCCCAGTAGCCTCTTTGATACTCCTAATAGTAAAAATAAAAATAATAAAATATTAATAATAATACTAATAATCATAATACTAATAGTATTTAGTTATTATTATTAATATTATTACTTTGACATGATACAAACATAAACATTCTGCAGAAGGTAATCGGCACATGAACGGTTAAAGGACTAGTCCGGTGTGGAGTGTTGCGGGGATTGTTCTGGTGCTGTATAATGAATGCATTGCTCTGGTTGCTGGGCGCAGGCTCTTGTATAATGCTCCATTCATGTGTTTGTCTTTTTTCTAGTTATCCTTTTACAAACCAACAAAGACTCGCCACAAGATCCTCCTGGAAGCTAAAGCCTTTCCTTCAGACCATGTAAGGAGCCTCTCGACTAATTAGCCCTTAATGGACATTTTTGGAGTATTTTCCGGGGTGATAATCGTCTTTCTATCACAGCCCCCCCCCCTCCCCCCTCCCAGGTTTCTATAGGGGTCCATTTATTCCAGCTCAATAGAAGACCCCGCATTACACAACAGAATGGGATTTGCCCATAGATTTCTGACGTCCCTCACAGCCATTGGCACCTGAGACCCCCACGGGTCCTGCACGGCTCCCTATTCCTTGTGATGTTTTTAGTAAATGTTACAGGGCGTGCGAGTTCACAATGTCCTGTGCAGAGATAATGCAGCAAGACAATGGGGGTCATTTACTAAGGGCCCAATTCGCGTTTTCCCGACGTGTTACCCGAATATTTCCGATTTGCGCCGATTGTACCTGAATTGCCCCGGGATTTTGGCGCACGCGATCGGATTGTGGCGCATCGGCGCCGGCATGCACGCGACGGAAATCAGGGGCGTGGCCGAACGAAAACACGACGGATTCGGAAAAAACGCTGCATTTAAAAACGGAAAATGTGTCGCTCGGGACGCGCTTACCTGCACTCAGCCGGCCTCGGTGAATGCTTTTCAAATGCTTTTCAGCGCAGCAGCGCCACCTGGTGGATGGAGGAGGAACTACCTTATTAAATCCTGTCCGGACCCGAATCCAGCACAGAGAACGCGCCGCTGGATCGCGAATGGACCGGGTAAGTAAATCTGCCCCAGTGGCTCACAGGTGAAGGCACTATGAGGACCACCAGCAGGGGTCTTATGCTACATAAAGGAGGCTGTATCTGGGTAGCGCTGGTCTATTTTTATGCAACTACATTTGTCACAATAGCTGCAGAACTTTCCTGTTTTTAGCTTTACTGTGTAGACTGGGTCAATATATACAGAGCCATTTCATTATCATTGTACCACATTTATAAGAAGGGAAGCCAATGCTATGGAAGCAGATCCCCGGTGTCTAGGAGATTGCCTTTCCTCAGGGGTGAACCTAAACTCTGCTGCCGGAGTCAAGTTATAGAACGGTGCCTCCTCTTTCCCTATCCTGTAATTATATATGAGGTTGATTTTTTAGTTAGTGGGTGCTCTTTGGAGTGTCTTTTGCCAATGCGGACATTGAATGGGAAGAGCAATTATTTTTAATTGTTTGGATCAGTTTGTATCAGGTGACTGTGCTGCCACCCATCTTGTTGCAGGTGGTGCTGCCTGAGGCAAGCGGCTCAACTCACCTGCACCGCTGGCTCTACTTTCTGTAGTAGCACCTGAATCCCATTAAAGGGAAAGTGTCTGAAGTGTAGACATAACTTCAAATTGTCCAAAAAACAATCATACCTTTCTGTATGTTGTTAGTGGCAGCAGGACTGTGTAAAATTGAATTATTTTTCAGGAATTTAGTGAAAATGGGAGTGTGACCTCACACTGCTGTGCTCTTAAACCTCTGTAATTAACTTATCTGCAGCCCCCCATCAGCACTGAATAATTGCCGGAGAGAACTAAGAGCACAGCAGTGTTATCCTACACTGCACATTGCATAGAGCAGAAAGGTTCTTCCTGATGCAGAACCTCCTTACAATGCAGATAGAATAGATGGGAAAAGCTTCCACTGAAGTCAGTTATCTTACACTAAAGACAGAATACATGGAAGAGACTGCTGCTGCATCCGGTTATCCTACACTACAGACAGAATAGAGGGGTGGGCTTCTGATGCAGACAGTTATCCTACACTACAGACAGAATAGATGGTTGAGGCTCCTAATGACATCACATGACCAGGGATATAATGAGCCGTGCACCTGTGTGACATCACATGATCAGGGATGCAGGGAACCTTGCACCCTTGTAGAGCTTTTTCTGTGACTGCTATATACCCTTTATACTAGTGTTGAGTCATATAAGAACCTCCGTGCACTATGAAGCTGTAGTAGAAACAGGCACCGGGACTGTGGTAATCTTCTGATATTTGTCATCCATGCCATCATATCTTCTAAAATCAGCTTTTAACATTATGCTAATGAGAATGAAGTGCTCTGGGGCTTGTTACCAGAGCCCCTCCATGCTGTTTATCCTTTAATTGTGCTTTCATTGGACCACCGACACATTCGCAGTGACGGCGGGGAGTCCTACAGCCGCTTCTCTAAGGACCAGCGGGGGGTTTAGTGTCCTAAATCGCCCTGAGAAGTTCACACCAAGACAGAACGTCTTTGTTGGAAAGTAAGTTTTCCATTTGTACTGTGATGCTGCAGAGGAAATATTAGAAGCACATGTCTGGCTCTGCTGCTCGTTTGGCTTATACTTAGATATTCCAGAAATTGCTTAATATGACAATGAGAAATAGCAGAATTTGGCTCCTCATGATATTCGTATTATGTCCTTTTATACAATAAAATCCTGTTTTATGCACGCAGCTACTTTTATCGGAGTCGCCTCCTTCTAACACCTATAAATTCTCCATATTCACATTGGTTTAGTTGTATGAGCTTGGCGACGCATTGCTATAAAATGTATGATAATCAATGTTATTACAGACACCTGTACATTTTGAGAATATCTAAGTACAGGCAGTCCCCGGGTTACATACAAGATAGGGTCTGGAGGTTTGTTCTTAAGTTGAATTAGTATGTAAGTCGAAACTGTATATTTTATAATGGAAGTTCTAGACAATTTTTTTTCTTTTGCCCCAGTGACAATTGGAGTTTCAAAATTTTTGGTGTAATTGGACCAAGAATTATCAATAAAGCTTCATTACAGACATCTTACAGCTGATCATTGCAGTCTGGGGCTATAGTAAAGCATCCAGAGAGCTTCATCAGAGGTAACAATGGGCAGGGGGGTCCGTCTGTAACTATGGGTTGTCTGTAAGTCGGGTGTCCTTAAGTAGGGGACCACCTGTATGTCAATCGTTAAAAATGTCTAACAAATTTGAAAAATCCTATAAAAAAAATAAGTCTGGTCTTAAAAACAGATGTTCCTCTCCACAACTATTCTGCAAAGACATCCGGAGTTCTTGGAGCCGGTTCTGTATTGGAGCCAAAGTCATGAAATGTTTGAAGTAGTTGTCTATAAAAACAACAAAAAGTATCAAATGGAACAGAATTGACATAAACATAAACATTGCTGACAAGACTTGCAACACCCCTGCCAATGCATAGGAAGGCTGGTAGTTGCGAGTAGCGCCCTCTTCAGGTCAGGAGCTATTAGGGGGAGTCACGAACCCTCTATGAAGGTTCCAGAACCTGGTCATTGTGTAATAGCAGCTGTAACCTCTGCCTGGACAGGCAATAGTTAAATGGTTGTAAGATATTATCCAATTATGTGGCTGTATTGTAAACTGGAGTGTGATTGGAGAGGTGATACCACCTGACCAGGGGGAGTATAAAACCCCTGTGCAGGGGGAGCACATGGTCCAGACCTCATGGTATTAGTCTGAGGTCCTTCTTTATCAGCAGTCCAGATCACATGGTCTGAGTGAAGAGAGAGTCAGTGTGGAGCACACCTTCAGTGCTGCCACAGAAACCAATCCCAGGAACTAAGTCAGGAGACTCTAATCAAGAGCTGCAGCTTCCTCAGTTTGGACACAGCTCCATCTCAGCTATCCCAGCATCTACTACCAGGCTGCATCTACTACCAGGCTGCATCTACTACCAGGCTGCATCTATTACCAGGCTGGTGCCTTATTCCTGAGGACCACTCTCCAAGATCACTCCAGTATCAGACTCCAGATAGCTGTTTGACCGTTCCGGCCTGTTGCCCGCTACCTGTTGTTCAATAAAGAACTTTTTTTTATGCACAACGTTGCATCCATCTAATCCCTGGATACGGCTGTTACCACCATGGGCTCCCCATCCATTACCCAGGTACTTATTTTACAGACACTCAGGGGTTGCCCCAGGGAGAACCAGTGCATCAGCCCCTTTCTCCATATTTCTTGCACACACCACCTGCTGGAGACCTGCCAGGCTGTAGGACAGCCCTCCGGTCCCCATACCAAGCACAGTGACATCAGTCCGCACTAGGCCACAACCGCCAGCCACTCAGGTATTCTCCAGGCCCCAAGAAAAGGCTAGGCCCAGGTGGGGGGATGTTGCAGACTCTTTTCATTTTATTATGTGATGTGTCTTTACACCTTTTAGGCCTCATGCACCGACCGTGTGCAGAAATGGACCGCAAACAGCAGAATGTTTTTGACCCATGTATCTTCCGACAAGTAAGCAGATGTGCCGAACATCTGTAATCTATTCTTCACTGTGTTTTTCACTGTGTTTTTCACTTAAATGATCCTGTGTTCACTGTTTTTATTCTATTCTTCATTGTTCTTCACTGTGTTTTTTTAATTAAATGCTCGATCTCGAGCAGGGGAAATACTCGTCCGAGCAACGAGCCGTTTCGAGTACCTTAATACTCGAACGAGCATCAAGCTCGGACGAGTATACCCGCTCATCTCTATTTGTCACCATTAGGGATGAGTGGACCCATTGAAGGTTTGCCAAAACTGAACCCCAATATTCACCCAACAGTAACACCTGGAATTGGTGCCTCAATTTTGCAGAGGATGATCACTTGCTGATGTCACAGGGAGTAGCGATCCTTGGTAAATTGGCCGAGAATATTTAATAGTTTACATCAGCACTGATTGGGTGTTAAATAGCACGGGAGGTTCCGGTGCATTCTTCACTAGTCACCATTATTGCTCTCCATTGTTCCCTTCGTTTGAGGATATTGGAAAGTACATTTTTTAGAAGTTCTTCTCAAGTTTATTGGATGATTTTTTTTCTGTATGGTGGTCATGGTTCAAAAAATGTCTTATTTTGCAAAGGTTCTTATTTCGACCCCACCTACCTACTGACTTTGGCGGTTTCCAATGTGATTTGTTCCATTGTCTTCGGTGAGCGTTTTGAGTATAAGGATGAAAAATTTCTTGGACTACTGAGCAAATTGAAAGAAACCTTAAAAATAATAAACTCTTCAGCTGGACAGGTAATAAATGTCTGCAACATTTCACATCCTGAGGGGTGAAAATAGTTGATGTAAAGCCCAGTAAAAAAAAAAAATTGAAAAGTGTATGAAACTATAATTTTAGAGAAAACATTGAATTGAAGCAAATCTCCCATCAAAGTCCAGCACAATAAACCAGGGTCATGTACTCCTAGATCCAGGCACTGTGACACTGGTCTTATATTTATTATCCATTGCCTCCTCCCTTCTAAAATTAAAGGGGTATTCCAGGAATAAGCATAATTCATATACAAATGGGTACTCAAAATATAAGCTACTATGTAATTAGTTGTTATTTAAAATGTTGCTCCCCTTAGCAGAAAAATGCGGATGACATAGACTGTAATGAAGAATTAAAATGCTCCTGGCCCTTTAATCAGTCCGTCAATTTCCTCCGCGCGGTCCATTGCAGAGCATACACAGGACAGAAGATGGCCGCTGATCACATGTCCACATCACATGTCCTGCACTATGTTTGGCTGTAGCCGGTTGGTTGCGGTGCATCCAGTATGGCCAGTGTTTTGGTGATGGCAGTTACACATCATTACTATGGTAACAGAGCAAGAAAACCTGTTATATTATTACTGGGAGCAGAGCATAAGAGGGAGGAGGAGTTACTGAGAACTAAATGATCTTGGGACTTGTAGTTTCCAGTGGTGGCCATCTTGGTGATAACTTTAGAGATGCCATAACATTTTGTGAATCATAAAATCAAACTATTTAAGCTCCATTTTGTGACTAATGATATTGAGTTTTGTTACATTCATTTATTTAGAACATTATGGGTTTTTGTATCAGACATTCATATTCCCGGAATACCCCTTTAAATTTTAAAATTATGCTTATTAGTCAGAAGGGCTCTAAGGGTTGTTGCACTGTGTGCTGAAACTACTGCTGCTGATGATACCATGAACAGGGGTGTTGTCACCTTTGACGCTGTAGCATGGAGGAGCTCTGGTAATGCCCCCCAGAGCCCTTCTAACTCATTCACATAATTTTAAATGTTGATTTCAGAAGGAATATCCTATATTGGATGACAAATATAGGAATATTACCACAATCATGGTGCCTGGATCTATGAGTTAGTTTCCCTGGTTTATAATTTTGGTTGTGATGGTAGATTACCATATATACTCGAGTATAAGCCGACCTGAGTATAAGCTGAGGCCCCTAATTTTACCACAAAAAATGGGAAAACCTATTGACTCAAGTATAAACCGAGGGTTGGTCACAGCCTCTACAGTATTTAGCCTTCCAGCCCCTGTCCCAGTATACAGCCTGCCAGCCCCCTGCCCCAGTATATAGCTTGACAGCCCCCTGCCCGGGTAAACAGCCTGCCAGCCCCCTGCCCCATTATATAGCCAGCATCCCTTGCCCCAGTAAACAGCCTGCAGCCCAATGCCCTAGTATATAGCCTGCCAGCCCCCTGCCCCAGTATATAGCCTACCAGCCCCCTGCCCAAGTATACAGCCTGCCAGCCCCCTGCCCCAGTTTATAGCCATCCAGCCCCTTGCCCTAGTATATAGCCAGCATCCTCTGCCCCAGTATATAGCCTGCAGCCCCTGCCCCAGTAGACAGCCTGCAGCCGCTTCCCCAGTATACAGCCTGCAGCCCCTGCCCCAGTAGACAGCCTGCAGCCCCTGCCCCAGTAGACAGCCTGCCAGCCCCCTGCCCCAGTTTATAGCCTGCCAACCCCTTGCCCTAGTATATAGCCAGCATCCTCTGCCCCAGTAGACAGCCTGCACCCCCGCCCCAGTATATAGCCTGCCGGCCCCCTACCCCCTACCTTTATGTGTGCTGTACATAAAGGAAAAAGGGTCTGAGTAAGGTGATGTGCAGAACTTGCTGTATCAGGCTGTGCAGTCTGCTGTGAGACAGGAAGGGGCGTGGCAGAGGGAGGGGCATGACTGAAGGAGTTGAGAAGAAGGCCGAGTTGTAGCATGAGGGGAAAGCAAAAGTTGACAATGTGTGGATTTTGATAGCTGGGAAGCTGTGTATAGTTATTAATGCAGAATTCTTGACAGTGTATAACATTTTGAATACATCTCTATAGGTAAAAAGATTAGCCTTCTTTTTTGTCAAAGGTTTACACAGCCTTCAACAGTTGAGCTATGGACACAGGGTGGATGTTCCCTAGCACTGGTCATATGTAATCTTCTGTCTGAACTTGCAGGCTGAGCAGTCTGCTGTGAGACAGGAAGGGGTGTGGCATAGGGAGGGGCATGACTTAAGGAGTTGAGAAGCATGACTTGGTAGAGCTTGTAGCATGAGAAGAAAAGGGGGAGTTGACAATGTGGATCTTGGTGGCTGGAAAGCTGTGTATAATCATTAATGCAGTTTTCATGACAGAGTATAACATTTTAATACATCTCTATACGTAAAAATATTAGCCTTGTTTTGTTGTCAAAGGTGTGCACAGCCTTCAACAGTTGAGCTATGGACACATGGTGGATTTTCCCATTAAAAATTGATCTTTTAAAACTAAATTTTTTAAAATTGTAGCTTCTCAATGCTTTCCCGCGAGTTCTCCAACATATGCCTGGACCACACCAGAAAGCTTTCAGGAATATTGTATCCCTAAAAGGGTTTGTGCGGGACAAAGTGAAGGAACATCAGGAGACATTGGACCTGAAGTGCCCCAGAGATTTCATAGATTGTTTTCTCATAAAAATGGAGGAGGTAAGGTCGATGGAGGAATTTAGAATTCTTAAAAAGTTGTTTATATCCTTCTCCTGCTGAAGTCCAACCATCGCATCATGTCAAGTAAACTGATAGAACTCGAAACAATAGAATTTAATAAAATGTTAACTTATTTTAACTTTCAGGACAAGGAAAACCCTAACACAGAATTCCATTTTGATAACTTATTTGTGACTGTGATGAACCTTTTCTTTGCGGGGACGGAAACCACAAGCTCAACTTTACGGATCGGTCTAAGGATTTTACTCAAGTATCCAGAAGCTCTAGGTACGTGTGACATAACTGGAATTTGTTAATTTTAAAATAACTTTAATTTTAAAGTTATTTGCTTTAAATTAAAATTTGCTTTAATTTCCTATAGAAATGGAAGTGAACATTTTTTTTAACAATAATTGAAAAATTTGAATCCCATCATTTTTGGGGTTTTATGTTTTGCTTTGAAGTGAAATGATCACTGATAACCCAAAAGATGAAACCTAAAGTCTGAACCTCTTTCTCTCTGTCACGGGTGCTCCCGCTATCCATGGCTCGCATCATGGGCACACCTGTGCCCCTCTCTGTGGTGCGCCCACCCCCCCCCCTGGCCCTAACTCACACGTCCTTGCTCTCTAGGGTGCGTGGGCCAGCTCCCGAAGATTTAAAGGACCGGCGCATCGCTGATTGGCGCTGGCAATTCTGGTTTTCCTTTAAAGAGGACCTGTCACCCCATTTATCGGCACTAGGAGATGTTACTAAAGTAAGCAGCTCCTAGTGCTTGATCAAACGCCGCAGTGTTAGAGTGATAGCTAGAGATGAGCGAACACTAAAATGCTCGGGTACTCGTTATTCGAGACGAACTTTTCCCGATGCTCGAGTGCTCGTCTCGAATAACGAACCCCATTGAAGTCAATGGGAGACTCGAGCATTTTTCAAGGGGACCAAGGCTCTGCACAGGGAAGCTTGGCCAAACACCTGGGAAACTCAGAAAAGGATGGAAACACCACGGAAATGGACAGGAAACAGCAGGGGCAGCATGCATGGATGCCTCTGAGGCTGCTTAAACGCACCATTATGCCAAAATTATGGGCAACAGCATGGCCATGAAAGAGTGACAGAATGAAGCTAGATAGCATCTAAAACATGCAATAATTGACCCTGACACTATAGGGGACGGCATGCAGAGGCAGCGGCAGCAGGCTAGAGAGTGGCATGGCGACATACCCTAAATGGACTCAGGCTTCAAACCAATGGGTGGCAGAGAGGAACCAAAGGAGGTGAGCAAGAAGCGCTCAAATAATATCGGTACATGATAAAAGTTTGCCAGTATATTTTGTGGATTACACAGCAGGGTGGCGACAAAGTTAACATGGAAGCCATGAAAACAACCCAAAATTCTGCCTGACACAGCTCGTTTGATAAGGGGACCATGTATGCCTCTTCCAGCACCTGGCGCAGGTTATAGCCTCTTCCAGCACCTGGCACAGGTTATAGCGTAATTGTAAGCAGGACTTCATATAAGATTATATCTGGGAGATGAACTTCATGAACTGGTACATGTTACTATAGCCTAATAATTCACATAAATACACACAATACATATGACACACAAATACTTCACAAACACAATACATATGATACACTAATACTGCACACACATCCAGCACATATTATACACTTATATACTCTATAAACTCTTTACTTGTGGTGGAGGCAGAAGACTTCAAAAAAGATCCACACTCCCCCAGGACATCAGTGAAGGGTCTGGGCATCATAACATCCAGGATGGAGGAGACACAGAGCTGGAGGAGCTGCCACAGAAAGCACAAGTTTATACATGCTGAGGGATCCTGGCAGACATGTTAACTGAATCTCCATATACCAACACAGTCCAGGGGTGACAGAAGACGCCACATTAGATTTTATGTAAAACCTGAGATAAGATTTTTAGTATTTTTTCAACACCGAAAGCCACCAATAAAAATGCTCCATGACAACTTCTATAGAAAGGCTGGGCGAGCTGGGTGTTCAAAGTCTCATTTCCTTGTTGTGAAAGGACGACCCGTCACAACTTGGTGTCTCAGTGAATTTTATCGAAAGAATAAGATAATGGGGGTCATTTATCTTATCTCCGTTTGTTTTGGCTTGTTTTCGCCTGTCTTAGCCTCAGCTACTTTGGCCATATATTCATTTTTTTCCTTAAAAAGTTCTCTTTTTGCAACATTTGTTACAGTCATTTCTTTCCATTTCCTAAGTTTTCCTTAAGTATGGTTTCATCTGGAGCCAGAAAAAGTCGGCAATTTGAAAAGATAAATGTCATTTGTGACATTAAGCACATCTGGAATAGAAGATAAATATGTCTTACTGATGATTACTTACGTCTGGCAGACTTCAATTCACTTTTTAAAAATTCGCCAAAAAGGCACAAAAATTGCAATGCGCCAAAAAAGTCTCAAAAAGACATGAAAAAAATAAAGTGAAATGACCTACAAGGCGTTTTGAAATTTCATGAATTGAAAGTTATGAGGCCCGATGAAGACCTCTTCCCGACATCACAACGTTTTCCTCCATAAAACCTAATTGGAAACCTTTGAGTGTGCATCCACACGATACGTTGCATCACCTTTTTTTATGCGTTTTTTACGCATTCCAAAGGCTTCAACCTTGATCACATATTGAAGTAATATTGGGGCACATTTACTTATCCGGTCCCTGCGCGATCCTCGATCCGGACTGTCCGACGTGGATGAAGTCTGCCGCGATTCATGAAGATCGTTCGCCGGATATCCTACATGTGTCGCTTTCCCGTTTAGGTCCCCAGAGTTCACCGTCTTTCTCCATGTGCATGTAAGTGCATTGGATGCGACACAAATTTAAATGTTAAATCCCACGCATAGTCCAAATCTTTCGTATTGTCCGACAGCCCGCCCCCCGATTTGTGTCGCGTGAAAGCTGGCGCAATTGCGTCACAAAACAATCGCGTGCGACACAATCCCCGGCGCGATCCCGGAAAAGTCGGCAAAACCGTCGAAAATGTGTTTGCGGGACCCTTGGTAAATACTGCATTTGCTAAAACACATTGGGGTTAATTTACTAAGTGTCCGACCGCCGCACTTTAGCCGGGTTTCCGTTTTGCGCCGAATTGTCCCGGGTTTTTGGCGCGCGTGATCGGATTGTGGCGCATCAGCACTGGCTCGATCACGACAGAAATTGGGGGGGTTGCCGTCGGACAACCCAACGGATTCGGAAGAATTTTAAAAAGGAAATGAGTCCCAAGATCAGCACTTACATGCACCGGGAAGAAGAAGGTGAACTCCAGCGGACCTCGGCGTAGCAGCGACTCCTGCAGGAACTCGGCCGCACAAGGTTAGGTAATCGAGCTGGACCCGAATCCTCATCGGACAACACATCGCGGAATCGCGACGGGACCAGGTAAGTAAATCTGGCACTTTACAACCAGCTTTCCCAGAGCATATACACCTGATTGATCTGACCCGATCGGAAAGAAGGGAAGAGACGGAAACGGTGAAGAAACCAGGTGACATCACAATTCCTGGAGATGTGTCTCTCGTCTCACAAATACATTTATCTGACTCGACCCAATTAAAAGTTGGGAGACACATGTGCCGTCTCTTTTTTACTCTGAGCAACTCAGGGGTTAACTGTAGCATATATTTTCCACAGGCCGACCTATGACACAGCAAATAAGTATCACAATGCTGCAGATTGTATGGAAGGGGAGGAGATGGACGTTGTGTTGTAGACCTTTACACGGTGGGGGAGGTGTAACTGGGCTGGACGCTGTATTGTGGTGTCCATAAACAGGTTGTGGCATCCAGGCCAGCGGACAAGGTAAGTGACCCTGAGAGGAACCTGGGTGTGCCTCAAGGTAAGTGACCCTGAGAGGAGCCTAGGGGGGGAGGGGGAGAATGCTCAAGGTAAAAGTTGGATTACTTTTGTTGTTCTTTAAGTCCTGCCTTCTATGAATAAATACCCTCTTGAATGTTGTTCCCTGTATGCAATGAGCCTTAACTAATAGGCCCCATATGTTCAGGGGTATAACACGACGGGCGCTCAGGGGCCTCAGGGGGCCTGGGGCCCAGACGTATACAAGGAGACCAGTACTATTTGCAATATGCTGTAGTCAGGAGACCTCGGAGAGACTTTGCTTTGCTTGACGCCTCTGTATATGATGTTCTACAGGTTTCTTCAGAGGTTTAGTATCAGAGTGCATCAAAAATGTTCTAGGGAAGAAAATCCCCTTCAAGTCTCTTATTACTTTCCGTGGATACAGTGAAGTTCACTTAATTCGGGATTATGTAGCATAGAAATTCTGCAAAACAAGGCGGCTCAGAAGTTTGAACTTGTGCCGCCCCCTAGTGCCGCAGTTCATCTCCGCAGCTCCGCACCTCTTTTCAGTAGTGAACCAGTTAAAATGCTCCCCCTTAAAAAAGATCCAAAAAATATATTATGATTTTGAGCGTGAACAAAGGAAAGAAGAGAAAAGAAATGAACAAGCAGGAAAATCAGGGGTTAAGTTAAAAAACAAACCTGACATTTTTACACAATTGCAGTGAAAAAGTCACAATTTTTGCCACAACAACCTCCAGAGCAGGTGTTGACAAGGGGTTTCTTAAAAATGTGAGACTTTTGTGTGACAAGTCTCAAAAAAATGAACACTCACATGACTCATTTATCAACCACGAAGATAAATCGGACCAGCATATAGCCGCAGCCGCATATAGGTTCCCATAGACGGCAACACTGGTCCGGCGGTGGTACATCGCCACACTTGTGTGACACCGATCTGTGCCGTACACGGGGAAAAGATAGAGCATGCTCTCTTCCCCGTGTATGCGGCCGTGGCCGCTTTTCTCTTTGGAGTGGGTGATGGGTCACCTCCTCCATCTCCTCTCCAACGGGCTGTGTTAATATACCCTTAGGATTAATGTCGAACCCACTGGTTTTTGCAGCCAATCACATGCCTTTCACTGGAGGTGTAGATGCGATCTTGCCAAGCCCCACCCCCTGGCATTTGGATTGTGTTGGTAAACGCACTGGAAACGCCATGTGTGAACGCACCCTTAATGTTATAAGCATTAAGCCTTTTCTTTTAAAATCATGGGCAGATCATTTGGATCCGGGCCACCATCAGCTCTACCCGTGACTAGTGTAAATAAGGATTTTCTCCATAACATGTAAAATATAAATGTTTTCCAACTCGCGTATACAATCTAATATAAATATATCAGAAATGGCTTCCAGAAGTCGAGTAGAGTATAAGTATGTACAAATAAATGAAACAAATCACTAATTAGTACAAAGTCCACCAGATATGGACGGGAACCAAAATATACTGGCAAGGAGACAGAAGGTAACACAGCTTTCTAAAAGGGGCGGATCGTCCGTGTATATATATCTGGCCTGATGAAGGTCTTTAGTTGGAAACGTTGCCAGTTTCCGGTTTTAGATACTGCTGTTTTCATGACCTCTAAGATTTTAGGGTATTTTGGGTGTGTCTGGTCATTGCCAGGCTCCCGAGCTCTAGCGGGACCAGAAGATGTCCCATATGATCGACCACTACTAATAACCATCTACTATTGATGGGGGTTTGGTCCAGACTTTACATCGGGGTTCAGAAGCTTCACGTTCTGCCTTCGGTGATGGACTATGTCTGATTGTAAGATTTCTATATATCTTCATTGTAGTTTCACTGGGGACAATGGACATCACTGGAGTTGGGACCGTTATCTTGGTTCTTTGTGTCACGTGTCTCATTCTTCTCATGATGTGGTCAGGAAATGGGAAGCGGAAGGAGATGCCTCCTGGACCAACCCCCCTCCCCCTTCTGGGAAATATCCTACAGCTGAACATGAAAGAGCTACATCAATCATTCATGAAGGTGAGAATAAAAAAAAAAGATAACATCTCTTGGAGGGGGTCATTTATCTTTAGTCAGGATTTTTTTGTGTGTCTTTTCTGTTTTTATGGGTTTTTTTTACTTTTTTGATTTATCTTTGAGGTTAATCTATCAGGCAGCTGAGCCTATGGGGTTTTTGCGACTTTTTATTAAAGTGTCACACTAAAGTCTCAAACTCTTCTGCAAGTGCTTCCAAAGTTTTTCCTACGTCTGGTCAGGACTGCAGTTTATTTGAGACTTTTTAAACCATGATTTGTGCCAAAATGGCAACTTTTTCATATGTTTACATATTTAAAGATATTTCAGGCGCAACACTTTGCTAGACAAGTGGAAACGTAGCGAATTTAGGCAAAAACATATCAAATGTGTGAAAAAAGCTGCAAAAAAAGAGAAAATACTAAGATAAATGACACCCCACAGTAAATACACCAACAAATGTTTTTTGACTGTTTAACTTTAAAGGAAATCTACTATTTTTATGCGTTGTGAACCAAACATACCTTGAGAATTCTGTAGCAACACTGATGCAGAAACATATCTTGTTTAATCCCTGAACCAAGTGGTTTTGCTCATAAAACAATTCTAAAGTTCAGGACATTGGGAAAGCTGGGTTACCATTCATAAATACATTACACACAGAGGTTCCTGAACTGTCTAGACAGGACTAATCAACCTGAGCTGGATGATTCATACACAGGAGCTGAGAAATTGTGCAGCAATTGATTACTTCTGCCTGCCAGGGATAACACAGTGATGACATATTCTTGGCTTATTCTGGGCAGGACAAGGCTGGTGCAGTGCATAATTAGTGTGAGGAGAAGTGCCTCATTATCATGATTTTATATTTTTTTTTCAGTAAAGCCACTCAATTCAGGGATTAAACAAGATATGTTTCTGCATCACTGTAGCTACAACATTCTGAAGCTATGTTTGGTTCATAATGCATAAAAACAAACCTTATCTGTGTTTCAGCTTGACTACTTTAAGGAGAAGAAAGGCTGTTTTATTTCAAAACCATGCCATTCCGGAGATGCATGGTATAGGAGCTCAGACTCATTCTTTTAAAGGGATCTAGTAGCCACATTTTTCACAAAAACAGCAGGTTCCCATAGAGCCTCATTTAACTAAATAGCACCTTTCTTTTAGCTAAAAATTGTTTTCTTAAAAACAAAAAAAAAATCTTGTTTTTTGTCATTATTGTAGAGAGAAAAATATATAATCGGAACGAAAGAAAAATGAAGCTCCGCACCAGTGTAGATTAAAATCTTTCTGTCTTCTATGAAGCTTTATTTAATTTTCAAAAATCCATTTAGCGTCCATAGAAATCAGCAGACATTTGCTTACTATGCACTCACGAGGAGAAATAGCCTACGCGTTTCAGGTGCGCTATGCACCCTTAGTCATGGCTAATTCCATATCTGGAGTGCAAGGATAAATACCACTCCCATGCAATCACCTCGTACCTTGGACAGGTGAAGCAAGGGAGCGGAATCAACCCGAGCGTAGGCTATTTCTCCTCGTGTGGGCATTGTAAGAAAATGTCTGCTGATTTCTATGGACTGTAAATGAATTTTTGAAAATTAAATAAAGCTTCATAGAAGACGGAAAGATTTTAATCTACACTGGTGCGGAGCTTCATTTTTCTTTCGTTTTTGTTGTCATACCTAGTGTACAGCCAGATCCTGAGTCAGAGGGAGATGTTCTCCCATCCTTAATCACCTCCTTCTCACCATTCGGCACTTTATGTCACATGAACAGGGTGATGTCATCTAGGGTCACTTACTCACTTACATTTGCAAAATCTACCCCATGTATGTATCTGATCACATGAAATCACAGCATGCCTCCATGGAGCCATGGAAGGATACATACATGCATAGATTTAGCAAATGTTAGTGGGTAAAAGACCTTCGATTACAACACCCAGGTCAAATGACATAAAATGCTGAATGGTGAGAAGGCATGGGGCGAAGAAGTGAGGAAGGGAGGACAAGCCCCCTTTACCTTGCTCAGGATCTGGCTCTGTGCCAGATAAGATAACAAAGTTGATTTAAAGGTGATGCAAGGGAAATAATTTTTGGCTAAAAGAACGGAGTCAGTTAATAGCGATCTATGGGAACCCATCACTTACTGCATATATGAATAATTGTGAAAGGTTCCATTTAAATGAACATTAGTCCTTACTCCAGGTCATGAGGCTGTTTCTAAAAAAGTGGGTTTCTAACATTAAGTAACGTCTTTAATATGGACCTCATCCAACTACTTGTCTGCACACGTCCCACAGCTTGCAAAGGATTATGGAGATGTTTTCACCGTTCACCTTGGGACGAGAACGGTTGTCGTCCTTCATGGATATGATGCGGTGAAGGAAGCTCTAGTGGACAGAGCTGATGTCTTCAGCAACAGAGCAAAAGTTCCTGTAGCGGACATAATCTTTAAGGGCTATGGTAAGTAACTTACTCCATCATTATGTTTACTATAATTTACTATGAATAGTAGTCATGCTCAATACCCTCTTGGTGGATATAACTACATGGTCAGAGTACATGTTTATTGCTTTCAGGAGTTATCCTCAGTAATGGAGAACGTTGGAGGCAACTCCGTCGATTTTCCCTTACCACAATGAGAAATTTTGGCATGGGTAAGAGAAGTGTGGAAGAGCGGATCCAAGAGGAGTCACGCTGTCTTAGAGATGAGCTTAGGAAACATAAAGGTAAGTATAAGAAAAACAAATCATAATGTGGATATTAGGTGGTCGGTAGAGTAATATAAAGTTACCACAACCAGATCTACTTCTCATAAGCTTGGGAAGCCGTCCACAATGATAAAGGTGACTTCCCTCAGGTCCATTGGCTGCATTTTCTTTGTATCTTGTCTTCTGTGAAGTTTAAGTTTGTCACCATTAGGGATGAGCGAACCCATTGAAGGTTTTCCGAAACTGAACCCCAAAATTCCCCAGTAACACCTGCTATTGGTGCCACAATTTTGCCAAGGATGATCACTTGATGATGTCACAGGGAGTGGCGATCCTTGGTAAAATGGCCCGGAATATTTAATAGTTTACATCAGAACTGATTGGGAGTTAAATATCATGGGAGGGGGCCTGAACTTCTGACTAAAGTCTGGCTTTGAAGATTCAGGTGCATTCTTCAATAGTCACCATTGTTACTCTCCATTGTTCCCTTTGGTTGAGGAGATTGGAAAGTAAATTCAGATACTAAAGTTAAATCATATTGGAAGCACGATGGAAGTTCTTCTTAAGCTTATTGGTTGATTATTTTCTTCTGTATGGTAGTCGAGGTTCAATAAATGTCTTATTTTGTGAAGGTTCTTATTTCGACCCCACCTACCTACTGACTTTGGCGGTTTCCAATGTGATTTGTTCAATTGTCTTCGGTGAGCGTTTTGAGTATAAGGATGAAAAATTTCTTGGACTACTGAGCAAATTGAAAGAAACCTTCAAAATAATAAACTCTTCAGCTGGACAGGTAATAAATGTCTGCAAGAGTAGATGTAAAGCCCAGTCAAAAGAAAAATTTGAAAAGTGTAATTTTAGAGAATACATTGCATTGAAGCAAATCTCCCATCAAAGTCCAGCACAACAAACCAGGGTCATGTACTCCTAGATCTAGGCACTGTGACACTGGTCTTATATTTCTTATCCATTGGCTCCTCCCTTCTAAAATCCACCTTTAAAATTATGCTAATTAGCCAGAAGGGCTCTGAGGGTTGTTGCTGTGTGTGCTGAAACTACTGCTGCCGATGATAACATGAGCGTGAGCAGGGGAAGAGTGAGACCAGCCTGTGGGTGTTGCCACCTATGAAGATGTCGCATGGAGGAGCTCTGGTAATGCCCCCCAGTGCCCTTCTAACTCATTATCATAATTTTGCATGTTGATTTTAGAAGGCATATTGGATGACAAATATAGGAAAATTACCACAGTCACGATGCCTGGATTTGAGTGAGTGTCCCTGGTTTATCATGTTTCATTGTGATTATGGATTTCCTTTAAAAGCTATGGACATCTTAGTAAAATAGCAATCAATAAATACACATAAAACTAAGTTCTTGTAGTAAATTGCCATCTTGTAATACATTCCTAAATCATAATTTTCGAAATGCAGGCTTTTTTACATTCATAGTTTTGGCTGGTGGATCTTCTCCATCACTGGTCATATGTAATCTTCTGTCTGCTTAAATGAAATGGCACAGCTCTATGTCAATGTCTTTACCCACTCCCCAGTCATTGAAATGTATCTGTCTCTTTTGACATTACTTAGAGTTGTGAGCGGAAAGACTGAGCAATGATTATGTTGTACATAAAGAAAGAGTGGCTGAGTAAGGTGGTGAGCAGTCTGCTGTGAGACAGGAAGGGGCGTGGCAGAGGAAGGGCCATGACTGAAGGAGTTGAGAAGCATGACTTGGTAGAGCTTGCAGCATGAGGGGAAAGCAGTTAACAATGTGGATCCTGGTGGCTGGGAAGCTGTGTATAGTCATTAATGCAGATTTCTTGAATACATATCTATAGGTACAAAGATTAGCCTTGTTTTGTTGTCAAAGGTGTGCATAGCCTTCAACAGTTGGGCTATGGACACAACTATTCTAAGGGGTGGATTTTCCCATTAAAGATTGATCTTCTTTTAAAACTATATATATTTTTTTTTAATTGTAGCTGCTCAATGCTTTCCCGCGAGTTTTCCAACATATGCCTGGACCACACCAGAAAGCTTTCAGGAATATTTTATCCCTAAAAGGGTTTGTGCGGGACAAAGTGAAGGAACATCAGGAAACATTGGACCTAAACTGCCCCAGAGATTTCATAGATTGTTTTCTCATAAAAATGGAGGAGGTAAGTAAGATGGAGGAATTTAGAATTCTTAAAAAGTAGTTTATATCCTTCTCCTGCTGAAGTCTCACCATCGCATCATGTCAAGTAAACTTCTATATATGGAAACAATAATTCAATAAAATGTTACCTTATTGTCACCTCCAGGACAAGGAAATCCTTAACACAGAATTCCACTTCGACAATTTATTTGTAACCGTGATGAACCTTTTCTTTGCTGGGACGGAAACAACAAGCTCAACATTACGGATCGGTCTAAGGATTTTACTCAAGTATCCAGAGGCTCTAGGTACGTGTGACATAACTGGAATTTGTTAATTTTAAAATAACTATTTGTTTTAATTTCCTATAGAAATGGAAGTGAACAGATTTCATTTTTTTTTAACAATAATTGAAAAATTAGAATCCCATCATTTTTGGGGTTTTATGTTTTGCTTTGAAGTAAAATGATCACTGATAACCCAAAAGATGAAACCTAAAGTCTGGACCTCTTTCTCTCCTCTATGGCAGCGTTTATGTTGCTCCTATTTCGCATGTATGTTTTTCCCCCTAACATTAAGGGTCCTGGCAAGAATGCAACCTTAGTCCAGTGTTGCATTGCCCATTTTTGATGGTCGTTAGTACATTCAACTATCATTTAAAGGTAGCTACAAGATTCCCATAGTTTAGCCAAAAGTAAAACGAGTTATAAACAGAGTAGACGAAGTCCAAGTTTGCTTCACCATTATTACTTTCCATCGTTTTCTTCGGCTTAAGAGAATAATGAAAGTAAATTCTGATACTAAATGGAAATACTGTAAGCCTGACAGAAGATGGCCTTCTATAAATGTTAGTCAATTGTAACTGATACTAAATGGAAGTGCCTCCATTTGGTAACAATGGGGCTTATGTACTAAGGGTCCCCCGACCGCATTTGTCGGGTTTTCTGACTTTTCGGGGATCGCGTCGCCGAGACAGGTACTTAGAAGCGGATTGTGAAGCAATCCGACAGACTATCAGACGGATTCGGACAAACCTGGAGATTTAACTTAAAAATTGTGTCGCAATCCAAGCACTTACATACACTTGGAGGAAGCTGGTGAACTCCAGCAGAGTTCCTGATCGGGGAAGCGACACATGCAGGATATCGGGCGCACGATCTTTGTGAATCGTGCCGGAGTGCATTATCATCGGACACTCGGGAACTTGGGAACGCCTGTGGCTGAGTAAGAAAATGTGCCCCAATATCTATGGGTATACAACTAAGCACCATCTGCACCCTGTAGGGAGCCTGCCTGTGACAGTCCCTATGGGGTTCATGAAAAATATTGACTTATGACTTAATTCTTCTCAGCTAAAGCCCAAAAAGAAATTGGCATGGTGATTGGCCAGAACCGTTGTCCATCGGTGGAGGACCGCAGTAAGATGCCTTATACAGATGCAGTTATTCATGAAATTCAGAGATTTGCAGACATCTTGCCTTTGGGTGCTCCACATGCTGCAGCAGAAACTACTGTCTTCAGAGGATACACAATCCCAAAGGTTGGAAGATATTAATAATAGTATGACTATATCTGTAACAGTACGGCCAAAATGCTATTTTGTAGAAGCTCTTCACAGCTCAGCCACTGCTCAAGACCAGACTGCTTGGATCACAGCCAAAAATCCAGCTCCATTAAAAATAAAAACTTTCTTTATTAGAACATACAAAAACTGTACTAAACAGCTGGCTCGTTTCTTCAAAAGAAAGAAATCACATGCTCTTAGTCATATCTGTCACAGGTCCATGTTTTGGATGGCACTCACTTACCTCTCCATGACCCTGCTCCCGTCCAGGCTCGGCCGGCACTCGAAGCTTTAAAAGGCCAGTGCACCGCTGATTGCTGCTGGCCACTTCTGGGTTTCCATATAGACCGGAGGCTCCCATCATTCCCCTGCCAGATCTTTGAGCTACTTTGCCCTCGACCTTAGCTGCCACATCAGGCTGGTCGCACCTGTGGGACAACCTGGTGGCACCCTGCTGCAGCAAGTCCATCCCGCTTTGCAGCGGGCTCTGGTGAATACCAGGTGCCACTTAGACTCCAGTCCCAGGTGTCGGCTAGTTCCACCTCCTGCAGTGGTCCAGGGGGTTCACTGACCCCGAACCCTGACAATAGCTAAGGGCGTGTGAATTTCTTTTGGCCAAAACGCGTTAGCTGTTGAGTACAGATAGTCATGTCGCTCTTTTTTAATATCTTCTGATGAGGAAAGTTTTTATTTTTAATGGAGTTGGGACCTTAAATCTTTTCAACTTATATAGACAATATAGATGGTCGTCAGGATTTTCAAGTACCGTAGTATTTGGAGAATAATGGAATTACTTGGACTGTGATTGCTTTGTAATGACACATTGGGACATTTTCAGATATAATTTAGTTTAGTCTGATTATAATCTCTATGTAATGTATATAATTTGTGATAATTTGTTGTGCTTCCTGGTGGTCTTATCACTTGTCTGGATAGTGAGTTATTCCTCTTCCTTTATATAAGGAATGGGAACCTGATTTATCTAGAATGTCCCTTTAAGGTCATGCTACATAACGACCTACAACATGGCTCCATTGATTGCCAATACGACAAAAACTAATTTAATCTTCGAGCATGAACTTCCTGATTGACAGCCAATAAAACATGTCAACATATTTTTATTCTGTTTTTTCCATTTACTTAAAGGACACCACTGTGTTTCCTCTACTGACCTCAGTGCTGAAAGATCCAAAATATTTTCAAAACCCGGAGAAGTTTGATCCAAGTCGCTTTTTGGATGACAGTGGAGTGCTCCGGAAGACGGAAGCATTCATTCCATTTTCAACAGGTACTGACAAGTCATGAAAAATTGGACCATGCTGATAGCCAAGGGGTTGGCAGATATACCACTGGTGACAACTTTTTCCCTTAAGGGCAAATGGGATATAAAAATTTCAGGTTTGCAAAAAAAAACTTAGGTTTGGCCACCTTTACTCTAATGTATATGAAAAGCTTTTGAGGACTGATATTGACTGTAGTAAATGTGATATATATCAAATCATGTTTTGGATTTGGGTAAAAATCTACTAAAATCCCTGTTTTTTTTCTTTCTCCTGCAGGAAAGAGAATCTGCCTTGGAGAAGGAATGGCAAGAATGGAGATCTTTCTGTTCCTCACCTTTATACTGCAGAATTTCAATCTGAAGTCAGATGAAGACCCTTCTTCTATTGACCTCTCCCCTCTCCCTAATACTAATGGCGTAGTCCACCGGCCTTACAACATACAATTGGTCCCACGTTGACCTTGTAGCGTGTCTTAAAGTACCTGGACTCCAGTGCGAAATCCTCTCATCTATTCCAAGGTACACCAATTATAGTTGCAGCACTGGTCTCCTCATGGGGTGTAGTTGTCCACGCTTAGACTTTAGAAGTAACCTACTGCAATGAATTAGCTTTGCTTGATGTCTCATGAGTAAATGCTGCAATTACATTGTCAAATTTTATGGAAATATATTTTGGTGGTAACGGGGAGCCTCAATGCTTGCTATACTTAACTGGGAATTAGAAGACTGGACAACTCAAAATGGGTAGTTTAGATTACCCAAAGAAAATTAATCACATGGACGACATGTTATTGGAGAAGTAGTAAACAAAGATGGAATTGGGTTTAATTTACCATTGTAAATACACAAGGTCAACCCCCATGTAATACCAGCTGTCAACTCATTCAAATGTCCTTCCAAGCATGCCGCATATATACCAATTACTTCTGAACATGGTATGGTATCAGATTGACAAGGGACCAGATGAGAAGGACATGAAGGTCATTAGACTCTTCCTCCATTGCTTCTCTTGTTCCAATAAATGTGTAATGGAGTGTCAGCCACTTCCTAAAACTCCATTTAGATAACCATTACCCTGTCCTGACCTGAGGTAAGTCATCTAAAAGAACTATTTCTAAGAACCTGCATCACTGTGGCTACATTGTTGGCAGAAGACTCTGATGGCTCTCACCAGTTTTGGACTGGGTTGCCTTTGGCCAACCAGAGGTTGCATTTCCTTCTTTGTAGGACACGTTTATGTACGACTGATCATGGGAATGTGTTGCCGATTTTTGTCTTGACTCATTAAACTTTGATAACAAAATACATAGCATTTAATAACTTGTTATTTCCTGATCATTTATTGTCGCTAGTGATGTAATGATGGGTCAGTGGTGGTTTCTATATTGAGAACATTGTGCAGGGAGGTGGAGGTGATCAGCTCTGATATAATCTATAGTCAGTAGTGATATAATGATGGTTTACTGTTATCTATACAGAGGTAAGGGTCGGACCAGAGAATCCAATAGTGGGCCCAAACACCTGTTCCCCATCAGATGTTGTCATCATGCACCGCACATCCTTTCCCAATCAGTTTGGCTGGCTGTAACTATTATGGGACATTGTTATCTTGGTAACATTATACAGTTAGTGATTGTGTCAGAGAGACAAGTCTACCTATTGTAGCCTAGGGTGGGGAATGGAGGTTGTGGTCCCCTAGAAGGCTTAGGCCCCGAGCTACCATCTACTTTATTTTCCACTACTGTCCATTATATACAGTCAAATACACATTTATATATTCATACACAAACCCCCATATTTATAAATCTACACACATAGGGGGTCATTTACTAAGGGCCCGATTCGCGTTTTCCCGACGTGTTACCCAAATATTTCCGATTTGCGCCGATTTTCCCTGAATTGCCCTGGGATTTCGGCGCACGCGATCGGTTTGTGGCGCATCGGCTCTGGCATGCACGCGACGGAAACCGGGGGGCGTGGCCGAACAAAAACCCGGCGGATTCGGAAAAACCGCCGCATTTAGAAAAAAAATTGGTCGCACGCGCCATACTTACACGCACCAGGAATAGATCAGTGAACTCCGACGCAACTCGGCGGACCTCGGAGCAGCAGCGACACCTGGTGGACATCGGGCGCAGGACCTTCATGAATCGCCGGAAGACCCGAACGCTCGTCAGAGAACGCGAATTGACCGGGTAAGTAAATGTGCCCCATACGGTTCATATGTTCATGCACATTTCTACATGTATCTATGTGTATACGGACACTCGCGTGTACATGCATGTGCCCTCACTGAATTCCTGTCCCATTGAGGATAGCTGTAGTAGGGGGCAGCAGACATAAGGATCTATCTATTCCTTTTACCAGTTCTATCACTTCAGCTGTAATGTCCATGAAGGCATGACCACCTCTGCCCTGACCACCTCTTTATCTAATATCAGAGCCCTCACCTCTATACAGAGGCGGATAGTGTAGAGCCAACCGGTCTATGTGGAAAATACATAACTGATGGAAGCATTGCAGCTTTCAGGGTGGAGACCGGGAGGGAGGAGGAAACAACCATGTAACTGTGCCAGCAACCCTGGAGCTACTGGAAAGTAGGTTTTATAGGGGCGGTCCATCGTGATTTTGCCAAGTGGGGTCCGACCCAGGTTCTTACTGTTAACTGTAGCGATCCAAAGTGTGAATCCTTATTACATGCAATGACATGCTGAGCTCTGGAATTAATGGGTGGAGATGCTGGATGTATATCACTCAATATTACATTGAACACCTTTATTCGGGGGGAGGTGCAGATTTGCTGTATGCTATAAAGTTGGACAGTGATAATAATCAGGTTACAGTACGCAAGTCGGGGGAGAAGGTAAGTAATACAGACAAGGACGTAAGTTTGCTTAAATGTGCAGGTAACATATATGTAAGATGATAGCATGAGATATAGCTGTTCTCCAATCCTGACGTCTATGCATTAAAAATCATAGTCAGCAAATGCCCGGCCGTGGCTCAAGACCAAGTCATGGAACACTTGACCTCAGGCTGTGATCACTGAACCTTTTTAAAAAAATTTATAAAATCAGAAAATTGTTGGAAGATAATTAGAACTGCATTACCAGACCCAGTCCATAGACCAGGGTGGCATGTAAATAAACTTCTCTTTGGACTTTGGCAAACAAGTTGTGACTATTTTTGGAACCAAGATAGGCGAACTCTGCTGCCCGACTAATCCATCTGTCTCCTTGCTTCTTCTCTCTGCCGGTGTCTCCACTGGTCACACATTGTACAACAATTTCAGCGTAAAATACTAACTATGACTTCCAAAGCTTAGAATATGTGAGGGTCTCCGTGAGGTTGTGTTTGAACTTGGACTCAAGGCAAACAAAATATGAGTGATGTGGTGGGGTTTGGTGGTGAGGGGTCGTGTAACTGATATATCAGGTGGCAACTTAAGCTGCAAAGAATCAAAGTGGCCTAATGCATGTCCCAGCTAAGAATTTGTGTGAAGGAGATCGAAAAAGAGGCAAAGGTGTTCCTAAAGACCCCATTGAAAGAGGATGACATGAATTTTCAACCGGTTGGTCTAAAAAAAAAAATAATTTGAGAGGTGGATTGTGATATCACCAAGTGCAATCCTCAGTAATACCCTTGGAGCTGCTCCGCCTGCTACATCTTTAGTTAGACTTACAGTATATACTCACGTATAAGCCAAGTTTCTAAGCACAATTTTTGTGCTGAAAAAGCCCAACTTTTTATACTGTTATATATTTAAAAAAATTAGTACTCACCCTCTGGGGCTGACCCCCTGCATCCTTCTCTCCCTAGAGCACGTCCTTGGGTTTCCGGCCGGCCAGGCAGATGCGCGTCAATTCAATCTGCTGGGACAGAAACTATGACGTGGCTATGACGACATTGCCATAAGTTTGTGTTCTGGCAGATCGCATAGACGTGCATCTGCAAGGCTGGCCGGGAACCCAAAGACGGACTGCTGGGGGTCAGCGCGGAGGAGTGAGTAATTACTTCATTTTTTGAAGGGGGCTCTCTGTTATGGGAATTATGATAATTGGGGCATTCTGTGATGTGCATTATGTTAATGGGGCATTCTACTGGACATTATATTCATTTGGGCAATCTACTGGACATTATAATAATTGGGGGCATCTGTGATGTGCATTGTGTTAATGGGGCATTCTACTGGACATTATATTCATTTGGGCAATCTACTGGACATTTTATTGATGAGGGAAGACATTTCATTAGGTCAATACGTTTTACCAGTATTTTTGGTGGTAAAATTCGGTACCTCGGCTTATACTCTAGTATATATACGATACTTTACAGGTTAAAAACCTGTTTTCCCTATGAATTTACGAAGATAATTTGAAGTAATTATATAACCATTGCTAATCAAAGCGCACAGGACATTACTATAAATTGCCGTGTAGGCATTTTTGAGTAGCTACTTATATAACCAGTTTAAGAGCTACAGATGAGGAAAACTTCCAATTTTTATTACAGGTTGGATTGATTGTTTTTTTTGTTTTTTTAGGTCTAAATATTTTAATTCGAGATTATCAGTTTTGAACAAAATGTTTTTATACAAAAATATTTTTATAAAAATTTTTTTATGACAAATCAAAGAGATGAATGATACGTATGATACAATCTTTTAGGACAATACATACAGTGCCCATATAGTCCCCAACAGTGGCAGATCTTAAAGCCAAATGTCTACCGGAAACACAATTATAATGTATTGTTTGTAGTACTAGGGGGCCCCCAAGCCTCTTGGCTCAGTTGCGAGTGCACCCTCCGCACCCCCTGAAGTTACACTTCTTGTCCCAACTTCATCGCCTTCAAAGACGAGATCTCCCTAAGATGCCACCATGAAGACTGATGAAGTTGCAGAAGAAGAAGTATTTATAATAAGTTTATTATTATTAATTATAAGTAATTACTTATATAAGTCTTAAACTTGAGCTCTGGAGTGAGAGGATTGAGGAGGTGCAGGATATTTGGATGGCCGGTCACTTGAATGAAGACCTTTACACAGTGGGGGAGGTACAGACCTATTACACAGAATATTTATCACAGGACGGTCCTGAAAAACAAATAGGAGCACATGAGCCACCGGGCACCGAGAGGAGTCACAGGTACAAGTACATTTCTAAAATATTTTTATATTATTATGCAGAATCAGTTGAGCTGAGTCTAGAATGTTCATAGGTCATATTTTATATGTTTCCCTGTACCACACTACACACACAAACGGCAACATTGACATGTGTAGTCTGTACAGGGACTTGCAGTGGGTAGGGTTTGTACTTTCCAGTTTTTCCTAGAACTTGTTGGAAGTCACAACCAGGAGCAGATTATGGTTGGCGGGGGTCGGGGGACCCTTCTTCGCAAAATCTGGTGGATGTTCCCAATGACTGTAGCCCAGCCAGGGTACACATATAACATTGATGTAATAGGCAGGGTCTCCCCTTTAATCCATAATCCATCTAATAGTGAGGGTACCACATAGTCAGTAATCCATGTAGTAGGCAGGGCCCCCTTAGTGAGTAATCCATGTAATAGGCAGGGTCTCCCATAGTCAGTAATCCATCTAATAGGCAGGGTCCCCCATAGTCAGTAATCCATCTAATAGGCAGGGTCCCCCATAGTCAGTAATCCATCTAATAAGCAGGGCCCCCATAGTCAGTAATCCATCTAATAGTCAGGCCGCCCCATAGTCAGTAATCCATGTATAGTCAGGAGGCCCCTCAGGGAGTAATCCATCTAAGGTAGGGTCCCCCATAGTCAGTAATCCATCTAATAGGCGGGGTCCCCCATAGTCAGTTAATCCATGTAGTCAGGGCCCTCTCAGTGAGTATCCACTAATAGTAGGGTCCCATAGTAGATCCATCTAATAGGTAGGGTCCCCCATAGTCAGTAATCCATCTAATAGGTAGGGCCCCCATAGTCAGTAATCCATCTAATAGGCAGGGTCCCCCATAGTCAGTAATCCATCTAATAGGCAGGGTCCCCCATAGTCAGTAATCCATCTAATAGGCAGGGTCCCCCATAGTCAGTTAATCCTCTAATAGGCAGGTCCCCCATAGTTCAGTAATCCAGTGTAATAGTCAGGGCCCCCATAGTCAGTAATCCATCTAATAGTCAGGGCCCTCTCAGTGAGTAATCCATCTAATAGGTAGGGCCCCCATAGTCAGTAATCCATCTAATAGGCGGGGTCCCCCATAGTCAGTAATCCATGTAATAGTCAGGGCCCTCTCAGTGAGTAATCCATCTAATAGGTAGGGTCCCCATAGTCAGTAATCCATCTAATAAGCAGGGCCCCCATAGTCAGTAATCCATCTAATAGGCGGGGTCCCCCATAGTCAGTAATCCATGTAATAGTCAGGGCCCTCCATAGTCAGTAATCCATGTAATAGTCAGGGCCCTCTCAGTGAGTAATCCATCTAATAAGCAGGGCCCCTATCAGTATCCAGTAATGCAGGGTCCCCCATAGTCAGTAATCCATCTAATAAGCAGGGCCCCCATAGTCAGTAATCCATCTAATAAGCAGGGCCCCCATAGTCAGTAATCCATCTAATAAGCAGGGCCCCCATAGTCAGTAATCCATCTAATAACAGGGCCCCCATAGTCAGTAATCCATCTAATAAGCAGGGCCCCATAGTCAGTAAATCCATCTAATGCAGGGCCCCCATAGTCAGTAATCCATCTAATAAGCAGGCCCCCATAGTCAAATCCATCATAAGCAGGGCCCCATAGTCAGTAATCCTCTAATAAGAGGCCCCCATAGTCAGTATCCATCTAATAAGCAGGGCCCCCTAGTCCGAATCCATCTATAAGCAGGCCCCCATAGTCAGTAATCCATCAATAACAGGGCCCCCATAGTCAGTAATCCATTGTAATAAGCAGGGCCCCCATAGTCAGTAATCCATCTAATAAGCAGGGCCCCCATAGTCAGTAATCCATCTAATAGGCAGGGTCCCCCATAGTCAGTAATCCATCTAATAGGCAGGGTCCCCCATAGTCAGTAATCCATCTAATAGGCAGGGTCCCCCATAGTCAGTAATCCCTGTAATAGTCAGGGCCCTCCATAGTCAGTAATCCATGTAATAGTCAGGGCCCTCTCAGTGAGTAATCCATCTAATAGGTAGGGTCCCCCATAGTCAGTAATCCATCTAATAGGCGGGGTCCCCCTAGTCAGTAATCCATGTAATGTCAGGGCCCTCTCAGTGAGTTAATCCATCTAATAGGTAGGGTCCCCCATAGTCAGTAATCCATCTAATAGGTAGGGTCCCCCATAGTCAGTAATCCATCTAATAGGCGGGGGTCCCCCATAGTCAGTAATCCATGTAATAGTCAGGGCCCTCCATAGTCAGTAATCCATGTAATAGTCAGGGCCCTCTCAGTGAGTAATCCATCTATAAGCAGGGCCCCATAGTCAGTAATCCATGTAACATGCAGGGTCCCCCATAGTCAGTAATCCATCTAATAAGCAGGGCCCCCATAGTCAGTAATCCATCTAATAAGCAGGGCCCCCATAGTCAGTAATCCATCTAATAAAGCATAGTCAGGCCCCATAGTCAGTACCATCTAATAAGCAGGGCCCCCATAGTCAGTAATCCATCTAATAGTCAGGGCCCCATAGTCAGTAATCCATCTAATAGCAGGGCCCCCATAGTCAGTAATCCATCTAATAAGCAGGGCCCCATAGTCAGTAATCCATCTAATAAGCAGGGCCCCCATAGTCAGTAATCCATCTAATAAGCAGGGCCCCCATAGTCAGTAATCCATCTAATAAGCAGGGCCCCCATAGTCAGTAATCCATCTAATAAGCAGGGCCCCCATAGTCCAGTAATACCATCTAATCAGGGCCCCAATCAGTAACCATGAATAAGCAGGGCCCCATAGTCAGTAATCCATTAATAGCAGGGCCCCCATAGTCGCTAATAATCCCAGCCCCCCCCTAATAGCCCAAAAACAGGGCCCCCAAGTCAGTAATCCATCAATAAGCAGGGGCCCCCATAGTCAGTAATTCCATTAATACTGCAGGGCCCCCCATAGTCAGTAATCCATCTAATAAGCAGGGCCCCCATAGTCAGTAATCCATGTAACATGCAGGGTCCCCCATAGTCAGTAATCCATCAGACAGTGTCCCTCTTTAGTCATAGGGTCGACCCCTTAGTCATAAATTGGGCAGGTTCTCCTTTAATAATAAGGTAGGGTGCCCCTCATAGTAATTAAAAAGGCAGGGTTTGCCTTAGTAGTCAGTTTGCCTTAGTTTCCTTTTTAAAAAAAAACTACTTTTATTTGCATAATGGAATTCTTTTGGGAAAAATCCTTTCCATTATCACCTCCCAAGAGCCATAATTTTTAAAATATTTTGTCCATGTGGCTGTGTAAGGGCTTATTTTTTGGATAAAGACCGGTAGTTTTTATTTGTACACACATGGGGTCCATAAAGCCTTTAATATATTTTTTTCCCTTTTTTTAAAAAGTGTTTTCAGCTTAGGTTGGCACAGATGTGGAAATACAAAATTAGTGTGACTTTCAGTTTTTTTTTTTATACATTATAGTTTTTTTGTTTTTACCTAATACTCTATTTACTTATGTAGTGCAGTCAGGGCCGTATTTATGCCAGGGCCCTGGGGACACGGTGCCTTGGGGCGGCTGGGCCTGTTGGGGGGAGGGTGGAGGGAGGCCCCAGGTGTCGGTCGGTGGTGGGTGCTGGTGGAGCAGCACGAACTGGTGGAGAAGCAGTAACTTTATATGACCTGCAGTACATGTGGCCTAAAGGACCTTTGATGTGATCATGACCATGTGACTTTTATGTGGGAGTAGCAGTACAGGAAGATATGGGACAACATTAGGGAAGTGAAGCAAAAGCAGCCTGAGCAAGGGTTGGGGGAGAATGTGGGTTTTAGGGGGGGGGGATATAGGTTGCAGTGTGACATGATGTGCAACATCCCCCACCGGGGCCTAGCCCTTGAGGTGCGGCCTGGAGACAGCCGGGGCCCGCGGTACCAGAGTGGCTGGCGGTTGCGGCCTAAGCACGCTATTGTCACGGTGCTTGGTACGGGGGAACCGGAGGGCTGTCCTACAGCCTGGCAGGTCTCCAGCAGGGTGGTGTTGGCAAGAAATGATGAGGGAGAGGCTGCTATAGCGGATCTTTCTGGGGCAACCCCTTAATGTCCCGAGTGTGAGTCTCTGTGTGATGGACAGGGTGCCAGTGATGAAGGCAGCCGTATTAGCAGGGACCAGACGGAGACAGAAGTTGAAGAAAACAACTTACAGTTCTTTATTTGAACCGGCAGGAACCGCAGCAACGTGCCTTTAACAGGTAGATGGAGTGCTGAGATGTGAGTTGGAGGGAGCCTCAGGAGATAGTTCACCAGCCTGGATGTAGAGGGCAGGCTGGGAGGCAGCTGTGTCCTGGTAAGAAGCTTCAGCTTGTCCTGTAGGGCTTCAGGTATCACCTTTAAAGGTAAGATGATACCCCTTTCCTCACTATACTAACTCTAGTCTTATTGCTCCACTCTTCAGAGGCAGGGGCTAGGCTCTTCCTGCTCTGGTATGGGCTAGACAGAGATTGCTCACTCACTCACTGATCTCTAGGATTCTCCTACACTGGAATCTCTCTGAAAGAAGATCTCCAATTCCTCTAGAACATTCCTGGCCAGGGGGTTTTATTACCTTCCTTTGGTCAGGTGGTGGCTGCTCCTCCAATCACATTTCAGCTTACAAAGCACAGGATGTAACACATATCATTGGACAACAGCATCTTGCATCATACAAAATACTTAACCTCTGCCTTGCCAGGCAGGATTCACCACTGCAATACCCCTATGTCCTATCAGGACCATGTAGTGTAATGTGATTACACGCAGTTGGGACGTATTCGCAAACCCTCCCTCGCCATTGCATCGGCGAGGGTGTTGCATACCCCGGGGGCAATTGAAAGAGCCGCCCTCGGCTCGACTACAGATGTCTTGAGGGGGCAGAGGTGGCTAAGGGCACTTCTGGGAAGTGCAGGCTATGTGAGGTGTAGGGACAAACCGCCCATGGTCCTGGAGACAGGCACCTGGGTTGGTGTCGGACTGAGACAAAACATATAGCTGTATGACAGTTGGTCGCTGACGCCATTAAACCGAACTGTACAGTAGGAAAATCCACTCCTGTAATCCACTCCTTGCACCAAGGCCTGTATATTTGTTGTATCAACACTTCTTCCCTGGCGGCAATTACATAGTGTGTATATCTGCATTGTGTTAGCATATGCGACACGAGTACCTCCTGACTGGCATCCTTACCCATGTATGGGTGGCATCCAGGTGCTAACTCTGTAACACCCCCGGTCCCCTAAAGACCCGCAGTTTACGGACTACCCCCATGTGCAAACCTCAGTTTGAGGGATCAGGTAGCGGTCAGTGTTTTACACAAAAAGACGGTCCGACACAGCCACACTACAACCTGAAAAGCCTATGAAAGGGTTAATGCAGACTACTGGCATATATGACAGTGTGCAAACATTTGGTAAGATCACATTGGCTTAGGAGCCCAATGGGTACACATCTTAAAACGTTACAAACGTTACAGAGGTAGGCTACTCAGGGTAGCAGTATAGTAAATGTCTCTTTTCCTGCAAAGAAAAGGCATAGTAGTGCATGCAGAATGTCCATACCTAAAAGGAAGGCATTAAGTGCAAAATGATAATAAATAAAGTGGCAACTTTTCCTGGTAGTATCCGGCAAAAGTCTCTCAGAAGGTCTCTAGTAACAAAGTCCATCTTCTGGGTACAGCCCTTGATGTGGGGAAAAGTGCACTGAGAAGCAAAGGGTCTCCTCTTTGTGTAGAGGGACAGAGTCCTTTGGTAGGAATTCTCTGCGGTGGCAGAGGAAGGGGTGCTATCATAGCACAGGACAATAATCAGTTCAAGGAAAGTCTCTTGACTGAGATAAATAGGGATGAGAGTCTCAGGAAAGTCTCTGGCTCTTTAGGGAAAATGGAGATAAATACACATATATACACATGGTACAGTACCTGAAGTGGGCTACAGCCCTTCAGGGGTTACTCAGTATCTTCTTCGGTGGTAAGTACTTCGGTGTCAGAAAAGCGTACCTGTCTCCTCCTTCTGTGTGACACCAGCTGATACTCCTGCAGGTACGCAGGAGCTTTACCTTTTGTCTCCCTTTGAGACCTCCGCAGTTCCGGCTGGGAGAAAATAACAATCTCCTCATCGTCCTCCTCTGATTCAGGCGCTGGAGTCGGAGTCTCAGCTGGCTCTGATGCTTCAGGGGTTGCAGACAGTGGAGCCGGATCATCCTCCACAGGCAGCAGTATTGGAGACTGCGGTGGGGATGATGGTCTCTCCGAGGTACCTCTTACTGGAGTGGAAACAAAACAGAATTGAGGCACAGTCACAAGTTCCAAGAAACTGGGTGTTCCAGTGCTCCAAGACGTGCGGTGTTCAGATGCGCCAAAGGATTATTGTCTGTGAAGACAGTGAAAGATGATGCAGCTAGATAGTCCTTGAACTTTTCGGTCACAGCCCAGACTAACGCCAGAAACTCCAACTTGAAGGAACTGTAGTTCTGGTCGTTTTGCTCCGGTTCTCGGAGGGAACGGCTGGCGTAGGCTATGACCCTTTCAGTTCCGTTTTGGAGCTGGGATAATACCGCCCCTAGACCTTGCTTGCTGGCATCAGTGTATAGGGTGAAAGGCAGACTATAGTCTGGATATCCCAACACCGGAGGTTCAGTCAGCCGTTGTTTGAGCATCTGGAAGGCAGCTTCTCGTTCGGCCGTCCACTCAATGGCTACTCGGGAACGTTGGCTCTCTTTTGGCAGGCCCCTTAGAAGCTCTTGCAGGGGAGCCGCCAGCTGGGCAAACTTCGGGATGAAACGCCTGTAATAACTGGCAAATCCCAGGAAGCTTTTGATGTCCCGTACGGTTGATGGGGTAGGCCAGTCGTGAACAGCTGCAATCTTCTCTGGATCTGGCTCAATTCCATGAGCGCTCACCACATGTCCCAGGTACTTGACGCTAGGTTGTAGCAGGTGGCACTTGGATGGCTTGACCTTCAACCCATGTTGGGTCAGGATTTGGAAGACTTCAGCCAGATGGTGGAGGTGGTCTTCATAAGTCTTGGAGTAGATGATGATGTCGTCCAAATATAGCAGGACGGTCTCGAAGTTGCGATGACCCAAACATCTCTCCATCAGCCGTTGAAATGTGCCTGGGGCGTTGCATAGCCCGAACGGCATGTTGTTGAACTCGAACAGGCCCATTGGGGTGGTGAAAGCCGTCTTCTCTCTGTCTTCTGGTGCCATGGCCACTTGCCAGTAGCCACTGGTCAGGTCCAGGGTAGAGAAGTAGGCAGCTGACGCTAGGGCTGCGAGGGATTCCTCGATTCGAGGCAGAGGATAGGCGTCCTTGTGGGTGATATTGTTGATCTTCCTATAGTCAACACAGAATCGAAGGGTTCCATCCTTCTTCTTCACAAGGACCAGCGGGGCAGCCCATGGGCTGCGACTTTCCCGGATAACGTTGGCTGTCTTCATCTCTTGTACCAGCTTCTTCACCTCTTGGTAGCGGGCTGGAGGTATGGGCCGGTATCGTTCCTTGATAGGAGGATGAGAGCCAGTAGGGATGGTGTGTTGGATCAGAGTAGTCTGCCCAAAATCCAGTGGGTGTTTGCTGAAGGCCCGGTGGTGCTTCATAACGACATCCAGGACACCTTGTACTTGGTCTGCAGGAGTAAAATCGTCGTCTCCAATATTGAGCTCAAGCCACCAGGATTGCTCGGCAGGCTCATCTTCAGCACATTGGGGCACATTTACTTACCTGGTCCGTTCGCGATCCAGCGGCGCATTCTCTGCGCTGGATTCGGGTCCGGCCGGGATTCATCAATGCAGTTCCTCCGCCGTCCACCAGGTGGCGCTGCTGCGCTGAAGTCCGCTGGAATGCCTCGAAATACACCGGCCTACCCAGGATGAAGGTGAGTGAAATTTTCGCGACACAATTTTTTTTTTAAATGCGGCGGTTTTTCCGAATACGTCGGGTTTTCGTTCGGCCACGCCCCCCCGATTTCCGTCGCGCGCATGCCGGCGCCGATGCGCCAAAAACCCGGGGCAATTCAGGTACAATCGGCGCAAAACGGAAATATTCGGGTAACACGTCGGGAAAACGCGAATCGGGCCCTTAGTAAATGACCCCCATTGTCTCACTTCCAACTGTTGGGAGGCAGACAGAGAGGTTTCCACCAAGTCTTCAGGATGGACACTGAAGAGGGTGGCTACAGCTTGGTACTTTCTCAGATCCACTGGGGAGTCTCCCACATTTAGTAATCGAATGGGTACTTGTCCTCGGGATACAGTGACTAGGCTCCTGGCGGCTAGAATGGGCAGGTCTTCATCAGCTGGTAGAGGTTCTACTATCGCCTGGTAGTCTTGACCTTGGACGCCGATGCAGGCTCGACACCATACTAACGTCTCAGTCCCGGGTTGAAGGCGGACAGGTTGGGGATCCTTGATCCGGGCTCTGCAGATTTCACCATTAGGGCCAGCAAACTTCTGTTGCGCCGCTAGAACCTGCATAGTCTCCTGAATTACCTTCCGGGAACCGTTGGGCACTGTTGGCAGAGAGTCGTGGAGAGCCTTCAGCACTTCAGGGTAGCAGTTGCGGAGGACATTGGTACCCAGTACCAGGGAGAAGTTAACATTTTCGGGGACTCGTGTCACCACTACGCCCTGTCTGGTTAACTCAGTGTCTCCAATGGTTAGTGTGGGCTCCCAGTAGCCGCGGATGGGAACGGGTTTTCCGTTCGTAGCAATAATGTTCAAGTAAGCCTTGGGAGGCTGGACTAAGGATGCTCCTCCTCGGCATTTCTCGAAGGCAGCACTCCGGAGGGTGGTCACTTGAGAGCCGGTATCAATTAAGGCCGGTAGGGTAACTCCATTGATGGTTACATGAACCATGGGGCGAGTCCCCACGAACCTGGGCATCCAGTTAGCATCTCGGGGACTTACAAGTTCTTCCCTTGGAGGTCGTCCCTTAGCTCCAAGGGTTTGTCGTTTAACTGACGACAATCATTCTCTTCATGCCCATATTTATGGCAGTAGCTGCACCGCTGGCGGGGTTTCTTCTGACTCCAGGTGCTTAACGACTTCGCTTCTTTTGGGCGCTGTTTAGTCGGAGATTCACGAGGAGTAGCTGACCGTACCGGGTTCTCTGGAGGTTTCCTCCTCATAGCAGAGACAGTTACTTCCAACTGGGTCAACCGATCAAGGATTTGATGCAGGGTGTCCGCCAGATTAGGGACCGGTCCTGTTATGCCAGTAACTTCCATAGTCGCAGGAGTAGGGGATGCTGACTGCGTGGGATGGCAAGCGAGAGCAGATTCTTCCATTTCTACGGATTCAGGCTCTTTCTGCGGTCCAGTAGGTGATCGGTCTCCTAATATGTCAATGGCAATTTCCTTAAACTCAAGGAAAGAGGCCTGGGCATGTTGAGAAGAGATGATCTTTAGTTGACACCTTTGATTTCTATCAACAAGTCCATTGATAAATTGTTCCCTTAAGGTTTGATCAGAGGTTTCAGCGTCTTTGGGCTCAAGGCAGGTGATGGCCTTCCATGTCTCCTGTAGGGAGAGGGCAAAGTCTCGGAGGGACTCTTGGGGCTTCTGTCTTTTCCCGAAGAATTTCTGCTTCAACTCGGAGACAGTACACTTGTCAAAGGTGTTACGTAGCCTATCAAGAATCTGGACCACATTCTGACACTGTTCTCGGGGCCAGGACTTGACTTCCCGGAGAGCGGGTCCTTTCAACTGCCCGATGAGGATGCCCACTTTCTGTTCCTCTGTGAATGGGAGCAAGGCGAAGGTGGCTAACAACTTGTCCCTGAATTCAGGGAGAGTATGTGATTCTCCCTCGTAGTAGGGTAACCAGGGGGCCCCCAGATAGTAGGGCATAGTCAGAGGCATCATGGTGGGAGTCCCAGGGACACTAGCTGTAGCAGGGCTGAAGGGACTCTCTGGAGGACTTAACATGCTCCGGTACCCTGAGGAGGGACCAGGGGACGGGACTTGCGCCAGTCCCGTATCTTCGTCCTGGGCGGACATGACTGGCCTAGCTGAGGGAAGCCTGTAGGGTTATACAATGTCCGTTGCTAGGGGCGATGGCTAGAATGGGACGTGGGCACTTTAAGACACAGTCGCTATTCCTTGGGAGGTGAGCCAATAACCTAGCGTCGGAAACAATCTCTACCCCCCTTTAACTTCCCCAGCGGTACTCACTCAGGATCAGCCGCGGTGACAGGACAGCTCCGGTACACGAAGGACTCCGTTCCCGATGTCCGGCAGGCAGCAGGGGCTCGGTGATGCTCAGCGGGGTTCTCCTCCAGTGGCAGGATACGTGCGCCGGAACTCCGGATGAGGAGCACGCTGCTGGCAGGCTTCAGGCGCGGCCTGCGCCGAAATCCAAGATGGCCGATTAACCCTCTTCGTTGCCGGCCGCACTCGCTCCAGCTCCTCCTCCACGGTAGTTCGCGCCACTCGCGCAGGGGGCGGAGCCTAGTGACGCCTCTGGAGTTCCCGCCAGTGAAGATTTGGCGGGCTTGAAATACTTGCTGCGCCACACGCCTCTGAGGTAAATGCTTCAGGCGCAGCAGCGCCGGATGTAGCAGAGCTGACACAGTTCTTGCAGGAATTAGCCTCTTGAGTGCTGGAGCGGCGCTCGACAGCACGTGGCAGCAGTATAACAGTTCAATGTGAAACACACAGTTACTTGGGCCTAAACCCGGATGGCAGCAGGGTTAGGCAGCACAGACTTTTCAATAAAGGAAAGTCTTTAATGCCGTAATAAGGCACAGAAGTATCAATCCTGTTCGTGACGCCACTTGCAACATCCCCCACCGGGGCCTAGCCCTTGAGGTGAGGCCTGGAGACAGTCGGGGCCCGCGGTACCGGAGTGGCTGGCGGTTGCGGCCTAAGCACGCTATTGTCACGGTGCTTGGTACGGGGGGAACCGGAGGGCTGTCCTACCGCCTGGCAGGTCTCCAGCAGGGTGGTGTTGGCAAGAAATGATGAGGGAGAGGCTGCTATAGCGGATCTCCCTGGGGCAACCCCTTAATGTCCCGAGTGTGAGTCTCTGGGTGATGGACAGGGTGCCGGTGATGAAGGCAGCCGTATTAGCAGGGACCAGACGGAGACAGAAGTTGAAGAAAACAACTTACAGTTCTTTATTTGAACCGGCAGGAACCGCAGCAACGTGCCTTTAACAGGTAGATGGAGTGCTGAGATGTGAGTTGGAGGGAGCCTCAGGAGATAGTTCACCAGCCTGGATGTAGAGGGCAGGCTGGGAGGCAGCTGTGTCCTGGTAGGAAGCTTCAGCTTGTCCTGTAGGGCTTCAGGTATCACCTTTAAAGGTAAGATGATACCCCTTTTCCTCACTACACTAACTCTAGTCTGATGCTCCACTCTTCAGAGGCAGGGGCGAGGCTCTTCCTGCTCTGGTATGGGCTAGACAGAGATTGCTCACTCACTCACTGATCTCTAGGATTCTCCTACACTGGAATCTCTCTGAAAGAAGATCTCCAATTCCTCTAGAACATTCCTGGCCAGGGGCTTTTATTACCTCCCTTTGGTCAGGTGGTGGCTGCTCCTCCAATCACATCTCAGCTTACAAAGCACAGGATGTAACACATATCATTGGACAACAGCATCTTGCATCATACAAAATACTTAACCTCTGCCTTGCCAGGCAGGATTCACCACTGCAATACCCCTATGTCCTATCAGGACCATGTAGTGTAATGTGATTACACGCAGTTGGGACGTATTCGCAAACCCTCCCTCGCCATTGCATCGGCGAGGGGTGTGAAGATGTAATGTGGGGTGCAGTGTGACATGGATGTTTTGCAGGGGTGCAGGGTGATGTGGATGTAATGTTGACATGGCGGGACCATGCGGTGCAGGCATGGCTTTTTATGTTTCTAAATCGTCAGAGCCAAGTTCTCATCTAGTAGCCGAAACATCCTCCGACCAGAGACGCCATGTGTGAGCTGCTGGATTTACATTAAGTGCTGGTGCAACATCCCCTACTGGGACCTAACCTTTCTCATGGCCTGGATGAAGAGGGTACCTGGAATACCTGAGTGGCTGGCTGTTGCGGCCTTAGGCAGGCAATGGTTACGATACTTGGCATATGGGAACGTAGGCCTTGTCCAGTGCCTGGCAGGTCTCCAGCAGGTGGTGTTTGCAAGAAAATGGAGGGAGAGGCTGATAGAATAGGCTTCTCCCTGGGCTGACCTCGATGTGTAGATAGGGATCCCTAATAATGGAGCATGGGCACCCCGTGATGGTGAACAGCCTAAACCAGGGATCCTTCGGAGGCATGTTGGTGCAGAATAACTTCTTTATTGGAACGGCAAACACTGGCCTTTAACAGCAGCAGAACTTCAGCTGGAAGGAGATAGCTGGTCGTAGTGCAGGTCCGCAGGAAGATGGTTGCTCACAGACTGGATAATAGTTTCAGGCTGGGCTGGTAGAGATGGAACAGCGTCCTGATGGTGGATCTCTGTCCTCAGGGCCTAATTTCATCTGATTGACCAAGGTGTCGGGGAGCTTGCCTGTGACACCTCTGCTTCCTGGTCTGGAACACGAACACTTCTGACCTCCAAGTCAAAGACCTTTTAACTAAAACCATGTACTCCCACCAACAAGGGGTTTTATCAACTCCCCCTTATGAGGTGGCAAGCACTTGTCCAACCAGCACTCTGCTTACATGTGTGTATATAGATATATACAGTACATATCTATAACAGTACATTATCTACATACCTATAACAGTACATATACAGTACATATCTAACAAGAAAGCAGTTGTACTTATCCCCCACTGGTGCTTTGGTCCAGTGCTGTGCCCCCCATTACTCCTGGTCTGTATGTATACATAGATACAGCAGTGATGTCAGCACCACAGCGCCCCCTGTGCAGCCTCTGCCTGCAGCCTGTGTAATACACTGACCCCAGCCAGGACCTGCAGCGCCCCCCTCACCCTTGGTCTGTATGTATACATAGATACAGCAGTGATATCAGCACCACAGCGCCCCCTGTGCAGCCTCTGCCTGCAGCCTGTGTAATACACTGACCCCAGCCAGGACCTGCAGCGCCCCCCATCAGCCCCCGGTCTGTATGTATTTAAAGAGAAATTTAATAGTCAACATTATAACCAATGATCTACATGCAGTCCCTGTGATCAGAAAGATTAGGACATATAATGTTAGCGGAGGCCATAGATATTCTAAACGGGTGAGATGGAGATTCTTATGCAGTCTAATCAAGTTGAGCAGATACTAAGCGTAACAATAAGTTCCAGAGAACAGTCAGTCCACTCAGCTCTCAAGTTGTCCACTCAGTCGGTGTGATTAGCTTTCAATGTGCAAATAAGGGAGAACCAGCAGGAGGACCCTTGACGAACACAAGTAGATCAAGTCAATTTGAACTGAAAGCAGGGAAGTGGCAAAAAGGGGTAGAAAGTACCTGAGGTTTGGTCAATGGGGTGAGATCTGGGAGCCCTGAGACAAGAGAATCCCGGAGTGGAGCTCATTGTTGCAGATCTGTAAGCCGGCCCTGAGGGATCTTCAGCGACCTCTCTAGAGGGATTATTAAGGTGAGATGGAAGTGTGATTGTGGTCTGGAACGAGGATTTGTGTAGGCCAGGAAGAACTCTGGTAATTATGTTTTTTCATGTTTTATGGGCTTCTACATAGGGCAGTGGTGGCGAACCTATGGCACGGGTGCCAGAGGTGGCAACGCAGAGTTCACCAGACAGGACTCAAGGCCTCTTACAGTCCCAGGCAGCCCAGGACACTAAAAGGAAGCTACAATGATGATCCAAACTTCTTCTCCTTCTTTCTACTGTATTGGTGACCTCAGGTGCCTATACAATTTAAACCTGTGAAAGAGCAGGGAGTAATAAGTTACTGCTTAAATTGTTGCATCGGCACTTTGCGAAAAATATTTGTTGTAGTTTGGGCACTCGGTGTCTAAAAGGTTTGCCATCACTGACATAGGGTGTTGGTTATTGGTTGTGTTGATGTGCTTTCTTCAATGACCACCCCCTAGAAACCACATGGAGATTCTATTGTTGGTCCTTATTATTATCACTCAATATTATTTACCAACAATTGGTATTTACTAGAGATGAGCGAACATACTCGTCCGAGCTTGATGCTCGTTCGAGCATTAGCGTACTCGAAACTGCTCGTTGCTCGGACGAATACTTCGCCCGCTCGAGAAAATGGCAGCTCCCGCCGTAAAAATGCTCGAGTCTCCCATTGACTTCAATGGGGCTCGTTATTTGAGACGAGCACTCGAGCATCGGGAAAAGTTCGTCTCGAATAACGAGTACCGAGCATTTTAGTGCTCGCTCATCTCTATTTGGGACATCTCCACAAACGATAAAGGTTGGCTGCTCTGCCACTCCCTCTCCAACATAGGTTTGGGTAAATATGTGCTAACCGTCTCGAAGACAGATGCCATCTTGACAGTTTTTTTAAATAGAAATTTATACAGATTTATAGTATTTCAACCTTTGAAGTCTCCTTCTCTAGATCCTGTTCCCATCTCCAGATATATGATAGTTTAGGAGGAGAACTTCTTATTGAATCAGAATAGGCAATGGAATCCATAGGGAAAAACTTCCTTATATGACTTTATAAAGGTGGCTATCTGATTTAGGCAAGCCATATCGGGTTATAATTATTGGGAAAGATTGCATTTTATCCCTTCTAAAATGTCTTCTATGAATTTTTATTTGCCCTTTTCCATGCTGATCAATTCAAGTCTTCTAAACATATTTTAATGCATCTAATTCTACAGTGGATTGGTCCATACTAAAATTCTTATATTTCTTTATTTACTGGTGCCAGACTTTTAAAATCCACCTAGTTGTGTCAAGATGCATTCTTCAAGCCATACCACAATTAACAGTCCCTTTATTGTCACATCTCTCATGAAGCCTTCTTCTATAGAAATCCATTTTTCCTTAGGTCTACCCTTCCAACACCTCTTAATTAGTTCCAAAGTCAGTAATCCATCTAATAAGCAGGGCCCCCATAGTCAGTAATCCATGTAACATGCAGGGTCCCCCATAGTCAGTAATCCATCAGACAGTGTCCCTCTTTAGTCATAGGGTCGACCCCTTAGTCATAAATTGGGCAGGTTCTCCTTTAATAATAAGGAAGGGTGCCCCTCATAGTAATTAAAAAGGCAGGGTTTGCCTTAGTAGTCAGTTTGCCTTAGTTTCCTTTTTAAAAAAAAAATACTTTTATTTGCATAATGGAATTCTTTTGGGAAAAATCCTTTCCATTATCACCTCCCAAGAGCCATAATTTTTAAAATATTTTGACCTTGTGGCTGTGTAAGGGCTTATTTTTTGGATAAAGACCGGTAGTTTTTATTTGTACACACATGGGGCCCATAAAGCCTTTAATATATTTTTTTCCCTTTTTTAAAAAGTGTTTTCAGCCTAGGTTGGCACAGATGTGGAAATACAAAATTAGTGTGACTTTCAGTTTTTTTTTTTATACATTATAGTTTTTTTGTTTTTACCTAATACTCTATTTACTTATGTAGTGCAGTCAGGGCCGTATTTATGCCAGGGCACTGGGGACATGGTGCCTTGGGGCGGCTGGGCCTGTTGGGGGAGAGTGGAGGGAGGCCCCAGGTGCCGGTCGTTGGTGGGTGCTGGTGGAGCAGCACGAACTGGTGGAGAAGCAGTAACTTTATATGACCTGCAGTACATGTGGCCTAAAGGACCTTTGATGTGATCATGATCATGTGACTTTTATGTGGGAGTAGCAGTACAGGAAGATATGGGACAACATATGGGAAGTGAAGCAAAAGCAGCCTGAGCAAGGGTTGGGGGAGAATGTGGGTTTTAGGGGGGGGGGGATATAGGTTGCAGTGTGACATGATGTAATGTGGGGTGCAGTGTGACATGGATGTTTTGCAGGGGTGCAGGGTGACGTGGATGTAATGTTGACAGGGCGGGATTATGTGGTGCAGGCATGGCTTTTTATGTTTCTAAATCGTCAGAGCCAAGTTCTCATCTAGTAGCCGAAACATCCTCCGACCAGAGACGCCATGTGTGAGCTGCTGGATTTACATTAAGTGCTGGTGCAACATCCCCTACTGGGACCTAGCCTTTCTCATGGCCTGGATGAAGCGGGTACCTGGAATACCTGAGTGGCTGGCTGTTGCGGCCTTCGGCAGGCAATGGTTATGGTACTTGGCATATGGGAACGTAGGCCGTGTCCAGAGCCTGACAGGTCTCCAGCAGGTGGTGTTTGCAAGAAAATGGAGGGAGAGGCTGATAGAATAGGCTTCTCCCTGGGCTGACCTCGATGTGTAGATAGGGATCCCTAATAATGGAGCATGGGCACCCTGTGATGGTGAACAGCCTAAACCAGGGATCCCTCGGAGGCATGTTGGTGCAGAATAACTTCTTTATTGGAACAGCAAACAACGGCCTTTAACAGCAGCAGAACTTCAGCTGGAAGGAGATAGCTGGTCGTAGTGCAGGTCCGCAGGAAGATGGTTGCTCACAGACTGGATAATAGTTTCAGGCTGGGCTGGTAGAGATGGAACAGCGTCCTGATGGTGGATCTCTGTCCTCAGGGCCTAATTTCATCTGATTGGCCAAGGTGTCGGGGAGCTTGCCTGTGACACCTCTGCTTCCTGGTCTGGAACACGAACACTTCTGACCTCCAAGTCAAAGACGTTTTAACTAAAACCATGTACTCCCACCAACAAGGGGTTTTATCAACTCCCCCTTATGAGGTGGCAAGCACTTGTCCAACCAGCACTCTGCTTACATGTGTGTATATAGATATATATATACAGTACATATCTATAACAGTACATTATCTACATACCTATAACAGTACATATACAGTACATATCTAACAAGAAAGCAGTTGTACTTATCCCCCACTGGTGCTTTGGTCCAGTGCTGTGCCCCCCATTACTCCTGGTCTGTATGTATACATAGATACAGCAGTGATGTCAGCACCACAGCGCCCCCTGTGCAGCCTCTGCCTGCAGCCTGTGTAATACACTGACCCCAGCCAGGACCTGCAGCGCCCCCCATCAGCCCCCGGTCTGTATGTATTTAAAGAGAAATTTAATAGTCAACATTATAACCAATGATCTACATGCAGTCCCTGTGATCAGAAAGATTAGGACATATAATGTTAGCGGAGGCCATAGATATTCTAAACGGGTGAGATGGAGATTCTTATGCAGTCTAATCAAGTTGAGCAGATACTAAGTGTAACAATAAGTTCCACAGAACAGTCAGTCCACTCAGCTCTCAAGTTGTCCACTCAGTCGGTGTGATTAGCTTTCAATGTGCAAATAAGGGAGAACCTGCAGGAGGACCCTTGACGAACACAAGTAGATCAAGTCAATTTGAACTGAAAGCAGGGAAGTGGCAAAAAGGGGTAGAAAGTACCTGAGGTTTGGTCAATGGGGTGAGATCTGGGAGCCCTGAGACAAGAGAATCCCGGAGTGGAGCTCATTGTTGCAGATCTGTAAGCCGGCCCTGAGGGATCTTCAGCGACCTCTCTAGAGGGATTATTAAGGTGAGATAGAAGTGTGATTGTGGTCTGGAACGAGGATTTGTGTAGGCCAGGAAGAACTCTGGTAATTATGTTTTTTCATGTTTTATGGGCTTCTACATAGGGCAGTGGTGGTGAACCTATGGCACGGGTGCCAGAGGTGGCAACGCAGAGTTCACCAGACAGGACTCAAGACCTCTTACAGTCCCAGGCAGCCCAGGACACTAAAAGGAAGCTACAATGATGATCCAAACTTCTTCTCCTTCTTTCTACTGTATTGGTGACCTCAGGTGCCTATACAATTTAAACCTGTGAAAGAGCAGGGAGTAATAAGTTACTGCTTAAATTGTTGCATCGGCACTTTGCGAAAAATATTTTGGTTGTAGTTTGGGCACCCGGTGTCTAAAAGGTTTGCCATCACTGACATAGGGTGTTGGTTATTGGTTGTGTTGATGTGCTTTCTTCAATGACCACCCCCTAGAAACCACATGGAGATTCTATTGTTGGTCTGCATTATTATCACTCAATATTATTTACCAACAATTGGTATTTACCCCTTAACGACCAGGCCCTTTTCGGTTTTTGCATTATAATTTTTCACGCCCCACCTTCAAAAATCTATAACTATAATGTATTTTTCCTTGTACAGAGCTGTGTGAGGGCTTGTTTTCTGCGTAACAAATTGCACTTCATAGTGACAGTATTTAATATTCCCTGCCCTGTACTGGGAAGCGGGAAAAAATTCTGAATGTTGTGACATTGGTGAAAAAATGCATTTGCACCGTTTTCTTGTGGGCTTGGATTTTACGCCCCTTCCACTGTACTTTATTCTTTGGTTCGGTACAATCACAGAGATACCACATTTATATAACTTTTATAATATTTTCATTCATTTACAAAAAATTAAAACCTCCCATACAAAAATTTTAATTCTTCTTTCTGCCATGTTCTGGCGCTAATAACGTTTTTATACTTCAATGTACAGAATGTACTTCAATGTAGGTTGTCTGAGTGATCTGACCATGTACTGCCCTGCTACAGTATATGGGGATTTTCCACATCATCTATTATAATGTGCAAATCCCACATTGTAATAAATGTTACGAAGCCCGAGGCTGCCATAGCAATGGATTACCGTTCCCCGATGACGTCACAGGAAGCGACGATTTGAGCCAAGATGGTGGCGCCCATGGGCCAACGGCGATTAACGAGTTAACACCTGCAAACGGTGCTAGGACCAATCCCGGGTGTTATCGGTGGGTGTTTGCTGCAATATGCAGCAAACACTTACCAGCTATGGAGAGGGCTCAGCCAACGCCGGGGTTATCTATCATTAATTGTATTTTTTATACATTGGAGACATTTTTAATAAGGAACTGTATCCATAGTAATTGTAAGTTACCTGTGAAGTATATATTGTACTTTACCCAAAATGGCACTACTAGATACAACTCATTGACAAAAGTTGTGCTGTTTCTGTAGGAAATAGGTAATGTTCTTGTATTCTTATACAACCAATGTAAAATCCCACAATTGAGAAATAGTTAGCAAATATAAAGGGGATTATTTACTAAGGGTCATGGATCACACTTTCGCCGGACTTTGCACCGTTTTCGGGGATTTCTCGGCTTTGACAGGTATTTAATTGGTGTCTGCGCTGGGATTTTGTCACACGCGATTGTTTTTTGGCTCAGCTATGCCACATCCATCCTACTTAAATTGCCTTCAGATGATCCGACTGATTCGGACTGAGCACGGGATTTAACTTTCAAATTGTGTCGCAAGACCAAGCACTTACATGCACCAGGAGGAAGAAGGTGAACTCCGTCAGACCTGAGCAGGGAAGCGACGCATGCAGGATATCGGGCGCACGATCTTAGTGAATCGCGGCAGATGTGCATTATCATCGGACATTGCACTTTCAGTGAACTCCACGGACCGGGTAAGTAAATGTGCCCCATTGTGCTTGTGACTAGTGTTGGAATAGAAGGCACATTTTACCATAAATACAATAGATAACAAGTTCCTGTACCTCTCCTGATGTTGATAGATTTAGAAATACATAAAAAACTTGTATTTTAGTCTTACAAAAGTAGACTATGGTGTTTAGAGATATCGAGACAGAGTTACTTACCCGGTCCCATCGCGATCCCGCGGTGCGTTGTCCAATGAGGATTCGGGTCCGGCTAGATTCACTAAGCTCGTGCATCCGAGTTCCTGCATGTGTCGCTTCTGCTCCGAGGTCCGCCGGAGTTCACCTGCTTCTTCCTGGTGCATGTAAGTGCTAATCTTGCGACACATTTCCTTTTTTAAATTCTGAGGTTTGTCCGAATCAGTCGGGTTATCCGACGACCACGGCCCCTGATTTCTGTGGCATGCAAGCCGGCGCCGATGCGCCACAATCCGATCACGTGCGCCAAAAACCTGGGGCAATTCAGGGCCGAAGAGAAATATTCGGGAAACTTGACGAAAGTGCAGCGTTCGGACCCTTAGTAAATGTGCCCCATCATGTTTGATGGACATGGATTAAGCACAAAGTTCAAAGTGCTAAATATTGGCAAATTTAAGTGAACCTGTCACCAGGAATGTCATGTTTAGCTGGTGACAGGTTCCAATAGTCTATGCTACGCTGATTTTAAAAATGGCTTTGTCAGAATTCTGAACAATTCCACTACATTATAAAACTTTATTTCATATTACCTGGTTATTTACTTGGTGGGAAAGGATGTGATTGTAGTAGCCTGTGTCTCAGTCTCCTCGATGCTCTCTATGCCCTCATGTCATGTACATAGAGCCATAGAGCAAGCAGGGTGCGGGATGGTGTGGAGTAGAGGAAGACTTAGGAGACTGAGACACAGGCAGAGAGGCTGCTGCAGCTGACCCCAACACTACCGGTACTCACCACACGGTGCTGGCAGGGAGCCAAGGGATGTGAAATAAAGTTTTATAAAGTAGTGGCAGTATTCAAATGCTGACAAAGCTATTTTTAAAATCTGCATAGCATAGATTAATGGGATCTGTCACCATCTAAAAATGACATTCTTGGTGACAGGTTCCCTTTCATTTTCAATCATTGTCTGATCTCTAAATTTTACTATAATATGGATATTCTCTACACACTGTTCTCCATGATCCATCAAGGGATTGGTCTGTGGCTGATTGTACCTTTGCTGATTTATAATTGTAGGAAAATGGACATCACAGGTGCTGGGACCCTCATCTTGACTCTTTGTGTCATATGTCTCATTCTTCTCATCATGCGGTCGGGGCACAATAAGGAGATGCCCCCTGGACCAACTCCGCTCCCTATTCTAGGAAACATCCTACAGCTGAACATGAAGGAACTGCCTCAGTCCATCATGAAGGTCAGAATATTACAATTATATGGGCCTTCCATCAACTTAGCCCCTATCCCTATCCCATTATTAGCAGTGGAACCCTCCGATAAAGCTAGCAAACTATGACTAGCCGGAAGTGTCTGATAGCTTCATAGGAGGGTTGTGATACAGCTAGCAGTATAACACTGCTAATAATGGGGTAGTGCTAGGAGCTGCTTACTTTAGGTCCTCTTTAATAACATGTCCTATTGTTTGTTTGTCAAAACCAACCTGGATGTGGACATGCTAAGCCCAGGGTGGGAGTTTTGATTCAGGAAAGTCCAAACAGTAATGAATTTATTACTAGGAAATCTGTTTAAGTACCATCTTCCTTTAAAAGAAATTTTTCATTGCCATCTATGGGAAACCCCCTCCACATGTGTAAACCTGGGATGGTGGCTAAAGCCGTTGAGTTCTGGAGATGTCCCGAGCAGACAATTTGTGGCCTTACAATGACATGGGTCCACTGTCTCTTCCTGTGTCCTCCTAGTGTGCAGACATGGTCTAAAACTTTAATACTCTGCTCTTTTGTATGGAAACTCTATTTTCTCGACTTCTGGTACACCATAAATGCTGGATAGTTCCTTCAACAAATAAATGACCCATCATTGATGATTGTAGATGGAAGTATTTAGTTGTACAGCATCCCCCATGGCCACAAGTTGGTTTGGTTTCATTGGTTGTTTCACTTCTATTAATATGTTAACATGGTATTGCAACTCCGCCCCATTAAACTTCAATGAAGATGAGCTGTAGATGATAAGAAACCACCCATGGATACAAGTTGTATATTTTCTAGAACAAATTCCAAATCTTAGACAGCATCTTTAATGCAGACCTAATACATCTAATAAATGCTTGTCTGCTTACGTCCCACAGCTTGCAAAGGATTACGGAGATGTTTTCACTGTTCACCTTGGGCCAAGAACGGTGGTGGTCCTACATGGATATGGTGCAGTGAAGGAGGCTCTAGTGGACAATGCAGATGTCTTCAGTAACAGAGCGAAGGTTCCTGGAGCAGAACTTGTCTTTAAGGGCTACGGTAGGTGACCCAAGTCTCACCCCATAGCAGGTTAGAATCACTCAATGACAGAGATAATTGTATAAAGATAAATGAATTATGTTTAGAAATAATTAATGGTCTCAACGTTTTCACCTTTATGGGTGTCGTCACACAGAGCTCAGGTTAAATGTATGATTTATGTCTTCAGGAATTCTTCTTAGTAATGGAGAACGCTGGAGGCAGCTCCGTCGGTTCTCTCTAACCACATTGAGAAATTTTGGCATGGGTAAGAAAAGTATAGAAGAGCGAATCCTAGAGGAGTCACGTTGTCTCGGAGATGAATTTAGAAAACTGAATGGTAAGAAACCAAGTCACACGAACAGCTTTATGGATATGATATATATCCAACTTATGATACACAAGAGATAAAAGATCAGGACCCATTGAGATCTCCAGGGAATACAGGCAGTACTAAGGTTCTGTAGGTTTGTTCTTAAGTTGAATTTGTATGTAAGTCGTAACTGTATAATTTATAATTGTAACTCCAGCCAGAATATTTTTGGTCTCTGTAACAATTGGATTTTAAAAATGTTGAATTAAATGTTGGATTAATAAAGCTTAATTGCAGACTGTAAGTCGGGTGTTCTTAAGTAGGGGACCGCCTGTATATGGTTTGACAAATAGGGTGGACATCACTTTTTCCATTCCCTATTTGTTGTTTGCTTGAGTTTTTAGCATAATATAACATCATTGGGGCAGATTTACTTACCAGGTCCATTCGCGATCCAGCGGCACGTTCTCTGTGGTGGATTCGGGTCCGGCCGGGATTCACTAAGGCACTTCCTCCGACGTCCACCAGTTGTCGCTGCTGCGCTGAAGACCATCAGATTGCATCAGAGTTCACCATCCTCCCCTGGGTGCAGGTGAGCGACACTTTTTTTTAAAAAAATGCACCGTTTTTTCCAATCCGTCGGGTTTTTTTTATGGCCACGCCCCCTGTTTGCACCAAAATCCTGGGGCAATTCAGGAAAAATCGGGGCAAATCGGTAATATTCGGGAAACCCGACGAAAATGCATGAATCGGACCCTTAGTAAATGACCCCCATTGTCTTAGATATAGGCCATACATTTGAGTATATCTGTCATAACAGGACCAGCCACGTAAGTGTCCAGCTGCCTGCTTCAATTACATGGAGTTGCTCAATTTGTTAACCTTGGGGACAACATTGAAGGGATCAAATGATTGTTTTGGTTCATTTAAAATTCTTAATTGCTCTTCCTGAACTATAATATGAAAAAGATCATGACAAAGAAGTATTTCCATTTAATAAATGTTTCAATTTTAAACTTATATTTTTAAGGTTCTTTTTTCGATCCCACGTATCTACTGACTTTGTCGATTTCCAATGTGATTTGTTCTATCGTCTTTGGTGAACGCTTTAAGTATGAAGATGAAACATTCCTGAAATTGTTAGCCATGCTGAAAGAGGCCTTCACGATAAGAAACTCATCAGTTGGGCAGGTAAGACAAACAAACCCCAAGGAGGTCACGGCAAGGGTAAGGAAAAAAATGTTCTTACCCTGTATCAACTCCTTGTTCATGCATTTCTCCTGCTTCTCATTGACCGACATACCCGGCTGGGCTTGATGTATGGTTACGGAATTGTCAGTAGCCAATAAATGGCCTATCTGCCCTAATGCCGTAAAGCAAGAACTTCAGGAAAGCCCTTTAAGCTGACTATGTGTATACCCTCTTTTAGTTAGCTCATTTTTCATCATAATTCTGTATCAACATTTGGTGGAATTTTGGCACCTATTTTTGCACATTGGGGTTTATTTACTAAGGGTCCGCGGCAGCACTTTAGTCAGATTTTCCATAGTTTTCAAGGATTGCACGGCTGTCAGGTATTTAGCAGGGGATTGTGTTGCACGTGATTGAATTTTGCCGCAGCTGCGCTGGCTTTCATGCGACAAAGATCGGGGGTCGGGCCATCTGACTGATCGGGGACGTTCCGACTGATTCGGACTGATTCAAATTGTGTTGCAAGTCCAAACACTTACATGAACCAGGAAGAAGGGACCTGAACGTGGAGGCGACACATGCAGGATATCGGGTGCACGATTTTAGTGAATCGCGGCAGAGTGCATTATACACGGACAATGCACTTACATGCACCAGGAAGAAGAAGGTGAACTCTGGCGGACCTGAGCGGGGAAGCGACACATACAGGATATCAGGTGCACCATCTTAGTGAATCTCGGCAAAGTGCATTATCATCGGACAATGCACTTTAGGTGAACTCCTTCGGATGGGTAAGTAAATGTGCCCCACTGTGTTTACAACTAAGCCACTTTCCATCTCAAGTCAAGTCCAAGTCAAAATTGTGTGATGCTACACTGAACAATTAGCTGAATACTAGTGCAGAATTTTGCACCAGAATTCCCCTAAACTAAAATTAGAACTAAATTAAACTAAATTTGTTGGTCTCATGTGACATCTATCATAGGTTCCCACCAACAATACCAATAGTATCTATTTAATGTTGAGATTATTCACTTCCATATTATCTGCGCAAAATGTCATAGAGCTAACCACAGGACAAATAATAGAAGAACCTAGAACCCAACATTGTATCACCAGGTTGGGTTCATCTAGTTAGAATTTTGGTAGAGAACTCCCCTCCACTGATTTGGCCTAAAATAAGGTCCTTTTGGATACCAGTGTCCAAACAGACAGCAGCCAGTCCAAATTAAATCTATGTTCTGTGAATCGTAAAGATACATTTTTAAAATAATTTTCTAATGAAGGAAGTTAAAGTTCCGAGTACAAGAGCCCAATTGCATTGCCCAGGTTAGGGGTGGCCTCGCTGGGTCTGCCAGAAACCATTTAGGTGTCACCACGTGTTGCTGCTCTCTAGAAGAGATGGTAAGGTGTGGTTCGCCCCATTGAGAAATAAGTCCGGAGTGTCAGGGTCTGCAGTGAAACGTTTCCTTCTTTACTGAAGAAATTCAGGTGCAAACCAAGACAAGCAAAGCACAGGGCTGACTTCTCCAATCTCCTCCTTGTCACAAGAAGGATGAATGCTGAGGAAAGGCCTGAACTAGCTGTCCCTCTCTTTCTCAGAAGGCGAATACCCTGGTCACAGGGTAGGTGCCCAGAGACTATGGCAAAGTATCCACATCTCAGCTTCTTCTGGTTGCTCAGGTAGACTAGCAGTCTTCTTCTTCAAGCTCTGCCCCCTACCTGCAAACACTAAGGACCAGGACTACTCTCCCCATACACCAGGAGAAGAGTAGCCACATCCCAGCACATAAACAATGCAAAGGTGCTTTCCCATAGAGCCAATCCGAGTCTTAACAATACTCTATGGTTATAAAGTGTAAACAATTTTCCACACAGGACCTGTCATTCCAAAGGTTAAGCTGCCGGCTCGTCCGGTAAACAAATCTGGTTTTATTCTACTTCTACTATAGCCGGAAAATTATTGACTTCCTGATACACAGTTAGAAATGTCCCTCAATGTTCATTAGATTGCATAGAAGAAATATTGCAATGTCCACAAATGGCCAAAGTTGAATGCTCCTCTGATCCAGGGCACTACACAATTTACCCTTGTATTGGAATTGAGGTATCAATCTCCAGTGATCCTTTTCATCATCATCTGCTTTTATCTTATTTTTATTTTTAGCTGCTCAACTCCTTCCCAAAACTTTTTCTTTATATCCCTGGACCACACCATAAAGTTTTCAAGAATTTCTCGTCCATAAAGATGTTTGTTCTGGACAAAGTGAAGGAACATCAGCAGACGTTGGACAAGAACTGCCCCAGAGATTTCATAGATTGCTTTCTTATAAAGATGGAGGAGGTAAGTAAGATGAATGAGTTTTTAAAACCTTGGAAAAACAATTATTTTTTTATGTATCGTGGTCATGGTCATCTGCAGTTAGGTCGTTAGATAGTATCATGTCTCGGTTACGTCGTGTACCTACCTAACGTCTCGTTCCAGGACAAGGAGACCCCAAACACAGAATTCCACTTCGATAACTTATATGTTTCCGTGATTAATCTTTTCTTTGCTGGGACAGAAACCACGAGCATCACTTTACGGATCGGTCTGAGGATTTTACTCAAGTATCCAGAAGTTTTAGGTAGGTACAACCATCGACATAACTGCTATTCAAGAGGTTTTTCCAGCTTTTGAAAAAAAAGTATGTTTTGTGGTTTTCTGCTGAAATTGAGTCAGTAATAAGGCAAAATTTATATTTAGAATTGGTCGTCCTAATTTTACAACTGGAAAATTTTGTAAACTGGAAACTTTTTCTGTCTGACTTTGCACTGAAAAGAAGGTGCAAACGTATGTGCACATGTATTTATGAAACGCCTGCGCCAGTTTTCTTTCGCGGCTGCGCTGTTTCCGACTAGACAGATAAAAATGTGCACCTAAAGGGGCTGTAACTCTACTTTGTTTGCACCCGTGGCCGAGGTTGTCCTTGCCGGAGTATCCAGGGTCGGAATCATGAGAATTGTTATGGTGAGCTGCACTTACGAAAGGTTTTTTTCACAAAGGGGCTGTTACTGCCAGTCAGACAAGTCTTTTGGCCCAGCACGGAGAATTTCAGTTCAATTTGTACTTTCTTTTCAATACAAAGTCAGACAGAAAACACTTTACTAACTATGAGCCTCAGAGTTCATGCTTGTTGATCTATTTCCTTCCCATGGAAGACCATACATGACTGTACAAGACCATGGAAGATTGGACATGTCTTTTGAACCTACAAAGAGAGAACTTTATGAAAGTTCTCACTCTTCTACTGGTGAGAATGTCCTACTATGATCTACAAGTAGGGGCAGTAGATTTGAATTACCCTAAACTAAAGGGGTTTTCTGATTACGGCAACTTATTCTCTATCTACTTTATCTGGGATAACTTATTGGGGTACATTTACTTACCCGGCCGACGGAGTTCCCGAAATACGGAGTGTCCGGCAATCATGCACTCCAGCAGGATTCACAAAGATTGTGCGCCCGATTTCCTGCATCTGTCACTTCCCCATCTTCTTCCCGGTGTATATAAGTGAATTGGTTGCGACACAATTTGAATATCAGTCCGATCTTCCGACGGCCCACCCCCCGATTTCTGACGCATGGAAGCCAGGGCCACTGTGCCAAAATATGATCACGTGCAACACAATCCCCTTCTAAATCCCTGTCACAGTGGCGCAAATCCCGAAAATTTCTAAAATCTGATGAACCCTTAGTAAATAAGCCCCTTAGAGGTCTATCTGCTGGGGTGCACATCTCTTCAGTTTTATGGGACTACTTCTTTTCAGTATTTCCCTAGAAATGAATGTTTTGGCAGGACTTCTGTTCTTGTCATCAGTTGGGGGTCCAGACAGTAAAACCCCTAATGATCTAGCAGTTATCTCTTATCCAATGAATAGGGGACAATTTTCTGTTACCAGAATACCCCTTTTGACTCCTTAACGCCACTGCCCTTTTTCGTTATTCAGTTTCCATTTTTTGCTCCTCACCCTCAAAAATCCATAACTTTTTTTTATTTTTCTTTGTAAAGAGCTGTATAAGAGCTTGTTTTCTATGCAACTAATTTTCCTTCCTAGTGATGGTGTTTAGTATTCTGTGGCATGTACTGGAAAGCTGGAAAAAAAATCACAAATGGTGAAATTGGCAAAAAAAAACATATTTGCGTAATTTTCTTGCTCTGTTGCTCTGTTTTTACAACGTTAACTGTTCGCTCCAAATGACACCTCAAATGTATTCTTGGTTTTGGTACCGATACCACATTTATAAAGGTTTTATTATATTGTAATAGATTTTAAAAAATCAAAACCATTTGTACAAGAAAAAAATCTTGATTTTTCCCAATTCTGACACTAATAACTCTTTCATTGGCGTACAGAGCTATGTAAAAAGGCATTTTATTTATTTGGTATTTTTAGACCCCCAAGGGTCTTTGAACCCTAGAGTGTCGAATCAATCCCACTATATACTGCAATACTGTTGTATTGCAGTATATGGGGATTTAGCAGTACTCACAGACCATTACAGATGCTGCCTAAAGACAGGCCTGGAAGTTTGACATGGCAACTGATCGTCATGCCCTGAACGTCACATGGCACGCTGATCGAAACCAAGATGGCAGCGCCAAAGCACCGCCGACAGTTAAATCCCCCTGTCACCTAGCGGCCACCCCTGTCACCACGATCAATGCCAGCACCGATCCCGGGTGTAAGGATGGGTGTTAGCTGCACAATGCTCAGACCCATAGCTCTCTTCATACTCCCCCTTCTGTAACAGGATGTTCAGGAACATCCAAATGCAGGAAGGGTTTAACAATGTTGATCCTGGTCAGGTATATTGTGATAGAAGAACACTTTTAACAGAGAACTTTATTCTTCTTAGATAAAGTCAAAAAAGAAATTGACCTCAACATTGGCAACAACCGCTGTCCGTCTGTGGAGGATCGGAGTAAAATGCCTTTCACAGATGCTGTAATTCATGAGATACAGAGATTTGCGGATATCTTACCTTTTAGTGTTCCACATGCAACAGCTGATACCACCGTCTTCAGAGGATACACAATACCCAAGGTTGGAAAACCATAAAACCGTATGAACAATCATCATAAATGAGTCTTGAATGAAGGTTTAAAACACATAGATAAGACTTGATCTCAGACACGACCCAGTAAGGAAGGGGGTGGGGGGCTGATCATGTGAAATTTTGATATATGGTAGCAGGGATGCAAAATATAGTTTTAAGGAGTGTCTTTAACATGTTACCATTTTCTGTCCATCTCCTTAAAGGGCACCACCGTGTTTCCTTGCTTGACCTCAGTGTTGAAGGATCCTAAATACTTTCAAAACCCAGAGAAGTTTGATCCTGGTCATTTTTTGGATGGCATGGGCCAGTTCAAGAAGACGGAAGCATTTCTACCATTTTCAACAGGTACTGAGAAAATAGAAAAAGTAGACATCAAAAGTTTTGATGGAGCTTCGAGGACTGAGGTTAAGGCTTCATGCACATAGCAGGTGCCATAATACAGGATGCAAACAATGGTCGCATACAATCCACAACCTTGTGCATGAGTAAATATAAAGTGAACAAGGACGTGTGCTAGGTGTAAAAAATACAGTTAGCACAAGTCAAGATAAAAATCACCCAATGGTACACAATCATCTTGGCCTTAGGAATAGCGGTAAAATGTGGTTTGAGATTGGAAAACACTAGAAGACAATGTTTGTCTGTGGCCAAGCAAAGGACACACTGGCACTTAGGTTTTCTCAGAATTGTTGATCACTATGTTGCAAATCAAGCGACTAGATGGCTCCAACGTTATCCTGATGTGGTTAACCTCAAGTCCAATTTTGGACATTGAACCTTGAAAATATCCAAACCTCATGGTTTTGCCATATATGTCAAAGATATTGCCAATTTGCTGTCAAGTGCTCTGTTACGTATACTCTAATATGACTTGTATCACCCACTTTTCCTCTACGCATCTACTCATTTCCACCCATTAACCAAAGGTATCAGAATAAATATATTTGGGTGGAGTCTTTCAGATTTCCTTAAGTACAACAAGTGATTTTTGTGTCTTGTTATCAGCTGATGCATTTATTCCATCAATTACTTTCTACCTGAAAACAGAACTGCCCAAAAATTACTAAAACGTCTAACACTTCCCTTCTCTACCCTTTAGGAAAAAGAATGTGCCTTGGGGAAGGAATGGCAAGGATGCAGCTCTTTCTCTTCCTAACTTTTATACTCCAGAATTTCGATTTGAAGTCAGAGGAAGACCCTTCATCTATTGACCTCTCTCCTCTACCCAATACTAATGGTGTGATCCATCGCCCTTACAAAATACAGTTCATTCCACGCTGACTTTTTAAGTATATTTTCACCCAAATCTTGGTACTAATGTATATGCATGTTACTGAAATAAACAGTTCTGCTCCTATGTCTTATGTTGGTAAGCACCACCCCCTTGTCTGTCTTAATTTATTATAACAGTTAAATACAAGAGTTAGAAAGCAAAGTACTGAAAGTAATATGTGTTAGCTATGTTTAATGGTTGTCAGGTAAAACACTCCTTGGTGGGCCCAATTACTGATTTTACTGGTGGCCTATAAGCACAAATTGAGTGTTTTTTATTGAATCTTTGGTAAGCGCCATAAATTATTTCATGTGATTGGCCCAGACAAGGCAATGGGCCCAGATGTGTGTAAGTTATTGCTAGATGTGTTGTTGGTCTCTTTACTTATCATGATGAGTCATGGGGCTGATGGAGTTGGAGTCAAGAAAAAAAATTGTTGATGAGTTGTTAGCCCAGTAGGGGGAATTAAACATGTCTTATCCAGTTATGTAGTGGAGAAAGCATGTAAAAATCCATATTTGTAATATTTTCCACTCTTCAAAGCTGGGAGTGGATCGGGAGCATGAAAAACCCAGCCCGCTGTTTTTATCATAGTCTACTAAAACTATCTCTGGAATCTCCGCCAGGTTCATATGAAACCATATGGATATAGGTGAATCCAGGAAGACATTTGATCACTTCATGTAGGACCCGAAAGTTTTTTTTTTTTGCCTTCCTGTGAATTAAAGATTATGGACCCGATGATCGTTTTTGGCATTTGGGTTAGGGTGCCTGACCAGGAAATATTGCAGATTTAACAGTTGTTAGCTGCTATGATTGGCCATGGCTAGTTGCTAGGGCCGTCAGTTTGCTGGATTGGCAAAATCTCTGGGTCAGGCAGCCAAAGCCGATTCCCACCATAAGGTAATCCTAAGGATCCTTTGATTGTGGCTCTCAGAACGATGATTATTATTACTGATAAGAAATGGTGGAGCTATCACACTGTTCAGTACAGAACTTAGCATATTAGAAATATACATATATATAATATATTAGAAATGTATGGGCCAACTACTATAGAAAGTAGACTTTATTGGAATATCTAGCAAAACAATACAACTAAACACAATTGAAAAGGGGAGTCAAAGTTTGAACACCCCATATAAGTATCAAAAACCAACATGGACATAATAATTGTCTCACATACAGTACAGACCAAAAATTGGATACACTTTCTCATTCAAATAGTTTACAGTATTTTCATGACTATAAAAATTGTAGATTAACACTGAAGGCATCAAAACTATGAATTAACACATATGGAATTATATACTTAACAAAAAACTGTGAAACAACTTAAAATATGTCTTATATTGTAGGTTCTTCAAAGTAGCCACTTCTTGCTTTGATTACTGCTTTGAACACTCTTGGCATTCTCTTGATGAGCTTCAAGAGGTAGTCACCTGAAATGGTCTTCCAACAGTCTTGAGGGAGTTCCCAGAGATGCTTAGCACTTGTTAGCGCATTTGGCTTCACTCTGTGGTGCAGCTCAACCCAAACAATCTCGATTGGGTTCAGGTCTGGTGACTGTAGAGGCCAGGTCATCTGATGTAGCACACCATCACTCTCGTTCTTTGTCAAATAGCCCTTACACAGGGTGTAGATGTGTTTGGGGTCATTGGCCTGTAGAAAATAAATGATGGTTGTCAGGATTCAGGGGTAGTGGACCCACTGCAGCACCTCGAGCAATGACATAAGTGGCCAAGGCGAGGTACAGAATCGTGAGGAAGAATAGTGGTCAGGGAAAGGCAGGAGGTCAGGACAGGCAGTACAGGATCAAAGTCAATGGCAGAGCAGAAGGTCAGGGTTGGCAGCAGAGGAACGTAGTCAGGAACGGAACTGGTTCACAACGGAAAATCACAATACAAGCACAGGACTTAGAAACAAGCTTTGGCAGGGTATGCAGAAAGGGGCCGGCTACTTATTAAATTAACGGGTCAGCTGACGCCTATCAGTGAAGCGCTAGCCCTTTAAGAGACAGGAAGATGCCGTACGTGCCCTAGGAGACGGATACATATGCGCCGGGCAGCCAAAGGCATCGAGGGAATGCGGAGACTGGTCAAGCTGGGAGAGAGAGGGGTGCATCGGTGTGACTGCGACCCGGGACCTGGTTGCAGGAGTACAAGTGACAGAACCCTCCACCTTCGGCCGGCCCCTCTTCTTGGTCTGGAGGACATTTCTCTGCAGAAGACCACAGTCCATAATGTTGTCATTGGGCTCCCAAGACCTCTCCTCCGGCCCAAACACCTTCTAGTCGAAGAAAAAGAACTGCTTCCCTTTGACTAACTTCATATCCAGGAACTCTTTTACCTCAAAGACATCAGTGGAATCAGCCTCAGAAGCAGGAGGAGGTTCTTGCTGGGAAAAGAGGTTCAGGACAACTGGCTTAAGAAGAGAGACATGAAAGGAGTTCAGGATGCGCTTGGTGGGAGGAAGATGAAGCTTATAAGCCACGGGGTTGATGTATTTCAGCACCAGCTTGGACCCAAGAATCGAGGACCAAGTTTTTAGCTGGGAATCTTCAGCCAGACGTATCTAGAATAGAACAGGCTCTGTTGTCCAGGGGCCTACTGAAACCTGGAGTTGACCCTACTTAGAGTAGATAGGTACATTTTGGGAAGGCCTAAAAGAAAATTGATAGGCCACCATGCAACTTGGGTACAACTGATATTACAGTTTTATTTGGAAGAGTTATGACAATTTATAAAATGAACAAAATTGATATAAAGGGTAAGCCTCTCTGGCACTTACCAAAAAGAGGTCTCCTACCTCACCAGGTCTACTACTATGCACCAAAACAAATACATGTTCTGCAGTCCACAACCACCAGGTCCAGGATTTTAGCACAACCTATTTCTTCCCCAGCATGAAGCCATAATGGAAAATGTATCAAACTAATTAATGCTCATTACCTTGTGTTGAAATGAGCAGACCAGCAAGAACTTTAAAATCCACCTATCAGGCCAACGGCATTTAATTTCTCTGATTGCTGACATGCCGGCAGTGATGCCCGTTGCCAATTTGGGTAGGATCATCACTACCAATTGAGTAATTGGAAACCTACCTTCCCAAAATCATTGGGGACCTATTCTGCCATCATGTGGGGGTTTAGCCATTGAATGTCGGTGGTATTTAAAGAGTTAAGACTGGCGATCGGTACAAGCGACAGTCATGGCCGTTAACAGCAGGGGGGTTTGAGCTGAACCTCAACTTCTAATGAAGCCTGTGGTTGGGTCTTGAGGACCTGAACCCGCAACATTTGGTACAAACTCAAACTTTTTCTCTTCTGTCCTCCTTTTCAATTATAAATGTGCTGCTTCAACAACCGCCATACTGCAATACATAGTCATACACAGACATATATACATATACGAGTACATATATTTATATATTCATACGCAAACCCACATATTCATTCATCTACACACATACTGTATGTATGTCCATGCACATTTCTACATGTATACATGTGTATACACACTCTCACGAATACATTCATGTGCCCTCACTTGTAAACTGAATTCCTGTCCCATGGAGGATAGCAGCAGGAGGGGGCAGCAGACATAAGGATCTGTCCAGTCCTTTTAACCAGTTCTATCACAGCAGTAATGTCCGTGCAGCCATAACCACCTCATTATCTAATATCAGAACCAGACAATCCAGTCCTCACCTCTATACAGAGGCGGATAGTGTAGAGCCAACCGGTCTATGTGGGAAATACTAATAGAATCAGGGAGGAGACAGTGAGGGAGGAGGAAACAGTCAGCTGCCAGGGCGTTCCTGCTGTGTGAGTATTTCTTCGCTGTGTTAGGTCTTTGTGTATTGTGACTGTGCCAGTGACCCTGACACTACTGGAAAGGTGGTTTCACAGGGGCGGTCCACCGGGATTCTGCCTAGTAAGGTCCAACAAGGTTCTCACTGGTAACTGTAGCGATCCAAAGTGTGAATCCTTGTTACATGCAATGACCTGCTGAGCTCTGTAATAAAAGGAGGAGGTGCTGGATGTCTATTACTCAATATTACATTGGACGCCTTTATACAGGGGGAGGTGCAGGTTTGCTGTATGCTACATAGTAGACAGTGATAATAAGCAGGTTACAGTACACAAGTCAGTGGAGAAGGTAAGTAATACAGACAAGGATATAAGTTTGCTTTAAAGTGTAGGTAACATATATGTAAGATGATAGCATGAGACATAGCTATTCTCCAATCCTGACTTCTATGCATTAAAAATCCCCTTGTACGGTCTAGTCCCCAAATGCCCAACTGCGGCTCAAGACCAAGACATGTAACACTTAGTCCTTGATCCTGAATCTTTTCCAAAAAATCTATTAAATAATCAGAACATTGCAGGAAGAGAATCAGAACTGCATTACCAGACACAGTCCACAGGCCAGGGGGGCGCTGTTTCTGGAGTAAGAAGTCAGGTTCTTACTGTATAATCCATAAAAAGCTTTTCTCCTAAATGAGATGCTGTTTGTCTATAAGGTCCATTGGAAGAGATTTTCTCCATTCTCTGTAACTATAATGAATTCTGTTCACTAGAGCACATTGGATCCCTGATTAATAAAACTTCTATAATCTAAAGTACACTAGATATAGTATATACTGTCATAGAAAAAGGAGAACATGGAGGACACAGGTGCGGTAGAGCGCAGTGTATACAAGTCTGGCCCGATAGAGGTCTCTGCAATCATGATTTGAATGATATTTTGGTGGTGGGAATTTTGTGCTGCACAAATCATACATCTTTTGCATCTAAATACACATCTCATTGGACTTTTGCAAACAATTTGTGACTATTTTTGGAACCTAGGTAGGCCAACTCTACTGCCCCACTAGTCCATCTGTCTCCTCACTTCTCTGCTTCTCCTCTCTGCCAATTTCTCCTCTGGTTAAACATTGTTCAACAAATTGAGTTCAAAATATTAACCATGACTTAACCTGTCCCCTCATATAGCTCTGACCTTCTGCTTCATTATATTACCATCCGCTCTTAACACAATCCTCTTCAGGACTTCTCCTGTGCTTCCCCCATACTCTAGGACTCTCTACCAAAATGTGTCAGACTGTCCCCCTCCAAACCCGCAAACATAACGGAAAACTCACCTGTTCACGATCAGCTACAATACATAATAGCTGCTCTTCTCCCTCACCTTGTTTCTACCCACCCATATAGATTTTGAGGCCTCATGGGTAGGGTACTAGTTCCACTTGTACCCGATTAGAGTTTTGCGCCAACCTATTAATAAAAAATGATAATCATTAAAAAATCATATCAGTCTAAATAATAATGATTAGTGATGAGTGGATCGGTTAAAATTTGGGTTTGCCCGAGTTTGGCTGATCCCCAATTTTGGAAAAAAATACGCTTTGAAACCAGTAACACCAGCAATCTGCGCTGGCGCCGAGTGCCGTTGTACAGTAATTAAATTATTGCTGTGGCGCTGCACACCACCATCTTAGGTGCAGTCATCGATCCCATTAACATTATTGAGGAGAAACAATAATTCCCAAAATGGCGTCATGCAGTGCCGTCACGCACTGCCACATCAATTTGAATGCAGCTGCCCAGCAGCATTTGAAGAGTTAACACCAGCTCCAGCAACAATCGCTATTGTAAATGGCAGGGTGGTTGATCCGAAACCCAGACCCAACTTCCAATGAAGTTGGAGTCAGGAAACCCAAACCCGCAAAGTTTAGTATGAATGCAAACTTTGTGGTTCATGTTCGCTCAACACGAATAATGATATATACTGTACATCAAGTTATCCTTTAAGAAAGTATGAAGTCTAGGACTATACCTCATAATAGGCGGGGCCTTGGTACAGATTTTGCATTAGTGTTCCAGTAACGTCTGGTGTCGACCAGTGGCAAAATGTATTATTTCTTAATTGTAGTTTCGCTGGTGACAATGGACATCACTGGAGTTGGGACCGTTATCTTGGTTCTTTGTGTCACGTGTCTCATTCTTCTCCTGATGTGGTCAGGAAATGGGAAGCGGAAGGAGATGCCTCCTGGACCAACCCCCCTCCCCCTTCTGGGAAATGTCCTACAGCTCAACATGAAAGAACTACATCAATCATTCACAAAGGTGAGAAAGACCAAATTGATGCTACCACATTATCGGCTTTTCTTCGAAGCAGTTTGACCAAAGTTTTCTTCTTCGAATCGATAAACGATTTGGCATGACTGGGTAGAGCGTAGCAAGAGGAAAACATGGTGGCTTATTTGGCTTATAATGTCATTGATTGTATGTAACATAGAAGCTCAACCTCATTCGCTTCAATTGAGTCAGGTTCCAACACCAGGTATCACCAGTAGACAGGCATGGGTCTATTTTGAGAAGGAACTTGCCTTTCTTAAGATTAGTCAACCAGTATACGCTGGACCTTAAAAAAATATCTAAAAGCTTATCTGCTTACACCCCACAGCTTGCAAAAGTTTATGGAGATGTTTTCACTGTTCACCTTGGGACGAGAACGGTTGTTGTCCTTCATGGATATGATGCGGTGAAGGAAGCTCTAGTGGACAGAGCTGATGTCTTCAGCAACAGAGCAAAAGTTCCTGTAGCGGACATAATCTTTAAGGGCTACGGTAAGTGACCTACTCCATCATCTTGGTTATTTTGAGAGACAATAAATAGTAATAAAAAGAAATTGTTGTGATATCTAATATTACTGCAACTGAGAAAGGTGAAATACTGAAACGATTTGGTAGTAGAAGCCACAGTTACTCTACAAAGTATCCAATACTGCCAAAATTATGTATAGTAGCATCTGAAAGATCTTTATACTAAAGGGAAAAACTTCAGATAAGTCAGATCTCCAATGTAAGGAGACATTGGACACCAAAACCCGACGGAATCAAGCAACCACAAGGTGGATTCAAGTCATCTACTGATGACGCTTAGCATAACTACCCCAGGTGAGGGTACACGCTTATTACAAATACTCACAGAAATTATACAGTGTAACCCTATGAGCGCTTTCCATTTACTCTTAATTTCTATAGCCATTATTCATATTAAAGTATTGATACTGGGCAAGTGGGCAATCCCATCTACAGATTATGAAATGACTAGGAAGAAAATACTCAAACAATGGTAAAAGAACAGGTGTTAATGATATATTATTTTTTCCTTCAGGTATATTTCTCAGTAATGGAGAACGCTGGAAGCAACTCCGTCGTTTTTCCCTTACCACCTTGAGAAATTTTGGCATGGGTAAGAGAAGTGTAGAGGAACGGATCCAAGAGGAGTCACGTTGCCTGAGAGATGAGCTTAGGAAACATACAGGTTAGTTTGTGAAAAACCTAGTCAAAGAGTGTATTCTGGGTAGGAAGCAAGAAAACATGAGCAAATGTAAATTCCACCTAAGTTAGTTGTAAAACAAACTTTTGGTACTTCCTCCAACCCATAAACCATATACACTTGAGTATAAGCCAACCCGAGTATAAGCCGAGACCCCTAATTTTACCACAAAAAACTGTGAAAACCTATTGACTCGAGTATAAGCCAAGGGTGTAGTATACAGCCAGCCCCCATGTAGTATACAGCCAGCCACCACCCTGTAGTATACAGCCAGCCACCCCTGTAGTATACAGCCAGCCCCCCTGTAGTATAAAGCCAGCAATCCCCCTGTAGTATACAGCCAGCCATCCCCTCTGTAGTATACAGCCAGCCATCCCGCTGTAGTATGCAGCCAGCCACCACGCTGTAGTATAGAGCCCACCATACCCTGTAGTATACAGCCAGCCATCCCCCCATAGTATATAGCCATCCATCCCCCTGTAAAATATAGCCAACCCCAAGTAATATATAGCCATCCATCCCCCTATAGTATACAGCTAGCCACAAGTAGTATACAGCCATCCAGCTCCCTGTAGTATACAGCCAGCCACATATATTATACAGCCAGCCTGCCCCCTGTATGCCAAGCACATAAAAAAAAAACGTAATACTCACCCTCCAGCAATACTCACCCCCAGTGTTCTGCGCGGGTCCCGGTGGCTCCTCTTCTTCCTTCTCTAGCCGGTAGAGTTATGTCCATGCGATCTGCCAGGGGGTGCATAGTGTGCGTTCACCGGCAGATGGACGTGACTCTGCAGGCTAGGGAAGAAAGTAGAAAGAAGAGGAGCCACCGGGATATGCGCCGAGGATCGAGAGCCATGCCAAGGATCCCGGCGCCGAAGGGTAAGTTTTGGTGGTTTTTTTTATTGCCGAGGCGAAGTTTTTCAGCACATTATTTTGTTCTAAAAAACTCCGCTTTAACATACCGTATATACTCGTGTATGTGTTAAGTTTGAATTCTGCTCAAATAAAGTTCACCACAGTCAATAAGAACCGCATAGATCCTTGTATACACACAACATGGAAACAAAGAAGTAATTTAATTTAATGAATGTGTCTTACTAATCTTGTCAGGTTTTTCTTTCGACCCGACTTACCTGTTGACTTTGGCGGTCTCCAATGTGATTTGTTCGATTGTCTTTGGAGAGCGTTTTGAGTACGAAGATGAAAAATTCCTTAGTCTATTGACTATGTTGAAAGAAACCTTCAAGATAGTAAACTCATCAGCTGGACAGGTAATAAATGTCTTCGACATTTCACATGGTGAGGGGTGAGAGCTTCTGTAGATGTGACCTCCAATTATTGACCAAACTAGTTAAAAACATAGGAAGAAAGAATTGTGGAGATAACAAGCTCATGTTTTCCAATGCAAAGCCTTTAATTTCCCGTTCCCGTACTGTATTTTCTTTAGTTTGTCCGTCCAGAAATGTTTATTTGATATTTTATATCTAAAAATGTTCTTACCTTATAGTTGCTTAACGCCTTCCCGCGAGTTGTCCGCCATTTGCCTGGACCACATCAGGAAGCTTTAAAGAAAATCATGTCTCTTAAGCTGTTTGTGATGGAAAAACTGAAGGAACACCGGGAGACGTTGGATCAGAACTGCCCCAGAGATTACATAGACTGTTTTCTCATAAAAATGGAGGAGGTAAGTAAAACTGCCAGGGTCATCTGATATTCATATGCTTCCATATTAGTGTTTTTGGAGATTTTACAGAATAAGAAAGACACTGAAAATAAAATTTTGCCAACAATTTTGCCACATCTAACATGGATTTACCTGAATACCAGATCCATAGGCATAGATTCTGGCATAATTGAAGGGTTTTATTGTATTGTCTTTATCTCATACAAGAAGTCCGTGAGGTTTAGCAATATATAATAATGGGACCAAGCACAATTATAGAAAATCCCTTTAAGTACACCACAACGATCCGGCAGATGATGACCCCATTAACAATGCAATTACCGGTAAGTGTTTCTACTCAGGTTCTTTATAGCTGGAGATGATCCAAGGAACTCTAGTCCAACAACACCAACTATTGTATCCATTGGGCCACATTTATCACTTTTGTGCGCCTAAGTGTAGTAGTTGCGCCTAAATTCGGGCGCACTGTTTTGCCAGAATTATCACAAGCTACAACCATCTGTGATAAGTATATTTTCTGCCTCTTATTAATCACTTTACTTTAACACAGTTTAGGCGCAGTTTAGGCGCAATGTTAGATTCGGGCACTTACATGTGATCCTGCTACAAGCTCCTCTCTGCTTCTCCCACATCCCAGAATGAAGATAACACTCACAGCAGCACCCAGGTGTGTGACACCCTGCACCCAGTGACCTCCTCAGCAGTGGCTTCTCCTGGAGGGGATCCCCCAGTGCTGGTCTCCTGCTGCACCCCTGTAATTCTGCACAATATCCCCCTCAGACACTGTGCAGAATTACATGGGGGACACTTGTTTGTAGTATCTGCAAACTTCTGCAAGCTTCTGCAAACTTCTCTTCTCTCTTGCTGTGAGCTCAGCGTTTTGCAGAATATTTTGTAAATAGAAGGTGATGAACTGTAAATAGAGTCTGCAGCTCCTGTCTGTAATGTATCTAATGTATCTATTATATGTTCTAGTGTCTGCAGTGTATCTAATGTATCTATTATATGTTCTAGTGTCTGGCTGAGCTGTGCTGCTAGAAATGAGCTCTTCTGCAAAGGGGCTCAGTGCTTTCTTCTCAGATAATGCCACCTTCGGGCTGGAGTGTTTTTGCGCCCGTTTTTGCGCCTAAATGCAAAAGTCGCACGTGATGAATATCATTAGGCGCAGCAAAACATCTGGAATTGAACGATAGATGAGGGAAAGCTGGTTATTTTAGCTGCGCGGCTAATTTGACGTTTAATCGCAAAAATGGCGCAAAAACGGTGCGCCTAAACGTAAAGGCGCAAAAACAACAGAGAAAACAAGTGATAAATGTGGCCCATTGTATCATATCATGTAGAATTGTATGACATGAAAAACTGTTTAATATAATGTCACCTCATTTCTACTTCCAGGACAAGGAAAACCCTAACACGGAATTCCACTTTGATAACTTATTTGTGACCGTGATGAACCTTTTCTTTGCTGGGACGGAAACAACAAGCACAACTTTACGGATCGGTCTAAGAATTTTACTGAAGTATCCAGAAGTTCTTGGTACGGTTTATGATACTTGCCTTTTAGAATGTTATTAAGTAAATATTTGCAGAAATATTATATATTATATTAAGAAATTCTATCAAAAGTAAAAATGTTTATAGACTCTTTATTTTACATTTTTGTATTTCGGTACAAAAAGATACAGGAGTAAATCTATGAAGACTGGTATTTTGAACACCAGTCCTAATACTTCCCTCATTGGCTCCAGCCTCTTAGTAGATCCGGTAGCGTTCTCCCCCAGGTCAGACCTGTTTAGATTTGATTTCAGCTATCTACTCCACTGCATAGAAGTAATTCCGTGGTTCTTCCAATTCCCCACTTTCTTTTTGCTAATACGAATTACGAATCTCTGCTAAGTGATTTACGCTGCTGTGACTGGGCTGGATGTGTTTAACAAAGAGTAAGGCCATGTGACCAAGGTCGGAGGCATTGCTCCCTGGTCCCTCAAACCAGATCAATTATTTTGACCTTAAAGGGGTTGTCCGAGTTTAAAAAATATATATATATATGTGGCCGGGAGCGGGCTGCCTAAAACAATAAAGCTGTACTTACCTTCCGTGGCCCTCCCTCCCGTATCCAGCGCTGCTGTCGCTCCGGTCCGGGCGCCATGTAAACAAACATGGCCGCCGGAGCAGCGCTACATTCAGCTTCTGGCCGGCCGTGGCCGGGTACGCCAATCCTCCCTATACAAGCATTGTGGTATGGGGGCCGGAAGGGTTGTCGGGTCCTCCGGAAGCTGATTCCACTTCAAATAGGGAGGGCACCGGAAGGTAAGTACAGCTTTATTGTTTTAGGCAGCCCGCTCCCGGCCACATCTTTTTTTTTTTTCAAAACTCGGACAACCCCTTTAAATTATAAGGGAGAGTAAAAGAAAGCTTGACATAAAAAACACTACCACTGCTGTCAAATAAATTAACACCTTCCAGTTCATGTTTCTTTCATGACCAGCGGTTGTGGCATCATACAGAAAATCAACTTTAAAGTAGAGATGTAAACTGGTTGTGTAAAGTCAAGGAGGCTGGAAGTCTAGGACTGAAGTGAAGTTTTTCTCTTTTGCCCAATTCACTAAATTGAGTTCTGCTACATGGGACATCACAACTGGCTCTCCTGAAGTATTGTAAATTATATTTATTACAACGAGTGGATGTACTGAGGCAAGGAAAGCTTAAAAGGTTTTTCCCACAGCATGCTTCATAGAGCAAACGGTCGTGCACAGCCGTCTACTCAATGAGTCTCGGGGAGCGCACAGGGGTCCGACGGAGGAACCTGGGTCCCCATCGACGCCCATTCTCATGATCTGTGGATAGGCCTACTTGTTTTGTGGGAAAACTCCAGTGGATGCACTCCCTCCTCTGACTTTTTTACAATAGGCATATTGGCATCTCTATGGTTTTAGAAATTTATTGATGTCACTTACTTTAAATTATTCTCAGCTAAAGTCCATAAAGAAATTGACATGTGGTTTGGCCAAGCCGTTGTCCATCGGTGAGGACCGCAGTAAGATGCCTTATATCAGATTGCTGTCTTTCCATGAGATACAGAATTTGGGGAATCTTGTCCTTTAGGTGCTCCGCATGCAACATCTGAAACTGCCGTCTTCAGAGGATACAACAATCCAAAGGTTGGAAGAAATGAGTATTAACTGCATTACTTTAATATAGCATGGCAAGATCTAAACAGCCCAAGATGTTGTGACCATTTTTAGATATTATTTACTAACATAAAAATATTTATTGATTGTATTGATTGTTAAAAAAATCCTGTGGAAGAACTGATTTAAAGAAGGACCTGTCAGGTCACCTATCACTTTAGTTGCTCATAAAAAAGTAAGCAGCTCCCTACCCTCCCTCAGTTATATCTCTCAACCTTATTGAACATACCGATAATCTATGGTAACAATGCGCTAACGGTCCAATTCAGACCTAGATTACCAGGGTCCAGTGTATACATAAGGGGGAAGTCCCACGGGGCCGGTTGCATCAAGCTGGCAGTCACACTCCGTGCATATGGTTGGGATGGCAGTCCCAAGAAACAGCTGAGAAGAGGGAGCACCTCAGACCCCGCCCCCTCATGAATACATCAGCTGCTTAACCTAACGGACTGCTACGTAGGCATTGTTTCCTAGTTATTGGTATGTTTTGATAAAGCTAACGATTTAACACCTACTACCTGGGGGGTGGGTGAGGGAGCTACTTACTTTCGTATGAACAGCTATAGTGTATTATGACCTGACAAGTCCTCTTAAAACTAGAAGTCCCTTTTAAGGGAATTGGGGCAAATATCTAGTGCAGTCACTACACCACAATATGTAATAAAATATGGCTCCATTAGATCTGTTTGCACAAAAGACCTTGAGTATGGACCCTCAGATATTCCCGTATTTTTCCGGACTATAAGGCGCACATCCAAAGTCCGTGGCTGCCCTATGTATGGCGCGGGCAGCGGACCATACTTACATAGTCCCCTCTAACCGGAGACCGAGACAGCAGATCTCCAGGGACTGCAGACCACGGGGCACAACCAACTTCTGCCGCGTCGGTCTGCAGTTTCCGCTGGAGATCTGCTGTCTCCTAGCAGGGACCTATGTAGTATGGTCCGCTGCCTCCTCCACCTCCCCCTCCACCTTCCCCGCGTCGCCACGTCTCGTCGGTCTCGTCTTCGGGTCGCGTCGCGTCTCTTCTCGTCGGTCTCCGCTCCGCCGCTCCGCCCCCTGACCTCCGCCCACCGCCCCGACCCTGCGCCTTATATGTCCGATGCGCCTTATATATGGAATTATACATTATAAGGCGCTTCGGACTTATTCTTATATGGTTTACTTGTTTCCATTTTTAATCTGTCCTTCTATTTTCCTCTAACAGAACACCACGTGTTTGCTCTCTGACCTCAGTGCTGAAAGATCCCAAATACTTTCAAACCCAAGAAGTTTGATCCAAGCCGCTTTTTGGATGACACGGAGGGTTCCAGAAGTCTGAAGCTTTATGCCATTTTCAACAGGTCGACAAGCCACAGGAGTAGGGAAACGGCCAAGATAGATAGTATTGCGAATGGTCCCATCAGTCACCTCTGGTGGTCACTTCCCTTCCAAAGTGAATAATTATTTGATATTGAACTTAAGACACCCCCACAATTTTATCTCCAACATTTATCTCTGTGGAGATGTTGAAGGCTGCTAACCTCGTACAATTGTTGTCCAATGCCACCAAAACCTTCAGGTCCAACTTAAAGGTCGTGAAACTTGCTGTAGTAAGTGTAAATATCAAATATGCCTTGTACTTTGTTTGAAGGCTACCAAAATCTATTTTCTTTTCTTCTTTTCTTTTTTTTCTCTTATCCTACAGGAAAGAGAATCTGCCTTGGAGAGGAATGGCAAGAATGGAGATTCTTTCTGTTCCTCACTCATACTGCAGATTTCAATCTGAAGTCAGATGAAGACCCTTCTTCTATTGACCTCTCGCCTCTACCTAATACAATGGTGGGTCCGTCGCCTTATAACATACAATTGGTGCCTCGTTGACCTTTGTATCTTAAATCACTAGCATCTTACCTATGTGGAAACCCACACTTAGCATTTGGGGACAATATGTAAACTGTGCATCCCTATAATTACCCCAGCATTGGTCTTCCTAAACTCTGCTATTTTTCCATCAGAATTATGAAAACATATTTTGGTGGCTCAGGTCACCATTTTGTGGGCTTTTTACAAAGCTGAGAACTGAACAACCAGATTACCCTAAACATGGCCATATAGGATTGAATACGGTAAATCTATAACAATCAGACAGCTTTTCCTGAAGGAAGCAATTATCACAATGGGCAAGAAGGAACAAGTGGGAACCATAGATGGGGTTTAGGTTTAATATATGTGTGGAAGAATGTCAGCAAATGGCCATCCAACTTTATGGACTGGAAAACTTGTTTTGGTGTGGACTGGGGTCTGCCTAATTGATAAATGCAATATTTGACATGAGGACCTCTCTTTAATCGCAGGGTCATTTTGACACTTGGTGTTCTGGAGCTCCATGAATCAGCTTGCAATATCTTTTATCTTTAGATACCAGCCATCCTTACACCCTATGATTCCTTATTTAAGCCTTATGTGGGCCCCCCCCAGCCGCCCTGGGCCCTGGCAATTTCCCCGTATACTAGTGCTGACGCCGGCTCTGGTACCTATCCTTGCCTACAGTGTCAATGTCCCAAGATGGGCAATACTCCTAATAGTCAGGGATTTAAACTGTTTGAAAAACATGTCTTACATATGGTTATAATCATGAAACTTATCAGATAAATAATCTCAATGATTCGAAGTTTTCACTTAGCATGCTCCATATGGCCATAAAATAGACAGTTCAATCAGGACTTTGGAATCCTATGAATTATGACTAATTTTCCACTTGTGACATTTGCCCTTGTTTTTTTTCAATCTTTTATGACTTGATGAAATTGCTGTAATGACAATTGGTATGTGTGCGGGAGGGGAGTGGTGGTGACCACTGCCTAGGGGTATATTGACTTTTACGGTAATAGCTCCTGTTTGGGCATTGAGAATGCTTCCTTTCCTCCCCTCATGCTACATTTTTTTCTGCACTGCATGGCGGCTCCATCCTCCTGCGTCCCCCATAGTCCCTCCTTCCTATATCCTCGTTGTAGGATCATTGTATATTTATAATTATCTCTGTAGAGAGCTTCATCATGTTGTATCTTCTGTCTTAAAAAAGTCCATTCCTGTCACAACCCAATATATGTGATCTGGCCCTTTTCTGAATGATGAGAAAGAGGAGTAAAAAATTAACATTTTTTACCATTGGGACAGTTCCTGGGGTGTCCTAATAAACCTAATAGAGCAGGACCTTCTGAAAAGGGATTAATATTTTGGGAGATCTCAGATTTCCTTCGTTTTGCAACCGAATTGCCCTGATTTTGGCGCGCGCGATTGGATTTTGGCGCATCGTGCCAGCTTGCACACACCAGAAATCAGGGAGCGGGCCGTCGGACAACCCGAAGGATTCGGATAGACCCGCGGAATTTAAAAAAGGAATTGGGGGTCATTTACTAAGCCCGAATCGCGTTTTCCCGACTGTTACCACGAATATTCCGATTTGCAAACCGATCGTACCTGAATTGCCCCGGGATTGTGGCGCACGTCGATCGTATTGTGGCGCATCGGCGCCGGCATTGCGCGCGACGGAAATCGGGGGGCTGCCGAACGAAACCCGACTATTCGGAAAAACCGCCGCATTTAAAACCGAAAGTGTCGCTTGGGAGCGCTTACCTTCACCTGGTCCGAGGTGGTGCATTCACTCAGCGCGATGAATAACTTTCAGCGCAGCAGCGCCACCTGTGGACGGCGGAGGAACTACCTTCTTCTTTAAATCCCGGTCGGACCCGAATCCAGAGAAGAGACGCGCCGCTGGATCGCGAATGGGCCGGGTAAGTAAATTTGCCCCATTGTGTCTCAAGATCACTCACATGCACCGGGAAGAAGAAGGTGAACTCCAGCGGACCTCAGCGCGGAAGCGACACATGCAGGAACTAAGGGGCACGAGCGCAGACCCGAATCCTCATCGGGCAACGCACCGCGGGATCACGACAGGACCGGCTAAGTAAATCTGCCCCATTATGTCTTCCCATGGTTTTTGAGGCACACTTTTTACATTTATTTAGAAGAAAATCATTACAGTAACTGTTCCTTTACAATGGCAGCTGGATTCCTTCTGAAGGCTCCCATGCGATGAGCAGTGATATCCCAACCTATTCCCAGTTCAGACAAATCTCAAATAAAAGTTCAAATACCTGTGATCTGAGCCGGCATCGATTGTGGGTGTTAACATTTTTAATGGCAATGACAAAGCCCCGATCGGCATTTAAATACCATTGGCGCGATCCACTCATCAATATATAACACCCACGATTAGTTAGCCCTTTAAATGTTGCCGTTGGCTTTTTTAGTCCCCACTGGGGGTGTTGCTAAGGTAGATGAGCCTAAATTCCAAACCAGAAATTATGGTTGAAGTTGCTATTTGGGTCCGCTCATCCCTAACGGCATGTAATATTAATAAAAACTGCTGTATAGATGTATTACACAGGGGTGAAACAAGTAGAACAAGGGCCCCATAGCAGACTTCTGAATGGGAGCCCTACACCCTCAGAAAATATACATATCTGTATACTCGTACATTTATACACTTTTGCGTACACATTAATGCACTGATATATACATGTATACACAATGCTGATCAGATGGGGAAAGTACAAGGCAGGAATTAGAAATAACAGATGCCTAGTTCTGACTTTCTGTTTCCCCCTCCCTCTCCCCCTGAAATTTTTTATATTAGCTACTTATTCATGCTGTGTACTGAGGAAGATGTGCTCTGCTATGTAGATATTTGTTGTGAGATGTGCAGCACTTAAGTGTGTTTTAGTGTGTCAGATCAGATGACGGGGCCCCCTGACACTGTGGGACCCATAGCTGCTGTTATGGCTGTTACGCCCATAGTATTAAAGCAATCAAGATTTTAAAGTTTTGAAAATATTTTTACATTTTCAAATGCCCCTTTTTGCAAACATATATATACACTCACCGGCCACTTAGGTACACCATGCTAGTAACGGTTGGAACCCCCTTTTGCCTTCAGAACTGCCTCAATTCTCGTGGCAGTAGAACAACAAGGTGCTGGAAGCTCCTCAAGATTGTTGGTCCATATTGACATGATGACATCACACATTGCCGCAGATTTGTCGGCTGCACATCCCTGATGCGAATCTCCCCGTTCCACCCCACATCCCAAAGATGCTCTATTGGATTGAGATCTGTGACTGTGGGGCCATTTTTGTCCATACCTCATTGTCATGTTCAAGAACCAGTGTGAGATGATTCCAGCTTTATGCCATGGCGCATTATCCTGCTGAAAGTAGCCATCAGATGTTACAGGGTACTTGGCTCATAAAGGGATGGACATGGGCAGCAACATACTCGGTAGGAAATATTCCCCCCCCACCAAGCCGGAGCCGCTGATCAGGCAGGGGATCCATGACACCCACCACCACGCCTGACGCTGATACAAGGCAGATGGATCCATGCTTTCATGTTTGTTTGTACCAAATTCTGACCCTACCATTCAATGTCCAGCAGAAATCGGACTCATCAGACCAGGCAACGTTTTTCTCAATCTTCTACTGCCAATTTCGATGAGGCTTGTGCAAATTGTAGCCTCAGTCTCATGTTCTTAGCTGAAAGGAGTGGCACCCGGTGTGGCTTCTGCTGCTGTAGCCCTCTGCCTCAATTGGACGTACTGTGCGTTCAGAGATTCTCTTCTGCCTACCTTGGTTGTAACGGGTGGCGATTTAAGTCACGTTGCCTTTCTATCAGTTCAAACACAGTCTCCCATTTTCCTCTGACCTCTGGCATCAACAAGGCATTTCGCCCACAGAACTGCCACTCACTGGATGTTTTTTTCTTTTTCGGACCGTTCTCTTAAACCCTAGAGATGGTTTTGCTTAAAATCCCAGTAGATTCAGCATTTTCGAAATACTCAGACGCACCCTTCTGGCACCAACACCCATGCCACGTTCAAAGGCCACAAATCACCTTTCTTCCCCATACTGATGCTCGGGAAACTGCAGGAGATGTCCTACCATGTCGTACATCCTAAATGCACTGATTTGCCGCCATGGATATTGGCTGATTAGAAATTAAGTGTTAACAACAGTTGACAGTTGTACCTAATCAAGTGGCCGTGAGTGTTATAAAATATAAACCAAAAAAAAGTCCCATTATTTGTCATTGCATTGCACCCAAAAATAGGAGTCAATAAAAGAGTTAAAAAAAAACCTTAAAGAAAAAAACATAAATTTTATATAATCGTATATATACAATTTAAAACTTACGGCAGCTCCCCAATACATTATGCAGACTATTATATTGTGTTCGGAGGTTTAATTCGTCTCTCGGAAAAACAAGGACTTTTACAAGAGAAAAAAAAGTCAATACCGGTTTATTACGCGACCAAAGTACAGCAGCGAGTAAAGTACAAACACACAATACTGAGTGATCGTGACTGTACAAAATTGTGCCTTTTATTTTGGAGAATCCCTTATTTTCTACATTGTATCTTCTGGAATCTTTTCCACTGCTTTCCCATTGAGCTCAATCCAGATACAATCAATAGGTGACTGGGTTGTTGGTCAATGACTCTGCTCTTTGTAAGTGTTAGTCCACTATGACACCAAACCCTACATAAAGTTATTTTTACTATTTATACTTTTGGGTCTATTGCTTTTTATTGTGTTGCCAATTATATGTTTTGGTTAAGTTATAAGTAATATAATTCCAATGTTGCATAGTGGCCCCACATTTATTAAAGTGTTTGTGCCAGTTTTCTGAATGCGCAAACTGCTTAAGCACTTGAACTATGCCCGACGCGACACAAAATTCTGTACTCCGGTGCTCAACAGAATTGTATTGCATGCTATGTTAAAGGTGTACCAAAAAAAAGTTGATGCCCACTTGCCGAGCAGTGCTGGGGCACCAGATTAATGAATCTTTTCATGAATCTGGCGCACTCTGCACACTCCATAGGTAGACCGCACTTAATTTTGATAAATGTTGGCCAATGTTTTAGGTGCTGCACAGGTTAAGAAAACACATAGCTGTGCCACAATGGTCCAACGATTCTGTGAAGCCCTGCACTTCTGTCCTACTCACTTCAATGGAATTTAGCTTCAATATCTGATACAACCTATTGACAGGGACAACACTGTTTCTGGTAGAAAGGGGCAATGTTAATCTAATCCCAGACAATGGGGGACATTTACTAACGGTCCACGGAGCGCATTTTCGTCGGGTTTCCCAACAAATCCCATTTTGTGCCGCATTTAACAAGGGATTTTGGCACACGTGATCTGATTTTGCCGCATCGGCGCCGGCTTGCACGTGACACAAATCGGGGGGTGGCAGACCATCAGACAACCCAACGGATTCGGACTACATGCATGATTTAACATTTCGAATTGTGTCGCAAGACTCACACTTACATACACCGGGAAGAAGAAGTTGAACTCCGGTGACCGCGGCGGGGAAGCAATGGATGCAGGAACGCGGGTGCACAAGCTTCGTGAATCGAGCCGGACTTCATCTTTCTCAATCTGTCCGAATTGGGGATTTTGACAGGACCAGGTAAGTATTTTTGCCCCAATATGTATTTCCAGAACTAAAAATTATACATAGCACACATAGACACAAAGGGGGTAATTTATGATTAGGCAGGTTCCTCGGGACAGTTCTGAACTGGCTTTGGTGCTCCGCCATTTACTAAAGCTGCTTCGGTCTTTTAATATACATGTCTACAGTGATCTTCTCCACTGGTGGCTCTTTGTGGGACTTTTCGCTCAAAAAGAAGATACAACCAGCACTTGATGGTCAGGTAGTCCATAGAAGGGTTAAAAATTATGTTTTCTTTATTAATAACATGAAAACACACCAAACCCAGGAGTGGGAATATTTTACTGATGGGTTTCAACTCTAGTGAGTCTTAAAGGGGTATTCCCATCTGGGCATTTACATTTAATTAAATTCATTTGCCATATGTAAAAATTTCTTCAATTGGATGTTATTAAAAAAAATGTTCCTGTGTGAAGATAATTTCTCATAAATGTAGTTATTCTGTCCCTTAGAAACGAGATAGCTTCCCCGGATACGACCACGTCATACTCTGGCAGCGGTGGCCAGACTTGCACTATAAGGTCCTGCCAAACCACCAGGATTCAGCGATCATTAGCACAGGGTGGCTGTGGGACCTGCAGTAACTCCTGGACATTTTATATACAATAACCTTTTGTTTCTTTGTGTACTCAATCTATCAGACGTGGCCGTATCCGGGGAAGCTATCTCGTTTCTAAGGGACAACATGGTTACATTTATGAGAAATTATCTTCACACAGGAACATTTTTTTTTTAATAACATCCAATTGAAGAAATGTTTATATATGGCAGATCAATGAAACTGAATGTAAGTGCCCAGATGAGAATGCCCCTTTAATCATGGACAAGTAAGACTCAGTAGAGTTCCTGTGAGGACCATGATTATGATGAAGCATGTGGGTCAGTCATTCCCACTTCTATATTTGCTGTGAGGACCCTGATTAAGACTCAGTAGAGTGGAAACGTGTGGGCAAGATATCCCCAGTTCTATGTCATGTTCATTGAATACGAGTTGCATATTCTTTGTGAATATTGTGGAGTCCTTGGCTTTGGGACTATTACCAGGCAGCAGCTGAAACCAGTGGAGGATGGCCATCCATAGGTTGGGGTGAGCTGCACTCTTGACTCATAAAGCTGCATAAATAGTCACAAAATAGATAAAAAGTCTCATGTGCTGAACATGAAGGGACTGGAGATACTTTAGTTTATAAACCTGGCCTTACATGGCTTTGCATTAGCCAACTGATATGCCATTTTTGCAACTTTTTTACTTTAAAAAAGCCCAGAAAAATGAATGATGAAACTTGTCTGAGAAAGCTACACTGGTAAATATAGAACATTACCTACCTGCATTTTGGATCCTTGGCCCCAAATTGCTAAACCGACCACACTGCTAAATATGAGCAGAAAAAAACACTTGGAGTTGCCCTCCTTATTTTATATTCTAGTTGATTATCAAGTCGTTGGAGGACAATCACGCACCCTACAGATACACATCAATTTGGACACATGTTAACTACTGCTATATAAAGGTTCTACTGAAGTGTAAGGGTTGTCCATGCAGCACAAGAAAACATTTTGTGGCCACTCACTATTCCGAATGATTGGTCAATGACACAGGTGTTGACGTACCATTAGTTCAAAATAGGTCTCGGATCCCAATGTCAAACCATTGCATTGTGTATGGATGTTGTGTATGGAGTTAATCCTTGCTTGGTACTTTGGATTGCAGTACCAGTACTATTCGACTGTTTTGCGCCGAATTGAGCCAGGATTTTGGTGCACGCAATCGGATTTCGGTGCGACAGAAATCAGGGGGCGTGGCCAACGGAAAACCCGATGGATTAGGAAAAACCGCAGAATTTAAAAAACGAAGTGTGTCAGAAAATCAAACACTCACATGCACCGAGAAGAACCAGGTGAACTCCGGTGGACCTCGGCGCAGCGGGAAACCTGGTGGATATGGGGCTGACAACCTTAGTGAGTCGCCAGAAGACCCGAATCCTCGTCGGAGAACGCACCGCTGGATCGCGACAGGAGTGGGTAAGTAAATGACCTCATTGTTTTTGTATGTACAAGGCAGTCCCCGGGTTACGTACAAGATAGGTTCCATAAGTTTGTTCTTAAGTTGAATTTGTATCTCAAAACTGTATATTATATAATTGTAGCTCCAGACAATGTTTTTCTTTGCCCCAGTGACTATTGAAGTTTCAAAATTTTTTCCTCTAATAGGACCAAGGATGATCAATAAAGCTTAATTACAGACATCTTACAGATGATCAATGTGGTCTGGGGGTGAAATAAAGCATCCAGAGAGGTCACTAGAGGTCACAGTGGGCGGGGGGGGGGGTCTGTCTGTAACTAGGGGCCATCTGTAAGTCGTGTATCCTTAAGTAGGGGACCTATCAGTAGATCCTCTGATACTCTAGGTGTCTACTTCTAGAAAATGCACTATTATGAAGGGATCGTTTTGTATGTACATTGTAAGTACTCGAGTATAAGCCGACCCAAGTATAAGCCGAAGCCCCAAATTTTACCACAAAAACATGGGAAAACCTATTGACTCGAGTATAAGCCGAGGTTGGGAAATGCATTGGTCACAGCCTCCCCATTACATAGCCTGCCGGACCCTACCCCATAGTATATAGCCAGCAGCGGGGGAAGCTGGAAAGGTGAGTTTTGATATATTTTTCTTTACTCAAGTATAAGCCGAGTTTTGTTTTTCAGCACATTTTTTTGTGCTGAAAAACTAGGCTTATACTCAAGTATATATGGTGTATATTTTTTTTCAACTAGGTATAAAAATTTTCATATCAACAAGAATAAAACAAACATCATTTACTTTATCATTTTAGTTGTATTATTTGCACATGTCAAGAATGTGTCCATTGTCCCGTGTTGTGGGCGGTAGAAAATGTCTAAATGTTCAAGTTATTCTAACGTTATGAGTCTTATAAGATACCAACTCTGACTCAGCATTTTTGCACAACGTTCTCTATCTACATGAAAAAAACTCTTAAATAAAGTAAGCTAGTCTGCAGGGTGTATTTCTACATTTAGGTTTTTTTGTATTATTAAAGCTAATATTGTAATAGATCCTAAACAGGTAAAACATAAAATAAGCAAATTATACTTTAGATTTTTTTTTTATTACAATCCAGGTTATGTTATGGCTTCAAAAACTACAAACTCCCCCTCCCACTGCTGGTTATTAGGTTAAAGGTCCGACGTTGCGTGGGCGGGGATCGGGAAGTCTAGCAAAACAATATCACATGTTGTCTACTCCTGGAATTCTGCAGATCTCCTGCACAGAGCAGACCAGCACACGCAGAAGGTGAGCTCAGATAGTTCTGCTAACACATGTATCAGACTTTTGGCTTGCATTTTAATTGCATTTTTGAGGCTTTTCATGGGGCTTGTGCTCATTTGCGACTTTTTTTTTACGCCTAAACCTTTCTCCCTTCAAAAGTTCGCCATTGTCTAGTTTTCTGCAGTTATCGGGGCACATGTATCATATGTCTGGCTTTTTACGTCTGTTTGTGACTTTTGAGACTTTTCTTGGCTTTCCTGACGATCAGATGTGTCTTAGTGGTTTTTCTTTATTGACACATGTGTCTGTAGTGAATTTGTGACTTTTTAAATTAAAAAAAAGTCTCCAAAAGTCCCAAACAATTCCCCAAGGTAATATCTCCGCCTGGTCAGCCGTGGATTTTCGCAAAAAGTTTGTGACTTTTTTGAGACTTTTTTAAAAAAGTCGCAACTTTCACATCTGGATTCAGGTGATGGGGGTTATTTATCATTGGTTTTTCTGGCCTTTTCAGGTGTAAAAAAAGTCTTAAAGTAGTTGCATTGAGATTTTTTGAGACTTTTCACTGCTAAAAAGTCTCGCAGGACTATATAGACCTCTTCATTGATCTGGTGTAAACATAGAAATGCCACTAGGGCAACACTGTGAAAAGCAGATTCATATCCTAAGACCTTTGAAAAAAATTATTTTGAGACTTTTTTGGGACTTTTTGAAAAAAAAAAAAGTCAGACAGAAAATAGACATAACAACATTTATTAAAGGGGCAAGACCACTCTAATGAATGTGATGAGCAGCAGAGATGCACAAATAAGCATAGAACTGTCCAAGGGTGCTTGTCTAATGATAAATATCCCCCTCTGTATGCGTTGCAGGACTTGCTAACCCAAACCTGGTGAGACCTGGCCAGTAGATTAGACAATGGTGATTCCATAGCTGCCAGCCTGCTGTAAATGGATCCCTAGGGAACCTCGTGATAACTAGTTTACCAATGAGGGTCTAACTGCTGTGAACGCAACATATCTTGAGAATGGGCATCCTGTTCTCACTAATGGGTGGAGCGGCAGGACAAGCATGGATGCTGCCACTCTATGCAATGTCAATATCACTGGTCAATTAGTTAAACCCTTTTCAGTGGATAGGGACGGGGCTACAGGTTAATCGCTGCGCCTTGGCCCCCCCTTGCTTGTTTTGCCGCCTGCCCAGGGCTTCCTGACCACCACCTCTTTGTCCAAAGTATCGCTGTCTTCCACCCATGTTGGGTCTATGGCCTCATCATCACCCCTTGCTTCTTCTAAATACCTTCTCAAGCAATAGGATTGGGCAGGATTCTGATTGATCCAGTATCCCATGGCTGTAGAAGAAGCAGAGTCAGTGGGTAAGCACTGCCAAATTTGAGGCGAAATTTCCTATTTTGTTACACTACATACTACTTTTTTTTTTTACAATGGAACATAAACAATGTAGAAAAAACAGTAACTCATTCTATTCATCTGAACCGTTTTCCCTCTTTGTGTTTTTAGTGACAACTACTTGACCCGTAGCAATGGATTTTGGAGGGCCTGCATCAATGATACTTGTTTTTTTTGTGACGTGCCTCATTCTTCTCTTCATGTGGTCAGGGAACAGTCGACGGAAAAATATGCCTCCAGGACCAACGCCACTCCCATTTTTAGGAAACGTCCTACAGCTTAACATGAAGGAACTGCCTCAATCATTAATAGAAGTAAGAATGTTTCACCTATAGCTGATTGTTTAGCAATAATTATTCTGGATAGATGTGTAGCGACCTAGAGGGGGTAATAGTTGGGCAGTTGTTGGTGGCCATAGTATTATTACCGGCTTGGCTTGGTGGTGGTGGCAGAATATCTTACATAGACTTGCACATACATAGATGGACCTCACTTACATCCAAGTGTTGGTTGGTTACTCGGAACGCTGAATATAGTAGGAAGAGAATGATAGATGGATACAAGATATATGGAAATGGATATAGATATTAGATATTTGTAAGTCAAAACTGTATATTTTATAATTGTAGCTCCAGACAATGTTTTTCTTTGCCCCAGTGACTATTGAAGTTCAAAATTATTTCCTCTAATAGGACCAAGGATGATCAATAAAGCTTAATTAAAGACATCTTACAGATGATCAATGTGGTCTGGGGGTGAAATAAAGCATCCAGAGAGGTCACTAGAGGTCTCAGTGGGCAGGGGGGTCTGTCTGTAACTAGGGGCCATCTGTAAGTCGTGTATCCTTAAGTAGGGGACCTATCAGTAGATCCTCTGATACTCTAGGTGTCTACTTCTAGAAAATGCACTAGTATGAACGGATTGTTTTTGTATGTACATTGTAAGTACTCGAGTATAAGCCGACCCAAGTATAAGCCGCGACCCCAAATTTTACCACAAAAACACGGGAAAACCTATTGACTCGAGTATAAGCCGAGGTTTGGAAATGCATTGGTCACAGCCTCCCCATTACATAGCCTGCCTGCCCCTGCCCCATAGTATATAGCCAACAGCGGGGGAAGCTGGAAATGTGAGTTTTGATATATTTTTCTTTACTCGAGTATAAACCGAGTTTGGGTTTTCAGCACATTTTTTGTGCTTAAAAACTAGGCTTATACTCGAGTATATATGGTGTATATTTTTTTTCAACTAGGTCTAAAATTTTCATATCAACAAGAATAAAACAAACATCATTTATTTTATTATTTTAGTTGTATTATTTGCACATGTCAAGAATATGTCCATTGTCCCTGTTGTGGGCGGTAGGAAATGTCTAAATGTTCAAGTTATTCTAACGTTATGAGTCTTATAAGATACAGCCAACTCTGACTCAGCATTTTTGCACAACGTTCTCTATCTACATGTAAAAAACTCTTAAATAAAGTAAGCTAGGCTGCAGGGTGTATTTCTACATTTAGTGTTTTTGTATTATTAATGCTAATATTGTAATAGATCCTAAACAGGTAAAAAACACAATAAGCAAATTATACTTTAGATTTTTTTTTTATTACAATCCAGGTTATGTTATGGCTTCAAAAACTACAAACTCCCCCTCCCACTGCTGGTTATTAGGTTAAAGGTCCGACATTGTATGGGCGGGGATCGGGAAGTCTAGCAAAACAATATCACATGTTGTCTACTCTGGAATTCCGCATATCTCCTGCACAGAGCAGACCAGCACACGCAGAAGGTAAGCTCAGATAGTGCTGCTAACTCATGTTTCAGACTTTTGGCTTGCATTTTAATTGAATATTTGAGACTTTTCATGGGGCTTGTGCTCATTTGCGACTTTTTTTTACACCTAAAACTTTCTCCCATCAAAGTTCGCCATTGTCTAGTTTTTTGCAGTTATCGGGGCACATGTATCATATGTCTGGTTTTGTGACTTTTGAGACTTTTCTTGTCTTTCCTGCCGGTCAGATGTATCTTATTGGTTTTTCTTTATTGATACATGTGGCTTCTGGTCTGTAGTGAATTTGTGACTTTTTAAATAAATTTAAAAAAAGTCTCCAAAAGTCCTAAACAGTTCTCCAGGTAATCTCTCTGACTGGTCAGGGGCAGCCGTAGATTTTCGCACAAATTTTGTGACTTTTTTGAGACTTTTATAAAAAATCACAACTTTCACATCTGGATTCAGGTGATGGGGGTTATTTATCATTATTTTTCTGCGCTTTTACGGTGTAAAAAAGTCTCAAATTAGTTGCCTTGAGGTCTTTTGAGACTTTTCCCTGCTAAAAAGTCTCACATGACTATATATACATCTCTTCATTAATCTGGTGTAAACATAAAACTGCCGCTAGGGCAACACAGTGCAAAGCCAGAGTCATGACCTGAGACTTTTGCAAAAAGTCTCATAAAACGTCTCCAGTTACTCCAGCACCCTGCCGGTCTGTGTGCTGAGACTTTTTATGATTTTGAGACTTTTTTGGGACTTTTTGAAAATAAAATCACAAAAAATAGACATAACATTATTTATTAAAGGAACAAGACCACTTTAATGAATGTGATGAGCAGCGAAACTCCAAAAATAGACATAGAACTCTCCCAAGGAGCTGGTCAAATGATAAATATCCCCCTCTGTGTGCGTTGCAGCAATTGCCAACCCAAATCTGGTGAGACCTGGGCAGCATCCGCAATTGCAGGTACTTACTTTTAGTGGATAAGACAATGGTGATTCCATAGCGGTCAGTCTGCTGTAAATGGATCCCTAGGGATCCCTACCAATGAGGGTCTAACTGCTGTGAACGCAACGTATCTTGAGAACGGGCTTCCTGTTCTCTCTAATGGGTGGAGCGGCAGGACAAGCATGGATGCTGCTACTCTATTCAACATCAATATCACTACTAGAGATGAGTGAGAACTAAAATGCTCGGGTGCTCGTTATCGAGACGAACTTTTCCAGATGCTCGAGTGCTCGTCTCAAATAACGAGCCCCATTGAAGTCAATGGGAGACCTGAGCATTTTTCAAAGGGACCATGGTTTGGGAATAAAATGTGTTATTTAATTGAAAAAGAATGTCTTCTGATAAGTTATCAGATGTATGCAAACATCTGCAATCTATTCTTCACTGTTCCGCACGTATATTATCTCCCGACAAGTTA